>CAUJRU010000205.1:0-1225261 GCA_963277665.1 Viscum album
ATATATTCATGGATCCATTCATGCTACTTCATTACCCCATGAACCACCTAAACACCTAAATCGGCATAAAAACTCCCCAAGAGACATCCCAACACTCAGATTGTTTTTCTAAATACCACTTCTTAAAACTCTTGCTACTTGGAGACTAAAAATTCAATTTCATTTAAATTCTATGACTCATAAAGATATAGGTAATTATAAAATCCCCACAAAATGGATACACATCCTTGGAAAGTATTCTGAATTATCCAACACATTAATATTTATTAATCATAATGGAAACAACTAGTCATTTCAAATTCAAGATTGGATTCCTAGAAATCATCCATCATCCTTATCTAGGGAAATAATGGTTTTTTCTGAAAAAACATCACGAATGATCCTTTATACACATATTTTATTAAGTGGTTGAAGTGGAATGAAATGTGGAGGGTGGGTAGGGGGTTCATGGGGTAGGGAGGGTGGTTGTGGGGTGGGCAGGGGGTGGACAGGGGAGGGGCAGGGGGGTTTGGTAGGGGAGGGGGTAGGGGGTGTGCAGGTGGGGGGGGGGGGGGGGGGGAAGGGGGCAGGGGGAAAGGGGAGGGGGTGTGCAGTTGGGGGGGAGGGGGAAGGGGTTTGCTGGGGGAGGGGTTTGCAGGTGGGGGGCAGGGGGCAGGGTGTTGTGCTGGGGGTAGGGGGAGGGGTGTGTGCTGGTGGGGGGGGGGGGAGGGGGCAGGAGGCAGGGAGAGGGGGTGTGCAGGTGGGGGGGGGGGTAGGGGGAGGGGTGTGTGTAGGTGGGGGGAAGGTGGGGGCAGGGGATGGGGGAGGGCATGTGCAGGTGGGGGGCTGGGGTAGGGGGCAGGGAGATGGGGTTACTGAGGGGAGGGATGTGCAGGTGGGGGGGGGGGGGGGAAGGGGAGGGGGCATGGGGGTGTGCATGTGGTTTTTTTATTACAGATCGTTAGACTCCTCTCATTTGAATTTGGTATGATTTATTGGATTTAATTTATTGTCTTCTTTATTGTAAGATTTTCCTTGGTTATGGTTTAGTTTTTTTAACTTATTGAATATGATATAGTTTATTTGATTTGTTATTTATTCTAATTTTACACATTATATTTCTAATTTTTCTATTATTATGTATAGATATTGTTCAATGTGTCTGATAAACATCATTACAAAGGTACACTGTGAATATCATTTCTGTTTTCTACTATTTTAACTGTCTCCATATTTAATCCACTTTTATTGAAATATTTTGTACCCCTAATTTATGCATTAAATATATTCAATATAATCAATATTAATGAAATGTTTCGATCCAGCATACAATGGGACATGGTGTAGTAACACTAGATTTTGGAGAAATACACCATCCTGGAAGGTACAATGTGATTATCATTTAATAAACACTAGCTTTTGTAACCTCACACACCCTTCTTTTCACAATTAATTTTTTTCTGTATAGATTTTGTTATATTTGATTGGTTTCCAAACTATCTTCATTAGGTTGACATTCACAATTACAGTGTTCTGGTTTCAATGTTCATTACTATTAGTTATTATTTGAACAGTACATTACATCATATATTTTATTTCTCAATGGTACAAATAAATCTTTATTCCTTTTCATATAAAATTAATGTTTACTAATATTGTGATGATATCTTAGAAACTTCTACAACTATTAGTTATTATTTGAATAGTCTGTTCAATTATATGTTATTTGTTTTGATGAAAATTTAAATTTTCACATATGATTAGAGAATTAAAACTGCTTTTGAATGAGAATGGGTGATGAATCATTAGTAAACATTAACTGTGTTGGGATGTTCTTGATCCTACATACAGGGTCACAGGGTGGAGTCACACTACAATTTTGAGAAATACACCATCATGGAAAGGGAAGTAGTGACTCATTTTGGAGTTCTGTATCTTTACAAATTAGTTGCAGCACTGATGTTGGGTAAGTTTTTATTATTTAATCATGTTTCAAACAGAGTTTTATTTTAGCATATCTGTTACATCTCCACTACGCACATATTAGATTAACTAGTTATTTCCAAAAAAAACATTTTGTACAATCAACATAAAAATCTTCAGCAGGGGGGGCAGCTATCCAGCAGGGGGGCTATCCAGGGGGCTCTAGTTGGGGGGGATGCTGTCTAGAAGGGGGGTTGTTGTCCAACAGGGGGGATGTCCAGGGGGGTCCAGCAGGGGGGGATGTCCAAGGGGCTCCAGCAGGGGGGGTTTTATCCGAGGGGGGGGGGGGGGCTTCTGTCTGGTGGGGGGGGGGGGCTGTCCGGGGGGGGGCTGCTATCCAGGGGGGTCCAGCAGGGGGTAAGGGGCTGTTGTCCAGGGGGTCCACTGGGGGGGGGGGGGGCTGCTGTCCAGCAGGGGGGGGGCTGTCTAGGGGGTCCAATAGGGGGGATTCTGTCCAGGGGGCTCCGGTCCAAGGGGTCCAGTAGGGGGGGATTCTGTCTGGGGGGGGCTTCTGTAAATTATTTTTTTAGAGTTCTTTCATATTATTATTTTCATTTATTGAGTCCACTTTTTTCTTTTCTTAATCTATTATGTTAGAAGGTTCTTGTTCAATTGAATATTATTTTATAATGATTTTTTTCACATAAAGGGATCTCTCATACAAATCAATGACGGGGAACTTAACTCACAATTTTGGGTCACTTTCAAGCCTTGGTACACTGTAAGAAACTAAGACTTTAGTTAAGATAATCATCATTTTTTAATGTATTTATGGCTTTATTCAGGTATTTACAGATCAATCAATTCAGTAGTTTATTTGTTTCCCTTGCTGGCGTTCCCCTTGATGATTTGTATGTTGATGGTATGTTTAAACAACACTTACTTGAATTGACATCTTTATAGTTTACATAGTTTTTGTTAACATGTAATTAATCATATTTCACTACTTTAGTTTGTATGAATTCTGAGCAACCTTAGTGAAAAGTCTTTAATATTTTATTTTTTTACTGATGCTATCAGGAATGTTTCAAACAACCAATTTATTGGAGGTTATTTGTGTATCATTGTGACATTTTCAGCACTTGGTGGACCACCCTTGTTATCTGTATATATATTGTTACTATTTTATTTATTTTACTTTATGTTTACTAACCCAACATATTATGGGATATATTAAAGTAATTATTTTTAGTGAAAAAATTAATTTTATGATCATTTCCCACACATGTATATGGATTGTTACTATTATATTTATTTTATAGGTCTTGTGTTTTTTTATTTTCAATAGAATGATTTTTTTCGACTTTTGTATTTGAATGTTTCCATTTTTTCAAGTTTTATGGTTGTAGGTTTATAGGTTGCGTGGTTTGAAAGCTTGTAAGCTATCATGTTTGGAAGTTATAAGTTGATAGTTTGTGAATTACACATTTACATGTTACTAATTTTCTAGTTTTTTGGTTTTTAGGTTTGTGGGTTTTAGTTTCTAGGTTTACAGGATGAAGGTATTCTTGTTTCTATTAGAATTCATAGTTCTATCACAACATTTGAAGTCCATGAGAAATAGGATGATGTGGTGGAAAATCCTTCAAAAAAATATGGCCATACTTTTAATTCTAGTTTCCAACATTAAATAAATCCAAAAAACTAGAAGGCACCACAAATCAGTGTCATAGAGATGGAAAGAAGATGAAAGAGACCATGCAACCCGATCTAGTAGAATTTGAAATCAACATCAATACCGAGCCAGTTAAATTTGCTTCATTCTCCAATTATGTGACACAAAGGTAAATTTTCTAGCATAATAACCTTAATAAAAGAACATACATTACGAAAAATTAGTTTTTAATTGATTTCTAGGAAATAGTTTTTTCAAATTAGAGAAATATGTTGACATTTTTAAAATTCCCATTGTTACATCTATTTTAAGATTCATAAAAATTATTATCGATATGATTTCTTATTCTTGAAGTTTATTCATTGATAATTGCATTAAGTAAAGTGATTATTGATTTTCATGAAATGAACCAATTGACCAATTTCATTTTTCCTATTCTTGAGATGGTTTTTAGCCTATTTTGAAACATTATTTCTCATTCAATATTTCTTGAAATAACTAAGTGTGTGAAAATATATTATAACGTTATTTTATGTCCTATTAATGCATGATGATTTTATGCCATAATAAATTGAATGACACCATAGATTGATTTTAATTGTTCTCATTTGACTGTGAGGCGCACCCTATATTTGGACATTTGTTAAACTAGTAGAAACCCTTGTATTCCATGAAAGGTTGCCACAGTTCAAGATTTTTTTTCATTACAACCCTTGTTATTCGAGGTTAATAACTTGAAATCACATCATATTTAAAGAGTAAGAAGGGTTTTTCAGGGTTCCATTCGGTGTGGGTTACATAAATGAGTGTGGTGTTGTGAGTGGGTACCCTAGACCCAACTCATGTATGTATATTGAATACCACTATACAATCTAAGGAATTCACTCGTCAAATTGTTTTCTACCTTTTTCTATAAGACATTTTTGTGCAGGGTAATTGAATTTTGAATTCTGAATTGAATTCTGAATTCTATTCTGTATGTATTTAATTAACTTCTGAATTATGTGTTGTACTTGCAGGTAATTGCTGAGTTCTGCATGTGTATGAGATATGTGAGGGATACTTTGGAGAAATAGGTATGTTTTAATTTCATTAAGTAGGAAATTAATTGTACTTATAGTTAATTAAGTAGTGTCTAAAAGAAGAATAATTTTGAATTATACATTCATCAAATGATATACTCAAGTTAAATTTGATCTAATTGTATAAGTATTTTTCATAGCATGTAGCATGAGAAGATCTCCCATGATCGATATTTATATTGGCATGGGGAGGAACTCTATAAATGTAACTTATTTCACTTTCTAATGATGAGTTGATATATTCTTGGCCACTATCAAGAGCTATTGAATTTTCTTGATAACATTAACATTTATTAGACTAGGGATACGATCCTGGTCTTGGGTTGTGTTTTGACCGTGGTGAGCTTTCCTTTAGGATGTTCTCTATCATGCAGTCGGCATAATGGCATGATGGAATAATATGATATAATGAAATGTGAAATGGTAATTAGGCTTATTAGGTTTGTGAATCTGAATTGTCACAATTGTTATATGAATTAAAATATTCTTATGAAATTATAAATGGAAATTGAACCTAATTGAAATGTAAAGGGGTCACATTGAAATTGTAGCTTTAAATTCAGTACATTTTATTTTCTGCAATGTAATTTAAATTTTAGCTTTGAATTCGGTACGTTGTATTGTATAAAGGGCAGGCCGTTGGAGGCTGTTAGAGGCTGCATTGCAGGCTGTTGGAGGCTGCATTGCAGGCTATTGGAGGCTGCATTGCAGGCTATTGGAGGCTGCATTGCGTGTAACACCCCGAGATTTTATGAAAAATATTCTTTTTAATTTCATTAATGTCTTGTGTTGTACGCTACCCCAAAAGGATCTTTCACAACACGCAACCTTGACTTGCCTTTCATTACACGCAATCACGACCTTCCTTGATAGCGTGTGTAGTACGCAATATCGAGTTTCACGAAACAACAATATGCTATTAAAATATTATTAAAACTAGTAGTTATGAATAGTAATAACCACCTTTTAAAATTTTAGAAATTTTAGCTCTCAAAGTGGACTTCATTTTTGGATTCGGAGTATCGAATTTAACCTAAGGTGAAATTTTGGTACTTTTCGGATAACTTTCATATTCTGATGAATAGTGAAAATTACTATATTATAATTAAAAACAATTTTTTAATCGAAATAATTAATAGTGATAAATTATTAATTTGAGTGGTTTTAAAGTATATTTAGAATATATTTTTACAATTTGATACAATGTTGGTTATTGTATGTAATTTCACATTTAAACCAGACATAAACAAGTGTTAATCTTTTGAAAGTTATCATCTCTTAAAAACACGCTATTTGTTGTGACAGCGGAAATTAATTATAAAATTAATTAATGCAACTTATATGTTGGGAATTTTGTAAAATAGGAATAATTTTTGAATTCGGAATATCAATTATAGCTTAGGGTGAAATTTTGGCATTTTTCTGAAAAACATCAATTTTTGATGAATAGTGAAACTACTAAGTGGTAGTTAAAAAACTAATTTTTTCATAAATCTTAATTTTACCGCTTATGTGATTGGAATTTCGAAAATCCGACAGACACGGTTGATATCAGTAAGTAAAATGTGGTTCAATGAGATAAAAATAATTTTTTGGTGAATAGTAACTTTTTACTTTTTTATGGCGGTTAATAGTAAATAGGGTAACTAAGGGTAAATATGATATTACTATTAACCTAACACATGTCCTAATTCTATTGGATAAGTGTAATTCGACCATAAACAACCTTAAGAATATAATATGACCATTTAGGTCCACTTGGATTAGATTATGACATTTAATATTATTTTATTTAATGAATAGTTAAAATAATTAAAATCAAAGTTTAATAACTAAATCATATTTAATATGCGGTTATACATAAGATAAATTCGACTATAAATATTCATTAGAAAGATAAAAACATTTCCTACATAATTTTATTTTATTTTTAATTTTTAGACTTTAAATAATTCAATTTATTTATGTCACAATGATGATGCAGTAATTACCATAATAGTGAAAAATTAGAATAATTGATATTATAAATACCTAAATAAGTATAATTTGAGACTTTATATGAATTCCACTAATTTTATAGGTTAATATGACATGTTAGTATTGATTTAATTAACTTGGTTCTAACATATAATTCTGTTATGACTTTTAGAAAAATCATATATCAAATAGTGTCAAAATTGACACAAAATAGTTTTTAAATAAAATAAAATATTATTAATTGTTATTTTATTCCTAAAAATCTAAGGTTCGGCCAAATGACATAGATAAGGATATATATATTAATGATAAACAATTTGGGGTTCTTTTGACATGTTATAGTATGTGTATTAACCATATAGTGTAAGAAAACAAAAAGACACGGTAAAAGTTAAATTATTTAACTTAGAGTTAAATCTAATTGATAAGGTTAAAATAATAACCTAAACTTGTATAAATCCTATTATTTTATAGGATTCCGACCCATCCCCACTTTAGCTTCGAAATAAGACCCTTTGGAACCATTATAAACCGATTTTGACTTTAATATAAAATAATATTTTGAGATATTCCTAAGGTGCCCCTCTCCTCCCTTATAAAAGGGCACCTCCTCCCCCTCCTCCTCACACCAATGTGAGCACTCAATCTCGGACAACCCCTGAAAAAATCCCTTATCCACTTCCCTAGAATAATCCTAGAGGTCCTGGACTTCTTCAAAGACCAATCTTAGTTCCCTAAGTGGAGGATTCAAAGAGGCGTTTCAAAGAAGAGGTAATATCCATTACCGGTCTTTTCAATTTCTTTCTTCTTCAACTTCTTCTTCTTTAGTTGTTTCATGATAAAGTAATAACATCAGTATTACTTACATACTGATATGTTATTATAAATATGAAACAACCCTAATTCACCTTCTATCCATCCTACGGAAAAAATGAAATCACCGCGCGTGCGTACGTACGGAATACCGTCTCCACGCCGTGGTGTAATCTATTTTCCACCATCACCTTACAAGGATGGGTATAATGGTGTAATGAGTAACTCTATACGATTATTATAAAGTGATATTGATACTGAAATAGTATAAATACACTTAAATACAATTACACGATCATGGGAACAATATCATCGCTCGTGCGTACGTACGGAATACCGTCTCCACGATGTGATGCGACTCGTTCTACATGATCATCTTTACATAGTAATTATATAAATGAATTGAATGAATAAATATGATATATGTTACACTAAAAACATTCTGTATATAAGGTATCTATAACCTTAATATAATAATAAGAATTTATCCGGAAAAACACGCATAAGAACAAATGGCAATAAAGACCCGAGTAACAAGTAACAATGAAATATTACTAATAAGAAGCTAAGAATATGACCATATATGATATCATATCAATATGTATGATTTTGGAATAAGTCAATAACATTATTTAAACCATTATACAGGAGCTTTGGACACGTACAAAGCATGTCGAACCTAAGGTAAGGGATAAATTTTCAATCTCATTTTTTATCCGAGATTGCTTATACGTAAGTATTTACTGGGGTTACGTTTATCATCCAAGACCATGTTTTCTAAAAATGTTTTTATAAAATGTTTACCATTCTTCCATGAATGTTTAAAGTCATTTTTACCCTTTATTTAATTTTTACCACATTTTATGAATGGAATCTTTCCTTTGGTTACCATATAAGGTAATTTTTGACTTTTCCGACAAAAGTATGAAGAATGTTTTTTTTAACTTATACGGCATGCATGGATTTTTAAAACATTATTTCCAAGAAGCTTCATTTACAAGTTTTCAAGTTTATTTTTAATCAACTTCTTTTAGTTTAAAATTGTATGACATGTTAAGAAAGGAAAAGTGTTTTTGAAGTAGAAAGGATATTTTCCTCAAGAATGAAGTTCAAGTGTTTTATCAAAATTATTTTTCATATAAGATAATAACTGGTTCTGTTTCTATCCCTATTATTACATGGATTTGATTATGTTGTGATGGAAATATTTTTATGAATTCCTTTATCTTATATGAATTGTTTTATGATGTCATGATGTTTAAGATTCCCATTTGTATTACATGGGTTATGCAATGATGTATGATTTATGATTTTGTGGCACACATAAGAATGGTATCATTATGAGATGGGTGGGACCTATATCTCCCTCCAATACATTGGGTAAAGATCTTATATCTCATGAGATAGACATGGCTGGAATGGTAGGTTATACCGGTTCAGTGAAACAGGACTGAAACGAGGGTGACTCGGTTCAGAAAGGGACTTTTTCCACTAAGATAGTCTTGACAATGATTCTTGACTAACAAGAAATGATTCTCTATGATTATGTGTGTATGCCACAAAGTTTCATGATTTAAGTTATGATTATTGGGATTACATTTCACTTCTATGATTTATCCCATGTTATGATATTATGATCTCTTTTACAGGTTAAGATTTCCAAAAGTTATGTTCTTGTGTATACGATGTGATTGATATTTCTTTTGTTTACCCTTACTGAGCATTTGAGCTCACCCTTTTATGTTTTCTTTTCCCCAGGATATAAAGAAAGGTTTTAGGTATAAAAAAAGGAAGATCTTTATGGGAGATACTGAAGATCTTTCACCACGATTAGAATTTTGTATTCCGAGTTTCCAAAGACACTAAACTATTACGGTCCTTGTGTGTGTGTGTTTTGTTATGTACTAAGTATTCCGCAAAAGTAATGTAATATCTATGTATGTTAAGCTTCGGGTCTCTACAGTTGGTATCAGAGGAAAGGTTTAGTCAACCTTTGGAAACTAGGATGCGAGAACTTTAGTGAGATCCCTATAGATATTTCTAAGGTATGTCTAGGGATGTCTCTATGGTTAAGTATACGTATAGGTTATAGTACTAGAATTAAGCTAACGATCATAGAATTAAACCTAAGATGTTAGATATTGAAGGTACTCCCCCTTAATTATGTTATTTTCCCTAGCATGAGTTTTGCCTCTCACACTATTATTTTTGGGTTTTAGACGATGGCTGGAACCCGAAGGAACCGTGTTGATCAATGCAATGGACAATGCAATGATTGCCCTCCTGAACAAACAAATGTTATGGGAGATGGAGTGAAAAATCTTATTGCTATACTTACAAAAGCTATGAATCATTCTGGACTTCCAAATGAATAGATAAGGGAACAATATTCTATTGAGTCCTTCATGAGGTAACGTCCACCTTCTTTCAGTGGGTCTTCTGATCCACTTGTTGCTGAACAATGGATCAGTACCACTAAAAAGATATTTTCAGTTCTTCAATGTTCTAATCAAGATAAAGTCATCTTAGCAGTATATCGTTTGGAAGGTGAAGCTGATCAATGGTGGAATCTTATTAAGAATACTAGGCAAAGAGTTGAAATTGAGTCCATGGAATGGGACGCGTTCAAGAACTTGTTTTTTAGTAAGTACTTCCCCCGTATTCTTCGAACAAAGATGGAAAAGGAGTTTCTTGATCTGAAGCAGAAGGATGATGAATCTGTTGGTATATACGAAGCGAATTTTACATGACTTGCAAGGTATGCATCTAGCATTATCATCCAACCTGAAAGTAAAGTTGATCGATTTTTCAGTGGCTTAAAACCAAGTCTTCGAAGGGCATTAGATATAAGTGACTTAAGTAGCTATGAAGAAATTGTGCGTTGTGCTATCAAGGTAGAAATGGATGTTGTTGTTACATATCCATCTCATGGTTTTGACAAGAAACGAAAGATGGAGTTCAAGGAGAAATCTCAGAATAATGGTGAAAAGAAGATGAATGTTTCCTTATGCACAAAGTGTGAAAAGAAGCATGGTGGATATTGTCTTAAAGGGACTAGAAAATGTTTTAAGTGTGGAAAAGAAGGTCATCGAGCAGCTGAGTGTCGATGTAATGGAAAAAGGGTTTCTAATGATGGGAATAAAGCAAACACTGCAGAGAACGCACCACCAACACTTCAATGCTTCAAGTACAAGGAAATGGGGCATTATGCTAATAAATCCCCTAATCCAAGGGTTAGTGATGATCGACATGAGCAACCGCTTAAGGCAAAGGACAAAGGGAAGTCAGATGCGATCACCATTGGTGATGTTGAATATGATAACGATGTGGTGGAATGATTAAGTGTTTATGTAATGGGATTCCAAAATAATGTTGTATCATAAAATATTGGAATATTTATGTATTGTTCTAATGTGGTATTAAAAGTGATTGAGATATTTTTGGAAATAAGATGATATGTGCATAATGAAGGGAAAACGAGAAAACGAAATGTTTAACAGTATTCATGAGCTCATGATTGATATAAGGACTAAGTGATATCATGGTTTGAGTATAAATAATTTTGAGGATTTTGGTATGTGGAAAGTCTTAACTTTTAACTGCATTCAAGTTTTCACTAAGGTTCAATGGGTATTCAAGAGAATACATGATTAAGGACTTTGAATGTTTGGAATGTGACCAACAAAACATATCTTATGATATATGGGGGTCAACGATGGTATTAAATCTCTGGTAATCGTTTTCACTTTTTTATGAGAGTGGACTGCAGTATTATGGATAAGCCTAAAGATTGGAATGGATTATGTTGGACATAAGTTAGTATTGTTTAAGGATAGAAGTTTTTTCGATATTATAGATGGGATGTTATAGTAATATAGCTTTAGAAAAAGGACAACCTGCAGGACGGGCAATAGCCCATCGCGTCGGACAAGGCTGTGGGAATCGAACCCACAACCGAAGTGCGACTGGCCTTTATCACCTACCACTGGCCTACAAGAAGTCCCTGTTTAGTAGAAACTAGTTTTATTTATTAAGCGGTATGATATATGAAGTATAAGTTCATTTTTGGAACCATATACGATTAATCTAACCATAAGATGGACTTATAACTTTTGATAACCTTTTGTTTGAAAGAGATGGAATGACCCACCATTCTATCACATGATCTGCTAACACATCACGAATAACAAATTCAACTTCATTTCTTTAAGGGATGAAGTGGAAATTGTTCAATTCATGAACAACAGTGAGATTGTACCAAAATCATGTAAGTATTTATTTTAATTTTTCAACTTTAGGGAAACGATCTTGAAAACAAAAAAATGTTGTCCTAGTGCTCTTATATCCGATTAATCAGATGGTACCTTAGATTGTCACAAATTTATGGCTTTGTGATTGCTAGCTTTTCCATAGCCATGTTCTCTACCACTCTCCATCAGAACATGATGGTTAGATTTCTCTTCCATATCCATATTTTCACCAATGTGGAAACCCAGTGATTAGTTTATTTTGGTAACCGTTACATTTCATACTTTTGTTTTTAAAGATTGGTTTTGGTATTCCTTTTTACGATTTGGGTTTCGATTAAAGAAACTTTCGAATAGTAAACCATTTATAACTCCGGTGAATTTCGAGGGAGAAATTCATTTTAAGGGTGGTAGAATGTTACACCTCGAGATTTTATGAAAAATATTCTTTTTAATTTCATTAATGTCTTGTGTTGTACGCTACACCAAAAGGAGCTTGCACAACACACATCCTTGACTTGCCTTTCATTACACGCAATCACGACCTTCCTTGATAGCGTGTGTAGTACGCAATACCGAGTTTCACGAAACAACAATATGCTATTAAAATATTATTAAAACTAGCAGTTATGAATAGTAATAACCTCCTTTTAAAATTATAGAAATTTTAGCTCTCAAAATGAACTTAATTTTTGGATTCAAAGTATCGAATTTAGCCTAAGGTGAAATTTTGGTACTTTTCAGATAACTTTCATATTCTGATGAATAGTGAAAATTACTAAATTATAATTAAAAACAACTTTTTAATCGAAATAATTAATAGTGACAAATTATTAATTTGAGTGGTTTTAAAGTATATTTAGAATATTTTTTTACAATTTGATACAATGTTGGTCATTGGATGTAATTTCACATTTAAACCAGACATAAACAAGTGTTAATCTTTTGATAGTTATCATCTCTTAAAAACACGCTATTTGTTGTGACAGCGGAAATTAATTATAATATTAATTAATGCAACTTATATGTTAGGAATTTTGTAAAATAGAAATCATTTTTGAATTCGGAATATCAATTATATCTTATGGTGAAATTTTGGCATTTTTCTGAAAAACTTCAATTTTTTATGAATAGTGAAACTACTAAGTGGTAGTTAAAAACTAATTTTTTCATAAATCTTAATTTTACCACTTCTGTGATTGGAATTTCGAAAATCTGACAGGCACGGTTGATATCAGTAAGTAAAATGTGGTTCAATGAGATAAAAATAATTCTTTGGTGAATAATAACTTTTTACTTTTTTACCGCGGTTAATAGTAAATAGGGTAACTAAGGGTAAATATGATATTACTATTACCCTAAAACATGTCCTAATTCTATTGGATAAGTGTAATTCGACCAAAAACAACTTATGAATATAATATGACCATTTAGGTCCACTTGGATTAGATTATGACATTTAATATTATTTTATTTAATGAATAGTTTAAATAGTTAAAATCAAAGTTTAATAACTAAATAATTTTTAATATGGGGTTATACATAAGCTAAATTATACTATAAATATTAATTAGAAAGATAAAACGATTGCCTACATAATGGTATTTTATTTGTATTTTTAAACTTTAAATAATTCAATCTATTTATGTCCCAATGATGATGCAGTAATTACCATAATAGTGAAAAATTAGAATAATTGATATTATAAATACCTAAATAAGTATAATTTGAGGCTTTTTATGAATTACACTAATTTTCTAGGTTAATATGACATGATAGTATTGATTTAATTAACTTGGTTCGAACATATAATTCTGTTATGACTTTCACAAAAATCATATATCAAATAGTGTCAAAATTGACACAAAATAGTTTTTAAATCAAATATTATATTATTAATTGTTATTTTATTCCTAAAAATATAAGGTTCGGCTAAATGACCTAGATAAGGATATATATATTAATAATAAACAATTTGGGGTTTCTTTTGGCATGTTATAGTAAGTGTATTAACCATATAGTGTAAGAAAACAAAAAGACACGGTAAAAGTTAAATTATTTAACTTAGAGTTAAATCTAATTGATAAGGTTAACATAATAACCTAAAATTGTCTAAATCCTATTTTTTTTATAGTATTTCTACCCATCCCCACTTTAGATTTTAAATAAGACCCTTTGGAACCATTATAAACCGATTTGGACTTTAATATAAAATAATATTTTGAGATATTCCTAAGGTGCCCCTCTCCTCCCTTATAAAAGGGCACCTCCTCCCCCTCCTCCTCACACCAATGTGAGCACTAAAGCTCGGCCAACCCCTGAAAAAATCCATTCTCCACTTCCCTAGAATAATCTTAGAGGTCCTTGTCTTCTTCAAAGACCAAACTTAGTTCCCTAAGTGGAGGATTCAAAGAGGCGTTTCAAAAAAGAGGTAATATCCATTACCGATCTTTTCAATTTCTTTCTTCTTCAACTTCTTCTTCTTTAGTTGTTTCATGATAAAGTAATAACATAAGTATTACTTACATACTGATATGTTATTATAAATATGAAACAACCCTAATTCACCTTCTATCCATCCTACGGAAAAAATGAAATCACCGCGTGTGCGTACGTACGGAATACCGTCTCCACGCCGTGGTGTAATCTATTTTCCACCATCACCTTACAAGGATGGGTATAATGGTGTAATGAGTAACTATATATGATTATTATAAAGTGACATTGATACTGAAATAGTATAAATACACTTAAATACAATTCCACGATCATGGGAACAATATCATCGCTCGTGCGTACGTACGGAATACCGTCTCCACGATGTGATGCGACTCGTTCTACATGATCATCATTACATAGTAATTATATAAATGAATTGAATGAATAAATATGATATATGTTACACTAATACCATTCTGGATATAAGGTATCTATATCCTTAAAATAAGAATACGAATTTATTCGAAAAAACACGCATAAGAACAAAAGGCAATAAAGACCCGAGTAACAAGTAACAATGAAATATTACTAATAAGAAGCTAAGAATATGACCATATGTGATATCATATCAATATGTATGATTCTGGAATAAGTCAATAACATTATTTAAACCATTATACAGGAGCTTCGGACACATACAAAGCAAGTCGGACCTAAGGTAAGGGATAAATTTTCAATCTCATTTTTTATCCGAGATTGCTTATACGTAAGTATTTACTGGGGTTACGTTTATCATCCATGACCATGTTTTCTAAAAATGTTTTTATAAAATGTTTACCATTCTTCCATGAATTTTTAAAGTCATTTTTACCCTTTATTGAATTTTTACCACATTGTATGAATGGAATCTTTCCTTTGGTTACCATATAAGGTAATTTTTGACTTTTCCGACAAAAGTACGAGGAATGTTTTTTTAACTTATACGACATGAATGGATTTTTAAAAAATTATTTCCAAGAAGCTTTATTTACAAGTTTTCAAGTTTATTTTTAATCAACTTCTTTTAGTTTAAAATTGTATGACATGTTAAGAAAGGAAAAGTGTTTTTGAAGTAGAAAGGATATTTTCCTCAAGAATGGAGTTCAAGTGATTTATCAAAATTATTTTCCATCTAAGATAATAACGGGTTCTGTTTCTATCCCTATTATTACATGGATTTGATTATGTTGTGATGGAAATATTTTTATAAATTCCTTTATCTTATATGAATTGTTTTATGATGTCATGATGTTTACGATTCCCATTTGTATTAAATGGGTTATGCAATGATGTATGATTTATGATTTTCTGGCACACATAAGAATGGTGTCATTATGAGATGGGTGGGACCTATATCTCCCTCCAATGCATTGGGTAAAGATTTTATATCTAATGAGATAGACATGGCTTGAATGGTAGGTTATACCGGTTCAGTGAAACAGGACTGAAACGAGGGTGACTCGGTTCAGAAAGGGACTTTTTCCACTAAGATAGTCTTGACAATGAGTCTTGACTAACAAGAAATGATTCTATATGATTATGTGTGTATTCCAAAAAGTTTCATGATTTACGTTATGATTATTGGGATTACATTTCACTTCTATGATTTATCCTATGTTATGATATTATGATCTCTTTTGCAGGTTAAGATTTCCAAAAGTTATGTGCTTGTGTATACGATGTGATTGATATTTCTTTTGTTTACCCTTACTGAGCATTTGAGCTCACCCTTTTATGTTTTCTTTTCCCCAGTGTATAAAAAAAGGTTTTAGGTATAAAAAAAGGAAGATCTTTATGGGAGATGTTGAAGATCTTTCACCACGATTAGAAGATTATATTTCGAGTTTCCAAAGACACTAAACTATTACGGTCCTTGTGTGTGTGTTTTGTTATGTACTAAGTATTCCGCAAAAGTAATGTAATATCTATGTACGTTAAGCTTCGGGTCTCTACATTGCGGGCTATTGGAGGCTATTGGAGGCTGCATTGCAGGCTGTTGGAGGCTGTTGGAGGATGTTGGAGGCTTCATTGGAGGCTGTTGGAGGCTGTTGGAGGCTGCATTGAAGGCTGTTGGATGTTGTTGGAGGCTGCATTGCAGGCTGTTGGAGGCTGTTGGAGGCTGCATTGAAGAATGTTGGAGGCTGTTGGAGGATGCATTGCAGAGGGAAGGATCCATTGCAGGTAATTATAGAGGGTCCAGCTTGTTCGGACCTGGGGGGTGTAGTTTTTTGATCCAAATTGTGATCAATACAATTCAAGGAGCAGGAATGATTCCTATTTTTATAAGGTTGAGGTAATGTAATGAATTCTTGACATTGACAATGTGTCTCTTATAATTCTGAATATAGCTACTAAAATGGGAAAAGGTAAGATCTTTTACTCCATATTATCCATGTATTAGGAATAAGATACTAGTATACATGTTTGTTAATTTTTTTATTGGGTGCTTTGTTATTTTACAGGGAAGTACTAGTGCTAGAATCAAGAAGTACAGGTTCTGGAATCAGTGAGGGAAGCTTTGATCGGTATACTGGTTCTGGAATGCAGCTGTGATCAGTAGAGGGCAAGATGTGATATACCAACGGTTTGACCAACTGTTGGTAAAGGCATGTAAAAGTGACTCTAATGCAATAGTTTTACTAAACCGTTGCTTAAAACATATTCGAACGGGTTTATTGGAACCATTGGAATAGGGTATGGGGGTGATGGTGTGGGGTGGGGGAGCTGTGGGTGGGGGAGGGGGGAGTTGGTAGTGTCCTCCCAACATCCAACATGGTTCACCTTGGCTATAGGGCTATAGACACAGTTTCAAACTGTGGCTATAGGCTTTGACCTATAGCCGCGCCAATACAAACCACGGTTCATGAAACTGTGGCTATAACCTATATCCACAGTTTTTGGGCCTGTATATACGGTTTAAAACTGTGGCTATAGCCTAAATTTCTAGTAGTGTATTGTGAAAATAGGGTTTGGTTAAATACAACCCAAGATCCACGATGATATAAAGGTATAGTGGAGGTGTTTGATATCTCAAAAAATTGCTTGCAAGTGAGTTGTATGTTAGAAAAAGATTCACAATCGTCTGAACACTACTTTTCTATATTTATTGCAAGAAAGTCATTAGGAAGAGATAGTAATGTCATTTCAGATCCTCCTCCTTCCATTTGTTACACACATTCCTTCATCTTCAAAAATTTATAAAACACAAATTTAAATAAATTATTAGACATAGGGAATAACCATGTGTTTAACGAAAAATCCTAATCCCTAAAGTTGTCTAAACCTCTATTTGATACCAACTATAAGGACCCGTCCTAAAACATTACACTATATTGAATTAAAAGGATAATTCAAATTGAGAATATTTTCAGGTTTATATTTTTAGAGAATTAGGCCATAACATTTACATAACAACATGAATATTACATGTAGACAATTCTACTCAGTATCCATTTTTTCATAAAAAAATTATTGAAAAAATATTCATGTCAAGTTCCATGTTTTAGACATCATGACTTTTCCTTGATCCCATCCTTTACTCTTATTCATCTTTAAGTCCAGTGGAAAACATTTCAAAAACATGGGATGAGCATAAAAAGCTCAGTAAGGGATGTAAAATAAGGAATGAGAACATTATCCCATCAATAAATACAAAAACAATGAAACCATACTTTTCAATCATAACATACCTCATGAAATAATAAGATTTATGAACAACACATAGAAATAATAAATCATAAAGGTAACTTACAGCATAAATAACATACATAAATTGTAACTATCATAGCTACAGAGGGAGTAACATTTGGAATACCAATCACAGTATATTCCCTAAATCTATTAGGAGAAACATTAATGTTTACCTCTGTAACCTTACCCAATGCATTGGAGAGCTATCTCGGGCTCACCCGCCCTAGGTTTATCACAGAACCACCTTTATATATAAATATTTACCAATATCCATAACTTATTCATAACCCATAAAACAAACATAATGGAACGATAACATTGCAATCAAAATATATCATTTAAAAATATTGAAAAAATCAATTCTTTTATCAAACTATTTTCAAAACCATTTAAAATATTAAATAAAGGGATTTTTGAATCAAAGTGTCCTATACCACTATGAAGATTTTGAAAGAAATTTCAATTTCAACAAAATCAAGTCCATATGAATAAATCCTTAAAACAATTTTTAAAACATGGACATTAATGTAAGGATTTATAAGAATAAACCTTTAAAACATTTAAAACGATATATTAGTTAAAGAGTTTTAAAAAAAATGAGAGATACTAGAATAAAAATACTGAGGAATAACATTTAATCATACCCTAATAATACCATGAGAATAAAGGTATTCATGATATAATATTCCAAAGGACAATATATTCCCCCATATAAGAGTGAATTGGTGCATATCAACAATGAAGTCTCATTGGAAATGTAAATAGAGATGAAATCCCTTATAAAGAAGGTCTCCTTATATTAAGGATAAATAAATTACATAATTATGTGTGAAAAATTTAAATACACTCAATATAAGTGGATATTAATTGTAATACAATCAGAGTTTATTCACACATATGCATAGCATGACATAATCAAGAAGTATATGTTTAACCCAAAAATTGAAATGGGGTTAAGAAGTTTTCTTACAGAAATTCGACAGCCTAACGACATCACTTTAAAATTCAGAAAATAAGTTGATGTGGGATAAAACTATATCTCATCACTTGTAAATAAAATTTACATCAATAAGGATATAGGAGAACATATCCCAACATAATAATAGGTAAACTAAAATACATAACAAAAAGAAATGTTTTAGAAAAAGGAGGGTGAAAGGTTCCCTTACCGATTTGGTAACTTACAAAATATACACCCCATGAAAGAAATATCACAAAATGAATATGTAAATACCCATAAATTAAAGTATATTACACCAATAATTCAATCACGGGAAGTATATCCACCACACAAAAGAAAATAGAGTCTAATATAGCATGAATCTCACGGGAATAAAAAGTGAGATGAAAAACCCTTACCACGTTGTAATCAATCAATTTGTATGAGAAAAAGTTAATAACCACCAAATTAATCATATAATACAATGAATATAAATATAATCATGATAATATATATCAAATTTCATTACACAATACACCATGTCCAATAAATAAGTGGTGAACATATGAAATCTCACTGAATTAAAAGTGAGATAAGAAATCCCTTACCTCATGTCCAACTGGACCCGTATGTTCCTTGTTCATCCTGAATAATAAAATTAAGTAAATTTATACTTGATTAATAACCTTTTAATGTTTATTATTACTTTTATATCACTTATTACCTTGCAATAACTATTAGTTAATTATTTGAGTTCATATCGGACATTTTGTCGATGATTAGAATTTGAGTTAAAAATGAACTTGTAATAATTACAATTTGTCCATGTGGTCAATAATCCAT
This sequence comes from Viscum album, assembly GCA_963277665.1. Classification (NCBI taxonomy): domain Eukaryota; kingdom Viridiplantae; phylum Streptophyta; class Magnoliopsida; order Santalales; family Viscaceae; genus Viscum; species Viscum album. The sequence goes on from CAUJRU010000205.1 coordinate 19,648, forward strand.
TATCTCCATAATTATATTAACTATTTAGATATCATATATATCATATATATCCAGTATATACATCTATTTATATTAGTACATAACATTTGGAGATAATAAATGAAATGCACTGTTCTTGGAGACGGTAAGTCGTACGTACACATGAATGCTACTTTCATTTCTGTTTAATATTTAATTGAATTAAAACATAATTATAAATAGGTATATTATATTTAAAATATAATATCATATATAATATCACTAACCCCATCCTTTATACATCACACATAAGGCATTAACGAGTCATATCACTTTGAGGGGGCGATAGTTCGCACTTCCTAAAATGAAATTATCGCGTTTACCCATTATGGAAACCATAAAGGTATACTATAAATAAAAAATATAGAACCATAAAGAAATTATAAACATAAAATATATCATATATAAATACAGTTCCATCATAATGGCCACTACGATAGGCGGTAGGAGTTAATTGAACACTCATTGTTTCGTGAGGCGTTAGTTTGCCATCCACAGAAACAGTAAGTTCTTCACCCATTAGATGGAGGTGTGTGTAAGTGTAGTTCACCTCCTTCTCATAACAACAACCTAGTATATATATTATACTTGTGTTTTTATAAAAAAGTAATAAAAAGAGTTTAGGGGGTTGGATAAGTAAAATAAAACAAAAGAACTAAAGAGAAGATGTTACCTTTAAATCGGGTAACTCCCTTTGGTTTGAACCAAAAGGGTTTATTGAAGTGTTTTTTGCCTAAGGTAAGGCTTCTAGGATTAATATAGGGATATTTGGAGCTTATTGGGGCAGAGTTCTCACTATCCAAAGCGTTGATAAGTGTGATAAATGGGTTATATGTGAGGGCTTTTTATATGGGAGAGGAGGGGTTCTTTATGGAAGTTTGAAACAATTATTTTAGTGTAACCTCATATTCTATTTAAAATGGTCATATATTTGTTGTAATTAAGTTTAAGATGACTAATTGTATAAATAAAATCATCCATTAATAATTGGACTAGTTTTGGATATTTTTTAATATTTATAATCTTATTTATTTAAATCATTTATCAATGAGGTAAACATTGCATTATTATTGTGTCATAAATAATTTAATTTATTTGATGTCCAAAAATTATAAAAAAATACCATGATGTATGAAATATATTTATCTTTCCAAATAATATTTATAGTCGGAAAAATAACTTATATAACCTCATGTAAAAATTTATTTACTAAAAGATATTTGTTTATGTCATTTTTGTCTTTACTTTAAATTAATTAATATAATGTGTCATTATTACTCTCATGTGGCTCCATGAGGTTCCAAATTCAACCCATGGATTCCCATGGTCGGATATGTATCATTAAATAGGATTGAGACGCATTTTAAGATAATTTAATATTATTATAATATTATATTTTACCCTTATTTACTATATTTACCCTTTAATCATGGTAAATAAAATATTCACTAAAGTAAATATTTAAAATGTCTAAAAATAAAAGTTACCTATTTACACAATTTTGACCTACTTATTCCAATTATGGAATCCATTTTTTCAAATTCAAAACACATAAGTGGATGAAATTAATTTAAAATTAATTTTCACTATTAAAACAAATAGCGTGTTTCTAAGAAATATTAAATATCAAAAGATTGACATTTTTTTATGTCTAATTTCAAAATGAAATTACATAAAATTACAAAACTATATTAAATGGTAAAAATATAATCTAATTACACTTTAAAACCAATTATAAATATAATATAACCATATAAATAAATTACATTAACATGAACTTTTTAATTAAAATACAGTATTTTTCACTAATCATTAAAAAATGTACATTATCAAAAGAATACTAAAATTTCATCCAAAGTAAATTTTGGTGTCCCGATTATAAATAATAATTTTATTATTTTCAAATAGAACATATAAATGTGACAAAAAATAGATTTAAAGAGGGTTCACCATTAAAAGGCATTAAATCGACCATTTATTGAATATTAGAGTATTTATACTTAAAATTGAATTCCATACTTATTTTATGCCTCTAAATTTTATTTGATAAATGTAAAAATATTCAAAAAACAAGTATAATCTTATTTTATCTAGTTCTATTCATTCCTGGTAACATAACGGATATGAGTTAACTGCCATTTAAAATAATAATATTATATTATTAGAGTGCAACGTAAGATTTCAAAGAAAACAATTGTTGTGTATCAGGTATACCATCAAAAATATAATCCCCTTTATAGTAGAAATAATATTTAATACCAAAATATTAATAAATATGAAAATTTTCATGTTCTTTATTTACCTCGGATGATACAATAACCCTTTTTTTGCAGTGTCAGGTCCCACAAGGGGAAAGAGGTGTGGTCATTCCCAGTTTTTGATTCCAATAAATGGGAGTGGAGGTATTTAAGGGATATATCACACACGCACATCAATTTGGTCGTAGAACAACCAATGGTTTTGATCAGAGGGTCACTGGCTAAGAAATGGGTTCCACATCCTGAATTTTGATGGGTACATTGAGAGCTCTCAGATGAGTTATTTGTCATGGTCCATGCATCCATGGAGCCCATATTTAGAGGTGCATAGGAGTATTTTTTAATATCAAGTGATGTTGGGATTCATGGTCATATGTAGGACATGACCTATAGATGAGGATGAATACAAGGTCATGGGTTAGATGGGAAAGTTCTTGATAGAATTATGGGTATTAGAAAATTACATTCACCTTGATGGGTGGGGTGTATGGAAGAAAAGACATGCACTTGTAGTAAATTTTAGTGTGCACGCCTTATATGAGCCGCTGGTAGCATTTCAAGAAAACCCCCCCATATTTTTGTATCTAGGAAAGTTTACATCCCTGCTGTGTATCTATTTCACAACTGGTCACACAATCTGTTGGGTTCATGGTGGACCTAACTGGTTTCCAACTACAGTCATGAGTTTTCATTCTGATTGGGAGGCATTCCATCTTGCAATGCTAACGCATCTGTGTGGGAACAATATAAAAAATTTGAAGGAACATGTATAAGATGAGATCTCATTTTCCATTCTTTCTTTGTCTCGTCATCCATGTCGTCTTGGTTTCTATATTTCCTTACTATCGACCTTTAATTGATTTTGATTATGACTTATGTTCATTGTCTAAATTATAAATTGTTTTTAACTCTTTCTTACTTTCAAGTCAATCATTATTGTTTATATCCAATGTCAAAATTTTCTGGCTTATATGATTTTTCTTTATTTGAATTGTTCAATACATTATTCACTAGAAATTTGATTCTTATTTGGTATCTGAGAAACTGCTCACTGAATTTTGTTATTGTATTTTCTATTCAGGTATTCAAAAAAACATTATGCAGGGTGAAAGTTTTCTATTGTGTGTTTTCAAAACATTACAATATACACTATTCCTGTGGCCCATTTCATATTTACAGAAATTGTTATTTTGGAAATTTTTAATCGCCAAAACATACCACAATATTGTCATTGACTTAAAGACAATGTAAATTATGCCTGACATACTCCATTAAACATTTTTTTGTAGAACTATCATTGTCTTATTTTCAATACCTCAATTATTAGTGTTCATTTAGAGTCTCTATAGGACCTCAAATCAATTAAATTAGCTCTAATTCATTGGCATATATGAGTAGAATGGTTGAAAAAAATGGTGATCATTGAAAAGAATGATACATGCCTTAGTTATTTAAAAATAATAATCCAAAACATACATAATTATTTTTTATTTATGGGCATCTACCTATTATTCACCTATTGTACATACACAATAAAATTATAACTTGAGTATTTATATGATATTATTAATCAATTATTTGTTATTAAAAATTTACTATAATTTTTATTATTATTTCAAAATCTATATACAAAAAAAATCAATATAATATTTATATTTTTATAATTGAGAAAATGAAGAGAATACTAATGGATTCAGCCCTAACTTATATTCAAATGTTGGTGCATTTACTTTAACAAACAGTTGACTTAAACCATGTATGTTTCCTGTATAAGAATTATTCTGCTGAATGTCATGGGAGAAGACTAATATAATTGGATTCTTGGGTTTAGGTGGGAGCTATGACAAATTTATACTCCCACAATAGCTATTTTAAGAGGGTCTTGAGATCCTTCCACCATCATCTATGTGAGATATTTCTTTGCATGCTGAAGAGAGGTGGTAATGTTCTATGTAGAGGGATAGAGGTGCAAAGAGAGTTTTTGAACAACTTTGTTCTTGAGAAATAAAACCCTAATTTTCAGCCCAATTTTATTCTTCCATACCCATTCTATGTGATCAAAGAATCAAAACTAGTGGTATCAAAAACATTGATATCAAAATGGAATCAAGTAGAGAAGACAATCTAATGCTTGAAAAATTCAAGATTCCAAAATTCTTTTTTTAAAGAGAGATTTTGAATTCTCATGTATAGAAAATTCCACCAACATAAATGAAATCGAAACATAGATAATATGAGCTCTATAATGGATTTCAATCTCAACTTTAGGTGTTGAAATAACCCCATTCTCGAGAAGAAAACAATGTTTTGGCACCGATAATTTTATAGGAAGCTTTCTAGTAATTGCTCCGGTGTGCCATGTCAGTGATACGTCATTGGTCTATCTCAATCATTGACACTCTTTCGATCTTATCATGATCAATTAGGTTGTTTTGGATGATTTAGGAGCCAATTTCACTATTTTCAACTATTCTGAACTCAACTATACTCTTCTTTATTTTTTCCAAATTTCACTCAAATGATTTACCAAATTGAATTTCAATAGAGGGAACATCCAAAAGAGGGATGAAAATGTTGATTACTTTGATCTACTCTATTTAGATGTCTCTAATGGATGATATAATTAATTATAAGGATATTTTTTATCTCATTTAGAATAAGGGTTTCAACCCTGATGCCACCAAGGAAGTTGAGTGGAAGAAGCTAAAAAAAATATGATCACTCAAATTCACCAATGGATTAATCATAGTGTTTACAATGTTTCTTAAGAGAACGTTGAATATGAACTCTAGAAGGGTGCGACGGGGAAAGCCGAGCAGAGCTGGGAAGGTAGGGCAAGGGGCTGGCGGGATCCAAGGTGGCAGTAGGGGGCGGCGGGGAGGAGAGGTAGGGGAGGGGAAGCGGGGTGGTGGGGAGAGTGGAGAGGGAGGTGGCTGGGTAAGGGGGTGCGAGGCGAGAGAGAGGGGGGTGGCGGGTGAGATTGGGGTGCTGGGATGGAGAGGGGAGGCGGCTGGGTAATAGATGGGAGTAGGGGGCGAGCGGGTATGCGGGTAGATATAGGAGGATAGAGGAAGGGGAAGGGGAGGGAGCAGGTGAGACAAGGGAGAGAATAGGGGGAGAGGGTCGAGGGATTGGAGAGAGGGAGTTTAAAAAAGGGTGTGGCATGGGTAGATAAAAATGGGGGATGGGAAAGGGGAAGGGGTCAAAGGGGAGTGGGATGGTGCGTGGGTAGTTAGGGGGAGAAAAAAATATAAAAACAAAAAAGAAATGTTAGTTTAAATTAAATAAAACTAATTATCTAACTAAGGTAAAAAATTATAAATAATAATATATTAATGCAATGTAATTAAATATAATATTATTATTAAATATAATAATAAACTAATAACAAATACTATTTTATTAATGAAACCAAATAATGAAATAAAATAAAATACAAATTAAAATTAAAATATACATACTAATAAAAATTAATAAAATAAAATAAACTATAATTAGAGAAACTAATAATAATAATATAGTGTTAAATATTAAATATTTAAATTAATATAACTAATAGAAATACTAAATTTCTAATATTAGTATATATATTAACTAAAAATTATCAAAATTTCTCAACTACTACAAAGCTACAAAAATAAACTAAAAATATAAAAAAATGGTTAAACAAATTAATTAAAACTAATTTAGAAAATTATTAAAATACATGAAAAAAATCCATGTTCATCACTAGGATATAGTAGTGGTCTCCCCAGCAACTTGGTGCCTTGAGGAAAACTTACCTTAAAAATGGTAAATGATGCACTATTCAAAAAGAAGTCTTAAAGGAAGGACACAAGCTATAACCAAACACAAGCTCTCATCATAGTGAATCAAGGGAGAAAGCAGGGTAATGGTTGGGGAGCATGAACTAGAGGACAAAATAAATTCAATGGAAGGTCCACAGATGATAGGAGGGAAACATAAAAAAGTTATCATTATGGAATAGAGGGACACATAAAGAATAACTATTGAAAGTTGCTACAAGATAAGGGCCAAGGTAGTAACCAAAAAATAATAAATAGAGATACACATGTAGCAACCTCCAGAGAAGTTTTTCTTTTCTCCAGTAACTTTGAAGAAGAGACTTGTCTATGCACATCATGGAAATGCTTGTAATGGGTGGTTGATATTGTAGTATTTTACCACTTCACTCTGCATCATATGTATTTTCCGAATTATCAAGTTGGTGAATTTGGTTCAAACAAGATGGGTATACCAGTCCGAAGAAGATCTTTAGAATAGTTGTTATCCATGTCAAGATAAATTTTGGATACATAATCACCCTAAAGGATATATGAAATTATCTATGTTCTTCACTCAACCTATTATTTGGGATATCCTTTGACCTACATGGCTATGCAATCATCTTTATCAATAGAACATCAAAGTTGAAAAAAGGTTCCTTTATCATTGCTTGAGCAAACATATGTGGTATATTATAGAAAACTCATGCGAAGACACGTATAAATATCCTCAACATAATGGAGAGAGATTTAGATATTATAAAATATGAGACAAAGGAGGCTCAATCACATGAGTGAAATCATTTTCTCAACCATGTAAAAGATGAAGTACATTAGTGTTGAAAAGGATGTATCACTAGATTCTTTCAATTAGTGCGTCTCCATCGAGGATGTCAAAGTTATTCGATCCGATAAAATCCATTGTATGTAGTCCTAAGGAGGTGGATTCTCTATGATCTAACAAAAATTTTCTAACCTTTATTGACGATGCGTCTCGAAATAGGTGCCATTTTTTTTATGAACGATAGACCAAATGATGGATTATATCAAGATGTTTCTCTTTATAGCTAAGTGTGAAAGAAGAAGGAAAGTTAAGTATCATCATTCATATAACAGAGGAGAGTACAAATCTAGGGTGTTTAATGCCAATTACAGGAGTTAAGGAATCCAACATGGGAGGAAGGTCCCATAAATCCCATACCACAACAGAGTTTCAGAAAGGTTGAATAAAACCATCATAGAGAAGGTCAGGGGCATACTGAGTTTGGTTAAGCCGCATTATACATTTTGGGGAGTAGTTGTTCGAGATTCATTTTTCTTCATTAATATATCACCATCAATCCCTATGAATTTTGAGATTCCAAATAATATACACTCCATTAAACACCCATATAAATCTCATTTATGACTATTTAGATTTTTAGAATTTGTTCATGTATCCAAAGATCTCAGGTAGAAACATTATAGGAGATCTATTCCATGAATCATCACCAACTATAGAGATTAATAGTTTAGATACAAGATTTTTGACTCAAAAGAGAAGAAGGTGGTTAGAAGAAAAGATGCCTTGTTCCATCAGAACCAAATGATTGAGGAAATTCAAAATAGAAAAATATCTCAGAGAAAACGTTCCAATGAATCAATTCAGGATCTAACACATGTACCTTTACTTGTAGCATCGATCATTTAAGTGGAGGCAGTGCAAGAAAACCCATCAGCAATAAATCATGTGACAATAGAAAAGGGGTTTGAGTAGTGGTAGACTCAATCCTCTCCACCTAAATTAGAATAACCATTATAGGATCTTAGTGATGGAGCCCTAGTGATATCCCCTGTGTCTCTGTCATGTTTATTTCAATAATATTTTTTTTTATTTTGGAGTAATTGAAAAAAATTATAGAGTTTTTTTTGGATTTTAGAATTCTGTAATTTTTTCCTCAGTTCACGGTTTGAGCATGGTAACCATGAAATTTGGTGAAAATTTCATATGGTATTTACATGGGCTATATCTTTTACACACATTTCGGTGAACCGTTTTGGGTTACCTTTACAACGAGGACATGGTTAACTTTATGTAGGGGCCTTCTTATTTCATTTTTTCATGCATGGTTTGGTTCACATGGGAAACACATGGTTTAATTTGGACCGTGTGAGTTTTAGTGGATATTGTGCACGACCATTTGTGTATAAGGGTGACGACACAATGATGCTTTTCTCTCTATCCACACACGCCATCAGTGTTTATGGGGGATGGTCATCACTGAGTAGTTGAAACTCAGGCGAGAGATGCAGTGGGGAATTATTTATGAAATCCTTAGTCAAACATCATTACAATTAGTCTAAAAATGTCACGTTGTTTGCAGAAAATTTAATATCGTGATCTTGGATCCTTCCATTATTAATCCCCACTCATTCAGAAACTTAACCTTATCTAGGGTTGTTTCTTTGTACCATGGTTTGGGAAAAGGTTTTCTCTTCATCTCTCCTACAACCTCCTACAACAATGAGGTTTTGTCATTGAAGTTTGTCCCTGATTCACACGACATCCAGGTATTGGAATCCTCCCATCTAGGGCTGCTATACTAACTCTAACTATTATGTTGAAAATTTACCTTTTGTGCATGCTCTTGGGATCTGCAAACCCACCACCAAACCTGTAACATCTCCATCACAAACCTGTAACACCCTAGTCCAAACCACCAAGTCTGAACCAGAGCACCAGATGACCTCATGCACGCCTCCCTGTATGAAAAAGACTACGAACTAGTATTAAGTGTATGAATCCGTCAATGGGGATACTATACACTTAGTATCATGTCATATCAAAAATAATAATCAAATAAACAATATAATAAATAATCATAGAAACATGAAGAAACTAAAATATGGAATATATTTCATACAATAGATAAATAAACGATCTCCCAAGGTGGAAAGTCAAACCCGAGTATATGTGTAGAAAATAAATAAATAAATTATACTATGACATCACTCCATAGTTTATCTTTATCCCACCTCCAGCTCGATGTTCCATAGATCATCCATCTTCCATGGACCCCTTGCCCTTGCATGAATCCCTATACATGATGTCTACATGTGCAAAAAGATGCATGTGTGGGGTGTGAGTAATAAAAGCTAGTATGATTCCACAAATTCATCCTTAAATAATCTTCTCATGTAAATAAAGTGTATGACTTAATAATAATAAATGGGAGAGAAACAAAAAATACAACATCAAGCACTCATGTGCTAACCAAGTCTCCACGATCTCACTTGAACCTACTTCGGCTCTATACTAATTGGAATGTCATGATATCATGAGTAATCTAGGTCTATCCAAGGTCCCCAGTCAAACCTACTTCATTGTGATCATATCTCCCTCTCGATATGTTGAGTCCCAACTCTCTTTGTCAATGTGTTTTTTGAAGTAAGAATGAATGAAAACTGAAGGACATGACACCTTATGTCACCTAATCTAGCATGGATCCATTTCCCAACATTATCCTTAAGCGTTCATCTGTCAGTGTGCTATATTTCCCAGAATTAGCTTTCTGGATGATGAATACCTCTCATTTAGCATCTCTACTAGTCCGGCCTGCTCCCCCTCCACAAGCTCCTCCTGGTAATTACCCTCAATCTAGTGTCAATCTTGGTTTAGTGAAACACAATGCATCCATGTGTGCATTCAGCTTCTCTAGGTATATTATTTAAAAAATATCTAATACTCAGTTAGTAATTTTTTTTGTACGGTGAACCTCAAATGTTTTTTCCATGATACAAGGCTTTGTTTTTATTCCCCCACACAGATTATTGTATCCAATATTTTTATTTATTTAATTTTGTATGAATACTGAAACTAAATTTTCCTAATTTATGTTAATTAATGAATTATATAATAATATTAGTATATTAGATGGGTACATAAAATATACACCGTTACCAAAATTAGACTCTTAAAATATCGATCTGATCCTATATGTATGATCCCTCTCTATTTGGATCCCAAAGTAGGATATCAATCCTAAAATCCATGATCATTAATTATTTTGACCCTATATAAATTTATTTGGATCATTTTTATGCTATATTCAAACCGTGTTAAATATAATCATATTTACAATTTTTTTTTAAGTTGAACTATTTAAATAAAAATTATATTAAATATGAAATGTTTTTCTTGTGTACTCTATGGGATTGTTCCAAAGTTATTTAATATTGATTATTATGGATATTAAGTGTTGTATTATATGTTCTAACATCTTGTGTTGTATAACTAGTTGATTTTTACAAATTATCACAGTGAGTACAAGTGAACATGTTTTTTATGCACATTAAATGGAGATACATCTACTTCAAACAACTCTGAAGTTGTTCACTATCAAAGAAGTAGAAAAGTGTGGCTACATTAGAAAATAATTTTTACAACGGTTATACATAAAGACACTCTTTATATATGAGGTTGATAGATATAGTTGAAGCACAGAGGTTTAGGATTCTTTAAATCACTATTGTTAGAATCATTTGGGAAATTACAACACACTCAGTCGGACTTCATCCTTTATCATTCATATACTGGAGTGATATATATTTTTTCAACACTCACAAGATTCTTTTTCAAACTAGTTATGGGGTTATTTATTTCTTTTTATTTTTCTTTTGGGATTAAGAGTGTGTCTATTATACCATCCCTTTAAAAGTACCTTTGTCTGGGTTGTGAATCCCCTTAATATTTAGTTAAGGGTTGTACCTTTAGGGGAAGAAGGAAGAATTGTTTGATTTGTTCTTCGATGGGAAAAAGGTGTGACTGTTCAGTTTGAACCTCTAGGGGGAAAAGTTAGAACTACCCAGGTTGTTCCTCAAGGTAGGAAAAGGTAGGTCAATCAGGGGTTTAAGCCAAGGGTTAAAAACGAATTTTAATTGGGTTGTGACTCTAGGTGTAAAAAAATTAATGTAAGAGATTCTATTATTAGTGGGTGTCATTCCTCTGTGTTTGAGAGGATTGAAGAGTACAGTAGTATCACTTTGAAATGAACTACTATAAATATCTCTCATTTTCTTTATATTATTTTATTTTCACTGTATTAATCTTTTAAATCTAATATAATATAATTTAAATTTTTCAGAAAGGATATTTCACCCCCATATTCTACATTATATCATCACCACTTCTAGGACCAATAAGAATCACATATTGCATTGAGAAGGATGCAATTCCATGAGCATGAGGCTTTTGAATATTGTTTTCATGAAATAACAATATATATTGAGGTCAATAGAACCAAATCAAGTTAACACGGTTGAGGGTATTCTTGAATGGTCTTTTGTGATTACTGCCCTCGACTGTACTTAAATCATTTGATCCATTTCTACCAGAGAGAACCTTTCCTACCTCAACACTCGAATCAATTCTTGTTCGTTTCTATGGTTCTTACTTTATATTTTCCATGTTATTAATCATGTTTGGGTTATAATACCCATAAACTGTATGAGTCAAGTTATACTACCTCCTAAAAAATGTAAGTTTTGGTTTGTGCCTTTGGGTGTGGAAAAAGGGTAGGGTAATTGGGTTGTGACTCCATGTGAGAAAAATTCGGTAGTGGATTGTGACTCAATGTGAGACAAAGTCATCTTTGGGTTCAAAATGGTAGTTGTAAAGGGTTTTGAATCCCTTAAAAAGTCATGGATTCCATTTTTAGTGGTTTTAATTTCTATCTATGTTTGAGATGGGTAAAGAGTAAAGTATGATCATTTATATATGAAATATTATAAAAATATCGGTGTTTATTTATTCAGACTTCCTTTTCGTTTTTTATCTTTTTTAACAATTCATTTAATGTATTTAAAAATGTCAATTCAACTCCCTTTATCATTCAAACATTCTCACATTAAGACCTAACATAGAATATTTCTTCATTAAGAGTGATCACTGATGTATTTTTGAACCTCCACATGGGCTATTTAGAAGTTGATCATGCCTCTCTTCCTAGATCTCATCAAATTGATCGTAGAAGTGAATTATAATACACATTCCACTATCCCAAAATGAAAAGCAGAAGTCCACCATAGTCAAATATTTAATTATAGCTTCTCCCACTACCTATTGACAAGATTATTTCTCAGGAACAACCCAGAAAACTACACTTGTGTTCATCTGTTCATAATACATGTCATACTGCCTTTGATCCTCCAGATTTTTTGTAATAATTTTATTACCTCTTAACCTATAAAACCTAGCATTATCAAGGAATATTAGAAACCAAACCTTATCCAAAACATGTGTCGTGTGAGTTGTCAAACCCTATAAAATAACCACCAAACAGGTCCCACATAGAGTCCCACTCAATAGAAATCATGTCTTCCAAGGTTAATGGTCTTGCAAGTGCATACATTACTTTTTTGTGTTCAAAATTAAATGCTTGATAAGACTAAGAGGTCATACTAATTTTGAGTTTATAGTAGAACGATCTAGTACTTGTTGCCTCATTTTTAAAATGATCTCATAGTTTCATTACAAGATGGATACCCAACTTTATCACCAGTTCCACAAGATACTAGAGAACTGGACACAACATCCCTTGTAGTTGTCTATCGCTTGTTTATGGTCGAGTATTATCTAAAAAAAATCACAATGTATTTTGTGACTCATGATTCGGTTTCATTGATGTCTTTATCTCACACTTCGTGTGCTTGAGATGAGTACTATTATATTTAAACTAGTCATCCAGCACCGCCATCCAGGAGAACCAGCAATGACTAATGGAGAAACTAGTGAAGATGGAATCAGTTAAGAATAAATCAAGCTACCTTCTGGAATAAGTACCAAAATCAAAAAAAATCAAGAACCATCTAAACTCTTTCTCTAGAAAACTCAATGAAAGCACCATTCTGAGGATTAGAAAAAGATTATTAGGGGTGAGCACTGCACCAAGATGAGGCCTAATCTTCTAGATAGCTTAGCCACACTCCAGAAAAAACATCTATACCTCCCCATTATCATTAGCCTCTTTAGTTATTATTCAAACCTAACAAATAAAGAGACCTAACTAATATTTACCGCAAAGACATCACTACCTCGAGTAGTTTATTAATACTCTTAACCTACCCCCCAATAGATATAGTAGTATCATCTTTGTAGTATAATCCACACAGTAGGTCCCCTACACCAACACGCGACCCATTCCCATTATCATTAACCTCACTATCCTGCACTTCCATCACATGGTAGTAATATTATCATTCCTTTATAATCTATATAGAAATCTCTTCTAATTAATCCTTTAAAACTGCATGAAGACATACATATAGAATATCATAGTTCTGTTTCAACAATGGTCAAAAGCTTCCAAGAAATATTTCTCTTTCATCACACTATAGTGGTGAAAACCCTTTACACCATGAAAGCCTCTCAATATCAAAATTATCTTAATAGGATGCTTCATAGCATAGCCCTTCTCTCTAGAGAGTGGAATACTCGGTGCATCTTATTTAACTATTGGAACATCCATCACTGATTATTTTTTCTAGAATCATGATTATAATATTTAATCCATATTTTTAGTCAATGAATATTAGAAAATCATCATCTTGATTAATTTTATTCAAAATATTAAATTTTTGGATTCAAAGACTAAAAAATTTCTTAATTTATATGAACCTTATAAAATCCCTTGTGTGAGAAAATTCATTTTCCAATATTAAAATAAGATTCTAATTTGTGTGGTTAAATGAAACTCGTGAAGTTTTCAGCTATCCATGTGCACATAAAACTTATCTTTACCAAGAATGGTTATCCTATTTGTGAATATGAAGTAACAAAAAGTACTTAAAAACTTATGAATCATTCTTACAAAGTGAATAATCATTCTTAAAATGTCAAGAATCATACTTGAAGTCCAAAATCATCCTAAAAAACTCATGAATCAAAATTACGGAGTCAATAATCCTCTTTAGAAAGTCACCCCTTACCAAATTTTGGCATCTATAATGTTAAAAGGATGCATACAAAGTCTAAATGAATTTTATGAAAATTTAGTTAACTTTTCAGCACCTGGGTGAACCATATAATGTCAATTCCTTTCCTATTTTTCTAGACGTTTGATTGGGGGAATCCTTACAAAGTCATCAGATCATAATTATAAAGGATGGAGTTATGGTCATTGAAGCTTATATAATAATTAAATATTTCTTTGAGTAATTAAAGTATGTTCTACTTCCTCAATATTTTTTAATATATATTAACAAAAAATACAACATTATTCTCAAGTGGTTTCAACATGACTACTTGAGAATATGTAAATGTGTAGGGAAGTAGATTAATGAAAGGTTTTCATCATATTCTATTTATAATATATTCATTTTATTCTCTTGGATATGTTATCCATGAGCATTCTATGATGTTTTTTCATGTAACATCTCATTTCATTATAATTGGTAAAAATTTTTATTAATTTGACCAAATAGTAAACATTATTCATAAATAATGTTTTGGGAATATAATGAATTTATGATTATACAAAATATTTTGATTGTATGATTTAACAAAATGTATTTTTATTTCATTTTTCTCCTCAAAATAAATTTTGTGTTAAATAGATTGTTTCACACACAATGCTAAACCAAAACAAACTGCAACACCTTTTATTAAGATAAATATAACTATCGTAAAGTAGTTATTAAATTGGAGTGTATAGAAAGTGGTAACCTAATTGTGAAATATATGTAGAAATAAAAAATGTCACTTTTTATTCCAATGCACTAATGAAATTCAATTAGTGTAGCTAAATAACTATTAAGATCGTTTTGTGCTTTATTTTTTTTAATTTGGTATTTGTATGATTTATTTTATAACTAAATATATTAAGATTAATGAAGGATAAATATATTTTTATTATCAATAATACAATTACACTAATTTAAATAGTGACCAATGGGAAATAAGAATAAGAACAATTAATATTTGCAAGTCACTTTCCTATAAAAACTTGTTTTCACTATATTTTATGATCTTAATTAAAAGTTAAATTCTAAAATTTAAGAATTTGAATTTGAAAAAATGAATTTCATTTTTGGATTCAGTATAACAATATTACCTTAGAATGATTTTTAGTATTTTTTTGAAATGATTGATTATTAGGTGAATAGTAAAAAACTATCATTTTTATAAATATTGTGAATTTTATAACATCTCTAGAATATAAGAATGACTTAAAATTTTATGAACCCTTTTCATGACCAAATTTCACATTTTTCATTTCAATAGAATATATTATTTTGAGCTTTATTTATTTAGTTATTTATTCTTATAGTTTTCAGAAGTTGGAGTTTGAGAACCTCAATTTTTGGGGAAACAGAAAATGGTTCACGGGTGGCCCACAGTTAAAGGAAACTCTACGGCTAACTGAGCGAGTGGGATATTTAACGGACAATGAGTTTTTACATAGCAACAGAATGGTTTGTCTAATTATGTGGCGGTTTACCGAAACCATGTGGCTTTTTTGGAGATAGTTATTCCTACATGATTGGCACAC
Organism: Viscum album; assembly: GCA_963277665.1. Taxonomy (NCBI): domain Eukaryota; kingdom Viridiplantae; phylum Streptophyta; class Magnoliopsida; order Santalales; family Viscaceae; genus Viscum; species Viscum album. The sequence goes on from CAUJRU010000205.1 coordinate 35,236, forward strand.
AATTTTTATGATCCTGCATCCAAACCCTAAAGTTTTTCCAGGTCAATAAATTTTTTATTTTTTTACCTTTTTCCTATATGAGAATTTAAGGATTTATCTATAATTTCTTCCTCCACTCGTATGTAAACTATCCCCCATGCCTTGTATCTCTCATCCCATGGGTTTCGGTGGATTTTATGCTTCATTTGGTGATTTCATTCAAGTTATTCTTGGATTTCTATTGATTTCATATTTATTCCCCCTATTCATCCTTGTTCTTTCATTTCAATATAGTATGGAAACCCAAGATTTTTATTTGGGAAAAAAAGTTTTTTATGGGGTTTTTATGTTGTTTTCTTGTGGATTAAGTGTGTGAGGACCTATCCTACTTGAATCTTGTGGTTTCCATCGAAGGCAACAAGTTTTTGTTTTTTATCAACGTAGGTGTCTCTATTTAACAGAATTTTCCCATAAATTTTCATTGATTCTTGATTTCCTTTTTTTTATTAAATTGCCTATATTTGAGATATTATTTATGGTTTATCCATGTATGTTGTGATTGTAAGAGTTTGTTGGAAATATGATGGATTAAAGTGGATTTTCCAAGTGATTTGTCTTTAATGCGCTTCCTGTGTTTGTTAAAATGGATCGAAGTTTTTTTATTATTTTTAATAGGCTTATGAATGGGGGTTTTAAATGGTTCTTGCATGTTGTTAAATTATTGAATTGTTATTGGAATTTAAGGTTTATGAAATTGTAATTTAAATGACTTATGTGATTAGCACATTTTGTTTTCTATATTATTGGAATTAAGTAACACATGGGAGGATGTGGGTGTGTGTGTCATTGGCTCAAGCAGATGGAGCTGAGGCCTAGGCTATCAACTAGCTAAAGAACATTGTCCATGTGGACTAGGAGAGCCCGTTGAGGGAACATTATCCATGGAATCAAGAGATCCCATGGGAGCAGTGTTATCCATGTAGACCGAAGGATCCCATGGAAAGAATGTGTCCCAATGGACTGAGTGAGCTGTTGAATGGTCGGTCTATAAGAAGACCAAGGTGGTTCCCAAACCTGTTGTATTATCTTCAAAAATTGTGAACCTAATGTCAATATAAGTCACACTGGATCCCATTTTAAAGATCCCATGATGCATATTTTTTTAGTGTTCGGTTGGTTTTCATATTCTTTATGTTTGTTGCAAGTACTTTATTTGGTTATGATATATTATGTTCTTGCACATTTTCCATTCTTTATGTGATCTTGTATATGTGTGTTCCCATGATTATTATATGTTTGGGTGTATTGATCATGTTTATGTTGGGTGGATTTATTTCTTTATTTGAGTAATTTTCTCTATGTTTTTAAAAGATGGTTTGTTTGGGGAAACCAAATTGACTTCTAAAGGGTTTTTTTTTCAAGTTAACTTGCTTTTATAAAGTGAGTTTGCTTTTGAAAATGTATTTTCAAACTACCCTTAATGGTTTTCATGTGTAAAGTCATTATATATATTCATGGTGGTATCCTACTTTTTTTGTGTCTCACACCCTAAATATGTCTTTAGGCATATGCAGACCTTGTTTTTCATGACATGGATATGGGAAAGGGATCCATCGGTTTAGTGGACCTTATTGATTTCCAATGTCTATGGTTATTTTGGTATGGTGGATTCATGGATTCATGGATTTTATCCCTCATAAATAAGTTTTGGGATTTTGGTTGTTGGGGTGTAATGTATTTTTCATTTTGGTTTGATTCCTTGATTTGAGGTGTGACTATGGATATCATATGTATATGTCTTGTTTATGACCAGTGATGTGATGATATTATGATACCAATTTTTTTTAATCCTGGCTTTGTTTAATCAATTATATATTTATATATGTTTGATGCTACTTATTGGTTGGTAAGTCCGTCCAATTCTTGGATGGGTCATGCCATATTATCAAGGGAAAAGTCATTCAAAAATGGTTATATGCGATGATCCAGTTCTTGTCTCCAACCTGTGGAAATTGAAAAAACGCTTTAGGTCATGTGGAATATCGGCTTGGGTGATGGATCATGTCAATCTGGGCTTGTTTTCTATAATAAAAATTTATTTTATATGCAACATTATACATTTAAGAATATTTATTTTAATTTATAAACCTATATTTAACATTGTAGAACATAAATTATATTTTCCTCTAAAACAATTTTAACGTCTTATATATTTATTAATTTAGAATTATTTTTAAAAAAATTTAGATGCTATATCAAATAAAATGGACTTCATATTTGGAATCATAAGGTCCAAATAATTTATTAATTGACATTTTTGTTTTTAGGAAGAAGTTAAAAAATTATTTACCAAGGTAAAAACCAAAATGATAAAAGGGTTAAACCAAATAGGTAAAAAAACTAAAACATGTTATATATATATATATATAAATGAGTGGATGTGGCATTTATCGACCAAGAATCATCACCTCTCCATTACTATTCACATATGGAGACAATTTCCTTTGAATGTAACATGCCACTATTTTAAAGTTATGGGTATTTACAAAAAAAATCAACCCTTTCTCTTATATAAGGAGCTCACATGCATCCCACTTCTCCTCACACAAAAATCCTTTTTTTGACCAAATATACCCAAAATATCTATAAGGCCCCAGCCTTAAACCTTACTTAATATTGAATTAAATGAATAATTCACATTGAGGATCTTTTCAGGTTTAGAGTTTTAGAGAATTAGGACATAACTATTAAATCTCAAAAGATTACAAAGTAGACACTTCTACTAAGTTTTCCATAATAAAAAAAACTCTTAAAAAGAATAATGTCTAGTTCCATGTCTTATATAGCGTGACATTCCCTTGATCCCATCCTTGACCTTATTCCACTTTAAGTCCTGTGAAAAACATTTCAAAAAAACTTGTGGTGAGCATAAAAAGCTCAGTAAGGGATACACAAAGAATGAAAACTATTACTTTTTCAAACATCAAGTAAACCATGTATACTCTATCAAAGTAATACCTTCACCTTCATGAAGTAGTAAAAACTCTTCACTGAATAAAGTATCATTACTTACCTTTTTGTAACCAAAGGATTACCATAAAACCCATATAAAGAACACATAGCATATATAAAGGTAACTTGGGACATAAAAATACTTAAGTGGAATAACCATACGGTCGACTTCCACGCATATCACTTAATGGAATAGCCATACGGACAATTTCCATAAATACTTAATGGAATAGCCATACGAACGACTTCCATACCCAATGCATTGGAGGTTATAATGTAACCACCCGTCCTGGTATTCACGGCACCACCCGTCATATGGTTTATCACGTAACCACCCGTCAAATGTCCAAGTACCAATATAAAATCATAAAACATAAAACCAATATAAAGGAATGATAACATTTTCACATTTCAATCACAATATATCATAATATAATCCTTTATCAAAACCATTTTCAATACCAAAATACATAAAAGAGTATATGGTATTTATTTTATTTTAAAAACATTACGGCTTGTTGAGGAATCCAAAGACCAAATAATACTCGCGGTGGCGGAAAAGTTCGTTGTCACCGTGTACATTAAAAAAAACATTCCTTTTTGTCGTTTAGTAAAATGCTTCCTAGAAAAAGATTCCTTTTGTATAAAAGTAAAATTCAAAGGAGTTTATACATCGTATAAATGAAAGTTGTGTATAAAATGAAATATGCCTCAAAGAAAGGAGATTGAGACGAAGTCCCTTACAAACACGGTATCCTTGGTTTAAGGATAAATCAATTACATAATTATGTGTGACAAACGAATACACAAAATATTATTGGATATTAAGTGTAAAATAATCAAAGGTCATTCACACATATTCAAAAGATTACATATTCAATAACTACATGTTGAACCCAAAGAAATCGAAATTGGGTTAAGAATTTCCCTTGACAGCCTAACGGCGTCACATCAAAATGAGTTGATGAGAGATAAAAAGAGTATCTCATCACTTGGACATAAAATTTAAATCAATAAGGATATATGAGAACATATCCCAACATAACAATATGTAAATTAAAAGACCCAACAAAAGAAGTCTTTTAAAAAGAGGAGGGTGAAAGGTTCCCTTACCGACATGGGTATCTTTCGAAACATATGCCCCGTGAAAGAAGGAAAATACATCATTGATGTAAATACTCATAAATGAAAGAATATTAGACAATGAGTAAAATAATGGTCAGTACATACACCAATCAAAGGAAATTGTGGAAAATGTATCATAAATCTCACGGGAATAAAAGTGAGATGAAAAATCCCTTACGAAAACTCGGCAGCCTAACGACCCCACTTAAAACTTCCAAAATGGATTGATGAGATCAAATAGAGTATCCCATCATATTAAAATAGAATTTAAATCTTGAGGAATATAAAATAAAACCCCCCAACATAACAAAGAGTAGCTTAAAAGAAGTGACACAAATGAGAGTACTTAAAAAGAAAGAGAGAGGTTAGATTTGTTACGAAAATTCGGCAGCCTAATGGCGCCACTCAAAACATCCAAAATGGATTGATGAGAGAGAATGGGGTCTCTAATCACAAGAACATAAAAATTAAAATTAAGAGTAATATAAAAGAACATCCCAATAACAAGAAATATGATCTTTAAAAGGAATGACATAAGGAGTGTACTTAAAAAGAAAGAGAGGAGTAAGATCCCTTACCTCTGGTCCGACTTGACTCGATCGTTCTTTAATGTTCTGAATAACAAACTTGAGTTAATTTCTACTTGATTAAGAAACTTTTTTATGTTAATTATTCCTTTTATATCACTTATTTACATTTTTTAAACATTATGTAATCATTTAAGTAAATAATGTTTGTTTTGTCGATATTTGGTTCTTAAGTTGAAAGTGAACTTCTTACAATTACAAGTTGTTCATGTGGTCAAAGATTCTTTATATCCAGAATGACATTCCTGATTTGGATATCATATATATCATATATATCCAGAAAATACATGTATTTATAATATTACATAATCATTTATTGGTAAGAAATGAAATGCACCGTTCATGGAGACGGTAAGTCGTACGTACGCATGAACGCTACTTTCATTTCTTTGGAATTAAAACTAAATGAGAGGAATGTATATTTTAATTCCAGAATTATATTCATCATTTAGATATATCATTCATTATATATATCCATTATACACATGTACTTTTAATAGTACATTAAATTTGGGGATAAGAAATGAAATGCACTGTTCATGGAGACGGTAAGCCGTACGTACGTATAAATGCTACTTTCATTTCTATCTCATACATTAATGGAAAGAAATAATAGTGATATAGAGGTATATTATAATTCCAGTATAAAATCATATATAATAACTTTAAATCCATCCTTTACAGGTCCCACATATGGCATTAACGAATCACATCACTTTGAGGGGGCGGTAGTCCGCACTTCCTTAAATGAAGATATCGTGTTTACCCATAATGGAAACCATAAAGGTATGCCCAAAATTAAAAATACAGAAGTTTAAGGAAAACAAAAACATATTATATATCATATATAAATATATTGTCATCTTAATGGCCACCTTTGAATGTGTTAGAAGAATGTTGAACAATCATCGTTTCGTGTGGCAGAAATTCGCCATCCACAGAAACAGTATGTTCTTTAACCATTAGATGAAGGTGTGTGTACGTTTAGCTCGAATACATCTTATAACAACATCCTAGTATATTTTAGATACTGTATTTGTTATAAAATAAATGAATAAAAAGAGTTTATGGGGTTGGAGAAGCAAAATAAAACAAAATGACTCAAGTGAAGACATTACCTTAAAATCGGGTAACTCCCTTTGGTTTGAGCTCAAAGGCTTCCTTGGGAAGACTTATGCCCAATGTGAGGCTTCAAGGAGTAAGAGAGGGAAGTGGAGAGACAAAATGGGCAGAGGTTGTCCGAGCCAAAGTCTTAGGGAGTGTGGGTAAGGGGGTAGATGTGGGGGCCTTTTATAAGAGGAAAGGAGGGGCACTTTTGGAAAGTAAAGAAAAGTCACATTATTTTAAAATGGTGTTCGGATTTTAGAGGTGCCACATTGATGTGTTTCGAGTATAAGGTGATAAGGGTTCGAAATCCATTTATCCAATTGGTTTTGGACATGTGTAGGTCTTAGATATTACATTATCTTTTCATTTTATTTAAATCGTTAAATAATGAGGTCATCGCTGCATCATCATGATGTCATAAATAATTTAATATATTTAATGTCTAAAAATTATAAAAAAAACACTATGATGTAGGAAATCTTTTTATCTTTCCAATTAATATTTATAGTCAAAAATCGGATTTGTATAACCCCATGTAAAAATTGTTTAAGTAAAACATTTCATGTTTGTCTCATTTTTACTTTAACTTTAAATAAAAAGATATTAATGTCATTTTCCAACCAAAGAGGCTTCATGGGGTCCCCAAGTTGACCCATGGCTTTTCTTGGTCGGCCATGACACATCCAATAAGGGTAGGACATGTGTCTAGGTCATTTCATATTATTAAAGCATTATTTTTACCTTAAACTACACTAATTACCACTAATCGGGATTAAAAACTTAATAAGTTACTATTCACCAAAAAATTATTTTTATCCCATTGAACCACATTTTACTTCTTAATGACAACCATGTATGTCGGATTTTTGAAATTCAAAACACAAAGATGAAAAAAATTTATTTAAACGGAAAATTCAGTTTTTATAAGTACCACGTAGTGGTTTCACTATTCATCAAAAATTGAAGTTTTTCAGAAAAATCCCAAAATATCACCCTAAGCTATATTTGATATTCCGAATTCAAAAATGAAGTCTATTTTACAAAATTCAAAACATATAAGTCACATTAATTAATTTAATAATTAATTCCCGCTGTCAGAGCAAATAGAGTGTTTTTATGAAACAATAAGTATCAAAAGATTGACTGTAGTTTAAGTCTGATTTCAAAGTGAAATTAATTCCAATGACCACTATTGGATTTAATGGTAAAAATATATTCTAATTTCACTTTAAAACCAATTAAAAAGATAATCTAATAATATTAATAAATTATATTAAAAAGAGGTTTTGAATTAAAATACAACATTTTACACTATTCATTAAAAAAAATGAACTTTATCGGAAAGATAACAAAACATTACACAAAGTAAATTTTGATGTCCCGATTCTAAAGAAGAGTTTTATTTGGTCTAATAGAATGTATAAGAGTGAACAAAACTAAATTTAATGACAGTTTTCCATCAAAAGGCGATAAGTGAACCTTTAGTGAAAACTAGGGCATATACGCCTAAAATTGAATTCTTTACATATTTTAAGCCTTTATCTTTTATTGGATAAATGTAAAAACATTTAAAAACATATATAATCATATTATACTTATTTATATCCATTCCCGCCAATAAAACGGCTACATGTTAACTACCATTTAAATAAATATTATTTTATTATTAGAGTGCAACATAAGATTTCCAAGAAACTCGTTGTTGCGTGTTGGGTACGCCATCGAGCATAGTGTCCCATTTAAAGTCATATTAATTTTTTTATTCACAAATATGGATAAATATAAAAATGTAATATTCTTTATTTACCTGGGGTGTTACATCGTTCCCCCCTTTTGGGAATTGCGTCCTCGCAATTTTAAAAATGGGCTCGGAAACTTAATTGAAAATCCTGCATCGAAACAAGAGTGGGTAAAACAATCACTTTAAAATAAAGAAAGATAAGTACAGAGGTCACCCGAGTTAACCCATACTATTTTTTCATGTAGTAAAACATGGACATGGAGGAGAAAACATAGGGTCATGTTCCGATGGAGAGTTATAGAAAACATGTTTAGGAGAAAGTTAACAATAAGAAAATCACAAACTTGTGATGGGTTAAACGGTGTTGGGTTCCCCAGTAGGAAAAGTTAATAGACAACATTTTTGTTTTAAGTTAATTTTTATTGAGGAATTTATTTTTGAGCTTAAATAAATAATAAGGAAACATACTTACTTGTCATGTTGACTTTCAACTTTTACTAGATTTCTCACATAGACTCATACTTTCTCCAAAAGACGAGTATTTAGGAAGACTTGTTCGCATTAAGAGTACAATAAAAAACTTCAAGAGAAGCACCTAATCCACAAAAAAGAACTATACATTTCCCATGTCTTCAAACCTTATCCAAAACTAAAACAAAATAGGTTAGTACAAGGTAAGATAATACAGAAAAGGATAACCCTTTAAAAATAAAATCTATGCTTAATCTCCAAAATTTGTCCAACAAAACCCAAAGTTCAACGAGGACCATCCGATAAACAATTTGTCCATAAAATTCTTCAAAGTAAACCAATATAATATTGAAACCCAAATATTTGAAGGATTTAGTCACATAGTCTTCCAAGTTAAATCGTAACATTTATCTCCAAACAATATCAGTTTCTCTTAATGTCTCGTATTGAAAAGTAATTAACCTAATCACATATCCTCCATGATAGGTTAATAAATTTCCATAGATAACCTAGAATCATCTTACTCTTAATTCATAAAATCATCTATCTAAAAAAGAATCAGTAAAACTAACCAGGGACTTCACGTAGTCCAGTGGTAGGCGATAAATACCAGTTGCACTTTGGTTGTGGGTTCGATTCCCGCAGCTTCGTCCAAGGCGACGGGTTGTCACACGGTCTGCGTGTTGTCCTTTTTACAAAACTATATAATTCTCAAAACATTTCCCAAAACGAGATAAAATCTTCAAAAATAAACATAACATATTTTAACCTCAAGTTTATCTCATGCCTTTCACTTCCATCATAACATATAGTAACCCATAATTACCTCAAAATTAAGGATCATATAAACCCAAATGGTTACCTTTATAATTATTACCTGAACTTCCACATCGATTGGTCATCTCGTTCATGATGCATTATAGGACATACCAAGGTTCAAGTGGTTGATCATGACTCCTTGATAGTTGGTTGAGGATAAACACAAGAGTTTTCATTGCAGCTCCCATATCATTCAGTTGCTCGCTCAGAAAATTGTCACAGTTTCCTTCACATCCACCATTACCTTGGTGCCTGCTAGATCCAGCCATTTACTAAAACCAAAAAAGGGTCAGTGTGATTATAACAAAAAAACCATCATGTACTAATGAGGGAGATAACCACTAAGATATAATTACTCATTCACTTTATCTAAAACTAGGACTCTTTTTGAAATCCTATCCATTATGGTACTGTCACTTATGCTTAGAGAATACCCTAACCTCTAAAGTTATCTAAACCGACCTTTGATACCAACTATAAGGCCCCAGCCTTAAACCTTACTTAATATTGAATTAAATGAATAATTCACATTGAGGATTTTTTCAGGTTTAGAGTTTTAGAGAATTAGGACATAACTATTACATCTCAAAAGATTACAAAGTAGACACTTCTACAAAGTTTTCCATAATAAAAAAAACTCTTAAAAAAACATGTCTAGTTCCATGTCTTATATAGCGTGAAATTCCCTTGATCCCATCCTTGACCTTATTACACTTTAAGTCCTATCAAAAAAATTTCAAAAAAACTTGGGGTGAGCATAAAAAGCTCAGTAAGGGATACACAAAGAATGAAAACCATTACATTTTCAAACATCATGTAAACCATGTATACTCTATCAAATCAATACCTTCACCTTCATGAAGTAGTAAAAACTCTTCACTGAACAAAGTATCTTTACTTAGCTTTTTGTAACCAAAGGATTACCATAAAACCCATATAAAGAACACATAGCATATATAAAGGTAACTTGGGACATAAAAATACTTAAGTGGAATAACCATACGGTCGAATTCCACACATATCACTTAATGGAATATCCGTACAACCAATTTCCATACATACTTAATGGAATAGCCATACGGCCAACTTCCATACTTAATGCATTGGAGGTTATAATGTAGCCACCCGTCCTGGTATTCACGGCACCACCCGTCATATGGTTTATCACGTAACCACCCATCAAATGTCCAAGTACCAATATAAAACCATAAAACATAAAACCAATATAAAGGAATGATAAAATTTCCACATTTCAATCACAATATATCATAATATAATCATTTATCAAAACCATTTTCAATACCAAAATACAAAAAAGAGTATATGGTATTTATTTTATTTTAAAAACATTATGGCTTGTTGAGGAATCCAAAGACCAAATAATACTCGTGGTGGCGGAAAAGGTTGTTGTCACCGCGTACGATAAAAAAACATTCCTTTTTGTCGTTTAGTAAAACGCTTCGTAGAAAAATATTCCTTTTGTATAAAAGTAAAAGTCAAAGGAGTTTATACACCATATAAATGAAAGTTGTGTATAAAATTAAATATGCCTCAAAGAAATGAGATTGAGACGAAGTCGCTTACAAAGATGGTATCCTTGGTTTAAGGATAAATCAATTACATAATTATGTGTGACAAACGAATACCCAAAATATAATTGGATATTAAGTGTAAAATAATCAAAGGTCATTCACACATATTCAAAGGATGACATATTCAATAACTACATGTCGAACCCAAAGAAATCGAAATTGGGTCAAGAAGTTCCCTTGACAGCCTAACGACGTCACATCAAAATGAGTTGATGAGAGATAAAAAGAGTATCTCATCACTTGGATATAAAATTTAAATCAATAAGGATATATGAGAACATATCCCAACATAACTATATTTAAATTAAAAGACCCAACAAAAGAAGTCTTTTAAAAAGAGGAGGGTGAAAGGTTCCCTTACCTACATGGGTATCTTTCGAAACATACGACCCGTGAAAGAGGGACAATACATCATTGATGTAAATACTCATAAATGAAAGAATATTACACAATGAGTAAAATAATGGTCAGTACATACACCACTCAAAGGAAGTTGTGGAAAATGTATCATAAATCTCACAAGAATAAAAGTGAGATGAAAAATCCCTTAGGAAAACTCGGCAGCCTAACAGCGCCACTTAAAACTTCCAAAATGGATTGATGAGAAAAAATAGAGTATCCCATCATATTAAAATAGAATTTACAACAAGAGGAATATAAAATAAAATCCCCCAACATAACAAAGAGAATCTTAAAATAAGTGACACAAAGGAGAGTAATTAAAAAGAAAGAGAGAGGTTAGATCTCTTACGAAAATTCGGAAGCCTAACCGCGCCACTCAAAACATACAAAATAGATTGATGAGAGAGAATAGGGTCTCTCATCTCAAGAACATAAAAATTAATATTAAATTAATATAAAAGAACATCCCAATAACAAGAAAGATGATCTTTAAAAGGAATGACATAAAGAGTGTACTTAAAAAGAAAGAGAGGAGTAAGATCCCTTACCTCAGGTCCGACTTGACTCGATCGTTCTTTAACATCCTGAATAATAAACTTGAGTTAATTTTACTTGATTAAGAACCTTTTTAAAGTTAATTATTCCTTTTATATCACTTATTTACATTTTATAAACATTATGTAATCATTTAAGTAAATAATGTTTGTTTTGTCGATATTTGGTTCTTAAGTCGAAAGTGAACTTCTTACAATTACATGTTGTTCGTGTGGTCAAAGGTTCTTTATATCCATAATAAAATTCCTGATTTGGATATCATATATATCATATATATCCAGAAAATACATGTATTTATAATATTACATAATCATTTATAGGTAAGAAATGAAATGCACCGTTCATGGAGACGGTAAGCCGTACATACGCATGAACGCTACATTCATTTCTTTGGAATTAAAACTAAATGAGAGGTATGTATATTTTAATTCCAGAATTATATTAATCATTTAGATATATCATTCATTATATATATCCATTATACACATGTACTTTTAATAGTACATTACATTTGGGGATAAGAAATGAAATGCATCGTTCATGGAGACGGTAAGTCATACGTACGCATGAACGCTACTTTCATTTCTATCTCATACTTTAATGGAATGAAATAATAATGATATAGAGGTATATTATAATTCCAGTATAACATCATATATAATAACTTTAAATCCATCCTTTACACATCCCACATATGGCATTAACGAATCACATCACTTTGAGGGGGCGGTAGTCCGCACTTCCTTAAATGAGGATATCGTGTTTACCCATAATGGAAACCATAAAGGTATGCCCAAATTGAAAAATACAGAATATTAAAGAAAACATAAAAATATTATATATCATATATAAATATAGTGTCTTCTTAATGGCCACCTTTGAAGTTGTTAGAAGAATGTTGAACAATCATCGTTTCGTGAGGCAAAAATTCGCCATCCACAGAAACAGTATGTTCTTTAACCATTAGATGTAGGTTTGCGTAAGTGTAGCTCGAATCCTTCTTATAACAACATCTTAGTATATTTAAGATACTGTATTTGTTATAAAATAAATGAATAAAAAATTTTAGGGGGTTGGAGAAGCAAAATAAAATAAAATGACTCAAGTGAAGACATTACCTTAAAATCAGGTAACTCCCTTTGGTTTGAGCTCAAAGGCTTCCTTGGGAAGAGTTATGACCAATGTGAGGCTTCAAGGAGTAATAGAGGGAAGTGGAGAGACAAAATGGGCAGCTTTTGGCCGAGTAAAAGGCTTTGGGAGTGTGGGTAAGGGGGTAGAGTTGGGGGCCTTTATAAGAGGAGAGGAGGGGCACTTTTGAAAAGTAAAGAAAAGTCACTTTATTTTAAAATGGTATTCGGATTTTAGAGGTCCCACATTGATTGGTTTCGAGTATACGGTGATAAGGGTTCGAACTCCATTCATCCAATAGGTTTTGGACATGTGTAGGTCTTAGATATTACATTATCTTTCCATTTTATTTAAATCGTTAAATAATGAGGTCATCGCTGCATCATCATGATGTCATTAATTATTTAATTTATTTAATGTCTAAAAATTATAAAAAAAATCCTATGATGTAGTAAATCGTTTTATCTTTCCAATGAATATTTATAGTCAAAAATCGGATTTGTATAACCCCATGTAAAAATTGTTTAAGTAAAACATTTCATGTTTGTCTCATTTTTACTTTAACTTTAAATAAAAAGATATTAATGTCATTTTCCAACCAAAGTAGCTTCATGGGGTCCCCAAGTTGACCCATGGCTTTTCTTGGTCGGCCATGACACATCCAATAATGCTAGGACATGTGTCTAGGTCATTTCATATTATTAAAGCATTATTTTTACCATAAACTACACTAATTACCACTAATCGCGATTAAAAACATAATAAGTTACTATTCACCAAAAAATTATTTTTATCCCATTGAACCACATTTTGCTTCTTAATGACAACCATGTATGTCGGATTTTTGAAATTCAAAACAAAAAGATGGCAAAATTTCATTTAAACGGAAAACGCAGTTTTTATGAGTACCACTTAGTGGTTTCACTATTCATCAAAAATTGAAGTTTTTCAGAAAAATCCCAAAAAATCACCATAAGCTATATTTGATATTCTGAATTCAAAAATGAAGTCTATTTTACAAAATTTAAAACATATAAGTCACATTAATTAATTTAATAATTAATTCCCGCTGTTAGAGCAAATAGCGTGTTTTTATGAAACAATAAGTATCAAAAGATTGACACTAGTTTAAGTCTGATTTCAATGTGAAATTAATTCAAATGACCACTATTGGATTTAATGGTAAAAATATATTCTAATTTAACTTAAAAAACAATTCAAAAGACAATCTAATAATATTAATAAATTATATTAAAAAGAGGTTTTGAATTAAAATACAACATTTTACACTATTCATTAAAAAAAATGAACTTTATCGAAAAGATACCAAAACATTACACAACGTAAATTTTGATGTCCCAATTCTAAAGAAGAGTTTTATTTGGTCCAATAGAATGTATAATAGTGAACAAAACTAAATTTAATGACGGTTCTCCATCAAAAGGCGATAAGTGAGCCTTTTGTGAAAACTAGGGCATATACGCCTAAAATTGAATTCATTCCGTATTTTAAGCCTTTATCTTTTATTGGATAAATGTAAAAACATTTAAAAACATATATAATAATATTTTAGTTATTTCTATCCATTCCCGCCAATACAACGACTACATGTTAACTACCATTTAAATAAATATTATTTTATTATTAGAGTGCAACGTAAGATTTCCAAGAAACTCGTTGTTGCGTGTTGGGTACGCCATCGAGCATAGCGTCCCCTTTAAAGTCATAATAATATTTTTATTCACAAATATGGATAAATATAAAAATTTAATATTCTATATTGACCTGGGGTGTTACATCCTTCCCCCCTTTTGGGAATTGCGTCCTCGCAATTTTAAAATTGGGCTCGGAAACTTCATTGAAGATCCCACATCGAAACAAGAGTCAGTAAAACAATCACTTTAAAATAAAGAAAGATAAGTACAGAGGTCACCCGAGTTAACCCATACTAAGTTTCCATGTAGTAAAACATGTACATGGAGGAGAAAACAGAGGGTCATGTTCTGATGGAGAGTTATAGAAAACATGTTTAGGAGAAAGTTAACAATAAGAAAATCACAAACTTGTGATGGGTTAAACGGTGGTGGGTTCCCCAGTAGGAAAATTTAATAGACAACATTTTTGTTTTAAGTTAATTTTTATTGAGGAATTTATTTTTGAGCTTAAATAAAACATAAGGAAACATACTTACTTGTCATGTCGACTTTCAAATTTTACTAGATTTCTCACACAGACTCATACTTTCTCCAAAAGACGAGTATTTAGGAAGGCTTGTTCGCATTAAGAGTACTATAAACAACTTCTATAGGAGCACCTAATCCACAAAAAAAGAACTATACATTTCCCATGTCTTCAAACCTTAACCAAAACTAAAACCAAATAGGTCAGTACAAGGTCAGATAATCCAGAAAAGGATAACCCTTTAAAAAGAAAATCTATGCTTAATCTCCAAAATTTGTCCAACAAAACCCAATGTTCAACGAGGACCATCTGATAAAACATTTTTCCATAAAATTCTTCAAAGTAAACCAATATAAGATTGAAACACAAATATTTGAAGGATTTAGTCACGTAGTCTTCCGAGTTAAATCGTAACATTTATCTCCAAACAACATCAGTTGCTCTTAATGTCTCGTATTGAAAAGTAATTAACATAATCACATATCCTCCATGATAGGTTAATAAATTTCCATAGATAACCCAGAATCAGCTTACTCTTAATTCATAAAATCATCTAACTAAAAAAATAATCAGTCAAACTAACTAGGGACTTCACGTAGTCCAGTGGTAGGCGATAAATACCAGTTGCACTTTGGTTGTGGGTTCGATTCCCGCAGCTTCGTCCGACGTGACGGGTTGTCACACGGTCTGCGTTTTGTCCTTTTTCCAAAACTATATAATTATCAAAAAATTTCCCAAAACGAGATTAAATCTTCGAAAATAAACATAACATATTTTAACCTCATGTTTATCTCATCCCTTTCACTTCCATCATAACATATAGTAACCCATAATTACCTCAAAAGTAAGGATCATATAAACCCAAATGGATACCTTTATAATTATTTCCTAAACTTCCACATCGATTGGTCATCTCGTACATGATGCATTATTGGAAATACCAAGGTTTAAGTGGTTGATCATGACTCCTTGATAGTTGGTTGAGGATAAACACAAGAGTTTTCATTGCAGCTCCCATATCATTTAGTTGCTCTCTCAGAAAACTGTCACAGTTTCCGTCACATCCACCGTTACCTTGGTGCCTGCTAGATCCAACCATTTACTAAAACCAAAAAGGGTCAGTGTGAGTATAACAAAAAAACCATCATGTACTAATGAGGGAGATAATCACTAAGATATACTTACTCATTCACTTTATCTAAAATTAGGAATATTTCTGAAATCCTATCCATTATGGTACTGTCACTTATGCTTAGAGAATACCCTAACCTCTAAAGTTATCTAAACCGACCTTTGATACCAACTATAAGGCCCTAGCCTTAAACCTTACTTAATATTGAATTAAATGAATAATTCACATTGAGGATCTTTTCAGGTTTAGAGTTTTAGAGAATTAGGACATAACTATTACATCTCAAAAGATTACAAAGTAGACACTTCTACTAAGTTTTCCATAAAAAAAAACTCTTAAAAAGAAACATGTCTAGTTCCATGTCTTATATAGCGTGACATTACCTTGATCCCATCCTTGACCTTATTCCACTTTAAGTCCTGTAAAAAACATGTCAAAAAAACTTGGGGTGAGCATAAAAAGCTCAGTAAGGGATACACAAAGAATGAAAACTATTACTTTTTCAAACATCAAGTAAACCATGTATACTCTATCAAAGTAATACCTTCACCTTCATGAAGTAGTAAAAACTCTTCACTGAATAAAGTATCGTTACTTACCTTTTTGTAACCAAAGGATTACCATAAAACCCATATAAAGAACACATAGCATATATAAAGGTAACTTGGGACATAAAAATACTTATGTGGAATAACCATACGGTCGACTTCCATGCATATCACTTAATGGAATAGCCATACGGCCAATTTCCATACATACTTAATGGAATAGCCATACGGCCGACTTCCATACCCAATGCATTGGAGGTTATAACGTAACCACCGTCCTAGTATTCACGGCAGCACCTGTCATATGGTTTATCATGTAACCACCCGTCAAATGTCCAAGTACCAATATAAAACCATAAAACATAGAACCAATATAAAGGAATGATAACATTTCCACATTTCAATCATAATATATAATATTAGAATCCTTTATCAAAACCATTTTCAATACCAAAATACATAAAAGAGTATATGGTATTTATTTTATTTTAAAAACATTACGGCTTGTTGAGGAATCCAAAGACCAAATAATACTCGCGGTGGCGAAAAAGGTCGTTGTCACCGCGTACGTTAAAAAAACATTCCTTTTTGTCATTTAGTAAAATGCTTCGTAGAAAAAGGTTCCTTTTGTATAAAAGTAAAAGTCAAAGGAGTTTATACACCGTATAAATGAAAGTTGTGTATAAAATGAAATATGCCTCAAAGAAAGGAGATTGAGATGAAGTCTCTTACAAAGACGGTATCCTTGGTTTAAGGATAAATCAATTACATAATTATGTGTGAAAAACGAATACACAAAATATAATTGGATATTAAGTTTAAAATAATCAAATGTCATTCAAACATATTCAAAGGATGACATATTCAATAACTACATGTTGAACCCAAAGAAATCGAAATTGGGTTAAGAAGTTCCCTTGACAGCCTAACGACGTCACATCAAAATGAGTTGATGAGAGATAAAAAGAGTTTCTCATCACTTGGAAATAAACTTTACATCAATAAGGATATATGAGAACATATCCCAACATAACAATATGTAAATTAAAAGACCCAACAAAAGAAGTCTTTTAAAAAGAGGAGGGTGAAAGGTTCCCTTACCGACATGGGTATCTTTTGAAACATACGCCCCATGAAAGAAGGACAATACATCATTGATGTAAATACTCATAAATGAAATAATATTACACAATTCGTAAAATAATGGTCAATACATACACCACTCAAAGGAAATTGTGGTAAATGTATCATAAATCTCACGGGAATAAAAGTGAGATGAAAAATCCCTTACGAAAACTCGGCAGCCTAACGACGCCACTTAAAACTTCCAAAATGGATTGATGAGATCAAATAGATTATCCCATAATATTACAATAGAATTTAAAGCAAGAGGAATATAAAATAAAATCCCCCCAACATAACAAAGAGGAGATTAAATTAAGTGACACAAAGGAGAGTACTTAAAAAGAAAGAGAGAGTTTAGATCTCTTACGAAAATTGGGCAGCCTAACGGTGCCACTCAAAACTTCCAAAATGGATTGATGAGATAGAATAGGGTCTCTCATCACAAGAACATAAAAATTAAAATTAAGAGTAATATAAAAGAACATCCCAATAACAATAAATATGTTCTTTAAAAGGAATGATATAAAGAGTGTACTTAAAAAGAAAGAGAGGAGTAAGATCCCTTACCTCGGGTCCGACTTGACTCGATCGTTCTTTAACGTCCTGAATAATAAACTTGAGTTAATTTCTACTTGATTAAGAACCTTTTTAAAGTTCATTATTCTTTTTATATCACTTATTTACATTTTATAAACATTATGTAATCATTTAAGTAAATAATTTTGTTTTGTCGATATTTGGTTCTTAAGTCGAAAGTGAACTTCTTACAATTACATGTTGTTCGTGTGGTCGAAGGTTATTTATATCCAGAATGACATTCCTGATTTGGATATCATATATATCATATATATCCCGCAAATACATGTATTTATAATATTACATAATCATTTATAGGTATGAAATGAAATGCACCGTTCATGGAGACGGTAAGCCGTACGTACGCATGAACGCTACTTTCATTTCTTTGGAATTAAAACTAAATGAGAGGTATGTATATTTTAATTCCAGAATTATATTAATCATTTAAATATATAATTCATTATATATATCCATTATACACATGTACTTTTAATAGTACATTACATTTAGGGATAAGAAATAAAATGCACCGTTCATGGAGACGGTAAGCCGTACGTACGCATGAACGCTACTTTCATTTCTATCTCATAATTTAATGGAAAGAAATAATAATGATATAGAGGTATATTATAATTCCAGTATAACATCATATATAATAACTTTAAATCCATCCTTTACACATCCCACATATGGCATTAACGAATCACATCACATTGAGGGGGCGGTAGTCCACACTTCCTTAAATGAAGATATCGTGTTTACCCATAATGGAAACCATAAAGGTATGCCCAAAATGAAAAATACAGAAGCTCAAGGAAAAAATAAACATATTATATATCATATATAAATATAGTGTCATCTTAATGGCCACCTTTGAAGTTTTTAGAAGAATGTTGAACAATCATCGTTTCGTGAGGCAGAAATTCGCCATCCACAGAAACAGTATGTTCTTTAACCATTAGATGTAGGTGTGTGTAAGTGTAGCTCGAATCCTTCTTATAACAACATCGTAGTATATTTTAGATACTGGATTTGTTATAAAATAAATGAATAAAAAGAGTTTAGGGGGTTGGAGAAGAAAAATAAAACAAAATGACTCAAGTGAAGACATTACCTTAAAATCGGGTAACTCCCTTTGGTTTGAGCTCAAAGGCTTCCTTGGGAAGACTTATGCCCAATGTGAGGCTTCAAGGGGTAAGAGAGGGAAGTGGAGAGACAAAATGGGCAGATTTTGGCCGATCCAAAGGCTTTGGGAGTGTGGGTAAGGGGGTAGAGGTGGGGGGCTTTTATAAGAGGAGAGGAGGGGCACTTTTGGAAAGTAAAGAAACGTCACTTTATTTTAAAATGGTATTCGGATTTTAGAGGTCCCACATTGATTTGTTTCGAGTATAAGGTGATAATTGTTCTAAATACATTCATCCAGTAGGTTTTGGACATGTAAAGGTCTTAGATATTACATTATCTTTCCATTATATTTAAATCGTTAAATAATGAGGTCATCGCTGCATCATCATGATGTCATAAATAATTTAATTTATTTAATGTCTAAAAATTATAAAAAAAATACTATGATGTAGGAAATAGTTTTATCTTTCCAATGAATATTTATAGTCAAAAATCGGATTTTTATAACCCCATGTAAAAATTGTTTAAGTAAAACATTTCATGTTTGTCTCATTTTTACTTTAACTTTAAATAAAAAAATATTAATGTCATTTTCCAACCAAAGTGGCTTCAGGGGGTCCCCATGTTGACCCATGGATTGTCTCGGTCGTCCATGACACATCCAATAAGGTTAGGACATGTGTCTAGGTCATTTCATATTATTAAAGCATTATATTTACCTTAAACTACACTAATTACCACTAATCGCGATTAAAAACTTAATAAGTTACTATTCACCAAAAAATTATTTTTATCCCATTGAACCACATTTTACTTCTTAATTACAACCATGTATGTCGGATTTTTTAAATTCAAAACAGAAAGATGGAAAAAAAAATTTTAAACGGAAAATTCAGTTTTTATAAGTACCACTTAGTTGTTTCACTATTCATCAAAAATTGAAGTTTTTCAGAAAAATCCCAAAAATTCACCCTAAGCTATATTTGATATTCCTAATTGAAAAATGAAGTATATTTTACCAAATTCAAAACATATAAGTCACATTAATTAATTTAATAATTAATTCCCGCTGTCAGAGCAAATAGCGTGTTTTTATGAAACAATAAGTATTAACAGATTGACACTAGTTTAAGTCTGATTTCAAAGTGAAATTAATTCCAATGACCACTATTGGATTTAATGGTAGAAATATATTCTAATTTCACTTTAAAACCAATTCAAAAGATAATCTAATCATATTAATAAATTATATTAAAAAGAGGTTTTGAATTAAAATACAACATTTTACACTATTCATTAAAAAAAATGAACTTTATCGGAAAGATACCAAAACATTACACAAAGTAAATTTTGATGTACTGATTCTAAAGAAGAGTTTTATTTGGTCCAATAGAATGTATAAGAGTGAACAAAACTAAATTTAATGACGGTTCTCCATCAAAAGGCGATAAGTGAACCTTTAGTGAAAACTAGGGCATATACGCCTAAAATTTAATTCTTTCCGTATTTTAAGCCTTTATCTTTTATTGGATAAATGTAAAAACATTTAAAAACATATATAATCATATTTTAGTTATTTATATCCATTCCCGCCAATACAACGGCTACATGTTAACTACAATTTAAATAAATATTATTTTATTATTAAAGTGCAACGTAAGATTTCCAAGAAACTCGTTGTTGCGTGTTGGGTACGCCATCGAGCATAGCGTCCCCTTTAAAGTAATATTAATATTTTTATACACAAATATGGATAAATATAAAAATGTAATATTCTTTATTTACCTGGGGTGTTACATCCTTCCCCCCTTTTGGGAATTGCGTCCTCGCAATTTTAAAATTGGGCTCGGAAACTTCATTGAAAATCCCACATCGAAACAAGAGTCGGTAAAACAATCACTTTAAAATAAAGAAAGATAAGTACAGAGGTCACCTGAGTTAACCCATACTACGTTTCCATGTAGTAAAACATGTACATGGAGGAGAAAACATAGGGTCATGTTCTGATGGAGAGTTATAGAAAACATGTTTAGGAGAAAGTTAGCAATAAGAAAATCACAAACTTGTGATGGGTTAAACGGTTTTGGGTTCCCCAGTAGGAAAATTTAATAGACAACATTTTTGTTTTAAGTTAATTTTTATTGAGGAATTTATTTTTGAGCTTAAATAAAACATAAGGAAACATACTTACTTGTCATGTTGACTTTCAACTTTTTCTAGATTTCTCACACAGACTCATACTTTCTCCAAAAGATGAGTATTTAGGAAGACTTGTTCTCATTAAGAGTACTATAAAAAACTTCTAGAGGAGCAGCTAATCCACAAAAAAGAACTATACATTTCCCATGTCTTTAAACCTTAACCAAAACTAAAACTAAATAGGTTAGTACATGGTCAGATAATCCAGAAAAGGATAACCCTTTAAAACGAAAATCTATGCTTAATCTCCAAAATTTGTCCAACAAAACCCAATGTTCAACGAGGACCATCCGATAAACAATTTGTTCATAAAATTATTCAAAGTAAACCAATATAAGATTGAAACCCAAATATTTTAAGGATATAGTCACATAGTCTTCTGAGTTAAATCGTAACATTTATCTCCAAACAACATCAGTTGCTCTTAATGTCTCGTATTGAAAAGTAATTAACCTAATCACATATCCTCCATGATAGGTTAATAAATTTCCATAGATAACCCAGAATCAGGTTACTCTTAATTCATAAAATCATCTAACTAAAAAAATAATCAGTCAAACTAACCAGGGACTTCACGTAGTCTAGTGGTAGGCGATAAATACCAGTTGCACTTTGGTTGTAGGTTCGATTCCCGCAGCTTCGTCCGACGCGACGGGTTGTCACACGGTCTGCGTGTTGTCCTTTTTCCAAAACTATATAATTCTCAAAACATTTCCCAAAACGAGATAAAATCTTCAAAAATAAACATAACATATATTATCCTCAAGTTTATCTCATGCCTTTCACTTCCATCATAACATATAGTAACCCATAATTACCTCAAAAGTAAGGATCATATAAACCCAAATGGTTACCTTTATAATTATTACCTGAACTTCCACATCGATTGGTCATCTCGTACATGATGCATTATAGGACATACCAAGTTTCAAGTGGTTGATCATGACTCCTTGATAGTTGTTTGAGGAAAAACATAAGAGTTTTCATTGGAGCTCCCATATCATTCAGTTGCTCGCTCAGAAAACTGTCACAGTTTCCTTCACATCCACCGTTACCTTGGTGCCTGCTAGATCCAGCCATTTACTAAAACCGAAAAGGGTCAGTGTGAGTATAACAAAAAAACCATCATGTACTAATGAGGGAGATAACCACTAAGATGTAATTACTCATTCACTTTATCTAAAACTAGGACTCTTTCTGAAATCCTATCCATTATGGTACTGTCACTTATGCTTAGAGAATACACTAACCTCTAAAGTTATCTAAACCGACATTTGATACCAACTATAAGGCCCCAACCTTAAACCTTACTTAATATTGAATTAAATGAATAATTCACATTGAGGATCTTTTCAGGTTTAGAGTTTCAGAGAATTAGGACATAACTATTACATCTCAAAAGATTACAAAGTAGACACTTCTACTAAGTTTTCCATAATAAAAAAAACTCTTAAAAATAAACATGTCTAGTTCCATGTCTTATATAGCGTGACATTCCCTTGATCCCATCCTTGACCTTATTCCACTTTAAGTCCTATGAAAAACATTTCAAAAAAACTTGGGGTGAGCATAAAAATCTCAGTAAGGGATACACAAAGAATGAAAACTATTACTTTTTCAAACATCAAGTAAACCATGTATACTCTATCAAAGTAATACCTTCACCTTCATGAAGTAGTAAAAACTCTTCACTGAATAATGTATCATTACTTACCTGTTTGTAACCAAAGGATTACCATAAAACCCATATAAAGAACACATAGCATATATAAAGGAAACTTGGGACATAAAAATACTTAAGTGGAATAACCATACGTTCGACTTCCATGCATATCACGTAATGGAATAGCCATATGGCCAATTTCCATACATACTTAATGGAATATTCATACGGCCGACTTCCATACCCATTGCATTGGAGGTTATAACGTAACCACTCGTCGTGGTATTCACGGCACCACCCATCATATGGTTTATCACGTAACCACCTGTCAAATGTCCAAGTACCAATATAAAACCATAAAACATAAAACCAATATAAAGGACTGATAGCATTTCCACATTTCAATCACAATATATCATAATAGAATCCTTTATCAAAACCATTTTCAATACCAAAATACATAAAAGAGTATATGGTATTTATTTTATTTTAAAAACATTACGGCTTGTTGAGGAATCCAAAGACCAAATAATACTCGCGGCGGTGGAAAAGTTCGTTGTCACCACGTACGTTAAAAAAACATTCCTTTTTGTCATTTAGTAAAATGATTTTTAGAAAAAGATTCCTATTTTATAAAAGTAAAAGTCAAAAGAGTTTATACACCATATAAATGAAAGTTGTGTATAAAATGAAATATGCCTCAAAGAAAGGAGATTGAGACGAAGTCCCTTACAAAGACGGTATCCTTGGTTTAAGGATAAATCAATTACATAATTATGTGTGACAAATGAATACACAAAATATAATTGGATATTAAGTGTAAAATAATCAAAGGTCATTCACACATATTCAACGGATGACATATTCAATAACTACATGTTGAACCCAAAGAAATCGAAATTGGGTTAAGAAGTTCCCTTGACAGGCTAAGGACGTCACATCAAAAAGAGTTGATGAGAGATAAAAAGAGTATCTCATCACTTGGACATAAACTTTAAATCAATAAGGATATATGAGAACATATCCCAACATAACAATATGTAAATTAAAAGACCCAACAAAAGATGTCTTTAAAAAGAGGAGGGTGAAAGGTTCCCTTACCGACATGGGTATCTTTCGAAACATACACCCCGTGAAAGAAGGAAAATACATCATTGATGTAAATACTCATAAATGAAAGAATATTACACAATGAGTAATATAATGGATAGTACATACACCACTCAAAGGAAATTGTGGAAAATGTATCATAAATCTCACGGGAATAAAAGTGAGATGAAAAATCCCTTATGAAAACTCGGCAACCTAACGGCGCCACTTAAAACTTCCAAAATTGATTGATGAGATAAAATAGAGTATCCCATCATATTAAAATAGAATTTACAGCAAGATTAATATAAAAGAAAATCCCCCAACATAACAAAGAGGAGCTTAAAAGAAGTGACACAAAGGAGAGTACTTAAAAAGAAAGAGAGAGGTTAGATCTCTTACGAAAATTCGGCAGCCTAACGGTGCCACTCAAAACTTCCAAAATGGATTGATGAGAGAGAATAGGGTCTCTCATCACAAGAACAAAAAAATTACAATTAAGAGTAAAATAAAAGAACATCCCAATGACAAGAAAGATGTTCTTTAAAAGGAATGACATAAAGAGTGTACTTAAAAAGAAAGAGAGGAGTAAGATCCCTTACCTCGGGTCCGACTTGACTCGATCATTCTTTAACATCCTGAATAATAATCTTGAGTTAATTTCTAATTGATTAAGAAAATTTTTAAAGATTATTATTACTTTTGTATCACTTATTTTCATTTTATAAACAATATATAATCATTTAAGTAAATAATGTTTGTTTTGTCGATATTTGGTTCTTAAGTCGAAAGTGAACTTCTTACAATTACATGTTGTTCGTGTGGTCAAAGGTTCATTATATCCAGAATGACATTCCTGATTTGGATATCATATATATCATATATATCCAGCAATTAAATGTATTTATAATATTACATAATCATTTATAGGTAAGAAATGAAATGCACCGTTCATGGAGACGGTAAGCCGTACGTACGCATGAACGCTACTTTCATTTCTTTGGAATTAAAACTAAATGAGAGGTATGTATATTTTAATTACAAAATTATATTCATAATTTAGATATATCATTCATTATATATATACATTATACAAATGAACTTTTAATAGTACATTACATTTGGGGATAAGAAATGAAATGCACCGTTCATGGAGACAGTAAGCCGTACGTACGCATGAACGCTACTTTCATTTCTATCTAATACTTTAATGGAATGAAATAATAATGATATAGAGTTATATTATAATTCCAGTGTAACATCATATATAATAACTTTAAATCCATCCTTTACACGTCCCACATATGGCATTAACGAATCACATCACTTTGAGGGGGTGGTAGTCCGCACTTCCTTAAATGAAGATATCGTGTTTACCCATAATGGAAACCATAAAGGTATGCATAAAATTAAAAATACAGAAGCTTAAGGAAGAGCTAAACATATTATATATCATATATAAATATAGTTTCATCTTAATGGCCACCATTGAAGGTGTTAGAAGAATGTTGAACAATCATCGTTTCGTGAGGCAGAAATTCGCCATCCATAGAAACAGTATGTTCTTTAACCATTATATGTAGGTGTGTGTAAGTGTATCTCGAATCCTTCTTATAACAAAATCCTATTATATTGAAGATACTGTATTTGTTATAAAATAAATGAATAAAAAGAGTTTAGGGGGTTGGAGAATCAAAATAAAACAAAATTACTCAAGTGAAGACATTACCTTAAAATCGGGTAACTCCCTTTGGTTTGATCTCAAAGGCTTCCTTGGGAAGACTTCTGCCCAATGTGAGGCTTCAAGGAGTAATAGAGTGAAGTGGAGAGACAAAATGGGCGAGGTTGTCCGAGCCAAAGGCTTTGGGAGTATGGGTAAGGGGGTAGAGGTGGGGGCCTTTTATAAGAGGAGAGGAGGGGAACTTTTGGAAAGTAAAGAAAAGTCACTTTATTTTAAATTGGTATTCGGATTTTAGAGGTCCCACATTGATGTTTTTAGAGTATAAGGTGATAAGGGTTCTAAATCCATTCATCCAATAGGTTTTGGACATGTGTAGGTCTTAGATATTACATTATCTTTCCATTTAATTTAAATCGTTAAATAATGAGGTCATCGCTGGATCATCATGATGTCATAAATAATTTAATTTATTTAATGTCTAAAAATTATAAAACAAAAACTATGATGTAGGAAATCCTTTTCTCTTTCCAATGAATATTTATAGTCAAAAATCTCATTTGTATAACCCCATGTAAAAGTTTTTTAAGTAAAACATTTCATGTTTGTCTCATTTTTCACTTTAACTTTAAATAAAAAGATATTAATGTCATTTTCCAACCAAATTGGCTTCATGGGGTCCCCAAGTTGACCAATGTCTTTTCTTGGTCGGCCATGACACATCCAATAAGGGTAGGACATGTGTCTAGGTCATTTCATATTATTAAAGCATTATTTTTACCTTAAACTACACTAATTACCACTAATCACGATTAAAAACTTAATAAGTTACTATTCACCAAAAAATTATTTTTATCCCATTGAACCACATTTTACTTCTTAATGACAACCATGTATGTCGGATTTTTGAAATTCAAAACACAAAGATGGAAAAATTTCATTTAAACGGAAAAATCAGTTTTTATAAGTACCACTTAGTGGTTTCACTATTCATCAAAATTGAAGTTTTTCAGAAAAATCCCAAAAATTCACCCTAAGCTATATTTGATATTACAAATTCAAAAATGAAGTCTATTTTAAAAAATTCAAAACATATAAGTCACATTAATTAATTTAATAATTAATTCCCGCTGTCAGAGCAAATAGATTGTTTTTATGAAATAATAAGTATCAAAAGATTAACACTAGTTTAAGTCTGATTTCAAAGTGAAATTAATTCCAATGACCACTATTGGATTTATTGGTAAAAATATATTCTAATTTCACTTTAAAACCAATTTAAAAGATAATCTAATCATATTAATAAATTATATTAAAAATAGGTTTTGAATTAAAATACAACATTTTACACTATTCATTAAAAAAATGAACTTTATCGGAAAGAAACCAAAACATTACACAAAGTAAATTTTGATGTCCCGATTCTAAAGAAGAGTTTTATTTGGTCCAATAGATTGTATAAGAGTGAACAAAACTAAATTTAATGACGGTTCTCCATCAAAAGGCGATAAGTGAACCTTTAGTGAAAACTAGGGCATATACGCCTAAAATTGATTTCTTTCCGTATTTTAAGCCTTTATCTTTTATTGGATAAATGTAAAAACATTTAAAAACATATATAATCATATTTTAGTTATTTATATCCATTCCCGCTAATACAATGGCTACATGTTAACTACCATTTAAATAAATATTATTTTATTATTAGAGTGCAACGTAAGATTTCCAAGAAACTCGTTGTTGCGTGTTGGGTACGCCATCGAGCATATCGTCCCCTTTAAAGTCATATTAATATTTTTATTCACAAATATGGATAAATATAAAAATTTAATATTCTTTATTTACCTGGGGTGTTATAATATCACCCCAAATATCTTGTGAATGAACCAGAAGTCTTTCTCTCTTAAAAATACCACTCTTTAAAGGCTAAATCATTTTGAAAAAAAATTGATTGATCTAAGGAATAAAGTTAAATTCTTAATCACTCATTTTTCATTTATCCTCCTTTATTCTTATACCTCATCCAAATATATTCTAAAAATTCTAAAATAATTACTTCAGTATCATATTTATAATTAAATGTTATTATGTTACTGGAATAATAATTTTCTACCTCCCCCAACAATTCAAAAGGTGAAAATGGCATTCATGTTTAGGTGCGGACAACGAACTCTATGAATGATTTTAGAACGAACTTAAATGGATTGTTAAAAGGGTTTGTTTAATGAATAAATATTATATTTATACCATGATTATGTTTCTATAATGATAAATCAATTTCCAACTTTCCACTCTATGGAAATAAAAAATGTCATCTGTGTGTACATACGTACCACTGCCACCATAGAATGATGTTTTTAATTATCATTACCACCATACTTGAATAATTATAAGAACTTATATAATGATTTATAAAATTTATATAATAAGAAAAAGTTTTTTTAAAGTTTATATTAACATTTAACTTGTTATTAATGTACCAACTCTTCCTCTATTAAAATTACTAAAATAAGTCTGTCACCAATTATATCTTCACAAAAGATCACTAAAAAACTAATGGAATTAAATTAAATCTTTATAAATAAGTATAAATCAAAAATACCAGTACTTTTAATAATATACAAATAATTAACATTGTATCAAAAAATGGGTATTGATATCAACATCTTGATGCTTGTGCAAAACACTTACAAATAATTAACACGTGATGATAAAAATAAACTATAACTAAATATTAAATGTAAAATAAATGATTCTAATTTATGTGAATAAAAAGTAATATGAATGGATAAAGTTTTCAAATAGGTTATCAATAGGGTTATATTAATTTAGAGGAAGTTAAAAAAAACTTTCTGAAAGTTGAGAGCAATGTAAAGGGATTTGGGTAACTCAAATTTCATTCTTTGATTTAAAAGGTTTCCTCTTGAACGTAATTCATTTAAGTTCTCTATATTATTCCATTTCACATTTTATTTGATATTTTATTTAAATAAATTGATATTTTTATTCAATTATTCATTCCATGATGAACTTTTTAAAAAGGTATAACATTGTTAAAAATTATTTTCATTCTCTTTAATGACAATTTATTTTCCATATTCAGGTTCTCGATTCCCAGCAATGTTCTTATTTTGAAACCCAATTAGGTATTATAACATATGGCCTTCATTTTTCTCTTTTCATCTTTTCAAAATGATGATTTATTATATTTATTATGGTGATGGTGTCAGTAAAGTTATTTTAAAACATTAAGAATATTTTTCCTTTCACAAAACAAATTATCTCTCACTCCACATTTCCTTTAGAAAACATTTATGTTTTTATGAAGGATGCTTTATTGACATTTCCTTGTAAATAATGTTTTGAAAAAGTATTCATTCCAACTTCCCAAAATTGATCATTTTGAAAATGATTAGTAACTTCGTATCATTACGATAGTGTGAAGGAATGTTTTATAAAGTCTCTTTTATGTTCAGTCCAAAAGATATATCTACAATGAAGTTATATATTACAAATAACCCATTAATTACCTTTATGAAATACTTATTTTTAGTGATTGAAATTTTTGAATCGACTGATCTACTCTCTATATCATGTTATGTGATTACATTAGGAAATGATATATATATTTTTTCTTTCCATGGGTTTTTAGGTAATGATGAATGATTGATTTCTTTTGGAACATATATGTTTGGAAGATTGAAAAGTAGGGTCCAATATCACCCTACAATGAATTTTTTAAGGTTTTACATCTCATTAGGTAACGATGTTATGTGTGAATAATATTTCTATATTAACAACAGGATGTGTGGGCATTATTGTTATGTTCAAAACATGATTTGTGGACATTATTGTCATGTTCACAACATGATGAAAGTACATTGTCATTATGTTGTAAACATTTCTTTTGGAATGAGGTCAATATTACCTTGTTCACATGGTTATGATTTCCTATGATTAATTAGGTACCATTCATTTATGCCAAAATATTTTATATTACATGTTTATGATATTCTATGTGGCTCATGTTTATAGTCTCACAATCCCACACTCTTATTCCATAGTATTTGTTTGGTCATTAGAGGATTCATGGACAGCTATTATTGGATCATATCCCCTTTCAATCCGATATTTCTCCCTTGATCATGTTTTATCAAGATTAAGATCTAACCCTTTCAATTAGATATTTCTCCTTTTTATGTTTTCTGTTACCCATCTTATGAAGGTGATTATAACCTATATGAAGACCATACGATGGTCTAGTGTGGTGCAATATATGGATAAATGTTCATAGTTTTATAAAATATGTTGTTTATGAAGGTAATATAAAAAGATAATAAACCTTAAATTCTTAGTATAGTGACATTAATTATGAGATGTAATGTTTTAAATTATCAAAATGATGGAAAATATATGAAATATTAGTTTGGGTCACCTCACATGATATGTTAGAAGATATTTGATCACTATGAAAATTTGGAGTAACATAACTATATAATAGAGATTATTGTGAGTTGAGAAATGTATGATGCATTAAAAATCCATTTTTATCTATGCAAAGGATCAAGGATATATCAAAAATCCAAAGTAATCTCATTCATTCACATTAGTTTATGTTGTTATACAATGTTACCATGATGTTTAATCTTGAAAGAACATAAGATAAGGGACACAACATGCATAGAATTTATGGGACTATGCCAGTACCCATGTAATGTGGTATTTAAATTCAATATTATGTTGATTCCAACCCTCTGTGTGTTTGGTGAATAGTTTTCCTATCAAATCTATGTTATAATCAGTGTAATTTCGTGTTTCATGCTCAATCTATGAACTTATGCCAACATAAGAATGAATGATGCTTAAGACTATATTGTATTAAGAATGTAACAAGCATTGGAATTATCTTTATTGAAGAAAATATAATCATAAAGTATATGGAATGATCTTTAAAAAAGGCATGTAGGAGGAATATAAAAAATCATCCCAGAAATGTTTTAAGTGAGTTTTACTTGAGTTAAAACTCCAGTAGGTGACACTATAGACTTCCAGGTCTTAAGACTGATTCATCAAGGTTTAACATTAAAACTATGCCTTTTTTATGGTCTAAGATGAACTTTCAATGCATATTCAATATGAGATTCCTAATTTCATGATTTTTGAAAATGATATAGTTCTCATTGCATTATACAAATAGACTATCAATTTAATGTTAGATCTTTGGAGAGAGACTTTAGAATCGAATGGTTTCCATCTTAGTATGGATAAAATAGAATATATAGAGTGTTTTTTTAGTAATGGATTCTCCTATAACATTATTGATATGATATTGATGGGCCATATATTTCCATAGTTAAAAGTTTTTTATATGTAGAATCATTTATTAAATGTGATGAAGATATTAATATAGATATATCTCATAGGATTCAAACCGAATGGATAAAATGGATAAAGGATTCTGAGGTGCTTTGTGATTGTGAGGGTAAATTTTATAGGACTATTAATAAACCAACAATTCTATATGGTAGGGAGTGTTTCCTATAATGGGATATCTTGAACAAATAATAACGGTACTAGAAATGAAAATTTTAAGATTAACATACAGACATACTAAGATAGATAATATTGGAAATGATTATGTTCAATGGAAAACTAGAGTGTCTATAGTTTATGAGAATATGACTAAGATAAGACAGAGATTGTTTGTACTTGTTAAAATAATATCTAGTGACGCTCATATTAATTTGGTAATACTAATGATAAATTGAATTATTAATGGAGGTTGAGGTTGAACTAGAATGAACCTTAAAAGATCATCGAGGATTATTTTTTCCTAAATGGTTTCAATGGAAATATGGTTTTCAAAATAGCTAATTAGATACATTTTATCCACATAGATTACCCAATTTAATTGGGTTTAGGGATTTGTTGTTGTTGTTGTTGTTGAATCATCTGGAACATAATGATTCTTAAAATACTTATTGAAACATCGCATCATCTCTTCACATTACATCTACTATTAAGGAATCTGAGTAAACTTATTGATGCGATGTTATGCCTATGATTTCCTCAAGGCCTAATCCACAGACCACGTCCACTGAAAATAGACATTACGACCAATTGTTACTGCTACATTGGACCCAATGAAATCCTTGGATCCACGAAATTATTTATACATCATAGAACATAAGGATCATTATTAATCCCTATTTTAGAGACCAATCCAACATATTGTTAAGCCTATTTCCCCCCCACCCCAATAAGCCTTAAACTCCAACACAACATCTAAAATCCTTCCAATGTACAATCAGATTCTAATAAAACATTCTATTACCTATCAATGCTGTATAAAATTGATAATTTTAAGAGGAAATACCCTAACATAGTAGATACCACAATAAAAAGTGAACCACATGTGGCAGGCATGTAAGGGATGTGAGGACTAAAATAAGTTTCTTTTAAATTATCTAACCAAATTAGGAAAGGGAGAAACAAAATGAATAGATGACATGTTATTAAAGAGAGAAGAATCATTTGTGATCATGGGAGAATGACATTCACCAACTCATTCATGTAATAACTACACTCCATATGGAATAAATAAAAGGATCCTTAATGACACATGGAATGGTATTGAGGAACGGAAGAGCCTATAATAGAATTTAGCCACCTTTATCTCATTAGTTTTTAGGGACTTACTTATTTTAGTAGTTAGAATTACTATTTATATATCATAATGTCACTAGTGTAGAGAAAGTTTTTTACGTTGGTTATTTTTTATTTTTTATGTTGGGTTTTAGTCGATGTTATTAAAGGTGTTGTTAAAAATACTGTTTTTTTACATTGGTTATTTTAAAACCGACGTAAAAAACATAATTCCAAACCGGTTTTCACGTCGGTTCTTAAAAAACCGACATGAAAAATGATCCAAATTGATGATTTATTACATCGATTATTTAAAAAATGATGTGGTATATAGTTTATTGCGTCATTTATGTAATAAATGATGTAATAAAGTGCACCTCTAAAGAATGTTTCATGTCTTTTATTTAATAAACGATGTGAAAAATGAGTTTTTGATGTCAGTTATTTCTATAACCAACATGAGAACCCAATATACGATGCATCTTTCACACCAGTTAAACAATAACCGATGTGAAAAGGGATATATGATGTCGTTTATTAAATAACCAATGTAAAAACCATTCCCCAAGTATTTATTACGTCGATTATAAAACAACCGATGCAGAAACAAATTTTTTTTAACAAAACCATGAAACCATTACTATGACCTGCCAAAGTAGACCTGAAACAAGCAGAAACTAGACCAAAAGCAGACCAAAACTAGACCAGAATCCATACCATAAAAATATCAGAACTAGAAAAAAACAAGAACCAGAGAAAAATTAAAAATTCACACATATAACATTCAAAACATAAAATTTCAACTAAAAACCCTAAATCCCCTTGGACACCCCTACCCCCTTGGATAGTCCTTACCCCCTTGGATTACCCACCCACCAACCTGGACAACTCCCACCCCCTAGACACCCCCCGCACATGGACAACTCCCACCCCCTCGACATAACCCCATCCCAGGACACCACCACCCCCGAGACACCCCCACCCCTAGACACCCCCACCCCCTAGACACCCCCACCCCACCCCTACCCCCTTTGACAGGCCCCACCCCCGAACACCCCCACCCCCCAGACAACCCCAACCCCCTTGGACAGCCCCTACCCCCTGGACAGTCCGCACCCCCAGGATAGTCCCCCACCCCTTGGACACCCCGACCCCCTTGTAAAACCCCGACCCCCTGGAAAACCCCGACCCCTGGACACCCCCACCCCCATAGACATCCCCCACACCCATGGAAATCCCCCACCCTAGACACCCCTACCACCCTGGACAGCCCCCACCCCTAGACAGCCCCCCACCTGGATAATCCCCCCATAGACAGCCCTCTCCCACCCCCTGGACACCCCCACCCCCTGGATAGCCCACCCCCCCCCCCCATGGACACCCCCACCACCTTGGACAGCCCCACCCCCTATACACCCCCACACCCTGGACACCCCTACCCCTTGGATAGCCCCCAACCCCCTATACACTCCACCCCCCTTGGACATCCCCACCCTCATGGACAACACCCACCCCTTAGACATCCCCCTCCACCACCTGGACAACCCCCACACCCTGGACACCCCCACCCTCTTGGACCCCCACCCCCTGGATAGCCCCCCGACCCCTAGACACCCTCACCCATGGACACCCCCTACCTCCTTGGACATCCCCTTCACCCTCGTGGACAGCCCCTCAGCCTCACCCCCCGGACACCCCCACCACTGGACACCACTCCCCCACCCCAGAACACCCCCACCCCCCAGGGACACCCCTACCCCCTTGGGAAACCCCCACCCCCTGGATAGCACCCCCACCCCCTAGACACACCCACCCCTGGGACACACCCTACCCCCTTGGACAGCTCCCACCCCCTGGACAGCCCCCCATGGACAACCCTCCCCCCCACCCCATGGACACCCCCACCCCCTGGACACCCCCACCACTTGGACACCCCCACCCCCTAGACACCCCCACCCCTTGGACATCCCCCCCCCCCATGGAGACCCCCTGGACACCCCCTAGACACCCCCACCCCCTTAGACACCCACACCCCCTAGACACCCCCACCCCCTTGGACACCCCCACCCCATGGACACCCCCACCCCCTGGACACCCCTACCCCCTGGAGAGCCCCCAACCCCTGGACACCCCCACCCCCATGGACAACCCCCACCCCCAAGACACCCCCAACCCCTTAGACACCCCCACCCCCTGGACACTCACCACCCCATGGACAGCCCCACCCCCATGGAAAACCCCCACCACTGGATAGCCCCCCACCCAGACACCCCCACCCCTGGACACCCCTATCCCCTTGTACAACCCCCTAACCCCCATGGACATACCCCACCCCATAGACACCCCCACCCCCCATGAAACCATTAATATTCTCTACCAAAGTAGACCTAAAACAAGAAAAAACTAGACCAAAAGCAGACCAAAACCAGGCAAGAATCCATACCATAAAAACATCAGAACTAGACCAAAACAATAAAAACTAGAGAAAAATTAAACATTCACATATATAACATTCAAAATATATAATTTAAACTAAAAAACCTAAATCTAACTAAAACTACTACCAAATAAACAATTAAAATTACAATATTCAAAATTACATTTTACACTACAACCAAACTAAAATCTATTCAAACATTTAAAATAATTTAACCATTCCCATTGTAAGTGTTTGAACTCTTGAGAAATATATGTTTGAGGGTAATCAAATAGCTAAAAATTAAATGGAAATTAGCTAACATGTATAATTAATAAATAAAATGAAATATTATGGCATTATTTATAAGGAAACATAACCTGGTCAAACTTCATAAGTTTTCTAGTTGTAATTATTTTATACATAAATCTTAACATATAATATACACATTCGATGACTCCATGTTTTTCTTGATAATTCTGTTTAAATGCGTGTCAATTCAAAATATCATTTTTATGTAATACATCGAAAAGTACAAATTATAAATGGATATTTTACTTTACTTTTACATATTTGATCTTGGCACACTTTTTCTTTGTGTTTTTTCGAAAGTAGGACCATCCCATGATAGAAAATTATATGAATGGGTAAATTTAAAATTAATTATAATATTAAAAACTATTAAGTAAATGAAATTTACTTTTCCAAAATATTATTAAAAATTCCCCGCACATTTCCATGGAAAAAGGATATCCAATAAAGTGTTTTCTCCCTTGGAAAAAAACACATAACATCCAATGATCACTAATAAAACAAATAAGGTTACTGATTTTTATGTTAAATGATAAAGAACACTTTTCCAGATATATGTTTCATACCTCTCAAAAAAAAGCTTCATCCAACTCTGCGTGATTATATTCTGTTCAAATCATTCTGTAATATAAAGGGTTCTTTGTTCCTTATCCAATCCATGTGCTTCAGGGGAAATCATATGTGGGTCCATGAATCCATATAAATCTATTTTCTCAATCTTATCACACATTTTAGAAATATAGATAATATAGAACAAACATAAGTATACATTTTTAATAAATATAATGCAGAGAAAGGTGTTAAGACTTACATGAAAAAAATATGCACCACGTTGATGCCCAACTTATCACCAGTAACTAGCTCCATGAGATCATTTTTCACAATCCCCACATTTATTTCACATCCACAAACATGATCTTACATTTGAAATGAATAATGATCCGCTAACAAATTTGAATATCTTGAAAATCTGTCAAGACTACTAAAATCTGTATATGATGTCATACTCATTTGTCTTTATTATTTTCTATAAAATATTTATTTACCTTTTAAGTATTCTTGTAAATAAATAGAATAATATATTAGTTTACAAAAGTTAAAACAAATTAAATAAAAAATATAATTAAAGATATAACATACATTCCTCTATGGTAATGAGTCGCATAACTCTGGATGGACAAACTAAAAAGTGTCCAATACTATGTCCAATTGTCATCAACTCATATGTAGGTAATGGTACTCGAGCTGATTTATCTATAATATCCTGTACAGTGACCCTATGATGCTCTACCTCTAACTTTTGATAAGGAACTATATCTTCTATACAATATACCAGCCCATATGCAACTATATGATGGTGAGGATCATCAACACACAACTCACAATTAGTTGGAAGCTACGACACATGAGTTGGATAAAAAATGGTGTCTGCAAGCTAAGGTTGATGATAAATAATGGGGTATGCAGGTGGGGGATTCAGAGCTTCTAGCGGAGGTGGAGTATAAATAATGGGGTCTGCAGGGGGAGGTGGAGGAGTGGGAGCTATAGTCTGAAAATTTCTTTGTATGTATGCAAACATAAAATGTACCGATGCTCTAATATTTTTTTCAATCGTCAGATTAATATTATCAAATTCACCCTCCAAGGATTCTATTTTTTTATAAACACACTCAATTAAAGAAGTTGAATAACATGGATCCACTTTTCTTACCGATACACCCATCTGGTATCTTCGTACACAATCGGGGTGTTTGGGCTTTCCCAATGCTGCTGATAAAATATCATTCCTCCCAGAAGCTGTAAACACCAGCTATGTGCTCGGATCCTCAAAATAATCTGATATTAATTAATTGAAAATTTCTATAATGATTCAAAGTATATAAATAATAGAATTAACTTAAATAAATAAGATAAATTTATTACAATCCTCTCAGATATGATTCAAAATTCTTTCAAAAGATATTGCCCATTTTTGCCAATCTGAGCTCTTTTCCATTTTTCATGTCTAGATGGAGGGGAATGTGTAGGATCTGGGCATAGTGGAAGTGCATTGGAAGTTTTTCCCAACCTTAATGTTAGTGTTAACAACGATCAATCCAGGATCCGTCAATATGTAAAACACTGGATCTTCGAAATAGAATAAAGAATGAAAAACAAAAGAGGGAGTCCCAAAACCATAGATATAGGATCATCATATGTTGGTTATAATTAATTTAATTAATTGACAAGAATTACCTTGATGGAACTATTAATTTGTTTATGCCTCTCTTCATGATCTCGTGGCCCGTCGTTGCGTCTTAGAATCCAAGTATAGGATTTCTCTAGTAGTGATCCCCACATGTGCCATGTATCTCTAGATGTAGCCGAAGGGATCTCCGGGTGCTAGCACTGAAGAACCTTCACTTGCAATGACCGCCTTCGATCGCCTTGATCCGATGGAGGAGAATCTCTCTCGTTCTTGAGAGCATTCTTGGAGGAAGTATTTCTTTCGGCCTTGAAATAATTCTCCAGAATTGTTGTGCACAATGATTCTCAATTGAAAAGTGTTGGGGTTGTGAGGATATTTATAATCAGGTTTGAGGTTATAGAGTTTTGACAATAAATAAATGCATTCCGCATTTTATTTATTTCATTAACTCTTATTGAAAACATCCATGTCAAATTATTAATTCCTTGACATTCGCCCACGTTGGTTGTAATAAATATCATTTAATAAAACAATATTATATCCTCAAAATCCCGACTGGAAAAACAACACACCGTGTCATCATTAATACATGGTGTGTACTCAGTTTCCATAAAACTACATGGCATGTATATTTAATATACATGGTGTGTACTTTTATTTTCTATTTTTCTTTATTTCCTCCACTACATTTATTGGACCTTGAGTAATGGCTATATATTTCATAAATAAATGTAACTGCATTATTCGCTAATAAATATATTATTTCACCAAAAATATATTCTCTCGAATAACTACCATCAAAATAAATGCGATCAGGCATCCTTAAATAATTTTTAAACCACATTCGGGAATAATATTTATTTAACTTGTTAAATTAATATTTAACTATGATACATGGACACACTTAGTGTGTGACCCTCTAGGACTCTTTCTCAGTGGCATTAGGGTGAGCCTACCTAAAGTCCAAGGTTAGAGTCTCGCAACACACCAAAGAACCTATAGAGAAAGAATTTAACGCCGCAATGACTTGCCACCTCATACGAATGCTTACTGTGTAATATAATCCCTTTTTCACGATATCTCGAATCAATAGGGTTTCATGCTAGTGCCATCAACCCATGTGCTCGATTATTATTACATTGACTTTCCTAAATTGAACTTTCCCATTCCTTACCATGGCCATTGATTTACCTAGGCTGTATCAATTCCATCAAAGGGCCTGAGATATCTACTTCCATTATGGAACAGAAGGGTCAAATAATTTATCACATTATCTATTAATGTGGTATTACTCGTGATGCACCCAACATATCCTACCTCACTACGAACATTGTGTCATCAAAGTTTTTTTCAATACATCTAAGTGTGTGAGTTGTAATACCCATTAATAATAATCTCAAAGTCTAAGGACCAATACACAAATCCGCATATAAGAACATCCAATGACACTGTGAAATGTGGATTTCCTACTGGCGGGTCTCGTTCACATAATATCCTCCTAGATATTACCAAGGGTGAACACCATGAGAAGGTACCTCAATGTTTTATGAGTCTTCACCCATAATGGCCTGTATTATTTGTGTCCCTCAAATAACATCATCCGACCATAGAACATTTATTCAAGAATAGTGTTATGGCACTTCCGGGTTCTCATCATAGCAGGGATCCGCTATGACCCTTTAATGCAACAACTATCCATGGGACATTATCACATGCATTGTCACATAGAAGAACAATCAAGACGTGATAAGGATTTTATTAATGAATAAAGTACAAAGTAGTTGGTTCTAGGCCACCAACTCCAATAGACTCCCACTTGGACTAGAGCTAACTGCTAACAACCTTTAACCCGCTAGCTCTCACATGATATTCATGCTTCTGTTGAGATAGACCTTTAGACATGGGGTATGACACGTTCTCTTCCATGGACACTCTTCTCACTACAACTTCACCCCTTTGATATAAATCCCTCAATAGTTGATACTTTCAGATTATGTGCTATGTCTGTTGATGTGACCTTGGTTCTTTTGTAAGAGCCACTGTTGTAGTATTATCGCAATACAACATGATATGATCTTTACTCCTAGGCACCACATCAAGATTCTGGACAAAGTTCCGAATCCAGATAGCTTCTTTGGATGCATCATAAGAAGCTATATATTCAGACTCCACTATAGAATCAGCAACAACTGGATGCATTGAACTCTTCCATCTCATAGCTCCTCCATTGAGACAAAAAACATATCAAGATTGCGACTTCAGACCATTCTGTTCTATCTGAACACCAGCATCAGCATACCCTCTAATGATAAGCTCCTCATCTCCTCCATACACCAAGAACATATCCTTAGTTCTTCTCAGATACATAAGGATAGTCTTAACAGCAGTCCAATGTTATTCTTCTATATCTTCTTGATATCTGCCTACCATGCTCAGTGCGTAGGCAACATCAAGCCTGGTACATAACATGGCATACATGATGGATCCTATAGCCAAATCGTATGGGATATTACTCATTCTATCTTTCTCCTGTTGTGTCTGGGGACACATTTTCTTAGAAAGATATAATCCACGTGAAACTGGAACCAATCCCCTCTTGGATTGTTCCATACTAAATCTATTTAGTATATGGTCAATATATGTACCATGACTTACTCAAAAAAACCTCTTTGATCTATCACGAATGATCTTGATCCCTAGAATGTAGGCTTCTTTATCCAAGTCCTTCATGGAGAAACACTTGTCCATCTAGTCCTTAACTGACTGAAAGACTTGTACATCATTTTCAATAAGCAACATGTCGTCAACATATACTACTAGGATAATTATTGCATTCCCATTAACCCGCTCATAAACACATGGCTCATAGTCGTTCTTAATGAAACAAAATTCCTTTATGGCTTTATCAAATCTAATGTTCCGTGACAAGGATTATTTCTTTAATCCATAAATGGATTTCTGAAACTTGCAAAACTGTTTGGTTTCATCTGGTGTCACAAACCCTTCTGGTTGTGTCATATAGAAATACTCTTGAAGGTTCCCATTAAGTAATGTCATTTTGAAATCCATGTGCCAAATCTCGTAGTAATGGTAAGATGCTATGGAAAGTACGATTCTTATGGATTTAAACATTGAAACTGGCAAGAAGGTTTCATCATAGTCAATTCCTAGACATTTTCTGAATCCTTTATCCAATATCCTTGCTTTATAGGTTCTAAGATGACCTTCCATGTTGACTTTTCTCTTGAATATCCATTTGTATCCAACATGATTTACATCAACTGGCTCATTGACCAGAACCCAGACATAGTTATGATACATGGAATCTATCTCAGAATTCACAACTTTTAGCCATCTTGTAGCTTCTAAGCTTTTTACTACTTCCTTGTAAGAGATAGGTTCATCCTTGTCCAACAATAATGATTCACCATCCTCAATGACTAGGGAACCAAATCTCTCTGGTTCCCTTACCTCTATTTAGCTTCTACGCTGCACTTGTGTTTTTGGAACCTCTTCCACAGGGACCTGTGGAACTTGTTCCTGTACCAACTCTTGTGTATCTTGAGCATCAACTTTGTCGAAGTCAATCTTACTCCCACTATCCTTCTTGAGGATTTCTCCCTCTCAAGAAAGATGGATTGTCTAGTGATAGTCACTTTCTTTTCTGAAGGGTTATATAGGAAAAATCCTTTCGTTTCCATGGGATATCCTATAAAGATACACCTCATGCCTTAGGGTGCTATTTTATTGCCTAAGAAGGCCTTAACAAATGCCTCACATACCCATACACATTTTTGCGACAAAGTGGGTTTCCTTCTATTCCATAACTTGGATGGAATTCCATTTGTCGCCTTAGTTGGTACTTTGTTTAATGTGTATACTACAGTTTGTAATGCATATCCCCAAAAGGATAATAGAAGATCTGTATGACTCATCATCGACCTCACCATGTCCAATAAGGTTCGGTTCCTCCTTTCACTAACACCGTTCCACTGTGGTGTATAAGGAGTGAGCTGAGATAGAATCCCAGACTCCCGTAGAATATCGATGAACTCTTGGTTCATATATTCTCCACCTCGATCCGATCAAAGTTTCTTTATCTTCTTACCAAAATGATTCTCGACTTCATTCAGGCATTCCTTAAATTTCTCTAAGTATTCTAACTTATACCTCATTAAGTTGACATATCCATATCTACTCAAATCATCAGTAAAAGTAATGAAGTTAGAATATCCACCTCTAGCTTCTACTAGAAATGGTCCAAACACATCTGTGTGTTCCAATCCTAGAAGCTCGGTGGCCATTTATCCCTGTCCACCAAAAGGAGGCTTGGTTATTTTTCCTTGTAAACAAGTGTGACATCTATAAATTGGTTTTAGCTCAGTAGAGTCTAAATAGCCATCTTGGAAGAGCTTTGTCAAGCACTTCTCGTTTACATAACCGAGACGGTGATGCCACAACTGGGTGATGTATGAGTCATGTGAGTTTGTTTTGTTATCGATTGACAACACTTGGTTTTCGTAATTTAATACATACAAACCATTACTTAAATGTGCCATACCATAACATACATTGTTCTTATAAAAGAGAAAACCCTTATTTTCAAACGTGAAAATAAATCCATCCATATCCAAACAAGATATAGAAATTTTGTTCTTGGTAACAGTAGGCACATAATAACATTTTTGTAAAACCAAAATCATGCCTGTTGGCAATGAAAGGTGGTAATCGCCAATAGCCAACACAGCCAGCCTTGTGCCATTGGAAGCTTGAAGATCCACCTCTCCTCTGGCAATATTTCTAAATCTACTTGGTTCCTGTATTTGAATACAGATGTGAACCCCACAAGCTGTATCTAATACCCAATGTGTAGAAATAGAAAGATTACACTCGATAACGAACACACCTTTAGTATCCCCATGCTTCTGGGTGCAGTTCCTCTTCCAGTGGCCTTCCTTGACACATGAAAAACAGACCTCCTCATTTTTCTTTCCCTGCCTCTCGATCTTACCATTCTTATAGGGATGACGCTCGGGGGTATCAAACCATTTATAAGTCTTTGGACCATTTTCCTTGTCCTTCCATTTTCTATTCATCATAAGGACTGTGGGTTTGTCACGCCCCATGTACTTATCTAACTGGTGAATCATGTTTAGAAGTTCTGATAGACTCTTCTCATTGTTTCTCATGTTACAGTTGACAATAAATCTAGAGGAGGTCTTGGGCAGTGAGATAGGATGAGATATGTATGCAACTCATCTGGTAATTTAATCCCTAAGATGTTCAGGCGTTCAATGTAGCCAACAATCTTGAATACATGGGGCCTAGCTAGTGAAAAATCTCTATGGTTAGTTGTGAACAAAGCATTAGAGATCTCATACCTCTCCTGTATCGCCTTCTCTTGGTAGATATCCTTAAGTTGATACATCATGCTATACGCATCCATGTTTTCATGTTGCTTCAAGAGCTCATTGGACCTGGCCGATAGCATGAAACACTGGACATATGTGGCATGATCCATGTGTTTCACATAGAGAGATATTTCTTCATCACTAGCCTATTTTCCAAGCACAACTACAATATGATCTTCCATCACATACACTTTCCTTTCATGGCGAAGGATGACGCGTAAACGCCTCTGTAACTCTTGGAAATTGGTGCCAGTGAGAAGGTTTTCCTTCTCGAGTATGGTACGCAATGATATTCTTGAAGTAATTTTCTTTTTGTTTCTAAAAATTAAGACGAGAAAAGGTTTAGTACTTTATTACAAAACTAAGACAAATAAATAAATTAATACTTATTAGTCTCCCACTATTTTATCGAAATCCAATAGCCCTCACCATTGACTTTGGAATATTCTGTTGGCTGAATATTCTAGTGGAAAAGATCCATATTTCCCTTCGCATTACCCAAAATAGGGTTGGTCAAGAAACTTGATGAGTTTTAGGTAGGCATTCCAAATTCCCACTACATTAACTCGCAATTCCTTGATCCATTAAGTGGACTCCCCAATCCTGAAATCCTTTTATTTTGGATTTCCTCAACCTTTTCCCCTTGGTCACACCAAGTCCTATTGTGGGAGTCAACCCTTGATGTGAACCAAGTTAAGTCAACCCAAAACCATGAATTAGAATTCCCTGATAATTTAAATCACCCCAACTAGGGTTGGTTAAGCACTTTGAACTATGGTTCGATTCTAACCAAGATTATGGAAGGCCATACTAACTTAATATTTCTTTGAGGTATTTTATTCTTATACGTAAATTTCCATTTTATTATCTTTGATTATGTGCTTGTTAAAATTAAGTGGGATATACTTAAGTGATTAACCATGTCAAGATAATATTTATGCATAAGTCGGTCTTATTTTAGTTCCATCTTACATGCTTGTTTAATTCATTAGTTGTGTGATCGTGACAACACACCCACAATAAATAAACCATGCAACGGACAGAATGAAAATAAATGGAATGATCATGAACTTTGTTCTATTGGTT
This sequence comes from Viscum album, assembly GCA_963277665.1. NCBI lineage: Eukaryota > Viridiplantae > Streptophyta > Magnoliopsida > Santalales > Viscaceae > Viscum > Viscum album. The sequence goes on from CAUJRU010000205.1 coordinate 79,131, forward strand.
ATTTTATCTAGTGGTTGATAAACTAACCCAAGACCTAGGGGATAAACACCTTGAACCTTCTGGGATCGTGTTTACAGCTTTCCACGTGTCCACCTTTGTATCTCCTTAGATTGGTTTTGACATGGCTCCTAACTTGAGCCGCCTCCACCAGCTTGGGAGCTTCATCCCTTACATATGCATTTATCTCACAAAAGGGGGTTTTTACATAAACCAATCATTGGGCTCATAGGCCCTACATATTAATGAGGATATAGATCACATGCCAACAAATTTAATTTAAATAAAGATTAAAATAAACCATTCACATACAAATGTCTTGGTCTAGCTAATGATCATCCATACATGCAACGATATTTACACATAAATAAAATGAACATTCAATTCTTTAATCATTTTTGTTTAAGATAAATCACGCCTGAATCAAATAATTATCTTTAATTAATCAATCCTTTTATCTTAAACCCTTTTCTAAATTTCCTTGAGATTCTCATCCATTATAATTTTAAATAAATTAAAATTATCCTTGTACGTAACTTGTACCATGGATGAAACCTGGTGAATTCTCATTCATTATGCATATGTTAAATTAAACACACATATATATAATAACTATCACGTGTTGTGCCAAATCTATACGCCTGCACTATGGTACACATCTCAAGGGTTTGTATAATATAATAATAAATTTTAATAAAACTGCATAATTTGGGTGAGTACACAGTGTGTAATTATGACTACACGATGTATACATTTCTTCACCATCCATCTGAAGTACACGCCCAAGGACATGGTGTGTTGATGTACTTCGGAAATTTTAGAGTACATGGTTTGTTCAGTTGGACACACGCCATGTAGTATCTGCGTAACACGGTTTCCAATCGGGCAAGCTGTGTACGGGGTACATGGTCCAATCCCAGCCCAAAGGGACTACACGCTGTGTTTAGTGGACCTCATGGCGTGCAATCCAGAAACTGTGTGCCACCTATTCCTAGTCAGGACATAGTGTCATAAATTAATTAGATAGGATCCAATACATGTCCTGATTTGGCGGACCAGTCCAATACATTGAACCTAGACTACACAACATGTACTTCTGAATACACGCTGTGTATTCTGGTGTTGTATGGACAAGAATGATTGGCACCTCCGGATGAGTTACTCTATTATATTTTAATCAAAATTAAAAGAAAAATACATTTTTGTAAGGTGAACGAGAAACAAGAGGGGAGGTACAGATCTCGAGATTCATATTTTAATGAACAATTAAGTTGAATTGAAACAAAAAAATTGTTAAATGCGTAAATCCGCAATGAAAAACTAAATAATTATAATCAATGATATAACCTGGCTCTGACACCACTTGTAGGTTCTGGGCGCAGCGGAAGCGTGTTGGAGGGTTTGACTAACATTACAATTAGCGTTAACAATGATCAATTCGAGATCCGTCATGATGTAAAACACCAGATCTTCGGAATAGAATAAAGAAAGAAAAAAATAGAGGGAGTCCCAAAACCATAGAGAAAGGTTCATCATTTTTTTGTTATAATTAATTTAATTAATTGTTAAAAATTACCTTGATGGAATTACTTCTTGATTGATATCTCCAGTCACTATCTTGTGATCCGTCGTTGTATTGTAGAATCCTAGTGTAGGATTCCTCTAGTGATGATCCACATGTGTTCCACATATCTATAGACATCATCAAAGAGATCTCTGGGTGCTAGCATGGAAGAACCTTCTCTTGTGAGGACCGCCTTTGATTGCCTTGATCCGATGGAGGGGGATCTCTCTCGGTGTTGAGAGCGTTCTTAGAGGAAGTAGTTCTTTCGGCCTTGAAATAATTCTCCATAATTTTTGTGCACAGCGATTCTCTTATGAAAAGTGTTAGGGTTGTGAGGATATTTATAATCGGGTTTGAGGTTATAGATTAATGAAAATAAATAAATGCATTATGCATTTTATTTATTTCATTAACTCTTATTGAAAACCCCCATGTCGAATTATTAATTCCCTGACATGCGCCCACGCTGATTATAATAAATATAATTTAATAAAACAAGATTATATCCTCAAAATCCCGATTGGAAAAACTACATTGCTTGGAATAATTAATACATGGTGTGTACTCATTTTCCATAAAACTACATGGCGTGTATATTTAATATACACAGCATGTACTTTTATTTTCCATTTTTCTTCATTTCCCCCACCACATTTTTTAGACCTTGAGTAATGGCTATATATTTCATAAATAAATGTAACTACATTACTCACTAATAAATATATTATTTCGCCCACAATATAATATATTGAATAAATAATGTCGAAATAAATTTGATCAGGCATCTTTAAATAATTATTAAACCACAGTCAAGAATAATCTTTATTTAACTTGTTAAATTAATATTTAACTGAGATACATGGACACACTTAGTGTGTGACCCTCTAGGCCTCTTTCTTAGTGGCATTAGGCGGATCCTGCCTAAAGTCCAAAGTTAGCATCTAGCAACACACCAAGGCACCCATATAGAAAGAAGTTAACGCCACAATGACATGTCACCTCATAAGAATGCTTACCGTGTAATATAATCCCTTTGTCACGATATCTTGAATCATGCGGGTTGCATGATAGTGCCATCAACCCATGTTCTCGATTATTATTTCATTGACTTTCCATAATTAAACTTTCCCATTCCTTACAATGGAAATGGATTTACTTAGGCTATATCAATTCCATAATGGGACTAAGATATTTACTTCTGTTATGGAATAAAAGGGAAAAATTATTTCTCACATTATCTATTAATACAGTATTAATCGTGACATACCCAATATATCCTACCTCACTACGAACAGTGTGTCATCACAGTTATTGTCAATACATCTAAGTGTGCGAGTTTTAATACCCATTCATAATAATCCTAAAGTCTAAGGACCTATAAACACGTATGCATATAGGAACATCCAATAACACTATGAAATGTGGATTTCCTACTACCGGGTCTCATTCTCATAATATCCTCCTAGATATTACCAAGGATGCACACCATGAGAAGTTGCCTCAATGTTTTATGATTCCTGACCCCTAATGGCCTGTATTAGTTGTGTCCCTCAAATAACATTATCTGGCCATATAACATATATTCAAGAACTATGTTATGGCACTTTTGGGTTCTCATCATAGCAGGGATCCGCTATGACGCTTTAATGCAACAACTATCCTTGGGACACTATCAATGAATTGTCATGCAGAAGAACAATCAAGATGTGATAAGAATTTTATTAATGAATAAAGTACAAAGTAGTTGGTTCTAGTTCACCAAATATGACAGGATGGATGAGAAACCTCTCGAGAGCTTTAAGACTATGCTCTACATTTTTTTTAATTTTCCACCATCATTTGTTCTTCCAATAAAATATACCATACCCAATATAAACATTGAGGGTATACATTTTTATATTAGATTTTTTGATGAGATCTCCTTGTTTTCTATAAATGAAGAATAATAAATCATTAAAAAACATTAATAAGATCATTTATGTAAGAAATCTTATAAAAGTTTACATTTCCCTTACCAAAAATGATTGTTTTCTTCTACTTTAAACAAATTGTTTTCATTTGTCTTCATCTATGAAAGGATATACATATGACATGGACTGTCATGTTTCCTATGACCTAAAATGAAATCAAATGTGAGGGTTGATTTGAAATCCCTCAATCTTTTAACATTCATCGATAAACATTTCCTCCTGAATCCTCTAGTGTCAGGAATACCAAATGTCATCTGATAAAGAAGAGGTAAAACATATTATACTATAAACATATTAATATTAGTCAAAAAATAGCAAAATATCATACCAAAACTTTCTCCCATAACTGAGATATTATCACTTTTTCCACACTTCTCCTATCATTATACAAAATTCTTACTTTTCTTTGACCCTATCTTGATACAAAACTCTTAAAATCTTTTTCATTTAGACCTCTAGGAATATCATTCTCATCAAACTCAATGAGTATCCTTTGGTCCTAGCTATGGGCAAGTGATAATTTTGGTAAACGTTTGTAGAAACATTTACCAACTCTTTAAATATTTTTTGTCATTATAGGAGAACATGAGGAAGATCAGGGAACATCAAGAGGAGCATGTGAATGTTCCTCCCTAGAGGTATGATCATGAAGATCATCTCCAGAATCATGTGGTTGATCAACTTATTGATCTGTCATTATCCTTCAAATAAAAAAACATTAGTTTACAAATATAAAAATTCGAATACTACAAGACTAATGTATAAAAAATGAAAAATTGAACGAAGTTATGTAATAGTAAATATGGTAAATATGGTAAGCATGTTAAACAATGGTAAAGATGGTAAAGATGGTAAACATGGTAGTGTAATTTTCATTCAACAAAATAAATAAATATATAAGTTATGTAAAGGTAAAATATGGTAAACTATGGTAAACAAGGTAAATATGGTAGACATGGTAATGTAATTTTCATTCAATAAATTCAATAGATATATAAGTTATGTAATGGTAAACATGATAAAATAAACTAAAAAATTTAAAATAAACCAGAATTTCTACTTATTTTTTTTAATACGCATTTTAATAAAAAAAATTACAATATTTAACATTTTCTGAAATTAATAAATGTAAACAAGATATAAACATATGCTACCTGAAATATTATGAATGTAAAAATGGATTGTTTTCCCAAATTCCTCTGTCATGATTGTTCCTTATGGAACAAACCATGTCTTCAACATGCTCATCACTATTTTCTACTAATTTTTCCACGGAAGTAGGGATCTCACATAAATCAGAATCTTCATCAAGTTTATCCTCACCAACATATTTTTTAATCCTTGTAAAACAATAGACCACTGCATATATGATTGATCAACAACATAGAATTTTTTTTCATGTGTTTCTATTATACAATAATCTGATGTGTCTTCTAATCTATTCAAATTAACAACTTTCATTTCAAATTCATCATGTCTAACAATATTGTTACTGATAAACCATTTTCAGTTAAAAATAGGAACTTTAATTTTAAATTAATAAACCTCCCATATTTCTTAAATTACTCCATAATATGAACTTGATGAAGAAATTGGGTTTTTTTCATTAGAACTCAAAAAATTCATTGCTTTTGCAAACACCAATACACCACTATTCTGAACTACACTTTTATTGTACTGAGCTTTCATATGAAATGTATATCTATTAATGTCATAAATGGATCATGTTATCACATTTAAACATAGACCACCCACTAACCATCTTAATGTCTTTGATATATCTTATCTACTAAGAATGGTGTTTTTAAAATATGGAAAAAAGTTTTGGATGTGATCATTCAAAATACACATTTCTGTCTTCTTTGGATGAAACTGTTTCAACTCATTAATATGCAATGTGATATCAGGTTGAGCATAATTTTTTTTTCAAGATTTATAATTGCACCTTCTTCATCTGTTCATCTATCAACGATTTGAATTTCAATCCATGAATCCCCTTTCCCTCATTATTAACATGTTCATGGTGATATTGAAAAAAAACCTATGTGCTCCACCTCATCCAAGTAGCTCATACAAAACTCTAAAACCTCCTTATAAATATGCTTTTCAATAATGAAGGTTTTAGGTTGATATGGATTCCTAATATACCCCCTTCAATATTTTCATATACCTTTAAAAAGGATACATCCAACAAAGATATACAGGTCCACAAAGATTTATTTCTAGAACCAGATGAACCATTAAATTCCCTATTGTATCAAAAAAAAAGATGGAGGGAAATACATTTCATATTGAGAAAGTATAGAAATTGCATCTTTCTCCTAAATGTTCAAAGCATTCACATTAATCACCTTATTAAAAATTGAATTAAAAAAATAACACACCTTCACTATAGTCTTTCTGACATGGATATGCAATATTCCATACAATTAATGTGGTAGAAGTTCTTGCATCATGATGTGAAAATCATGAGATTTCATACCTATCAACTTCAAATCCTTCAAAGAGACAATATTTTTTACATTTTAAGAATAACCATGAGGCACTTTGATATCCAGAAGACACTGACAAAAGATAATTTTATTCCTCTTGGATAATGTATGACAAGCCTAGGGAAGAAATGTTTTTCTTCCATTAGATGTGAGAGCTAACTCCAAATTTATTCCCACTGATAGTAATTCTAATCTTGCATTCAAAAAATCTTTAGTCATTCCTTTAATAACTAACATTGTTCCAATCAAACTGTCACATATATTTTTCTTTACATGCATGACATCAATATTATGTTTCACTTCATGATATCTCCAATATGGTTGGTAAAAAATATTGACCTTTTCTTCCAAACATGTCTATCATTTCTAGATTTATGTTCCTTTCCCAGTTTCACATCAAGGTTATGCACCCTCTCAAAACACACATCATGGGATAAAGTTTTGGAGCAATATCAAATTCTTGTGAGCCATTGAATACCTTTTTTGGTCTTCTATAAGAGTGATCCATAGGCAATAAATTTTGATGATCCATGTATATTTTTTCCTCCCATGATGCAATTGAAGATGTGAAGTCTGTTGTTTTAAAATTATACATTCTTTATGACCCTTAACACAATATCAAGAAAAAATTTCCATACACTAGGAAGTCATTTATAGTGAATATAAGCACTACATATAGTTGAAAATATTCTATTTTATAAGTTTCATACACCCTAATACCATACTTCCTAAAATGTTCTGAATAATAAATAAATGGTGACAAGAAAACATGTAGAGACCCGAAGCTTATCGTATATGGACATTACATTACTTTTGCGGAATACTTAGTACATAACAAAAACACACACACAAGGATCGTAATAGTTTAGTGTCTTTGGAAACTCGGAACATAATCTTCTAATCGTGGTGAAAGATCTTCAATATCTCCCATAAAGATCTTCCCTTTTTTTACCTAAAAACCTTTCTTTATATCCTGGGGAAAAGAAAACATAAAAGGGTGAGCTCAAATGCTCAGTAAGGGTAAACAAAAGAAATATCAATCACATCATATGCATAAGAACATAGCTTTTGGAAATCTTAACCTGCAAAAGAGATCATAATATCATGACATGGGATAAATCATGGTAGTGAAATGTAATCACAATAATCATAACTTAAAACATGAAACTTTGTGGAATACACACATAATCATAGAGAATCATTTCTTGTTAGTCAAGACTCATTGCCAAGACTATCTTAGTGGACAAAGTCCCTTTCTGAATCGAGTAACCCTCGTTTCAGTCCTGTTTCACTGAACCGGTATAACCTACCATTCCAGCCATGTCTATATCATGAGATATAAAATCTTTACCCAATGCATTGGAGGGAGATATAGGTCCCACCCATCTTATAATGAATCCTTTCTTATGTGTGCCACATAATCATAAACCATACATCATCGCATAACACATGTAACAAAAATGAGATTCTTGAAACATCATGACATCATAAAACCATTCATATAAGATAAAGGAATTCATAAACATAATTCCATCACAACATAGTAAAATCAATGTAAAAATATGGATAGAAACAGAACCCTTTATTATCTTAGATGAAAAATAATTTTGATAAAACACTTGAATTGAATTCTTGAGGAAAATATCCTTTTTTCTTCAAAATCAATTTCTTTTCACAAAACATCATGCAATTTTAAAAGAAAAAGATTTTATTGAAAATAGTCATGAAATATTTTGGAGGAAGGTTCATGAAAATAAGGCTTTATAAAACCGTAAAAATCCGTTCGTGCCGTATAAGTTAAAAAAAACATTCTTCGTACTTTTGTCGGAAAAGTCAAAAAGTACCTCGTACGAAAAACGACAAAAGATTCCTTTCGTACACATTACTAAAAACTCACCGAAGGGTAAAAATGGATTTAAATAATTGTAGGTGGATGGAAATAATATTACATATTGATGAAACATGGATGTGGATGATAAAATACACCCCAGTAAATACTTACGAATAAACAATCTCGGATAAAAATGAGATTGTGATATTTCCCTTACCTTAGGTCCGACTTGCTTTGTAAGTGTCCGAACCTCCTGTATAATGATTTAAATCATGTTATTGACTTATTAAAGAATCATATTCATTGTTATGATATCATATATGGTTCACTTATGACATTATATTACCCGTTCTTTTGTAAATTCCATGTTAAAGAAGCTTTTTGGGTAAAATCGTTTCATTTATCGTAGGTGTTTTGACTTGTTGTTCTTGACATCATTATTACTTATATCATGATTTAATCACTTCTAGAATATAAAATATGATTTATATATCATATATATTCAGTATATATATATATATATAATAGGTAGATAAATAAAATGAAAAACACCGTTCATGGAGACGGTAGTCCGTACGTATGCATGAACGCTGTTTTCCTTTCCTTATTGTCTTGAAATGGAAGTAAGTAGATGACATACATATGTATATATATAAATAAATCCAGTAGATTTATAATGTCATATATTTCATTATTATTTCTTATATATACATTATAATCATTCTTAAATGGTTAACATGGAGAATGAATCTCATCGCGTCGTGGAGACGGTAGTCCGTACGTACGCACGAGCGATGATATCATTTCTATAAATATTGAATTGAATTGGAGTGGATTATACAATATATCAGAATCAATATGATGTTGTAATAACTATGTATAGTTATTCTTTACACCATTATACCCACCCATGTAAGGTGGTGGTGGAAAATAGATTACACCACGGCGTGGAGACGGTATTCCGTACGTACGCACGCGCGGTGATTTCTTTTTCCGTAGGATGGATAGATGGTGAAATAGGTTTGTTTCATACTTATAATAACATATCAGTATATGAGTGATACTGATTTTATTACTTCATAATGAAACGACCTAAGAAGAAGAAGTGGAAGAAGAAATAAAGATGAAAGAATTGGTAACGGTAATTACCTCTTCTTTGAAGTGTCTCTTTGAGACCTCCTCTTAGGGCACTAAAATTGGTCTTTGAAGAAGACCAGAACCTCTAGGATGTTTTTAGGGAAGTGGAGAAGATATTTTGGCAGGGGTTGTCCGAGCTTGAGTGCTCAAATTGGTGTGAGGAGGAAGGGGGAGGAGGTACCCTTTTATAAGGGAGGAGAGGGGCACCTTAGGAATATCTCAAAATATTATTTTATATTAAAGTAAAAATCGGTTTATAATGGTTCCAAAGGGTATTATTTCGAAGCTAAAGTGGGGATGGGTCGAAAACCTATCAACCAATAAGATTTAGACAAGTTTAGGGTATTATTTTAACCTTATCAATTAGATTTAACTCTAAGTTAAATAATTTAACTTTTACCGTGTCTTTTTGTTTTCTTTCACTATATGGTTAATACACTTACTATAACATGCCAAACGAACCCCAAATTGTTTATTAGTAATACATATATCCTTATCTAAGTCATTTGGCGGAACCTTAGATTTTTAGGAATAAAATAACAATTAATAATATAATATTTGATTTAAAAACTATTTTGTGTCAATTTTGACACTATTTGATATATGATTTTTGTGAAAGTCCTAACAGAATTATATGTTCGAACCAAGTTGATTAAAGCAATAATAATATATCATAGTAACCTATAAAATTAGTGTAATTCATAAAAAGTCTAAAATTACATTTAGTCTGGTGTTTATAACATCAATTATGTCAATATTTCATTAATAAGATAATTACTGCATCATCTTTGTGTCATAAATAAATTAAATTATTTGATGTCTAAAAATTAAAAATAAAATACCAATATGTATGAAATCGTTTTATCTTTCTAATGAATATTTAAAATCGAATTTATCTTATGTATAACCCTATATTAAAAATGTTTTAGTAAATAAACTTTGATTTTAACTCTTTTAACTCTTCTTTGAATTAAATAATAATAAATGTCCTAATCTAATCCAAGTGGGCCTAAATGATAATATTTTACACTTAAGGTTGTTTTTGGTCGAGATACACTTGTCCAATAGAATTAGGACATGTGTTAGGGTAATATTAATATCATTCTTACCCTTAATTACCCTATTTACTTTTAACCGTGGTAAATAAAAGTAAAAAGTTACTATTCACCAAAAATTATTTTCATCTCATTGAACCACATTTTACTTACTGACATCAACCGTGTCTCTCGGATTTTTGAAATTCCATTCATAGAAGCGGTAAAATTAAGATTTATGAAGAAATTAATTTTTTTAACTACCACTTAGTAGTTTCACTATTCATCAAAAATTGATGTTTTTCAGAACAATGCCAAAATTTCATCATAAGCTATATTTCATATTCCGAATTCAAAAATGAAGTCTATTTTACCAAATTCATATCATAGAAGTTGCATTAATTAATTTTATAATTAAATCCCGCTGTTAAAACAAAGAGCGTGTTTTTAAGAAACAATATTTATCAAAAGATTGACACTTGTTTATGTCTGGTTTAAATGTGAAATTACATCCAATGACCAACATTGTATTAAATTGTAAAAATATATTCTAAATATACTTTAAAACCACTCAAATTAATAATTTATCACTATTAATTATTTCGATTAAAAAAGTTGTTTTTAATTATAATTTAGTAATTTTCACTATTCATCAGAATATGAAAGTTATCCGAAAAGTACCAAAATTTCACCTTAGGCTAAATTCGATACTCTGAATCCAAAAATGAAGTTCATTTTCAAAAATAAGATTTACAGAATTTTAAAAAGTGGTTATTACTATTCATAACGGCTAGTTTTAATAATATTTTAATAGCATATCGTTGTTTAGTGAAACTCGGTATTGCGTATTACACACGCTATCGGGGAAGGTCGCGATTGCGTGTAATGCAAGGCAAGTCAAGGATGCATGTTGTGCAATCTACTTTTGGTGTAGCGTACAACACAAGACATTAATAAAATTAAAAAGAATATTTTTTATAAAATCTTGGGCTGTTACATTCTACCCCCCTTAAAATGAATTTCTCCCTCGAAATTTGTCGGGGTTATAAATGGTTTACTATTCGAAAGTTTCTTTAATAGAAACCCACATCATAAAAGGGAATACCAAAACTTGGCTTTAAAAACTAAAGTATGAAATGTAACGATTACCCAAATAAACTAATCACTGGGTTTCCACATAGGTGAAAATATGGATATGGAAGAGAAATCTAACCATCATGTTCTGATGGAGAGTGGTAGAGAACATGGCTATGGAAAAGCCAGTAATCACAAATCCATAGATTTGTGATGATATAAGGTACCATCTGATTCATCAGGTATAAGATCACTAGGACAACATTTTTGGTTTTCAAGATCATTTCCCTAAAGTTGAAAATTTTCTTAGAATAAATACTTACTTTATTTTGGTACAATCTCACTTTTGTTCGTGCCTTGAACAATTTCTACTTCATCTCTTAAATAAATGAAGTTGAATTTGTTATTTGTGAAGTGTTAGCAGATTATGTGATAGAATGATGGGTCATTCCATCTATCTCAAACAAAAGGTTAGAAAAAGTTATTAAATATACATAAGTCATTCTATAGTGAGATTAATCACATATGGTTCCTAAAATGGACTTATACTTCATATATCATACTGCTTAATATAATAAAACTAGTTTCTACTAAACAGGGACTTCCTGTAGGTCAGTGGTAGGCGATAAAGGCCAGTCGCACTTCGGTTGTGGGTTCGATTCCTACAGCCTTGTCCGAAGCGATGGGCTGTCGCCCGTCCTGCAGGTTGTCCTTTTTCTAAAACTACGTTACTATAACATCCCATCAATAATATCGAAAATCTTCTATCCTTAAACAATACTAACTTATGTCCAACATAATCCAGTCTAATCTTTAGGCTTATACATAATATTGCAGTCCACTCTCATAATATAGTGACAACGATTACCAGAGATTTAATACTGTCGTTGATCCCCACATATCATAAGATATGTCTTGTTGGTCACATTCCAAACATTCAAAGTCCTTAATCGTGTATTCTCTTGAATACCTTAGTGAAAACATGAGTGCAGTTAAAAGTTAATACTTTCCATATACCAAAATCCTCAAAATTCTATATACTCAAACCATGATATCACTTAGTCCTTATATCAATCATGAGCTCATGAATACTATCAAACATTTAATTTTCTCCTTATCCCTTCATTATGCGCATATCATCTACATTCCAAAAATATCTGAATAACCTTTCATGGATACTGGTAACATTAATCATACACTTTCAAAACATAAGGAAAGACAACAGTGTAACAATCCATAGATGTCTCTTTATTCCAAAATTACACATGATAAACATGTAATCATGCCACTACATTCTCAAACCATTGACCGAGCTTCAAAAATTCTTTCACCTCACATATCATTTGTAGTCTCTTCATCATCATCCACATAAATACTACCCATATGACCATACTGATTCTCTTCATGAGTCTTTCCCTTAGGGCATTTGTTTGCATAATGCCCAAACATTCCACATTTAAAACACTTAACCATTTTTGATGTCGTAGCAATACCATTATCCTCATCCATGGTGTTAACCGACCCTTTTCCTTTGCACTTACTTGCTTTGTGTCCTTCTTTTCCACACCCAAAGCATCTTCCAGTTCCCTTGAAACATTCTCCTTGATGCCTCTTCCCACATGATTTACATAGGGGAAATTGAACTTTCTTTCCTCTATGATCATCATGGAACTCCATCTTTCTCTTATTAGTCGAGTCAGGAAACTTACCAAATTTTACTTTATTGATCATGTTGTGAGATTGCTGATTCGGCATAATAATGATGTTTGGACATCCAAATCCCATTTCATTTGGTTTCTCATGAAGAATATCATTCCATTGTCCATCATATCCTCCATTATTGTGAATCATCTTGTTTCCAGCCATTTTCTAAAACCCAAACAGAATAGTGTTAGAGGCAAAAATCATAATAAAGGGGGAGTAACTTAAATATCTATCATCTTTGGTTTAATCTAATATTGTTACCATAGTTCTAGGACTATATCCTATTCGTATACTTATCCTTAGGGGCATCCCTAGACATACCTTAGAAATATCTCTAGGGATCTCTCTAACGTTTTCGCATCCTAGTTTCCAAAGGTTGACTAAACCTTTCCTCTGATACCAACTATAGAGACCCGAAGCTTATCGTACATGGACATTACATTACTTTTGAGGAATACTTAGTACATAACAAAAACACACACACAAGGATCGTAATAGTTTAGTGTCTTTGGAAACTCGGAACGTAATCTTCTAATCGTGGTGAAAGATCTTCAATATCTCCCATAAAGATCTTCCCTTTTTTTACCTAAAAACCTTTCTTTATATCCTGGGGAAAAGAAAACATAAAAGGGTGAGCTCAAATGCTCATTAAGGGTAAACAAAAGAAGTATCAATCACATCATATGCATAAGAACATAGCTTTTGGAAATCTTAACCTGCAAAAGAGCTCATAATATCATAACATGGGATAAATCATGGTAGTGAAATATAATCACAATAATCATAACTTAAAACATGAAACTTTGTGGCATACACACATAATCATAGAGAATCATTTCTTGTTAGTCAAGACTCATTGCCAAGACTATCTTAGTGGACAAAGTCCCTTTCTGAATCGAGTAACCCTCGTTTCAGTCCTGTTTCACTGAACCGGTATAACCTACCATTCCAGCCATGTCTATCTCATGAGATATAAAATCTTTACCCAATGCATTGGAGGGAGATCTAGGTCCCACCCATCTTATAATTAATCCTTTCTTATGTGTGCCACATAATCATAAACCATACATCATCGCATAACACATGTAACAAAAATGGGATTCTTGAAACATCATGACATCATAAAACCATTCATATAAGATAAAGGAATTCATAAACATAATTCCATCACAACATAGTCAAATCAATGTAAAAATATGGATAGAAACAGAACCCTTTATTATCTTAGATGAAAAATAATTTTGATAAAACACTTGAATTGAATTCTTGAGGAAAATATACTTTTTTCTTCAAAATCAATTTCTTTTCACAAAACATCATGCAATTTTAAAAGAAAAAGATTTTATTGAAAATAGTCATGAAATATTTTGGAGGAAGGTTCATGAAAATAAGGCTTTATAAAACCGTAAAAATCCGTTCGTGCCGTATAAGTTAAAAAAACATTCTTCATACTTTTGTCGGAAAAGTCAAAAAGTACCTCGTACGAAAAACGACAAAAGATTCCTTTCGTACATATTACTAAAAACTCACCGAAGGGTAAAAATGGATTTGAAAAATTGTAGGTGGATGGAAATAATATTACATATTGATGAAACATGGATTTGGATGATAAAATACACCCCAGTAAATACTTACGAATAAACAATCTCGGATAAAAATGAGATTGTGATATTTCCCTTACCTTAGGTCCGACTTGCTTTGTAAGTGTCCGAACCTCCTGTATAATGATTTAAATCATGTTATTGACTTATTAAAGAATCATATTCATTGTTATGATATCATATATGGTTCACTTATGACATTATATTACCCGTTCTTTTGTAAATTCCATGTTAAAGAAGCTTTTTGGGTAAAATCGTTTCATTTATCGTAGGTGTTTTGACTTGTTGTTCTTGACATCATTATTACTTATATCATGATTTAATCACTTCTAGAATATAAAATATGATTTATATATCATATATATTCAGTATATATATATATATAATAGGTAGATAAATAAAATGAAAAACACCGTTCATGGAGACGGTAGTCCGTACGTACGCATGAACGCTGTTTTCCTTTCCTTATTGTCGTGAAATGGAAGTAAGTAGATGACATACATATGTATATATATACATAAATCCAGTAGCTTTATAATGTCATATATTTCATTATTATTTCTTATATATACATTATAATCATTCTTAAATGGTTAACATGGAGAATGAATCTCATCGCGTCGTGGAGACGGTAGTCCGTACGTACGCATGAGCGATGATATCATTTCTATAAATATTGAATTGAATTGGAGTGGATTATACAATATATCAGAATCAATATGATGTTGTAATAACTATGTATAGTTATTCTTTACACCATTATACCCATCCATGTAAGGTGGTGGTGGAAAATAGATTACACCACGGCGTGGAGACGGTATTCCGTACATACGCACGCGCGGTGATTTCTTTTTCCGTAGGATGGATAGATGGTGAAATAGGGTTGTTTCATACTTATAATAACATATCAGTATATGAGTGATACTGATGTTATTACTTCATAATGAAACAACCTAAGAAGAAGAAGTGGAAGAAGAAATAAAGATGAAAGAATTGGTAACGGTAATTACCTCTTCTTTGAAGTGCCTCTTTGAGACCTCCTCTTAGGGCACTAAAATTGGTCTTTGAAGAAGACCAGAACCTCTAGGATGTTTTTAGGGAAGTGTAGAAGAGATTTTGGCAGGGGTTGGCCGAGATTTAGTGCTCAAATTGGTGTGAGGAGGAAGGGGGAGGAGGTACCCTTTTATAAGGGAGGAGAGGGGCACCTTAGGAATATCTCAAAATATTATTTTATATTAAAGTCAAAATCGGTTTATAATGGTTCCAAAGGGTCTTATTTCGAAGCTAAAGTGGGGATGGGTCGCAATCCTATCAACCAATAATATTTAGACAAGTTTAGGGTATTATTTTAACCTTATCAATTAGATTTAACTCTAAGTTAAATAATTTAACTTTTACCGTGTCTTTTTGTTTTCTTTCACTATATGGTTAATACACTTACTATAACATGCCAAAAGAACCCCAAATTGTTTATTAGTAATACATATATCCGTATCTAAGTCATTTGGCCGAACCTTAGATTTTTAGGAATAAAATAAAAATTAATAATATAATATTTTATTTAAAAACTATTTTGTGTCAATTTTGACACTATTTGATATATGATTTTTGTGAAAGTCCTAACAGAATTATATATTCGAACCAAGTTGATTAAAGAAATACTAATATATCATAGTAACCTATAAAATTAGTTTAATTCATAAAAAGTCTAAAATTACATTTAGTTTGGTGTTTATAACATCAATTATGTCAATATTTCATTAATAAGATAATTACTGTATCATCTTTGTGTCATAAATAAATTAAATTATTTGATGTCTAAAAATTACAAATAAAATACAAATATGTAGGAAATCTTTTTAGCTTTCTAATAAATATTTACAATCGAATTTATCTTATGTATAACCCTATATTAAAAATGTTTTAGTAAATAAACTTTGATTTTAACTCTTTTAACTCTTCTTTGAATTAAATAATAATAAATGTCCTAATCTAATCCAAGTGGGCCTAAATGATACTATTTTACACTTAAGGTTGTTTTTGGTCGAGATACACTTGTCCAATAGAATTAGGACATGTGTTAGGATAATATTAATATCATTCTTACCCTTAATTACCCTATTTACTTTTAACCGTGGTAAATAAAAGTAAAAAGTTACTATTCACCAAAAATTATTTTCATCTCATTGAACCACATTTTACTTACTGACATCAACCGTGTCTCTCGGATTTTTGAAATTCCATTCATAGAAGCGGTAAAATTAAGATTTATGAAGAAATTAATTTTTTTAACTACCACTTAGTAGTTTCACTGTTCATCAAAAATTGATGTTTTTCAGAACAATGCCAAAATTTCATCCTAAGCTATATTTCATATTCCGAATTCAAAAATGAAGTCTATTTTACCAAATTCATATCATAGAAGTTGCATTAATTAATTTTATAATTAAATCCCGCTGTTAAAACAAAGAGCGTGTTTTTAAGAAACAATATTTATCAAAAGATTGACACTTGTTTATGTCTGGTTTAAATGTGAAATTACATCCAATGACCAACATTGTATTAAATTGTAAAAATATATTCTAAATATACTTTAAAACCACTCAAATTAATAATTTATCACTATTAATTATTTCGATTAAAAAAGTTGTTTTTAATTATAATTTAGTAATTTTCTCTATTCATCAGAATATGAAAGTTATCCGAAAAGTACCAAAATTTCACCTTAGGCTAAATTCGATACTCTGAATCCAAAAATGAAGTTCATTTTCAAAAATAAGATTTACAGAATTTTAAAAAGTGGTTATTACTATTCATAACGGCTAGTTTTAATAATATTTTAATAGCATATCGTTGTTTAGTGAAACTCGGTATTGCGTATTACACACGCTATCGGGGAAGGTCGCGATTGCGTGTAATGCAAGGAAAGTCAAGGATGCGTGTTGTGCAATCTCCTTTTGGTGTAGCGTACAACACAAGACATTAATAAAATTAAAAAAATATTTTTTATAAAATCTTGGGCTGTTACAAAACATCAATATCATTTCTGGGTTGATTTGTACTAGAGGTCATTATACTCAAAATGAAATCTTTTCAATTCATAAAAACTTTAGGAGAGAGGTTGTAAATTACCAATAAATCAGGCCATGAACTTTTTCTGCTACTAAGGCTTAGATATGGATTCATTTCATCTATGCACAACCCAAGTTTGAGACTTCTAATTTCATTTCTGAATATAGGACACTACTCATAAATTTTCTTCAATTGTGGAAAATTAGCAGGATGGAATCTTTTTCCATCACATATCCTCTCATCAACATGCCATATTAACCTTTTTTCATCATATTAATTTATAATGAACATTTCAAATGATGAATTATAGGATGATACCAAAATACCTTGGAAAGGATCTCTGTAATCTCTACATCATCCTGTGATTTTTTCTTTCAACTTATACTATGATGACCCACATTTAGCATACTCTGACAGAAATTCATATTCCTTCATATATATCATATAGTTATTCGGGTAGGCATGTATTTTCTTGTACCCCAATCCCATTGGGTATAATATTTTATTGGCCTTATAATGTGAATCTTAGAGATCATTGTCATTTGGAAGAATATCTTTCAACAATTGTAACAACTCTGTAAAACTTATATCACTCCATCCATGTTTTGACTTCAGGTTAATCAAGCTTAACACCACCGAAAAAACTGTAAAATCTGTCAAACCACGATACAATGGTTTTTTAGCATCACTATATAGACACGTAACTGTTGGTTCTATCTCAATTTGTTCTTCTGCAATATCACAAATCATTTCTTCAATTCCATTGAAGTTACCATCTTGAAAATCATCATCATTAGTAGATCTGAAATTTTGTTCAGTTTCACCAAGCCAAATCCTAGGGCAGTAACTCAAATTAAAACCATGAAAAATCAGATGATCTTTAATCTCTATACATTCTAGCTTCTTCATATTCAAACATTTCAGGAATAGATGGAAAAAAATTTCACTGTTTGGAACATTTTTTAGCAAAATTCAGAAAGGCATCAACACCTTCCTCATATTCATTACTCATTTTATATGTCGTAATCCAACTTTGAATCATTATTATCGATAATAAATATCAAAATTATACATCTTGTTAAGATAAGCCACTTTTATATTTATATAAAAAATATATTAATTTGAATTTAAAACAATTTTGATATATAAAACCAATATATGAATTTTTGGAAAAAATATGCATGGAAATATTTTTAAAAATAAAATATAGTTAGATATAATTGTTTTCTATTTATATGAAAAATGACATAATTTGAATGCAATTTTGTTTTGAAAAAACCATTGGGAATATATGTGTTAGTAATCAGGGGTTGGGGAATATTCAAAGGAAATATTCTACTCGATTTATATCAATATAGAAAAGTTAGTATTCTTATAGAAATTTTTCCAATGAAATTATTATATGATGATGATAAAAAATCCATGAAATATTTGTCAAAGGGTGTGAGTGGAAAGTGTAATTTAGAATGGAAATCCTTTACAAAGAAGAACATGCTTTCCCAAGAATATTTTATATCAAAATAAGTTTAAGTAGAGGAATTTTAAAACTATAAAGACTTATGGTAATAATTTATTACCTCTATCATAAACATAAAAACTGCCAAGAAATTAATTATGAAATCACTAATGTAGATGGAAGATTAAACCTTATTGTTAAATTAGAATATTCTTCTGAATAGATCAATATTTAGTGGGCTAATATGAAAATCATTTTAGTATTACATATCTTTCTCATATGGATCATGATATAACATTATAAATTTATCTTGGATCCTTTGTTCTTAAGGTACACAAAGAATACATCCTGGTTCAAATGGATACAAAATTCATCCTTCCATAAACATGAATTATGAAGTATAAATATTAAAATATGTATACCTTCCATATTGAAAATTACACCTATCCCAATGGATTAAAACTGTTGGGATAGACCCTAAAACCATTGGTATGATAGCCATTGCAATAGCCCTATATCAACAGTTTTACAGAAACCGTTGGTGTAGACTGTCTGAAGTTATTATATTCCATCGATTTTAATGAAACCGTTGGAATATATATATACCAAAGGTTCTAGAACCGTAGGTATACATACTATCCAATATATAATCTATTCCAACAGTTTCATGAAAACTGTTGGGATATATGAATACCAACAGTTCAAGAACTATTGGAATACATTCTCTAGTATATAATATATTTCAAAGGTTTATGAAACTGTTGGAATATATATGTACCAATTGTTATTAAACCATTGGTATATCCTCTTCTCCCAGAAACCAGAAATGTACCCTCTTCTCCCAGTAACCAGCATTGTACCCATCATTCTCTTCCTAGCTTCCAGAACTTGTACACATGACTTCTAGAACCTATAAACATGAAAGTTCTCTTATAATATTCCAAAATCTATAAACATGAATTCACCTATAAACATGATAGAATTTAAGGGATATGTGTTTTGTAAATAAATCCAACCATTTAAAGGAAAAGCTTATAAATTATAGGGATGTTCATGAATGATGGTTTTTTGTCCATCCATGTATGGAATTCATTAATGAGTATGGGTTCATTAATTAAACCAATGTATATTTATTAAGTTTCTTATAGATTTTATTTACTAATTTATGAAAAATACAAAGGGAAGGGGTTATCCAGGGGGTGGGGGGTTTTCCAGGGTGGGGGTGTCCAGAGAGGGTGGGGGTTGTCCAAGGGGGTGGGGGTTGTTAATGGTGGTAGGGGTGTCTAGGGGGTTGGGGTGTCGAGGGGGTGGGTTGGTGTCCACGGGATGGGGGATGTGCAAGGGGGTGGGGGCTGTGCAATTGGGTGGGGTGTCCAGGGGGTCTGGGGGTTGTCCATGGGGGTGGGGTGTCCAGGGGGTGTGGAGATGTCCACATGGGTGTGGGGTGTCCATGGGGGTGGGTGTTGTCTGGGGGGGGGGTGTCTAAGTCGGTGGGGGTGTCCAAGGGGGTGGGGGTGTCCAGGGAGTGGGGGCTGTCCAGGGGGTGGGGGTTGTCCACAAGGGTGAGGGTTTCCAGGGGTGGGGGACTGTCGAAGGGGTTAGGGGTGTCTAGGGGGTGTCCAGGGGTTGTGGGGGCTATCCAAGGGAGTGCGTGTCTCCAGGGGGGTGTCTATAGTGGTGGGGGTGACCAAGGGGTGGGGGGCTATCCAAAGGGTGGGGGATATCCAAAGGGGTGGGGGTGTCCTTGGGTGTCCAGGGGTTGTGGGGGATGTCCAAGGGGGTGGGGGTGTCCAGGGGTGGGGGGATGTCTTTGGGGGTGGAGTGTCAAAGGGGGTGGGGGTGTCCAGGGGTGGAGGGTGTCCAAGGGGTGGGGGACTATCCAAGGGGGTGGGGGTGTCGAGGGGCTGTCCAGGGGGTTTGGGGTCCATCCAAGGGTTGGGGTGTCAAGGGGGTGGGGGATTTCTATGTGGGTGGGGGTTTCTAGGGGTAGGAGGGTTGTCCATGGGTGTGGGGGCTATCCAAGGGGGTGGTGGTGTCCAGGGGGTGTCCAAAAAAGTGGGGGTGTCTAGGGGGGGTGTCCGGGGGGTGGGGGGTGCTTTCTAAGGGGGTGGGTAGTCCAGGGGGTGTGGGGGATGTCCAATGGGGTGGGGTGTCTAGGGGTGTGTGGGGGGTGGGGCAATGTCAATGGGGTGGTGGTTTCTGGGGGGGGGGGTGTCTAGGGGGGATGTCCAAGGGGGTGGGGGTATTCAGGGGTGTTTAGGGGGTGTGGGGGATATCGAAAGGGGTGGGGGTGTCCAAGGGGGTGAATTTCCATGGAGGTGGGGGTGTCCAAGGGTGGTGGGGGTGTTCAGGGGTGGGGGTGTCTAGGTGGGGTGGGGGGTTGTCCAGGGGGGTGGGGTGTCCAGGGGGTGTGGGTGTTATTCAAGGGGGTGGGGTGGGGGAGTCCACGTGGGTGTGAGGGTTGTCTAATAATGGAGGTGGGGTGTGTCCAAGGGGTGGGGGTGTCTAGGAGGTGTCCAAGGGGGTGGGGTGGGGGGTGTCCAGGGGGTGCAGTGTCTAGGGGGTGGGGCTGTCCAAGTGGGTGGGGGTGTTCAGGGGGTGTGGGGTCTGTCTAAGGGGATGGGGTGTCTATGGTGGATTTCCATTGGAGTGGGGTTGTCCAGCGGGGTGGGGGCTATCCAGGGGGTGTCCAAGGGGATGGGGGTGTCGAGGGGGTGTCTAGGGGTGTGGGGTTTGTCCAAGGGGGTGGGGTGTGCATGCGGTTGTGGGGTGTCCATGGGGGTGGGGGTGTCTAGGGGGTGGGGGTGTCTAGGTGATGGGGTGGTGTCTAGGGGATGGGGGATATCCAAGGGAGTGCGGGTGTCCCGGGGGTGGGGGCTGTCTAAGGGGTGGGGGTGTCCGCGAAGGGGGGGGGGGGGTTCCAGGGGTGGGGGTGTCCAGGGGGGAAGGCTATCTAAGGGGTGTGGATGTCTAGGGGGTGTGAGGGGGTGTCTGGGGGGTGGGGGTGTCTAGGAGGGTTATTTCCAACCAAGTTTATTATTAAAGAGAATGGAAGAGTAAGTTAGTTTAGATTCAAACACTAAATAAGGAATTTTATCATATAAGGAAAAATAAAATATTGAATATAAAATGAGTTTTAAATGGAATATGTTACCAAAATTTAGAATTAATGAATGATACAATTATTGATATTAAAAAAATGTATTGAATAACTTCCTTGGTTTTAAGGTTATAGGGTAGAACTTCCATGATGATGATTTCAAGGTATCACAAACATGGATGTACACTCACACACACATGATAGAACACACATGGTAGCAAAACAATCATATAAATGGTATTATATCACTCCCATGGTTTATTTTACATGAAAATAACTTAGCACAGTATAAAAGAACACTATGACACTTACCATGATTACAAGAAAAATGATGGAAAAATAATATCTCAAGACATAAATTTAGGGCATCACGAAAAATAATGAATAAAATTGAGGCGTGTGAGGCTTACTTGAGTGTTGAGAGTTGACCAAATAGATTCAATGATAATAAAGATGATGAATGATGATAGAAAAATGAGGTTGGAGGGACTGACTTTGAATAAACCATTCTAGGTTTTTTGCATGAGAGAGACAATTCGTGTGTCACCCAATTGTAGAAAATAGAATGATACAATATGAGGCCTGATAAAGCATTTAAAAGATTTATCAAATTGTTTATTTAATAACTTATGTGATAAAATATTTTTTTATGTTTATCACGTTGGTTATTTTATAACTAACATGAAAAATCTCCATTTATCATTAAGGTTATTTTATAACCAACGTGATAAATCACTGGGATTTGATTTAACATGTTGGTCATAAAATAATAGACATGATAAAGTTCCAAGATTCGATCTTTTCCATCGGTTATTTTATAATCGATGTGATAAATCAAGTCTCGATAGATTTTACGTGGGATATAAAATAACCGGCATTATAAATCGATTCTCTGTGATTTATCACATATGTTATAAAATAACAGACTTCATAAACCAATTTTTACATCTTTTAATGATGGTTATATCTAACTGACATAAAAAATGCAGATGTGGTAAACGTTTTTTGCACTAGTGTGTTCATGGTTATGGGATTTAACAAGGAGGAATAAAAACCTTAATTTGTAATTTTTCAATATGGAAGAGCCTTATTATTCTTTAATTTATATATATATATATATATCTAGTTCTTCTTCATTTTATATTGTTCTCAATTTAATGTTTGAGTTATATTTTTTGAGTGCAAACAATTTTTAAACTTAGTAGATGGATTATAAGAAAACAAACAAACAAACACACACACTCAAACACCTCAATGGGTGAATCCTTATTCTGATATATGATGAAATTGGAGTGATTGAGTGGTGATGGGTTTAAAGATCATATGAGTGGAATGATAGGTTTTTACCCCCAATAACTCTAGATCACCATTTGTTTACTGGGAGTTTCTCAAGAAATTGAAGGTGAGTTCTCTATTAGATAACTGGGTAATTTATCAGAACTCATCATTCACACATAAATGAGTTTTATCTTATGTTGATCATTGTAATGTTACAGCTGACCTTTTGGTAACCAATGGATGGAGGTTTATGATTACATACTCTAATTGAGCACCAGTATAATGAGAGCTCATCATTTAGAAATATGATAACATAGAATACATACTCTTAACCTTGAATTAATAACTGATCTATCTTCTAATTTTTAATCTAGTTCTTATCTCTCATGTTCTTAAGAATTCATAAAAAAAACACAACCCCCATACACTAACACCCACATTACAAAAATATGATTTTGAACCCTTTCTTATAGAAAATCTGAGGTCACCATTATAATGGATATAACCTTTTATTTATATACGTATTTATACACACATGAACTATATGTTTCTATCAAATCATTGTAACCATTTTTTGGTAATTTTTTCAATTCATTAACACCTAACCAGTCACTTTATTTTCATGAACAAATACAGTGTTGAATTTATAATCTCTTCTGATCCAAAAAAGGAATAAAACTATTGAGTATGTGTTTATTCCACAATTTTTTAATTTATGTTTGGTTTTAGTGATCATAAAAACCCACATTTAAGTTACCAATGAAGTTGTTTTTAAGTGAATCTCAAAAAATAGTTTTCATTAGAATATTTATTATATAAATATATTCAAGTCATTGATCCATGAAGAAATATTTTTTAAAGTAATCTAGATGTGTTTTTGAAAGTATTTCAGAAGCACTATTCACACCCTATTCTTTTAAGTGTAATGTTAGGATTGGAAACTTTATGTTTCGAAGAAAGAATATGGATAATATACCCTATGTTTAGAAGAAACCCTATTTTTGAGGAATTAAAAGTGTGGTTCATCAATATTATGTTTGTGAACAACTGTACGTCCTCAACCCTACATTTTTAAAAAACCCTGTGTTTCGAGTTTTTTTGTCACATGAAAGAACTATACGTTTGAATATTCAATGGTGGAGTTTTAAATCTGTGATATTATATAAGATTTATGAAATGGTATTTATTAAAGTAAACATATATTCCAAGGCTCATTATGATTGATTCAAAGGATCGTATTCAACAGAGTAAATCATTTCTATTCTTATGGGATGTTATGACTCTCTTAAATGATTTTTAATTCAAATATTCAGGATTTATTATGTGATATTTCTAGATCTGGTTTGATTTCTAGTTTTCTGACCAACAATATAAATATCAAGACAATATGCATAGAAAGAAAAAGATGGAGGATATTTACAACAGATATATACATAAGGAAAATCTGTGTTTGAAAACAACAAGCATGTCATTTCCTTTAGAGATACATTTTGGATACATACATGTTTTGATCTATTTGATTGAATCAGTCTTGTTTCAATTTCTGGTACTACATATTATTGTTACATCTTCTTCTATATGATCAAAAAACCATTTTTTTGATATTCACTTTGGATAAATACATGTTTATGCATCTGTCTGGTGTTTTCTATGTTGTTATTTGAAGAAATAATGTGAAGCATTAGAGATATATTTACTACTATGTGATATTGAAGATCAATTACATCTGTCAGTTTCTACAACAACTACTATGTTTAATACGTGTTCTCAATCAAATCAATCTCTATTGATTTATTAGAGTGTTGACTACTCGAAATCAGTCATGGTAATGTGTCAGCTTGTTGTACTAAGATGTGGATTTTTAGTTCCTTGTAAAAGAACTAGAAGGCCCTATAAAATCCATGTAAAGGTTTTAGTTTCATGTACATAGATGTTATGGTCTTGTGATAATATATGTCTAGTGAAATCACCAAACTCACTGAGAGAGAGTTGGTGGAGTGGACTATGGGATTTTATAACTTGAACCACTATACATCAATACATTATTTTCTATTATTTATTTCCACTACTCACTCATTTTTAAGATAAATAATAAAGTTTCACTGCATAACAAGAGAGGTGTTCAGAATCTACTAATATTTTTTAAGAACATAATTCGCCCCCTCTTGCTTCATCATCGGTATCCTAACCTGATAAGTGGTATCAAAGGTAGGGAAGTACTGTTATATTTTCTTCTTGAAAAACTTATTTTTTTATTCTATCTGATATCAAAAAATACTTCTGCTCTATTCATTAAGTATTCTGCTTGATTCTAATAAAGTGATTTGAAAAGTTTTATGTTTATACGAAATCAAGAATATTTTACTGGATCTAACCAGCCTGATTTGAAGGCTAAAATGAAGACATCTTGAAATGAATTATTCTATATAAGGAACAGATGAGTTTAATTGAGTTTCTCAATGTTCTACTTCATATGAGATGTGGTAAACTATTTCTGTTTCTTATGAGGGAACTAACAATATCAGACAATTAAGCTAAGATGCAAGCGGAAGTTAAAAAACATATCAAACATAAAGTAGCTACTTAAAAAAATATTATGGATGAATCATATGATTCAAGTAATCCAAATAAAGATGTATCATATCATACTAAAATATTTTAAAAGATTCATAATAAGAAAAAGAAAGGGACTAAAGAAAACAAATGATGTGAATGCAAAGAAAATGGTCATACAAAGGTTAACTATCCATTACATAAAGCTCAAAGGAAATCCAATTATAAGAGAAAATGAAAGAAAATTATGAAGGGTACTTAGAGTGTTTCTTCTAGTTCACATGATGAATCATTTATAGATTATGAGACTAAGCATAAAAAATATATGGTACGTATTATGTCTCATACCAATGAGGTGCAATATTCTTACTCTCAAAACTCTAGTTGTGAAAATATTTTTTATGATAAATAAAATTGGTATTCTTGTATGTTACAATATAAATATAAATCTGTAATGAAATATCATATACAAATTAGAAAATATTATGATTTTATTCTATTAGATAAAGAATATTTTTCAAAAAAGATTCTAAATTTAAAAATTAACCATACTACAAATTATTGTGATCTGCACGAAACAAATTTTAAAAAATTATTCATTGAATATTAAAACAATCTTCTAGTATGCTGGTAAAAGAATAAAATTATTTAAATCAAATACTTGATAAAAATAAAATTCCAAAAGGAAAACATGAAATAAGAAGTAATGGTGAAATACCAAAATTATATATGAATTATTTTTTTCCTAGATCAAATAGTGAAAAAATGTCAGCTGTTAAATGTTTTTATTGTGGTATTAATAGAAATCATGAAAATGATTATTATTTTAGAAAATGTAAAATTCGTGATGTTAGAATTGTTTATTGTTCAAAAACGTTTTTTAGCTTAAATAGTAAAATAACTACTCAAAATAAACAAGTCTCATTCCCTAAAAATTTAATTGCTAACACTGATTGAACCAAAAACATGTGAGTACTAAAAGAAACTTTTATTTTATGTCTTTTAGGATTACACCCTTGAGTTGCATCATTAAAACATTTAGTGGCTGATTGGGTGATTTATGAAAATATCTACCAAAGGAGTGATCAAATCTGAAGTTGTTCATTATAAAAAATCCATAGTACTGAAATCTCAGATCCTGGAAATATTTCATTTTTATATATCTATATTGTCATAGTGAATTAAATTCTTTATAAAGGGGTATAGATATATCATTTACAATTTGATAAAACTCTAATTTACTTTTTGAATCAATTCATTGTCAATTTTTATTATAGCCAATGAGCATATACCCAAGTGGTAGAGGCTCCTTATTGGCATCCAAGAGACCCATGATCAAATCTAGGTGGGGGTGAATTTCCAAGTACTATAGCAGTGTTGTAGTAGTTACTGTAGTAGGTACTATTTGGTACTATTGCAGTCGACACTATTCACTTGATTTGGGCCTTCGGGCCATCGGTTTGGGCCTTTGGGTCGTAGGGCCTTCAACCCAACAATGGACTTCGAGCCACAAGGAATTCGGGTTGTAGGGTCTTCGGGCCACCAATGGACTTTGGGAAATAGGGATTTTAGGCCACAAAAATGACCAAGAAGCATAGGCAGACCACACAAGAGAAAGCCCAAATAAGGATTCAGAGAAAAAATTGAAACCACTAGAGCAGAGCTAATGAGATTTGAAGAATGAGAGGGTATGACAATTTCCATCAGGACCAGGCACCATGTAGCTCCACATGGGGCAATGATAGCAGATCATTTATGTGAGGTGGGGAGTTAGGCACCTTTAATATGCCGATACTAGGGAGGGGCTGTTTCAAGTGTGTCTGGTCTTGGGCATTTAAAAAGGTCATGTATTAGGTTGTGTATGGGATTTATTACTTGGCCCTAAGGGTAATGTAAGGGTTCTCCTTACACCCTTAAATGGGATATTATCCAAAAATAAATAAAAATAAAGGCCTTTGGTCCCTTAAGGTATTATGATTGTATGGTTGTTTTGCTAAAATTTAAAAATCTCTAAACACTGTTTTAATCTTTAAACAATACGATACTTGTTTAAATTATGAAAAAGTTTATATTTTTACATATTTAGATCTATTGAAATATTTATATTTCATGTTTTAAAATTTTATTTTATTTATGTAACTAGAAAATCATTCTTACATAATATGTATTTTCAAATGTTAAAATATGTAATGATTATTCTGTATTTTTCAAATCGAGAATGTTAAGCATCGTCTGAAATGTCTCAGAACAAAATGATTCATCTTATTCTTGAAACTTTTAAATTATATATCAATATTTTTTAAAATATCTTTTTTAAAGGATTCATAAAACTAGTCATAGCAAGATGAAGCAGTCAAATAATTCTAGTTCATAAGAAAAATTTTCTCACAAAAGGAAAAAATGTAATCCTTTTAATTTTTTAAAAGAACAATCAGATTCCTATGTTAAAGATTTAGTTAAAACCTTCTAAATGAAATAATGAAGCTTATATGTATGAATAATTGTAAGTCTCTTAATCTCAAATGTCTCAAGAAAATCTTATGTCCAAAGTCATCTCCTTGAATGAAGAAAAAATAAAATTACAAGATAATTTGAATATGTGTAGAAGGTCATATGAAAAACTATAGAAAGAATCTATATCAAAGATGGGTTTTTTGATTCTTTAATAAGAGAGTATCATAATCTGAAATAAATTTCGATCTCAAAAGAATACTTTGAAAATTTTAAAGTATAAATGCTTAGATAGATGGAGTTACTTAGAAACGAAGTTGTTACTAAGCTGGGTCTAGATAAGTTGAAATTGTTCATGGTTGAATAGTGTTCGTCTTCATCACTATATCGAAGAACAATAGATTTTCAATATATAATATAAGAACTACCAAGAGTGTATGCTGATCTAAGTGAAAAATCACTATATTTGGGATGTTCTAATGAACAACCTATTCCTTCCTAACACCTCATTTTTTATTTTCCGTAAATTATTTGAAGTCAATGTTATATATTCTATTTTTAATATTTTTTTTAAAAACATTCTATAAGTTGTTTCGTAATTTATTTTTAATTTTTTATAGTTTTTTCTATACATAGGAATGAACTTAATATTTTATTATCTCATTACACATTACTGTATGAAAAATAATTTTGGTTTAAATATTACCTGTGAAAAAATTTGTTAAAAGTATTTTATTCATTGAAAATATTTTAATTCATTTTATATCCTAAATTCTATGAATTAAGGGGATTTATTAGCAAATGATCATTTTTATTCATTGGGGGAGTTTATTTTACTAAATTTTACTCTTATCTTTTTACGCCAAAAGGGGGTAAAGGTTTTATGTATAATAAATTTGCATATCATCATGTGAAGATTTTTTTATCATTAGTTTTTATAGTAATAGAGAGATGATTTTTATGGGAGATTAATGATAAATTTTATAAAGAGATAAAAGGAGAGAAATTTATATGCTTATAAGAAAAGTTGTTAAAAGAAGAAATTTGTTTTTAGTTTATCTATGGTTATGAAAGTTTCTTCTTCCAAAAATTGTTTTAAATTTTACATATTTATTTATGGGTTTTGAGATCATAAAAAAGGGGTATATTTTTGAGAATATGTTGATTCATGTAAGAACCTGGATCATCTTTTCAGGTAAGTTTTTATTTTCTAGTAGTTTTTGTGAAAAAGAGGACTTTTTGGAAATTCTAGGAGTACATGTCATTTACTTTAAGTACATGATGTGTATCTTGTGGCCATGAGTGACAATGTAATTTCCGTTTAATGGCTGAGTACATGGACATGTGTAGTGACCTGGAGACCACCTAAAGAGGGGGCTGGAAAAGGCAAGCGCACATCATCTACTTTTAAAGAACACGTTGTGTACTTTCTTTTTTAATTAAACCGACCGGAGTTGCGTCTGAGGGACAGAACGCACTTCTTCTTCATCCGTCTCATCCAAGAGCATCTGTATGGATGAAGATCTTCTCTGATCCCCCACTCACTATCTGTTCTCTGATTCAACCTCCAAAAATTGTGTTGGAATTGCATCAGTGAGTTCTTCTTTCTTCTATAACTTAATCTCCTGATTTCTCCTCTTTCACGAGTTATCCTTGGTTGAACGTTTTTAGTGTTTTTGCTGATCAATGGTGTTTTAGGGTTATTCTAGGATTGAGGTTCACATATATCAATCTCACGACACCGAGGTTAGTGGTTTGTTCCTTTCCATAGATATTCTTTGATGTTTATGTGCAAAAGGGCCAATACCCAAGAACGGGGTATTGCGTGATTATGGTATTTTGACCTGTTTTGCCTTTTATTCCTTGTTTGATTGGATAGACATTCCTTTTTATGAATAGGGTAAATTTTTTGATGATATGGAGGCTTTTCCCATGTTTTCTTGTTTTGACCGTTTGGTCTAGATTTCCTGTTAGGCTGCTTTGCTTCCCCTACCTAGTATTTTGAGGATGGAGTGATTATTATCTGACATAATATGATATGTTTTAGATTGTTTAGCCAAGTAGTTATCAAGGTTTACATTGTATTACCAGTATAATTTATGCATGACTGCCTTACACTGGTCCATGAGAACCTGGTGTAGTAGACCATAGGGAGAATGGATGTTGATGGCTTCTCTATAGTGTTTGTTTTACTTTTACGTTGTGAGACCATAGGGGGATGTACGTAAGTGCTCCCTTAGAGTGTCTGTAGTTCCTTGATATGGGCTGTAGGGGGAATTGTAAATTGAGTGATTCCTCAATGTGCCTATTAGTTACCGATACGAGACTATAGGGGGGAATTGATGGTGAGTTCTTGCTCAGAGAGTCTGTGGTAAAGTTGAACCAAAGGGGTTAGACTGTGTATACCTCCCATAGGATTGCTTGTCTTGTTTGGTTGAACCATATGGGTTAGGATATGAGTACATACCATAGGGTTACCTGTTCGTGATTTTCTTCTCACTTGATATATGAAATTGAATGCATTTGAAACTATAGGATTGCTTAAATTTGAGTATTTCATTGTTTACTACTTTTCTTTACTTATTTACTGCCATATATATTCACTGACTATTAGGCACATATCTTAGGGCAGTTTCCTACTAGGATTAGTATCACACCATTATTGGGTCATTCTTTTGGGCCCAAACTGATTATATTGTTGCAAGTATAGATATGGGAAAGCACCCTTCTACTTCAAATACTTGATTGCTGTGGAGCTGGAGAGCATGGGACCAAGCTGAGGATTGTGATGCTGTTAGAGTTCATCTATTTTTTCTATACTTTGGTTTCGTATTTTATTCCATCATTGAGTCTAGTTTGGATTATTTCCTAGACATATGTATTGTGAATCATTTATATATGTGTTCTCTAGTTGTTTATTTCACCAGTCTTCTATTGTTCACTTATTGCATTTTTTACTACTTCCGCTATAGCAATCTGTTTTACTTCCATTGTGTTACTCTTACAATGAGGTCATAGTTTCCCCACTATCACACCCAAGGACCTCGTTGTTATTCAGTAGCCTCTGGCATTCAGGGAAATGCGCTTGAGGCCATTTGACCAACTAGACACGGGGCACCTTTGGGCGGATTCCAGAACTGGGACGTTACAAAGTGGTATCAATGGAATTATTTTCTTCTTGATTTACTATTTGGAGCTTATAGTTATGGATAGGAAGGAATATGTACTTAG
Organism: Viscum album; assembly: GCA_963277665.1. Lineage (NCBI taxonomy): Eukaryota > Viridiplantae > Streptophyta > Magnoliopsida > Santalales > Viscaceae > Viscum > Viscum album. The sequence goes on from CAUJRU010000205.1 coordinate 110,676, forward strand.
TACTAAGTTATTCATAGGAGTAGCTAACCCGTGTACATGGAAAATTCAAATTACCACGTATATTGTGATTTTTTCTGGTTTTCCAATTTTTACAGTTGATTTGATTTCACCATTGGGTGATTAACATGTTTTTTGATGTTATCATTGATATCATTGAGGTTCTATTTCTATTTCAACCCAATGAGATGAGGGTATTCCATCTCATGTATCATATAGTCACTTGCTTGAAATCGCATGTTAGTAATTATTTCCATGTCATTTAGGGTACATTACTGATTTCATGTTGTTGTTATAGGTGTTGTCCTAAATATGCATGTTGTTATGATAGAAGCCTTGATAGGATACCTGATGTTTGATAGAGTATTCAATTGTGTAAGGTTTAGTTTGAATAAACACCAAACTTTGGTTCTTGGGGTGTTATGGGCCCTCATGAATCGGAATTTACTTGATCATTGAATTTTTATGCATGTATATGACATGTATAAGATTCCAATAATTGATTCATAGAGAGTATGGTCCCTCACAGATCCGAATTTGGAACCTTAATGTTTATTTCAGTGTTTTTTGGGTTCTAGAGTAGTTTCTAAGTCTTACTATCAGGATGAACCCATAATACACAGCGTGTAATGATGAATACATGCCATGTGTCCTTCGGTTCAGGAAGGAACTGTTTTTCTTAATTACGTGATGTGTACTATATGTACACGCCGTGCAGTTTGTAACTGCGTCACTGGCTGTGTGGGTAGATACATGTGGTTGGGAAATCATTAGGGGAGTACATTGTGTATCAGTTGTACACACCATGTTGTGTAGACCAAGTGTCTTCCTGTGTGGCTAAAGACACGAATGGATAAAACCTAATTTATACACTTTTTGTCAATATTCTACATGTTGTGTAGTGTAACCCATGTATATGGTCATTTAGCAAACAACACGGGTCAGTGAAATCTTTCTAGTACACTTTTTGTCTGGAATAAACAAGTCATGTAGAGTCGACCATGTAACCGGCTGTGTAACTAACAACACAGGTCAGTGAAGTTCGTTTAGCATGCACCGCGTCTGGCACTAACATGCCATGTAGTCTAGTTCTAGGAGAACTGTGTGGCTTAGTCGTGTAGAAGAACTTGGGTAGGAGAAGAGGATTCAAGTACATGATATGTATTGGGACAACATGCTGTGTGTATAGGGTGTTACATGACCTGGTTTGGTAGAAGTGCACACCCATGTGAAGGCTTAAGAGAACACACCGTGTATGCGTTTTACACACCATGTATCTATGTTTTAAAAAAAATTGAATTCTTTCTTTCACTTATTCCCTTATTACAATTATTAGTTTCATTCCCTGTTAATATTGATCTAAAGTGTGCACTTGACCTTGAGGAGTCATTCCACCGAGATTTCTTCCGATTGTCCACCAATTACATGGAATTAATCAGACACCGGATATGGCTGATCAGGGACTGCCAGGAGATCCTCCAGTTGTGACAGTCTTGGCACCAGCCGTCATTCCGGAAATAGGTACTGACACACAGTTCTGAGAGTTCTTTATGAGGTTTATGCAGACCTTTTGAGGAGTACCGTATCCTACCCCTTCTATGGCAGAGTTGATGTGGGTTTTCTAGTAGTAGAATCCTCCCACCTTCTGAGGGGAAGGAGGACCTCAGGATGCAGAGTCATGGGTAGAAGTCATGATTTTTATCATCGAGCATCTGGAGACACCTCAAGAGAGGAGGGTGAAGCTTGCTACTTATATGCTACGGGACTCCACCAAGAGATGGTGGGATGTGATCTCACATATGGGATGCCAGTGGGTTATGGTGTTTGTTGAGTTATAGCATGCCTTCTATGACAACTTCTACCTGGAGACTTTGAGGGCTGATTGAGCCTGAGAGTTCATGAGTCTGGAGTAGGGTATTGTTTCTGTTATAGAGTATTCTTCTCGCTTCATAGAGCTATAGCATTTCATGCCTATTCCTAGAGGAGATTATTTATTCCTGAAAAGGAAGTTTGAGGATGGTATCATCCATGAAATCCAATCTCAAGGGAACATCATTAGGTTGACTTCCATCACTTCATTATTCAAACAAACACTGATCATAGAGCACAATCTGAGGGATTCTGGAGTGGTAATCAAGGGCGGTTTGAAATCCAGAGTTGGAATCCCTCCTACTGAAAGTAGGAAGCGCCATGGGGAGTCTACACCGAGAGATCTTAGTAGGTGAGAGATATATTCTGGTAGCTAGGTGGTGCGATACCAGTGCGGGAAGAGCAGTGGTACTAGGCCACATTGCCTGAGAGACCCAGTGGAGTGTCGATATTGCAGCAAGATAGATCATATTCAACAATTCTGTCAGTTCTTCTCACCATCAACTGGCGATAGGGGTTCTTCTATTACTCCTCATTCAGGAGGAGCAACACCGGTTTCTCATAATTTAGGGAACTAGAGTCCATCAGGCTATTTAAGACAAGGTGGAGGTCATGGTGGTGGTAGCCAGTCTCCAGGATTTTAGTGACAACAGGGTGGATCAACATTGGGTGGTCAGGAAGGGTCGTAGGGCTGTAGTTTAGGTCAAACTTTTGCAGTGGAGTAGACCCAATAGAAGGAGGATCTTGGACCCTCTACAGTTCGAGGTATAATCCTAGTTGCCTCAGTTTTAGCTTCTTCACTTTTTGATATAGGGGCTTCCCATATATTTATAAGTGTCGCTGTTATGGAGAGTCATGGGATCTGTATCTTTTCTTCTACTAATATCTTGATGCTAGACACACTGTTGGGGATAAGAAGGACTAGTATAAAACTATTCATGGAGTGCCCTCTCGAGGTTGGTGGGTGTCACTTCCTATGAGACCATTATGTCCAAGAGATTATGAGCTATGCTTTTATTCTCATAATGGACTGGTTAGTTCCCTTCAAGGCAGTTGAGGATTACTATCACAATTGGGTGAGTTTTGCATCACCGGAGGGCAGATCATTTCTTCATAAGTGTGAATGGTATGTCTAGGCGAGCAGAGAAGGAACCGAGCATCATGGGTTGGGAGGGGTTACATCCAAGATTACTAGTATATATCTAGATGACCAGGGAGATTCATAGATAGAATTTCCTCCATTGGTGGATCATTTTAGGGATGTCTTTCCAATGGAATTTTATGGGATTCCTCTGGAGTGAGAGGTGGAATTTTCTATTGAGCTTGTTCAAGGAGTGAAACCAATGTCTATTCCTCCTTATATAATGGCTACACCAAAGTTTTAGGATCTCAAGAAGCAATTGGAGGAGTTTTAGGAAACGGGTTTCATCTGACCTAGTACTTCTCTTTGGGGTTCATGTGTCCTGTTTGCAATGAAGGCGGATGGTACCCTCTGACTTTGTGTGGATAATCGGAATTTGAACCAGTTAACGGTCAAGAAATGATATCCCTTGCTGAGGATTAATGATATATTTGTTCAACATTGAGGATCCCTAGTGTTCTCAGAGATTTACTTGAGGTATGTTTACCTTCAACTGCACATTAGACCATCAGATGTACCTCTTAAATCCTTTCAGAAAAGGTATGGTCTATAGGAGTATGTGGTTATGCGGTTCGGTCTCAGGAACACGCCAGCAGTTTTTATGATACTGATCAACTGAGTGTTTCATCCATACTTGGATTCTTTTGTGGTGGTCTTTGTGGACAATATCTTTGTTTAGTCTCACTCTCTCCATGACCATGCTACCCATCTTGAGATCATTTTGAGTACACTGGGAGAGAATCATTTTCATGATAAGCTCTCAAAATTCCACTTTTGGACGGACCAGATTCACTTCATGGGTCATGTTATCTCAGATAAATGATTATCAGTAGACCCAGAGAAAGTGAGAGCATTGTTTTCCAAGGAGAATCCAAATAATTTCATTGAGTTAGAGAGTTATCTAGGGCTGGCTGGTTATTAAAAACGATTTACCCAGGACTTTTCATGCTTAGTAGCTCCACTTACTAGACTGACTAAGAAGGGTGAGATGTACTTGTGGTCAGATTCTTGTGAGTCCTCCTTTTCGGAGTTTAAAGAGAGGTTGACTTCAGCACTGATACTATTTTTTCTAGAGCCGGTCAAGAGATAAACTATTTACTGTGATGCTTTAGGTATATGGCTAGGAGCTATGCTTATGCAGGGAGAAGGAGTCGTTGTGTACGGGTCTCAGCAGTTGAGGCCACAAGAGAGAAATTACCCGATGTAAGATCTTGAGCTGGCTGCAGTTGTTCATGCTTTACGCTATTAGAGACATTATCTTCTAGGAGAGCATTTTTTGGTTTTCACAGACCACAATATTGTCAAGTATATCTTCACATAGGGCAATCTGAATTTGAGACAGCGAAGGTGGGTTATGTACCTTCAGTCTTTTGAATTTGGTATTGCCTACATGCCTAGGAAGGGAAATACAGTGGCTGATGCATTGAGTAGGAGAAATAAAATACAAGAATTTCAGGAGGACAGCTGTGAGTGGAAGTTTATGGATGAGTTCTCTAAAATTCATTTGGACGTGCACGACAGACAAAGGCAGACGTTTCTATCTTCTGTAGCTGTTACCTCTACTTTTATTGACTGAGTGAGAATGAGGTACCTATCAGATTCAGAAGTCCTAGTTCTACGGGAGAGTGTGTCAGGAGAGGACCCAATTCATGGGTGGAAAATAGACGAGGATGAGATATTGAGTGTTCATGGGCGCGTATGGGTGTAAGAAGACATGCATGAGGTGCTGATGCGGGACTTTCATTCCTCCGTTTGGGTAGTACATCCTGGTGTCACCAAGATGTATCAGGATCTACACCATTAGTATTGGTGGCCAGGTATGAATAGAGATGATGATGGTTTTTTCTCGAGGTGATCCACCTGGAAAGAGGTAAAGGTGGAGAATTAGTGACCAGAAGGAATTTTATAGTAGTTACACATTCCCAAGTGGAAGTGGAATGATGTCGCTATGGTATTTCTGATAGGTTTACCGAGTTTGCCTCAGGGGAATGATGCAGTTTGGCTTGTCATTCACAATGGTTGATCACTTCTTTCTGATTAAGGAGACCTTTAGTGTTGATGAGTTGGGAAGGTTGTATATCCAAGAGATTGTACGTCTACATGGGGTTCCACACTCCATTGTTTTAGACAGGGATTCATGTTTTACTTATTGGTTCTAAAAGGGATTACGAAATTCTTTGGGTACACAGGTACATATGAGTACAACTTACCATCCCCAGGCAGATGGTCAGTCCGAGTGTATGATTCAGGTGCTTGAGGACATGCTTCAGGAATGCGTCCTGGATTTTCGAGGTTCTTGGGAGAAGAACATACATCTTTTGGAGTTTTCCTACAATAATAGTTTTCAAGAAACTATTCAGATGGCACCTTTTGAGGCTTTCTATAGTATGCAATGATGATCACTCTTATACTTGCTGGACGTAGGAGAGGTAGCTATGTTGGGACCTCGACTTGTCTAAGATACCATAGAGCAGATAGAGATTATTCAGAAGAGGATGGATATGGTATAGCCACAATAGAAGTCTTATATTGATCGACGGAGAGGTCCTCTGAAGTTCAAGGTCAGAGATCAGGTTTTCCTATGTGTCACACTGAGGTTGGGACACAGAAGGATTATAAGACAGGGCAAGCTTTCACCGAGGTACATTAGACTGTTAGAGGTTTTGGAGAGAGTTGGGACGGTTTCCTATCAGTTGTACTTACATCAGTGGTATCGGGCTATGCATAATGCATTCCACATTTCACAGCTTCGACGTTACATCATAAAACCATCTCATGTTTTCCAACCTGAGGAGTTTGAGCACAAGGTGGACGCCTTTTTCAAGAAGCATCCTATCCAGATTTTTGATCATAGTGCAATGGTTCTCCATGGTAAGTATATTCCTCTGGTATGGGTGATATGGTAGCATAGGAAAATACAGAACAATACTTGGGGAGGGTGGCCGACGTACGATCACAGTGAAAAGATCTGTTCGAGGTTTCTTATTCTATTCCACCTTGCTAGAAATATTCGTGGACAAATTTCTTTAAGGGGGGAGTTTTTAAGAACCCGAATCTTCATTTCAGGTTAGTTTTTCTTTTCTATTAGTTCTTTGAGAAAAAGAGGAGTTTTTGGAAATTTCAAGAGTACACACCGTGTACTTTTAAGTACACGCCCTATACCTGGTTGCTGCGGGTTACCATGTACTGGCCGTGTAATGGCCGAGTGCATGTCCATGTGTGGTGACCTAGAGACCGCATAATGCGGAGGCCAGAAAAGTCGAGTACACACCATGTAATTTTAATGTACACGCTATGTACTTTCTTTTTTTCATTAAATGGACCGGGGTCGAGTCTGACGGACAGAACACCCATTTTTGAACAACCATACCTGATCAACCCTACATTTGTAAACAACCCTTATAGTCTCATATTAGTAACTAATAATGTAACACCAAAAAATGATAAAGGGTTAAATGACTAAATGATATGACTCTTGTCAATAAGGTGCACCTTAATTTTCGGGAGCCTACCTGATTAGAACTCCCTAGCTAAGCGTGCTTTCCCAGGAGTAGTGATTAGAACGGGTGACCTTCTAGGAAGTTTCCCAGGGTGTGTGTGAGTGAGAAAAAAACACACTAGAAAGGAAATGTGTTGGCCTGTGGGGACTGTCATTAGTCAGATAATCTGTTCAGGCACTTGGGTGGACCCTGGGGTGGGCCCCATGTGTCTGTAGGGAAACTGGTGGTACCTGGTGGGTTAGGACCTGACTGCCATGTTAAGGCGGGGTGGTTGTGCTGTCACTGGGACCCAGTTGTCACGTTTGGTATCAGAGGTGGTACCCAGCCTTAAGTGCGGTGCACTGCCTGGGTTGAGATGCAGTGCCCACAATGAGGGCATTATTCTCTAAGGGGGGGGGGGGGTGATTGTAACACCCCAAATGATAAAGGGTTAAATGAATAAATGATATGACTCATGTCAACAAGGTGCACCTTCCTTTTCGGGAGACTAGATGATTAGAACTCCATAGTTAATCGTGCTTTCCCTGGAGTAGTGATCAGGATGGGTGACCTTCTGGGATGTTTCCCATGGTGTGTGTGAGTGAGGAAAAAACAGATTAGAAAGGACATGTGTTGGCCTGTGGGGATAGTCATTAGTCAGATGACCCATTCGGGCACATTGGTGGACCCTGGGGTGGGCCCCACGTGTTTGCGTGGCAACTGGTGGTGCCTGGTAGGCCAGGACCCGACGACCATGTTAAGGTGGGTGTCTGTGCTGTAACTCGGACCCAGTTGTCACATTTGGTATCAGAGGTGGTACCCAACCTTAAGTGCGGTGCACTGCCTAGGTTGAGATGTAGGGCCCACAACGAGGACGTTATTCTCTTAAGGGGGGGGGGGGTGGTGAATTGAACACCCGCAAATGATAAAGGGTTAAATGACTAAATGATATGACTCATGTCAACAAGGTGCACCTTCCTTTTCGGAAGCCTACCAGATTAGAACTCGACAGTTAAGCATGCTTGGATTGGAGTAGTGTTCAGGATGGGTGACCTCTTCGGAAGTTTCTCAGGGTGTGTGTGAGTGAGGACAAAACCCACTGGAAAGGACAAGTGTTGGCCTGTGGGGACTGTCATTAGTCAGATGACCCGTTCAAGCATGTGGGTTGACCCTGGGGTGGGCCCCACGTGTCTGAGGGGAAACTGGTGGTACCTGGTGTGCCAGGACCCGACGACCATGTTAAGGTGTGGGGGTTGTGCTGTCACTGGGACCCAGTTGTCACAAATAAGCTCTCTGAGGAAGCACTCAATTATGGAGTTTTAAATCTATGATATTGTCGAAGATTTATAAAACATTTTTGATGGAATTAAAAATATATTCAAAGGCTCATTATAATCAATTCAAAGGCTCATATTTAACAGAGTAAATCATTTCTACTCTTACAGAAAGTTATGACTCTCTTAAATGATGAAAAACATTGATATAATTTGCATAAATGACTTAAGAAATAAATATGAGTATTTAAATGGATACATTCATGGACCACATTATAATTTTTATTCTTAAGTGGATATATGAGTATTTAAACTTTCCTTTGACAAAAATTAAGGCCTCCACTCAACTACCAAACCAACTGGACCACAGGAAATTCGGGGCAGAAGTCAACCATGCCTAGTGGGAGCCACCCCATACCTATAGGGGGAAACATAGATCCTACAAAATGCGGGAGTGACAGTTTATATGGACCTTTGTTTGGGAGCACGCATGCATATGTATCCCGATCCAAAAAAACTCAGTGGGTTGAAGCCATAGTGGAGGTGATGTGGGTTTTATGGGTGTCGACCCCTTTTCTGACTGGTTGAATAGATTTTAGAATTCACATAATGGCTTATATCATGGAGGGATGCGCCAATGAGATTTTTATATGGGACCATGTGAATCAAATCTGGATCGTTTGATCACACCTGTATCTGATGGAAACCATCCATTTCAATCCCATATATCGCGAGTTCCAAATCAATCCGATCCCGCGCTGTGCAAATTGAAAACATATCCACCCAGCCTTAAGTGTGGTGCACTGCCTGGGTTGAGATGTAGGGCCCACAATGAGGATGTTTTGCTCTAATGGGGGGGGGGGGGGTGCATGTAACACCCCCAAATGATAAAGGGTTAAATGACTAAATTATATGACTCATGTCAACAAGGTGAACCTTCCTTTTGGGAAGCCTACCTAATTAAAACTCCATAGTTAAGCATGCTTGTCTTCGAGTAGTGTTCAGAATGGGTGACCTTTTGGGATGTTTCTCAGGGTGTGTGTGAGTGAGGACAAAGCACACTGGAAAGGACAAGTGTTGACTTGTGGGGACTATCATTAGTCAGATGACCCATTTAGGCATGTGGGTGGACCCTAGGGTGGCCCCCACGTGTCTGCGGTGCAACTGGTGGTACCTGGTGGGCTAGCACCCGACGGCCATGTTAAGGCGGGGTGGTCGTGCTGTCACCGGGACCCAGTTGTCAAAAATAATTTCTCTAACGAAGCACTAAATTATGGAGTTTTAAATCTATGATATTGTTGGAGATTTATAAAACATTTTTGATGGAATTAAAAATATATTCAAAAGCTCATTATAATCGATTCAAAGGCTCATATTTAATAGAGTAAATCATTTCTATTCATACAGAAAGTTATGACTCTCTTAAATGATGAAAAAAATTGATATAATTTTCATAAATGACTTTGGAATGAAATATGATTATTTAAATGGATAAATTCATGGACCACATTATAATTTTTATTCTTATGTGGATATATGAATATTTAAACTTTCCTTTGACAAAACGTAAGGCCTCCACTCACCTACCAAACCAACTGGACCACAAGAAATTTGGGGCAGAAGTCAACCATGCCTTGTAGGAGCCACCCCAGACCTAGAGGAGGGAACATAGTTACTACAACATACGATAGGTCCAGTTTATATGGAACTTGGTTTGCAAGCACGCATGCATTGGTAGCCCGAGCCAAAAAAGATCAGTGGCTTGATGCCATGGTGGAGATGATGCAGGTGGTATGGGTGTCGACCCCATTTCCGACTGGTTTAATAGATTTTAGAATTCACAGAATGGCTTATATCATGGAGGGATGTGACAATGAGATTTTGATATGGGACTAGGTGAATCAAATCTGGACCGTTTGATCACACCTGTCTTGGATAACAACCATCCATTTCAATCCCATATATCACGAGTTCCAAATCAATCTGATCCCACGCTGTGAAAATTCAAAACATATCTCGAATGGGGTGAGACCTCATTTCAACCTATCGTGGGGTTTTTTATATGGGTTTTAATTTTTTTTAGAAAAGGGAGAGGGTTGGAAATATTTTTAAAAATGGGTCTCCGGATGCGTGAACCCCATTCACGCATCTTCAGCGTTGAGAGATCTGTGAATGGGGTTCACACATCCGTCATCCCGTCTTCGAAGGATGTGTGAACCACGCTCATGCATCTGTCCACACCGAGGATTCATGAACAATGTTCAAGCGTCCTTCGAAGAGGGGATGAAGGATGCATGAACCCCGTTCACGCATTCAGCTGAGAAAATCTAAAAAAGGGGGTCTCCCACCCAAATGTATTCTTCTCCTCTGTATTTTACTACGAAGCTCTGCATAATTTCTTTCTCAACAAATTTTTTCTAATATTAAGAAGGTAAAATTTATATTTAAATTCTCAATTCTTTAATTGTGTTTATTTATTACATTTTTATGATTTATTAATTTTATTTGTGATATGTATAAACAAGTGTTTTTGTGTATGGTTTATTTATTTCATATGTATTGATGTGTAAATTAGTGTCTTTTGCATGATTTAATTTATGAATGATGTGTTTGTTGTATGAAATCGTATTTAATGTCTAAGAGAATCAATTATGTCATGTCTAAAATGTTGTATGAATTCATATTTAATGTTTATAAAAATTAAATATGTTATAAAAAATGTTATTTTGAAATTAATGTTAATTTAAATTATAGTATTTTGTACACTAGTAATATAATTTGTGAGTAATATATTAGTTATATGTACCATATTTAAATTTATTAAAAAATATATAGAAAAATATTTCTATTAATGGTATAAAAATAGTTTTGTAAATTTTTAAATTATATTAGCTGCAATTAAACATATTAAATACAAAAGAGGTGTTCGTATTTAATATGTATTTCATATAGTAATATATATATAAGTATACACAAAAACATGGTAAGTTGTGTGATGGAAAATTTTGAGATGACCAACCGATGCATAATTGAAATTGCATGTCTTGTTTTATGAATGTGGTTATTAAATTTGTAATAATTACTTTTATTTTTCTGTATTGATGACATGTGAGTCATCTCTAACTAAGTATGTAAGGACCTACATGTCCGCTTAAAAAAAGTTTTGTATTTCATACCCTTATACCCCCTCACATGCATGTGATTAATGTGTAAGTAAAAGGAAATCAACAAGAGGTGTACCTGAAGAGGCATCCCTAGAGAGGTGTCCATGAAGAGGTGTTCGAGAAAAAGTGTTCTACATGTGGCGTTGCTGTTTGAAATGAGACTAGAGGTTGCTGAAATATTTGATAATAGAGACTTCATGAGTCTACCCATAGGTTTTGGTTAGTTTATCAAATAATGATAAACTAATAATATGTTTAAAGATCAAGTCATGATTAATTATTCATAACTAATTAAAATATATAACGTTATATTAAATAATGTGAAATATTTATGTAGCATATAATAATTTTTTAATTATTTTTTATAGGTAATAATGTCTGTGCAAATATATTATGACAATGAAACAATTTATATGGAGCAAGGGTTTAGATATAGTTTTCCAGCTGTTGGAGTGGTAAATCATCACGGTTGTATGAAATTGGATACAATTCGCAATAATATTATTAATAGGTTAAAATTGTGGGCCGATCAATCAATTTCTTCAATCACATATCGATATCTACAACATCCTCGACGTTTCTGGCACACCGAGTACCCTTTGGTAAATGATTATGATTGGATGGATGAATCAATTTTTTAGACTGCAGTGTGCTAATGGTTTGATGGAGTTTTATGTGGTGATTTCTGATATAGATGTGGTGCAACTGACTACTACAAAACCATGTTTTGTGAGCTCTATACAAGTTGGTCCATCACGTCAGTCTATTGCATTTCATCTTTCTCATTTGACTCAAGTAATAGAAGAAAATTATGAAGAAGATGATCAAAATTTAGAAGTAAATGTAGATGACATACCTTTGTGTACTGATATTGTGAATGAAAGTTTATTTGGGGAAGAAGAATATGGGGATCCATCAAGAGATGATGTGGGTGAGGGTGATGTGGGGAATGAACCTTCTGATGTTCCTTTGAGAGATGTGGGCAATGAACCTTCTATGGTTTCTTTGAGAGACAGACATCCACGATATCCACCGGTTAGTGGTAATAATCCTTTAGTATTGAGTTACTTAGTTAAAGTAATGTCTTGTGAAGAACATTTTTATTGGGATGTCATTACACCAGCTTCTAAATTCCCTGACATTATAGGGAATATGTTTTCATCAATTGATAACGCCATCTATGTCATGCAGGAGTTTGAAAGTAAATTGGTCATGAAAAATGTGATAAAGCAATACCACATTGAGATACATTTCACATTTGTGGTTGATGAGTCAAAGAAGAAAAAATATATCATTTGTTGTGAAAAATATGGGCCAGAATGTAAATTTCGATTAAGGGAAATATTTGATAATTTTTTTGCAAGTTAGAGGATAACAAAATTAGAAGGTCCACACACTTTTGTGAATCCAATCTTGTCGCAGGATCACTCTTCCCTTGATTTAGAGTTTATATCAAATGTTATTTGTGAGATGATATGAACATGTCAGGATGTTCCTGTTTCCCTTGTTCAAGAATTAATTCAACAGTTATATAATGAAAAGATATCATATACCAAAGCATGGAATGAAAAACAGAAGGAAATTGTCAAATTTTATGGTGATTGGGATAGATGTTATGCTTTGTAGCCACAACTTATGGAATTTTTATCTCTCAACAATCATATTTTTTATCAATTGGACACTGTTGAATATGTATACCCCAATCATTGAGTTGATCGAACAAAGGTGAAGTTCAAAAGGTTTTTTGGGCATTCAGGTCATCCATTGCTACCTTTCCCAATTGTAAACAATTTATTCAAGTCGATGAAACTTTCTTGTATGGAATGTATACAGGTGTTCTCCTCATATCTACCACACAGGATGATAATCGTGCTCCTCTCCCACTTGCTTTTTTTATTGTTTAAAAGGATAATTTTGAATGATGGAGCTGGTTTTTGGCATGTGTACATGTTCATGTCACACAAAACCAAGGCGTGTGTCTGATATCTGATCGTCATCGAGTGATTATAGAGGTCATGGTTAGTGATGGGGTTTTGTGGACTGAGTCAAATCCTTATCATCATTTAATGCATTAGACATATTCCAAGTAATGTGCATAAGCATTTTAGAGATGATGCCATAAAGAATCCAATCCTCAAATTGGGTATGTTTTTCTAAACTTATTTTTTAAAACAAATTTATTCTCCATTTTAATATATTATTCTCTTATGGTTACATCATATGAGCCCCAACAAGAGATGTTTGATCAACACCTTGAAGAGATCTGAACAGCTAATGAATATGTGTATGAATATATGATGCATATTTCGAAGGAAAATGGTCGTTAGCCTATGATGGTGGAAGAAGATATGGCCATATGACGACTAATATAGTGGAGTGCATAAATGAGGTCCTCAAGGGTGTGTGCAAACTTCTGATCACAGGGATAGTGCAAGAGACATTTTATAGATGTGTTCACTACATTGTTGACAGGTCCCAAAAGGCCTTTTAGAGGATGGAAAATGGACTGCATTTTATGCAGCATTTACAATGTGATATTGATCTGATACTGAATAAGGATTCAAGATGAACTATTCTGGCCTTTGACAGGGAAAAGACGAGCTTTCAGGTAATATTGTGCTATGACTGGGCTACATGCACTTGTGGTCGACTGTTTTTAGTGATGTTAGATAACAGAAACTATGATTGTGTTATCTTTCATGCATTTAGATATCCATGTGCACATGTTATCGAAGCTTGTGCATTAGTAAATATATCATGGGAGCCATATGTTGACCTAGTTTGTCACATTAGCACTTTGTTTAACAGTTATATTGTAGCTTGGATGCCTATTGGTGACTTTCATTCTATATAATTCCCTATTGATTAGCTGACCATCATCCCTGATTTTTCCAGGTTTCATAATTTTGTTCTGTTTTTATTTATGATTTTTTCAATGTCTATCGTTTTTTAAATTATTGGATTCATACTACTAGGTTACGACCATGAAGAATACCCAAATCAAGTCGAATCAAAAATGAAATGGATTGGACTCGACAATGAGGAGGGAGAATATGATGCAGTATTTGTCATGCAGAAGGACATACTCATAAGAGATTTCCCCAAGTGGCATAAAAAACTCCACATCTCATCATCCATGATCGAGTTTTTGTATTATATCATGAATATGTATATTTTTATTTGTATGTTTAAGTATTAGTATTAAATCCTTTTATTTCTGATTTTCCCTATTTCTAACATGTTTCAATTTCGGTTTGTCTCGTTTTTTGATTCTCTAATAAAGAATTTTGTGATACTCAAACTATTTAAAAAAACAACATAGAACGAAAATGAATATATCATGATTCCACATGTAACAAAGAGAGTAATCCACACACAAAAAATGAAGTATAAATAGAAAATATTAACACAATCATTTTTTATTTGATTGTTCTAGATTTATTTAAATAACAGTTGAAATTTTATTATTGGAACTCTCATACCACATGAACCAATGCATGCTACCTTGAGATTATATGATAAAAATAAAATATCACTGATACCATCCATATGATCATCATCCCTATGCATCCAATTATCTTGTGGTCCACACAAAAGTACTAGTTCATGTAAGCCCACATGAAATTATTAGAAGACCTCTATAGGTTTTAATTAATGCAGACCTCAAAAATATTGAATCTTAAAATTAGGTAATAGGGTGCTTTATTTATTGAGGGGATTGGTCAATTAATAAAAACACTAATCCACACACAACAAATCAAGTATAAATAAAAAATGTTAACACAATGAATTATCATTTCATTATTCTATATTTATTTAAATAATAGTTGAATTTTTTTATTGAATTCACTATAATAAAGTAACAATGATATCATTTGTGTAGATGTCAGATTTTCCATTGCTCACATATCAAGCTATTCAGGTATCATGACTTCTTTTAGAGGTGCATCCAGTGACTTCATTGAGTGTATGAATATCTCACCATTTCCATCACACCGCACCACCTCCCACTATCATCCCTCATCTTCGTCATGCTAGATTATATGGCGTAGCGATGTGAGACTTCACCTTTCCCGATCATTAGCTCATTGATGCGTTTGTAGAGAGATAGATTCCAAAGTCACATACAATCCATTTTAGAGAGGGGGAGATGATTATTACACTACAGAATGTGTCCATTTTTTTGGGCCTCCCCATCGATGGTGCGGCTCTGACTGGTCAAGATGGAGTAGATTTTCCGGAGCTTGTTCATAGACTACTGGGCATATAGGTCCCTAATGATGGCATGACCATCGTTGATGGTTGATTACGCATACCTTGGTTAAACCAGAACTTAACACAGTTAGAAGAGGATGCTGATGAGATCACAATGCTATTATTTGCATGTGTATATATTTTGAGGCTGATCGGTGGCACACTTTTTGTTGATCACTCCACTAATTTTTTAAATTTGATGTATTTATCTTTTTGGAGGATTTGGACTAGGCTGGATGGTATAGTTGGGGGACTTATTGTCTAGCATATACATACAGGGCGTTATGTAGCGCATGTCACATCGATAAGATGCAGATCACGGGATGTATGGTTCTTCTACAGATATCGGTATTGGAGCACATCTGTTGTTTCGCTCCACATGCTAGTCTGCCATTACCAGTAGATATTGTAGCAGAGGGACCGCATGGACGTTGGTATGTTATTCCTTCCTTATATTGGCTAACATAATTGTATAACTTTATATTATGAAATATAAATATAACAATATTATCTACAGGTGGAGTTAGGAACATAGACATTCAGATTCCCCCAGACATGACATCCATGCCTACAAACTTATGTTAGAAAGCATTCAACCACACGATGTAAGTGATTACTATTTATATGGTAAAATATTTATTCTTTATTATACAGGTATTCATTTATTAATTGATAATTTATTTTTTCTTTTAGATTTTATGGATGCCATATAGAAATGATATAATTCAGAGTCTTCCACCGTACTATACACTAATTCATTCTATCAGATTTTGTAGCGTTCCATTGATTCATTTTCATATAGTCAAGTGGCATCAGAACAACATAGTTATGAGGCTGTTTAGACTCTTTCATCCTGTTCCTAACCTGCCTAGTTAGTTAGATTCACTGCATTCTTTGAACATGTTAGGGAAGATAGATTTTGATTGGAGGAGATACCATGATAGATATATTGATTTATGTGAAAGATGATAGGACTTACAGGTGCGAGGGTCAGGGATAGTGCGTTTTCATTTGGTGTATCAGATGGATTACACAGATTGATACTACAGGTCCCCAGTCAGATTTCTGACATGACATGGATGAGGCTTTCATGAGAAGGTATACATATTTTCTTCCACAATTCAGTAGAATTTTTATTCATTTTACTTAATAACATATTTTTTTCATAGGATGCTTGTATCATTCATCTACTACACATTTATGATCCAGTAGAGCACACCATATTTGACCCAGCATATTTTCACACCCTTTTATCACAGTTGATTCCTTCGATGGATGATATTTATCATGGAATGTTCTTTGATCCACCACATGCTGAGGAGGCTATAAAGCCTGTTGAGACTCATATAGATGTTCCAGGGGGTGACGACCCTGTTGTGGATCTTTCTATTCCACAAGAGGACGATGTTCAGATTGATCAGTCAGATACTACTATTCCATAGGAGCAGGGTGTTCTGCATGATCATTCATATGCTTTTTCAGCTTCTTAGGCTTAACCATAGGTAGATACATATGTTGACTAGGTTGAGCTAGATTCTATATTACAGACAACCTCACCACAAAATCCATCTTCTTTCAATGTTGGCGAGAGTTCCAGCCAGCCTCTACTGTCATTAGATGCCGGACAAGGTACAGATGGTGAGACTGTACATCCACCGCCTATCACATAGGAGGATGTGGGGGGTGGTTGCTGGGGATGATGTGTATCATACTCCAGAGTGCAGACAGATACAGACATGATGTTGATGCATCCAGTATACACCTAGCTGTGGGACAGAGGAGCATCCACACTAGAGGCATATATTAGGTTGATTTTTGATTTACGAAACACTATGTATGTGCATTACTATTATCATTTATAGAGTTCTACTTTTTTTAATAAGTGTCTTACTGACATCAAATTATCATCCAAAATTAATAATTTCAATTTTGTATTAATTAATAAATATTAACACTCTGAATGAAAAGATCTTTGGACATTAAGAAATATTGAAAAATATTATTGATCTCAATTATTTGAATCATAAAACCATAGAACATGTTTCTTTGTTTAAAAAAATTAAATTGCATGAAGAAGAATTTCAATGAATAATGAAAAATTGTGAAGTGTAGATGATTATGATTGAAGTTAAAAAAACCACAATATGATACGTATGGAATTAGAAGTTCATTTGGCCAATTTTGAGAAAATACATATTCAAACTTTATAAATGGACACATGTTTTACTGGTACACAATCTTCACTGGAGGATTCTACTATTAAAATACCTCCATCATGTGATAAAATTATAGAAATTATGAAAAATATTTATTTCATATTCTTATAAAATAAAAAAAATCTTTAAGAGGGATAATAATGTGTTAGAATATGTAATAATAAGTATTGAAGAAGATCATCCATCGTGAAGTTATATAAGATTTGAAAATTGATTTTTATGAGTGTTTATTTTTAAGGGGAGGTAAATGAAGAAGTATTAAATTAATTCCATAATTTATATATCAATTAGAATAAAATATAATTACTGTATAACATTCAAGAAGATCATGTTATAGAAATATAAATGTTTTTATAAATATTTCTTCCTTTTTAAACAAAAAAAATACTGAATAGAAAGGGGTTGTAAGTGAATTAATCAAATACATAAGAAATTTTTTCTTCTAAATAAATGATGATTTTTTAACCTTTCAGTAGGATGCGTGAATGGGGTTCACACATCCTTTAGAAACATCAAAAAGGATGCGTAAACCCCGTTCACATGTCTACTATTGCTAGGATGCATGAACAGGGTTCATGCATACTTCATCCCATCTTCGAAGGATGCATGAACCCCGTTCACGCATCCCAGTAATGGTAGATGCATGAACGGGGTTCACGCGTGCTTTATGAAGTTTCTAAAAGATGCGTGAACCTCATTCATGCATCCTATAGAAAGGTTAAAAAATCATCATTTATTTAGAAGCAAAAATTTCTTATGAATTTGATTTATTCAATTACAACCCCTTTCTATTCAGTATTTTTTAGTTAACATAAGAAGATAGATTTAAAAAAAATTATATTTCTATAACATGGCCTTCTTGAATGTTCTACAATAATGAGATTTGATTCTATTTGATATCTTAATTATGGAATTAATTTAATATTTCTTCATTTACCTCCCCTTGAAGAGAAACAATCATAAACATCAATTTTTAAATCATACATAACATCACCAAGGATGGTCTTATTCAATACTTATTCTTACATATGCTAAAACATTCATAACCCTATTAAGGAATGTTTCTTATTTTAAGAGAATATAAAATAAATCTTTTTCATAATATCCATAATTTTATCACATGATGGAGGTATTTTAACAGTAAAATCCTCTCGTGAAGATTGAGTACCAGTAAAACATGTGTCCTTTTATAAAGTCTAAATATTTATTTTCTCAAAATTATCCAAATTAACTTCTAATTACATACATATAATATTTTGGTTTTTTATCTTCATTTATAATCATATACTCTTCACAATTATTCATTATTCATTGAAATAATTCTTCATGGAATTTAATTTTTTTAAATAAAGAGTCATTTTCTATGATCTTAGGATTCCAATCATTGATATCAATAATATTTTTCAAGATTTATTAATGTTCACAGATCTTTTCTTCTAGAGTATTAATATTTATTAATGAATACCAAATAGAAATTATTAATTTTGGAAGATAATTTGATGATAGTAAGACACTTATTAAAAAAATTAGAACTCTATAAATGATAACAGTAATGCACATACATATTGTATCAAAAATCAAAAATCATCATAATATATGCCTCGGGCATGGATGCTCCTCTGTCTCACATCCAGGTGTATACTGGACGTGTCCACATCATGTTCATCTCTGTGTGCGCTCTGGAATATGCTGCACATCATCTTCATCAGCCACCCCCACATCCTCTTATGTGACAGGTGGTGGATGTACAGTCTCACCGTCTATACTTGGTCCCACATCTAATGATAGTGGAGGCTGGCTAGAACTCTAACCAACATGGAAAAGAAGATGGTTTTTGTGTTGATAATGTCTGTAATAAATAATCAAGATCAACCTAGTCAACATCTGTATCTACCTGTGGCTGAGCTTGAGAAGCTGGAGAAGCACATGAATGGTCATGTGGAACACCCCCCTCTTATAGAATAACAACATCTGACAGATCAATATGAACATCCTCCCCCTATGGAATAGCATGATCCATAATAGGGTCCTCACCCCTGGTACATCTATATGAGCCTCAGCAGGCTCCGCAGCCTCCTCAACATGTGGTGGATCAAAGAAAATGCCATGATAAATCTCATCCATTGAAGGAATCAACTATGATTCAAGGGTGTAAAATTATGGTGGGTCAAATACGTTGTTCTCTACTGAATCAGACATGTGTAATAGATGACAGATACACACATCCTACGAAAAAAATTATGTTGTTAAGTAATATGAATAAAAATTCCACTGAATTGTGGAAGGAACTATGTATACCAGCTCATGAATGCCCCATCCATGTCATGTCAGAAATCTGACTGGGGAACTTTAGTAGCATGCTGCGTAACCCATCTGATCCACCAAATGAAAATGCATTGTCCCCGCCCCTTGCAACTGGAAGTCCTGTCGTCTATCCCATAAATCAATATACATGGCATGGTATCTTATCCAATCAAAATATCTCTTCCCAGAAATCTTCAGGGAATGCAATGAATCTTACTAACTGGGTGGGTCAAGAATTGGTTGAAAGAATCTGAACTGCCTCATAACTCTGTTGGTCTGATGCCACACTACTATATAAAAATGAATCAATGGAACCCTACAAGAGATGATAGCAAGCATCATTGTACAGTACGATGGAGGACTATGGATAATAGCATCTATATATGGAATTCATAAAATCTGAAAGAAAAAATAAATAATCAATTAACAAATGAATACATTTACAGTAAAGAATAAAGATTTAACACTATAAAAAATAATCACTTACATCGTGTGGTCGAATGCTGTCCAACATATGTCTATAAGCGTGGATGTCATTTCTAGGGGAATCTGAATGTTGATGTGGCTGGCTACACCTATAGATAATATTGTTATATTTACATTTCATAATAGAAAGATATACAATTAAGTTATATAGTATAAGGAAAGAATTACATACCAACGTCCACGTGGAGCCTATGCTAAAATATCTGCTGGTAATGGAACACAAGCATGTGGAGCTAAACGAGGGATGTGATCCCATACCCACAACTATAGAAGAACCATGTATCCCATGATCTACATCTTATCGATGTGACATGCACTACATAACGCCCTATATGTATATTCTAGACAAGAAGACCCCCAACTATATCAGCCGACCTTGTCCAAATCCTCCAAAAAAGACAAATACATCAAATGTACAAAATTAGTCGATTGATCAACAAAAATAATTCCACCGATCAGCCTCAAAATATATGCATGTGAAAATCACAGCATTGTGATCTCATTAGCATCCTCTACTAACTGTGTGAAGTGCTAGTCTAACCAAGGCATGTGTAATCGACCACCAACGATGGTCCTACCATCAACAGGGACATCTATACCCAGTATTCTATGAATAATCTCCAGCAAATCTTCTCCAACTCGGCCAGTCAGAGTCGCACCATCGATAGGAAGGCCCATCATAATGGCCACATCTTGTGGGGTAATAGTCATCTACCCCTCTCTAAAATGTAATGTATGTGGCTCTGGCCTCTATATCTCAACAAGCGTAGCAATGAGATGATGATCGAGAAATGTGAAGTCGCACATCGCTACACCATAGAATCTATCACAACTAAGATGAGGGATAATAGCAAGAGGTGGTGCGGTATGATGGAAATGGTGAGATCTGTGTACACTCAACAGAGGCACTGGACATCCCTCTAAAAGAAGTCGTGATACATGAATAGCCTGAGATGTGAGCAATAGAAAATATTCAATTTTCACAAATGATATCATCATTAATTTATTATAGTGAATTCAATAAAAAAATTCAACTATTATTTACATAAATCTAGAGAATGAAAAATGTGTTGAAAGTGGGTTCCCTAGACCCAAATTGTTTTTTTACTTTGATTACCGCTACATGTATTCAGTTTATTATAATACATGTGTTTATCTTTCCAAAATATTGTTGATACTTCTTCATCCACTATGTTTGTGGAAATTTCCTTAGATTACATGTCGCATCAAAGGGTTATAGTAGATCCCAGGTTATAATGACAACCCTGAGATGCCATGATGGTAATCTTAAAGTAACTTCCTATGGTCTAGTTACATCATTATGAAAGGACACAGATGTTGTGTTAACATCAGGTGCTGGGGGCTCATAAGCATTGATACTTATTCTCATGATGTCCACACTTGATGATCTCTAGTAGTTGAGATCATGAGGACAAACCCACATAATAGGAACACCACATGTTTTAGGTTTCATTGGTCGTTCCTATCTATAGACATGTGTAATGGTCTTTAAACATGAGATCCTTTTCAGTGGATTTCATTTAATTACGTACATTTGATGTAAGGAGAAAACCATGGTGACAGAGTCGTGGGGAGGTAATTTGTATCAGGTACATCATTAATGGCATGGCATTGATTGAATGATCGAGAATGGATTTGTCACTTCGAAGTTCAAGAAGAGATATCTCAGGCCTGGTTGATTAGGATGGTTTCACCTTTATTAAATCCATGGTCATGGTAGTGGAAGGTAAGACAGTCCTAAAAAATCAACAATTAAAATAAATCAAAATAAATAATTATGACACTAGTATGCATTCTACTTTATTGAGATATCGATGATGAAGAGATTATATTACACGGACCATGTTCGTTGGAAGGCAGTCGTTGCTTTGCCTTTGCCTTATCTCTATAGATGCCTCAATGGGTTTCTAGACCCCGCTATAGGTCGGTGGATATTATTCACTGCTATTGAGTTAAGGGCCTCGAGTGTCACACACAATGGCGCCTTGAGAAAATTCCATATTCTGGGAATAGGAATATAGAACTTGGTGGGCCTCACCAAAGGGTCCGACCGCTATCCAAGTTCTATGGATCACCAAAGAATAAATAAATTCATTAATTATTGAAGTTTAGAATAATTCGTTCAATTTATTTATAACATGTATTTACTAGTTATATAGTAAATAAAATTATTAATATTATTCGAAAGGATTTTAATATCCTAGGTTCTTTTAATATTATCTGGGACTGTGAGTCGAGTTAAAGACTCAAATTTATCACGTAATATATTTTTATACTACAAGTAAGTGATAAATTATAAATATTATTTATGGCATAATTTTATTTTTCATATATAATTATTTATAACACTTACATAGAATACGTCTATTACACGGGGGTCGGGAATCCATACCGCATGTTTTAAACACTCCCTATATAAGTGAGAGAGAGGATCTCCCATGTTAATTATTCATGTGTTGAGATTGAGAGCTTCCCTCTCCTCCTGAAATCTAGAGAGAGAGTCTCTCAAGAGAAGGAGGATCTTCAAGTTCATCCATCTCGGATTGAAGCTTCTTCCTTTGTGATGATTGTCTTTGCACTGAAGTGAGCGTCAAAGATCTGTGAAATCACCTGGATCTTGATGAATAGCGCACTAGAAGATTCGAGAGGCATGTGTGGATGATCTAGAGGGATTTGACGTCGGAGTCTTCGAGCAACGGTCAGCGGCATCCGGCAGAAAACGTTCACACGTCAATTCCGAACTAGGTACATGTCCATTTTAAATTTTGTTCTCTCTTTAAACCTTGTGAAATCCTTGGACCAAACCAGGAAAAGATCACCAGAGTTGAAAGGGTTATGTCACTCTAGTGATGCAGACAATTTTAAATTCCTGGCCAACCGGATTCCATTGCGTCGTCCTGGTACCTTACAGTGGTGTTAGTGGGATCTCAAGGTTTTTTTGAGTCAACAAAATTATGATGCATTGAATTTGAGTTCGGGGTATTAAAACGGTTCATTGGGATCTGATCGTGCATCATCTCATTTTCAAATGATCAAGCTACGATCATTTAAAAATTTTAATCGGATCGAAGTCGTGGTTTATTTTTCGTTAATTTGATGTTAATATCAATCATAATTGAGATAAAATTAAATGTAATATTTTATTATTAAAAAATATAAGATTATATTTTATTATAAAATATTTTCCACAAAGGTGTGTGGAAAATATTTTTTCATAATAAAAAAGGGGGAGGGAGACCAAGACCCCAAAATGGGATATTCTTTCTTTTTTAAAAAAGTAATGGAAGACCAAGACCCCAAAATGGGGTCTTCTTCCCTTTATTTAAATAAACGGGGATGTTGATTTTGTATAAGGAAAAAAATTAAAAAAAAAGGAAGACAATAGTTGGTCTTCCCCTCTCTCACGCGGTGCCAAAGGAGCCACACCCTAGGGTGAAACCCTAGCCGGTGCCAGACCTTTTTGAGCCTCCTCCCCTCTAAGCGCCGGACAGCCTGGCCACCAAACCTCCTCCCCAGCCCCACCACAGCACATCGGACTGAGCTCATTGGTCCACTTCCCTCCTGCTCACGCCGCCCTGACCCCGACGGGCTGCCTGCTCGCGCCACCTCGAGCCCCGCCAGGCTTCCTGCTCGCGTCGTCCCAACCCCGCCGGGCTGCCTACCCGTGCCGCCCCGGGCTCTGTCGGACCGAACTGCATCAGCCGTCATGGGTCCCAACTATGCCGGTCTAGGCCGTTCCGGACCAGGCCACTACCTCGCCAGAGCAGTGGGCTGCCGGCAATGTGGTTGGGCGGTATGCTTCCTCACCTCCTCCCACTCCCTAAGAACCTCATCGGTAGATGGTGAAACTGCAAGAGTCGCCTAACGGAGCAGTCACGCCACGATCACGCCGCCGTCACGCCGCGGTCGCGCAGGGGTCATGCCGGGGTCACGCCGCGGTCACGCCGCGGTCTTGCCGCGGTCTTGCCGCGGTCACGCCGCGGTCACACCGCGGTCACGCTGCGGTCACGCGCGTGGTCAAGCCGTGGTAATACCGTAATTGGACCTACTCTAGGATAACACCCAGTGGTGGTTCGCTGTCCTGTCAGACTCCTCCCCAGCTAGAGGTAACCTAGATTTTAATTAATTTTAATTAATTTAGTTCTTAAAATTAATTAATTAGAATTAATTTCAGGGTTTTAATTATATTAATCTGAAATATTAATTTAATTTAAGATTAAAATTAAATTAATGGTTTAATTTAATTTGTAGAATTTAAATTAAATTAAACAAATGAAACTGGTAAAATGAATTATTTTAATTTAATCAAATTCCTTTAATAAATTAGAACACCCACACATTATTTAAATTTTTTGAAATTTAATTTTCTTGCGCATTTTTTACCCCAACTGGTCTTGAGCAAGCGACCGAACAAGGCATGTCTAATATTTATTTATTTATTCAATTATTTATTTATTGCGTGTGATGTTTGTAATAATTAATTAGATAAATTACAGTCTTCGAATCGTCCTTTTAATTTCAAATATGTATAAGGGCCTGCGTTTCCAATGCACAAGATGCATTTTGTACCCCTAGACCCCCTCGCCTGCATGCGAGTATATTTGTAATTAAATGATGATCCAAGACGTAGACCCCACCAAGATGTGGTGGTAAACCAGAAAGGATCCAAGCACATTACACTGGGCAAGCTGCGACGTGAGTCAAGTCATGACTCAGGTGTGGGTTCTCCTAGATCACGATTGATCTGTTATGGATCGATCTTTATAGAATGCTCAAGGACAGTCAGATCAAATGATTTACTTTATGCATAGATTATTATTTTACGCATCTTCATGATTATTTCATGATCACATAGAATTGTAAACATGATAAAATTCATAAATATGTGGCGAATTATATTTTATTGCATGTTCAGTTGTGAGCGCGACAACCCAATTTGAACATAATAAATAGAAAAAGGATTATATTCATCAATAAATAAATATAAAAATCCCTCAAAGATATATTAAGTCTAAAAGACTTCCATTTCTCCCATCTAAACAAAACCGGTTGTTCGGGGTGCTCTTCAACCACAGTTTAGAGTGCCTCTTACTACCGAGGCATTTTCATGAGAGAAATGGGTCCAATTAACAAAAGTGAGTAGTCAAGGATTAGCCTTATCTAACTGCCTATATCATTAGAGGCAAGATGTTGAGGGAATCAAGTTCAGATTCAAAAATCTGGGACTTTACTCAACAACACAATGAACCACATGAATAGGTG
Organism: Viscum album; assembly: GCA_963277665.1. Classification (NCBI taxonomy): domain Eukaryota; kingdom Viridiplantae; phylum Streptophyta; class Magnoliopsida; order Santalales; family Viscaceae; genus Viscum; species Viscum album. The sequence goes on from CAUJRU010000205.1 coordinate 136,143, forward strand.
GTTGGCATGTCTAGTGCCTACCTTGAAACCCTCTAAGTTGTGGTGTAGCCCTCGCTTGAAGACTACGAGGGATGTTTTGGGGATCATTGCCACTAGAATGCTCAAGTGATGGAGTATTCTGAATCTAATAGTGAGGGATATTATAGTTTTCTAAAATAGTGGGAGACATTAAAATTACATAATAATTTATTAATCATAAATGTCAAAAGGTAATCATGAAAAAGCACTAACTGCTAAATGTTTATCTGATGTAGATTCAAAATGGAAATCACGAACACCACAATTACTTTATCACGATGATCGATCTTGGATAAAGAAAATATTCAAACCAGCAATAACTCCCCAGAGTGGTATAGGTGTATGCGCATAGTACTACACCATGAAAGAACGTTATATGTGCTGGAATCCCTAATTCCTACTGAGCCTCCTCAGGGAGCAAGTAAGGTGGAAAAAGATAAATGGGGAAAGCATGTAGACAATGAACTTTATGTACAATGCATCATGTTGTCATAATTTTCTATCCAATTGAAAAAAATGAAAGAGGATGAGGACGCCTACAAGATTCTTTCACATCTCCAAGAACATTATGAGGAGAGGGCCAGGCAATAAAGGTATGAGATCTCAAGTGAACATTATAAGTGCAGGATAGAAGAAGGGAACCAAGCCGGTCCTCATGTACTCAAGATGATTGGGTATATTGAGAGGCTTGAAGCCCTTGGGTTCAAACTAAACTAAGAACTAGCAGTGGATCCCATTCTTGCCTCTTTACCGTCATGCTTCTCGACTTTTATTATCAATTATAATTTGAATGATCTGACAAAGTCTCTCTCGGACCTTTTGTCTATAGTTCTCCAAGATGATAAGGATATGTAAAATACCAATTCATCTATCCTTATGGTGAACAAGAGAAACAAGGGAAAGGAAAAGTGTTCTAAGGCCAAGTCAAGGACTAAGACACCAATGCATCGTCCTACAAAGAAACCAAAGATTCAGAGGCAATGTAATGAGTAGGAAGATATCTACTTTGGATGTGGCAAGAAAGGACAGTGGAATAAGAATTGTAGAGCTGGGTAGAAGAAGCAAGTTGGTGCTTCTACTTCTGGTATTTTTTTCATTGAATGCAATCTATCTTTATCTACAAGTTGGGTATTAGATACGGAATGTGGCTCACACATTTTTATTCATATACAGGAACCATGTAGGTTTAAGAATATTGAAAAAGGTCAAGTGGATCTCCGAGATGCAAATAGTGCAAGTCTAGTAGCCTTGGAAGTGGGAGACTATCACCTATCCTTCCCAACTAGTTTGGTTCTAGATTTAAACAATTGCTATTATGTACCTTATGTTACCAGAAACATTATCTCTGTGTCGATTCTAGACACTATGGGTTTTTATTTTAGGTTTGGAAATAAATTTTGTCTCTTTTATACGGATAACATATGATATGGTATGACACATCTTAACAATGGTTTATATATGCTAGAACTAGAGAACTCAGTAATGGAAATCAATTACAAAAACAGCCAACATGACTCAAATAACACCCATCTATGAAACTTTAGGCTTGTTCATGTAAACGAGAAGTGATTGTGAAAATTGTTTCAAGAATGGTATCTAGACTCGGTATAGTTAGAACCCTTAGATGTATTTCATGCTTGTTTATAAGGAACGAAGACCAAATAACCTTTCTCAGGAAAAGGAGAAAGAGCCAATGCAGTGCTGGAATTAATACATACTGATGTATGTGGTCCATTTACACTAGAGGAAAAGAGTGGATTTTTATACCTCATTACTTTTACCGATGAATATAGTAGGTATGGCTATATCTAATTAATGTGGTATAAGTCATATTCCTTTCATATATTTAAGGAATACCAAAATGAAGTATAAAACCAACTTGGTAAGAAGATAAAAGCACTTATCTCAGACAGAGGTGGAGAACATCTTAACCAAGCGTCCATTGATCACTTGAAGGAGTGTGGTATAATATCCCAACTCACTCCTCCTCATACCCCACAATGTAATGGTGTTAGTGAAAGGAGGAATTGGACCTTTCTTGGCATGGTCAGATCAATGATGAGTCATGAAACCCTTTACTTATTCTTTTGGGGATACACATTGCAGACAACATCATATACGCTTAGGCAAGTACCAACTAAAGCTGTAGATGGGATTCCATATTAGTTATGGTATGGAAATAAACCTAACCTGACACACATTCGTGTGTGTTGGTGCGATGAATTTTTCAAGACTTTATTAAGTGAAAAATTAGCATCCAGAAGCACTAAGTGAATATTTATAGGTTATCCTAAAAAACTAGAGGATACAACTTATATAACCATTTAGATAAAAAATTCATTGTGGAAAGATACGCCACATTTCTAGAAAGGGAACACATTTATATTGGAAATAGTGGGCGAAAGATTGATTTCAATGAAGTTAATTCTCCAGATGCACAAGAGTTGGTAGAGGAACAATCTCCACAAGAACAAGTGGAAGAAGAAGTTATTCCTGAGGCACAGATACTGCGTAGGTCTACGTGAGAGGTTAGAAGGACAAATCATTATGGTTTTCTTGTCACTGAGTCAGGTGACACATTAGTCCTTCATGATGATGAACCTCTAACCAAAAAGGAATTAGTAGAAGGCAAAGAAGCTTCTAAAGGTCAAGAATCCATGAATTCTGAGATGGAGTCCATGTTCCAAAATCAAGTATGGAATTTGGTAGACCCTCCAGCTGATGTAAATCCCATTGGATGCAAATGGGTATTCAAGAAGAAGATGGAAATACATGGTGAGGTTAATACCTTTTAAGAAAGACTGGTTGCAAAGGGTTTCAAACAACATCAAGGTATTGAATATGATGAAACCTTCTCACCAGTAGCAATGCTTAAATCCATCAGAATATTGCTTACAATAGCAGCCTTTCATGATTATGAAATTTGGCAGATGGATGTCAAAACTGGTTTTCTAAATGGGAAGATGGTGGAAGAAAACTATATGACTGAACCCGAAGGGTTAGTCAAGTCAAATAATTATAATAAAGTATGCATGCTGCATAGATCCATTTATGGATTGAAGAAGGCATCAAGATCGTGGAATGTTCGTTTTGATGTGGCCATAAGAGATTTTGGTTTTGTCAAAAATGAAAGCGATCCTTGTGTCTATAAAAATGTTGAAGGGAATTCCATCATTTTACTATTATTATATTTTTATGACAAATTAATTATGGGAAATGAGGTTCAAGTCTTAAAATCAGTTAAGACTTGGTTAAATGAATGCTTCTCCATGAAATAATTAGATGAAGCATCCTATATTCTTGGGATCAAGATCTATTCAGATAGATATCAAAGGCTATGTGGGATAAGTCAAAGTACATATATTGATAAGGTACTCAAAAGGTACAGTTTGAAACAATCCAATGGAGTATTGTTACTTGTGTCACATGGTGTAAATCTCTCTAAGAAAATGTGTCCACAAACCCAAAAGGAGATTGAAAGAATGAGTAAAGTCCCTTATGCTTCAGTAGTGGGTTCTATCATGTATTCCATGCTATGAAATAGGTTTTATGTCACCTTTGATTTAATCATGGTGGGTAGATATCAAGCCAATCTAGGATAGTAGCATTGGGAAACTGTTGAAACTATCCTAAAGTACTTGAGGCGTATTAAGGATATGTTCTTGGTATATGGAGGAGATGAGGAACTTGTTGTGAGGGGATACACTGATGATAGTTTCCAGACAGATCATAATGATATGAAATTTCAGTCAAGCTACATATTTTTCTTGAATGGTGGTGCAGGGAGCTGGAGAAGATCGAAGCAAGTTGTGGTTGCTGATTTTATAGTAGAGTCTGAATATATTGCAGCTTCTGATGCAGAAAAGGAAGAAGTCTGGATATACATCTTTATCTCAGACATTTGTGTTGTACCTAGATGTGCAAACCCTTTACCAATATATTGTGATAATACTGCTACAATGGTGCTTGACAATGTGCCCAGATCTCACCAGAGAACAAATCATATTCATCGGAAGTTTCATCTCTTAAGGGATTTTACTCAAACAGGTTAAGTGACAGTTAGCAGAGTAGCCACATAGGACAACATGGAAGACCCCCTGACTAAATCCATTTCACATCAGAAGCATAATTTACATGTGATAGCTAGCGAATTGAATCCTGTTAGCAGTTAGATCTTGTAAAAGTGGGAGTGTTGAAAGTTTGTGCCCTAGACCCAACTTGTTTTGTACTTTGATTACCGCTACATGTATTCAGTTTGTTATAATACATGTGTTTATATTTCCATAATAGTTTAGATATTTCTGTATCCACTTTGTTTATGGAAATTTACTTAGATTACCTATCACATCATAGGGTTATAGTAGATCCCAGGAAATAATGAGAACCCTGAGATGCCAATAAAGTAATTTTAAATTAACGTCCTATGGTCCAGTTACATCATTTTGAAAGAACACAGATCATGTGTGACCATCCGGTGCTGGTGGCTCATAATTATTGAGACTTCGTCCCATGAAGTTCACACTTGATGATCTCTAGTAGTTGAGATCTTGAGGACAGACCTACATAATAGGAACACCACATGTTTTAGGTTTCATTGGTTTTTTCTATCTACAGACATGTGTAATGGTCTTTTTAGTTGAGATCAATGTTAATGGATTCCATTTAATTACGTACATTTGATGCAAGGATAAAACCATGGTGACAAAGTCGTGGTGAGGTAGTTTGTATCGGGTACGTCATTAATAGCATGGCATTGATTGAATGATCGAGAAAGGATTTGTCGCTTCTGAGTTCAGGAAGCGATATCTCGGGCCTAGTTGATTAGGATGGTTGCACCATCATTAAATCCATGGCCATTGTAGTGGAAGGTAAGATTGTTTGGACAAATTAACAAATAAAATAAATCAGAATAAATAATGATGACACTAGTATGAATTCTGCTTTATTGAGATATCGATGATAAATAGATTATATTACACGGACCGTGTTCGTAAGAAGGAAGTAATTGCATTTACTTTTCCTTGTCTCTATATGGGTCTCGATGGGTTGCTAGATCCCTCTCTTGGTCGATGGATATTATTCACTAATTTTGAGGTAAGGGCCTAGAGGCTCACACACAATGACGCCTTCAGAATCTGCCCTATTCTGGGAATAGGAATATAGAACTAGGTGGGCCCTACCAAAGGGATCGAGCACTATCCAAGTTCTATAGATCACCAAAGAATAAATAAATTCATTAATTATTCATGTTTAGAATAATTCGTTGAATTTAATTATAACATGTATTTACATGTTATATAGTAAGTACAAGTATTAATATTATTCGAATGGATTTTAATATCCTCGGTTGGTTTAATATTAGCAGGATGTGTGAGTCGAGTTAAAGACTCAAATTTATCACATAATATATTTATATATTACAAGTAAGTGATAAATTATAAATATTAATTATGGAATAATTTTGTTTTCATAAATAATTATTTATAACACTTACATAGCAGACGTCTATTACACGAAGGTCGGGAATCCATACCACGTGTTTTAAACACTCCCTATGCTTGTGAGAGATAGGCTATCCCATGTTAACTAATCATGTGTTGAGATTGAGAGCTTACCTCTCATCCTGGATTCTAGAGAGATAGTCTCTCAAGTGAAGGAAGATCTTCAAGTTCATTGATCTCGGATTGAAGCTTCTTTCTTTGCGGTGATTGTCGTTGTGCTGAAGTGAGCGTCAAAGATCTGCGCTAGCACCCGGATATTGAAGAATGGTGCATGAGAAGATTTGAGAGGCATGTGTGGACAATCTTGAGGACTTCTACGTCGGTGTCTTCAATCAATGATCATCGTAGTCCTATGGTAGACTTGCACACGTTAATTATGAACTAGGTACATGTTCAGTTTAATTTTTGTGATCTATTTAAACCTTGCGAGATCCTCGGACCAAACCGGGACAAGATAACTGGAATCTACAGCGTTATGTCACTTCGGTGATGTAAAAAAATTTAAATTCCCGTCACACCGGCTTCCACTGCGCCGTCCTGGTACCTTACATGCTGATTATGTTAATATTTTTGCTTTATACTTGATTTTTTGGGTGTGGATTATTGTTTTTATTACTTGACCAATCCCCTCAATTAATTTTTCACCCTATTACATAATTTTGAGATTCATTTTATGAGGTGTGCGTTAATTAAAACCTATAGAGGTCTTATAAGAATTGGAAGTGGGCTTCCATGAGCTAGTTCTTTTGTGTGGACCATAAGATACTTGAATGAATAGGGATGATAATCATTTCAATGGAATCAATGATATGTCACTTCTCTCATATAATCTCAAGTTAGTATGAATTGGTGCATGTGGTATGAGAGGTTCAATAAAAAATTTCAACTATTATTTAAATAAATCTAGAACAATCAAATGAAAAATAATTGTGTTAATATTTTCTATTTATACTTCATTTGTTGTGTGCAGATTACTATCTTTGTTACATGTTGAAGCATGATATATTCATTTTCGTTCGATGTTGTTTTTTTGAATTTTTTCAGTGTCACAAAATTCATTATTCGATAATCAAAAAATGAGACAAACCAAAATTGAAACATGTTCGAAATAGAGAAAGTCAGAAATAAAAAGATTCAATACTAAAACATCACATACAAATAAAAATATACATATTCATGATACAATACACAAACTCGATCATGGATGATGAGATATGGAGCTCTGTGCTGCCACTTGTAGACATCTCTTATGATTATGTCCTTATGCATGACCAATACTGCATCATATTCTACCTCCTCGTTGTCGAGGGCATTCTATTTCATTTCCGATTCGACTTGATTTTGGTCTTCCTCAGGTTCCGTAACCTATTAGTATGAAGCCAATAATTTAAAAAACGATAGTCATTGAAAAAATCATAAATGAAAATAGAACCAAATTATGAAACCGGGAAATATCAGGGATGATGGTTGGCTGATTAGCAGACAATGAGATAGAATTAAAGTCACCAACAGGCATCCAAGATGCACTGTAACAGTTAACCAAAGTGATTATGTGATACACTAGGTCAACAAATGGATCCCATGATATATTTACTGAAGCACAAACTCCGGTAACATGTGCAAATGGATATCTAAATGCCCGAAAGCTTCCATAATCATAGTATTTGTTATCTAACATCACTACAAACAGTTGACCACTAGTGCATGTTCCCTGGTCGTAGCACAATATTTCATGAAAGCTTGTATTTTCCCTATAAAAGGCTAGAACAGTCCATCTTGAAGCCTTATTCAGTATCAGATTAATATCGCTTTTGAAATGTTGCATAAAATGCATTCCATTTTCCATCCTCTGACATGCCTTTTTGGACCAGTCAACAATGTAGTGAACACATCTACAAAATTTCTCTTACACTAACCCTATGATCAGATGTTTTCGCACACCCTTGAGGACCCCATTTATTCACTCTATTATATTAGTGGTTATATGGCCATATCTTTTGCCTCCATCATATGATAATGACCATTTTCCTTTTGAAATATGCATCTTATATTCATATACATCTTCATTAGAAGATCAGATATATTCAAGGTGTCGATCAAACCTTTATTTTTGGGGCTCATATGCTGAAACCATAAGAGAATAATATATTAAAATGGAGAATAAATTATTTTTAAAATAAATTTAGAAAAACATACCCAACTTGAGGATCACCTTCTTTATGGCATTATCTCTGAAATTCTTATGCACATTACTTGCAATATGTCTAATGAAATAACGATGATAAGCATTTGGTTCAGTTCAAAAAACCCACCCACTAACCCCGGCCTCTATAATTGCTCGATGGCGTTTAGATATCAGACACACGCCATGGTTTTGTGTGACATGAACAGTTTCACATGCCAAAAACCAGCTCCAACATTCAAAATTCTCCTTTTCAATAATAGAAAAAGAAAGTGGAAGAGGAGCACGATTACCATCCTGTGTGGCAGAAATGAGTAGAACACCTGTATACTTTCCATACAAGAAGGTTCCATTGACTTGAATAAATTGTTTACAATAGGTAAAGGCAGCAATGCATGGCCTGAATGCCCAAAAACCCTATTGAACTTCACCTTTGTTCAATCAACTCGGTGATTGGGGGATACATACTCAACAGTGTCCAACTGATAAAAAATATGATTTTTGAGAGATAAAAATTCCATAAGTTGAGGCAACATAGCATAAGATTAAACTCAATCTCCATACACTTGTACAATTGCCTTCTGTTTTTCATTCAATGCTTTGGTATATGATATCTTGTAGTTATACAACTATTGAATTCTTTCCTGAACAATGGAAATGGGAACATCCTGACATGTTCATATCATCTCACAAATAATATTTGATATAAATTATGAATCAAGGGAAGAGTGATCCTGCGACAAGAATAGATGCACACAAGTGTGTGGAACTAATAAATTTGGTTATCCTCCGACATGAAATGTTTTTATCAAATGTTTCCCTTAATCAAAATTTACATTCTGCCCCATATTTTTTTTACAAAAATGATATATTCTATCTTGTTTGACTCATCAACCACAAATGTGAAATGTCGCTCAATGTGGTATTGCTTTATCACATTTTTCATGACCAATTTTCTTTCAAACTCTTGCCCGACATAGATGGCATTATCATTTGATGCGAACTTATTCCCTATAATGGCAGGGAATTCAGAAGTCGGTGTAATGACATCCCTATCAAAATATTGTTCATGAGACATTCCTTTAACTAAGGAACTCAGTACTGAAGGATGATTACCACTAACCGGTGGATGTCGTGGATATCTATCTCTCAAAGGAACCTCAAAAGGTCCATTTACCACATCACCCTCACCCACATCTCTCAAAGGAACCTTAGAAGGTTCATTCCGCACATCACCCTCAGCCACATCATCTCCTGATGGCTCCCCAGATTCTTCTTCCTCAAATAAACTTTCATTCACTATACCAGCACAAAAAGGGATGTCGTCTACATTTACCTCTAAATTTTTATCATCTTCTTCATAATTTACTTCTATTATTAGAGTCAGATGAGAAAGAGGCAATGAAAATGACTCATCTGAAGAACCAACTTGTACAGAGCTCAGAAAACATGGTTCTGTAGTAGTTAGTTTCACCTCATCTATATCAGAAATCACCACATACAACTCAATCAAACCATTAGCACACTGATGTCTAAATAAGGAAGATGCATCCATCCAATCATCATCATCGACCAAAGGGTACTCGGTTTACCAGAAACGTTCAAGATGTTTTAGATGTCGATATGTGATTGAAGAAATGGATTGATCATCCCTCAATTTTACCTGATTATAAATCTTATTGCAAACTATATCTAATTTCATACAACCATGAAGAATTACCACTCTAACAGGTGGCACATTATAGCTAAATCTGTGCTTAGTATAAATGGTCTCACCATTGTAATATATTTGTGCAGATATTATTACCTATAAAAAATAAATAATAAAATATTATATACTACATCAATATTTTACATTATTTAATATAACGTTATATATTATAATTAGTTATGACTCCTTTCAAACAGAAATTCCTCATATCGAGCTCTTGTTCTCGAACACCTCTTTGTGGACACCTCTCTGGGGACGCCACTTCAGAGACTCCTCTTTTTGATTCCCTTTTAATTACAAATTTACTCACATGAATGTGAGGGGGTCTTGGGGTATGAAATACATAACTTTTTTAAGCTATCACGTAGTTCCTTACATACTTAGTTAGAGATGAATCACCTTTCATCAATACAGAAAAATAAATGCAATTATTTCAAATTTAATAACCACATTTACAAAACAAGACATGCAATTTCAATTATGCATTGGTCGATCATCTCAAGATCAGTCATCACAAAACTTACCATGTTTTTGGGTATACTTTTTATATCTATTACTATATGAAATACATATTAAATATCTACACCTCTTTTATATTTAATAATTTTAATTATAACTAATATAATTTAAAAAATTTATTTATACAAGACTGTTTTTATACCATTAACAGAAAACTTTTTCTATATATTTTTTAATAAATTTAAATATGATACATATAACTAATATATTATTCAGAAATTGTATTACTAGTGTATAAAATATATAATTTAAATTAACATTACTTTCAAAATAACATTTTTTATAACATATTTAATTTTCATAAAAATTAAATAAGAATTCATAAAACATTTTAGACACGCCATAATTAATTTTCCTAAACATTCAATATGAATTAATACAAAAAACACATAGTTCACAAATTAAAGCATACAAAACACTCTAATTTACACATCAATACAAATGAAATAAATAAACCATACACAAAAAACACTAGTTTTTACATATTAGAAATAAAATAAATAAATCATGCAAACGAAATAAATAAACACAATTAAATAATTGAAAATTTAAATCTAAATTTTACCTTCTTAAAAGCAGCAAAAAATTTTTGAGAGAGAATTTCTGTAGGGATTCGCAGCAAAATGTAGAAAAGATGAATAAATTTGGGGGGGGGAGACCCCCTTTTATAGATTTTCATGGCCGGATGCGTGAACGGGGTGCACACATCCTTCATCCCGTCTTCAAAGGATGTGTGAACCTCGTTCAAGCATCTTCTGTTCACATATCCTTGGCACAGAGAGATGTGTGAATGAGGTTCATGCATCCTTCAAAGACGGGATGAAGGATGAGTGAACCCCATTCAGAATAAATTTCAGAATATGATGGAGTAGGCGAAGCGAGTGGCTCCTTTTCACGATGGCCAAAACTAGGGTTTTGGGGCAATGGAAATCTGCCATTTTTTGGCTTTAAACTCCTCCCTCCTTCTGAAGATGCTGCATCGGACTCTCCAGCAAAGGCAACTCCCAACGCTAAGGTGACTCCAGGGAAGGAGGTCAATTCGCGAATCTCTGTTCTTCGCTGCGGTCCATCGGTCGCCATGAACAGGGACAGCAAGGCCAGATTTATTTCTGCAACAAATCTGGTTATAGGATCTGAGATTCAATATATTTTCACATTAGGTGCAAGGATATCAAGTTGCTTGAAGGATTAGGATTTCACCCGGATCTCTTCTAGACAGGTGGGTTTTGATGTGGCGGGGAAGAGATCCTCTCTAGAGTTCGGGATTGCAGAATCCTTACGGGTTACGTGGATAGATTCACCTATCTCTCCCCTTCCTGGACTCAGATCCTTTGTGGATGTGATGAAAGATAGACTTGTTGGGACGAAGTTAGATGGGCCCTTACTCAAGGATTCACACAAAGGAAGAATACTTTGTAAAGGTTCATCTGTGCATGTTGAGGCCAATCCTGCAACTCTTGCTCAGAGATTGGAAATGGGGAAAAACTCATTGATTGCGCGCATTATCTTGCCTAAAGGTGCAAAACTATGGAATCTCAATGACTTGTTCAAAAGAACATCGATGCTATGGGGTTTTTCCAATTGTAATTGTGTGTCTCTTGGTTGTGGTTTTTTTCACTCCATTTTTTCTTCAAATGACTTGAAGTTTCATGTGTGTAGTACTGGTTCACTATCTCTGAAACCTGGTTGGCTTCATTTACATGAATGGTCGTTATATTTCAATGTCTTTCATGCAAGAAATGTTTTTTCTCAGGTTTAGATTTGACTTCATGGTCTTAATTGGGTCCTTTGGCATCTGATGATTTTTCATGACACTGGCATGGAAATTGGGACTCCTATTCGTCTTGATAAGGACACTAGGATGTTCGATTTGGTCACTTCGCTAGGATGCTCGTGGAGGTTGATCTCAGATCCACAATTATTGACAAGGTAACCTTATATACTCCATCTGATAACATTCAGATTGATGTTGAGTATGAAAAAAATTCCCTCTTGCTCTGAATGTATGGTTGTTGGACACTCTATGGAGCTATGCCGGAAAAAGTTTCTTGTGATAAGTGTGGGATGAAAGGTCATACTACCACCCTATGATGAATAAATCCAAATTTTAAATTCTCAAATTTGTCAAAACGTGATAATAAGGACTGTGACGCCCCCCCCCCCCAAGAACCAGCTTCTAGTGTGGCTGTTGGGTTGCTTTTGAGGAAGCCTCACTCTCAACTCTCTCTTTTGAAAGGCAAAGAGTAGATGATTGATATGTCCCCTAAAAGTTATCATAGAGGCCCTTCTAATATTCAAGATGATTTGGTTAAGGAGGTCACCTTAATGGAGGAAGTAATTAATGAGACTTCCTTGGTAGATGTCTCCAATCAAATTGATACATCGTAACACGCTGATTGTCACCAGAAAATTCAGAAGCTCTTGCAATCTTCTAATGTTTCTGGGAAATTGGGGAATGTCTCTGATGATGGAAGGGGAAACAAAAGAACCCCTTCTCTGGGAAATTTTCGACCTATATCCTTCATGGATGTTGTCTTAAGTGGTGAGGCAAGGATGACTGATGGTAAATATTTTACCTCTGTTCCACCAAAGAGGAGACCTCGCAAGGTTTTTTCACATCTCTCGAAGATTCAGTCGACTAGATCATCTTCAAAGGTGCCAAAAAAGATGGATGTAAATATTTTTAAGATGTTCAACTAGGAGAAGTCTCCATCTGAGTGGGAGTCTTCTGGAGACATTGATTACGGAAATGACATGTCATATTATGATTATATGTCATATTATGATTATTAGTCTTTTGATTGAGGGAAATTCTGTTTGATTGACCCCTTTCTCCACTCTTATGTTTCTTTTTAATAATAATTGGTCAAAAGCATTGCTTCTGGCTATCTTTCTAAAAAAATGAGTGAACCCCGTTCATGCATCTCTCTGTACCAAAGATGCGTGAATGAGGTTCACGCATCTGGAGACCCATTTTTAAAAATATTTGAGACCCTATATCATTTCCATAAACAAAATTTAAAACCCATATATACAAAAAAAACCATTCACCACTCTCTGTCGCTGGTTCAACATCATGATGCTTTTCCGACAACCGCTTATAATATCTTCCATCTATCCAATCCTTCACCGATAGTCGTGCAAGTCCAAGAAAACCAAACAACATCCGTCGTGAGATCCAACCAAGAATACCAGTGGCATGCCGCGAGAGCTCCCTCTAGCACTCGAAGCCATTACATAATCATCCATTGATCATGTGAATGAGGGGAATGCGATCATTGAAGGTGTCAAAAGAAGTTTCGTATTTGCAAACCCTTCCACCTTGGGCATATTTTCATCTGAAATAATTTAGATTTATTTGATCATGTGACGCCATGAATGAAGATCACAAAAATGCCTCCACAGCCTCAAGTAGTGCACGCGACATCCATACCATGCAAAGCGGCGTCAAACTCTGACTCCAATGGCCTATAAAAACCCTAAATCCTGTCTAGAAAAAAACATGAGGGGAAGGAATAGTGCGCACCAAATATCATCACCAGAGAACCCCTCAGGTGATCTCCAAAACACACTGCATTCCCTTTTGAAGAACAGGAAATCACATGATGAGTTGAGTTTCATTCAAAATGGGTTTTAAAATATTTTTTACAAAAGGGATAGGGTTTTCAATATTTTTAAAAAGGGGTCCGAGATGCGTGAACCCCGTTCATGCATCCCCGATCCCATTTTTAAAAATATCCCAAGCCCTAACCCATTTGGTCAAATAAAAAATTTTAAAAACCCATTTATAAAAAAAACTCGTGTGATGCCCCTTGTTGGTTTCATGACTTCACCAGCACTGGTAGTTTCGACAGACCATGGTGGGGTGGATTTGGCATGAGGGTTTTTTTAATGGGTTTAGGGTGAAAAAAATTAGGGAAATGGGGTATTAGAGCGCCACATGAATTGGCGCTCAAAGGATGAGGAGGCCGAGGGCCACTTCAAGTGGCGCTCGGCCATTTCGACCAACCAACCCTTCAACACCACTTGAAGTGGCGCTAAAGGAATACCCTACCAATGAGTAGCGGCACTTAAAGTAGAACTCCTCCTTTGTTTCCTCTCCATTCAGTGCCACTTCAAGTGGTGCCAAAACCTTCCCCCTACCTATAAATAAGTCCGTTCGCCCTCCCCATTTTCCACCTCCTCACTCCCCCCCTCTCTCAAAGTTATTATCTCTCTAAAAATCTCATGTTTCTCTTCACTTTGCCTCTCCGGTTGCTCTGCCTGCGTAGTTACATCTTCACAAATTTGAGGTAAATCTTTCTTTAAATTAATTTAATATTTTGATTTAATAATTTAGTTGTTTAATTTATAGAATTAGTTTATAATATTTGTATTATATAAATAGTATAGTTTTTTAAATGTAATTAGGTAATGAATTGATTATAGTTAGTTAGTTAATTAAGTAATTGTAATTAGGTAATTAATTATTTATAATTAGGTAACTAATTAATTATTAGCAGGTAATTAATTAATTATAATTAGGTAATTAATTAATTATAATTAGGTAACTAATTAATTCTAATTAGGTAACTAATTAATTATAATTAGGGTAATAATTAATTATAATTAGTTTAATAATTAATTATAATTAGGTTAATAATTATTTCTAGTTATGTAATTAATTAATTCTAATTAGGTAATTAATTAATTTTAATTAGGTAATTAATTAAATCTAATTAGGTAATTAATAAATTCTAATTGGATTATTAATTAATTATAATTAGGTAATTAATTAATTCTAATTAGGTAATTAATTAATTATAATTAGGTTAATAATTAATTATAATTATGTTATTATTTATTTATAATTAGCTAATTAATTAATTCTAATTGGGTTGATAATTAATTCTAATTAGGTAATTAATTAATTCTAATTAGGTTAATAATTAATTATAAATAGGATAATAATTAATTATAATTAGGTTAATAAATAATTGTAATTAGGTTAATAATTAATTATAATTAGGTTAATAATTAACTACAATTAGGTTAATAATTAAATCTAATTAGGTAATTAATTGATTCTAATTAGGTAATAAATTAGTTATAATTATGTAATTAATTCAATCTAATTAGATAATTAAATAATTCTAATTAGGTAATTAATTAATTCTAGTTAGGTAATTAGTTAATTATAATTAGATTAATAGTTATTTTTAATTAGGTTAATAATTAATTCTAATTAGGCAATTAATTAAATATAATTTACTAATTAATTAATTCTAATTAGGTAATTAATTAATTCTAACTAGGTAATTAATTAATTCTAATTAGGTTATTAATTAATTATTTTTTAGTAATTAATTAATTATAATTAGATTATTAATTAATTATAATTAGGTTATTAATTAATTATAATTAGTTTATTAATTAATTATAATTATCTAATTAATTAATTCTAATTAGGTTATTAATAAATTATAATTAGGTTAATAATTACTTCTTATTATGTAATTAATTAATTATAATGAGGTTAATAATTAATTATAATTCGGATAACAATTAATTATAATTATTTTAATAAATAATTATAATTAGGTTAATAGTTAATTATAATTAGGTTAATAAATAATTATAATTAGGTTAATAATTAATTATAATTAGGTAATTAATTACTTCTAATTAGGCAATTAATTAGTTACAATTAGGTAATTAATTAATTATGATTAGGTAATTAATTAATTATAATTAGGTTAATAATTAATTCTAATTAGGTAATTAATTATTTCTAATTAGGTAAATAATTAATTCTTATTAGGTAATTAACTAATTCTTATTAGGTAATTAATTTATTCTAATAAAGTAATTAATTAATTGTAATTAGGTAATTAATTATTTCTAATTAGGTAAATAATTAATTGTAATTAGGTAATTAGTTAATTATAATTTGGTAATTAATTATTTCTATTTAGGTACTTAAATATTTCTAATTAGGTAATTAATTAATTATAATTAGGTAATTAATTAATTTTAATTAGGTAATTAATTAATTATAATTAGTTTATAAATTAATTATAATTAGTTATATTAATAAGAGAAGTAGTTATATTAATCAGTGAAGCAATAATATCAATAATCGAAGTAGTTATATTAATCAGCGATTTAGTTATATTAATCAATGAAGTATATATATTAATCAGCAAAGTAGTGGTATTAATTATCGAAGTAGTTGTAAATTGCTTCTAGAATATACCTTTTCCTTACATTCTAGGTATGATAATGAATTTATTTTTCAATTTACCTTGTCCTCAGTTTTTAATTGAAGTTATAAACTTTAATTTAGTAGTTGAATATATTTTTTTCAAATTAAGTGTTAGAGTAGTCATGAAATGATTGCTCTCTTGAGTAACGTATCCCCGGGTGGAGGGGCTTTGGGTCAGACCACCTACTTTTCTAGAGGCTTTCCTTGTCTAGGAAAGTGAATGGGGTTGGCTGTCTATCGCTTTGGGCTTACTCATGTGGAGCTTTTCAATTTCATATAACTCTATGCATTTACATGACGTGTTCGTGTACCCCATGCATATAATGCATGTGGATATGTATGAATACTGTAAGGACCCAGTTGGAGTAATGAACCCCTGAGAGGGGGGGGGTGAATCAGTGGTACCCCTTTTTTTCTTTTAGGTTCCCTTAAAATGAGAACAACCATTGTCTCCGGTTAATGATATACTTCCCTACTGAGAAACAAACAATCACACATCCAAAGGAACACAAAAATTTACAAGGTTCAAAATTCAATAAGAATAGGTACATCCTTGGTATGGTTGGAAACAATCCAACACCATAAAATCCACTAAGAAAACAATCCTTGAATTACTACGAGTAGGATATACCCTTACACTCGTGAAGCACTATGAAACAATCACTCCAGTGCGTGTCCACCCTCTTATCACAATAGGGCAATGTCTCTTTTCTTGTAAAAACTTATGTTACCTGCACTTCCTTTCAAATAAACAAGTGTAAGAAAGCTCATCACAACTAATCACTTCCTTACGCAGAAGAAAGTCATGGACTCCTTGGACTTGAGATAGATAAATTACAGTCCGGGCTTCCCATTCTGAATCTCCACTCCAAATTTTCCTAATCCGGTACTTCAATCTGAATCTTCCTCAGTCTGAGAAACTCAATACAGTGACAACAAGTACTAATTCCCCATTCTGAATCTCCACTCCTAATTCTTCACTCCGAATTATTCACTCCGAATTTTCTTCTTCACTCTGATTCTTCAATCCGAGTCTTCCTCAGTCTGAGAAACTCAATACAGTGACTTCCAGTACTGATTCCCAATTATGAATCTCCACTCCAAATTTTCTTCTTCACTCTGATTCTTTAATCTAAGTCTTCCTCAGTCTGAGAAACTCAATACGGTGACAACCAGTACTGATTCCCCATTCCGAATCTCCACTCTGAATTCTTCACTCCGAACTTTCTCAATCTGAGAAACTCAATACAGTGTCAACCAGTATAAAATTATCATTTCAATTGAGACTGCAATGAAACTCTGTCGGCCAAACACTTCTTCTTCTCTCTATATTATTAGAGCTTCTCTCTCTGATATTTCATCAATCACTTACTTTTCACTCTGATCTCCTTTTATAGGTGGTCCAATGCGTGCTTAGGTGGGAAACCAAAATAATTTTCCCACTCACTTAAATTCACCCAAATCTTGATTTCTCTTGAAATATCAGAGTAATTAATACTTTGTTAACGCTTCTAGAATCTTCTCGAATCTTCTTCCCCTTCTCTTGATTTAGAGATTTGGACTTTTCTGGATCCAACCTTGTTACGCAGGTTTCTCGGAGTTACATTCTCAGATCCACTCTTCTTGAGTCTTCGACATCACTATCAATTCTCTGCATGCCTCTTCATCACTTCTCGACATGACTTTTCCATTCTCGGTGTGACTCCACACTTCTGGATAAGAACTTCAGGTTCAGGAAGTGGACTCCAAACTTCTTCACTCCGAACTTTTGACTCAGCAAGTCGACTCTGAACTTCCCGCTATGAACTTCTGACTCAGGAAGTCGACTCTGAACTTCTCTCTACAAACTTCTTCTTCAGCAAGTCGACTCCAAACTTTCCTCTACGAACTTCTCACTCAGGAAGTCGACTCAAAAATTCTCTCTACGAACTTATTCTTCATCAAGTAGACTATGAACTTTCCGCTATAAACATCTTACTCAGGAAGTCAACTCCAAACTTCTTTCTAACGAACATCTTCTTTACAAAGTCGACTCTGAACATCTCGCTACGAACTTCAGGTTCTCGGAACGGCTCTTCCAGATTCTCAGAATGACTCTTGGTTCTCAATACGACTTCTTCAATCATTGATACCGGAGATTTTGAATTCTCTGAATGACTCCTCCAGATCTCGGTATGACTTCACCACCCAAATTTTTCTTACATCATAAGTACTTGCATATACTCATAAATTATAGTTACAAAATAGCAAAGCATCATCACAATTATGTCCTTCACATCTCCTATCAGCGAGCTTTCAAGAATGTGCAATTTCCTAGTTCTAAACATCCCAATTTCCAGACTCCAAATTCTTCGAACACCAGCTTCCGAATTCTTATAAATTCAAGACATCTTTCCTTTATGAAAACTTCCTCAAGATCATCAAAAGAAAATCCATGCAAACCATCTATTCCTTCAGCTTGGTCCTAACAATCTCCCCCTTTGTATTTTGTTTTCAAAGAAGTTTTCATAAATCACCAAACATTGTAACCTCATGCAATGGATTACTTATCAATAGATCTAATCCTACGTGAGATAACTCATTGTAGGAAACAAGAATCATTTATAGAAAAACCATGTTGTCCATAGGTACTGAAAATGACATCTTCAACTTCATACATCTTCAGCTTCATACATCTTCAGCTTCATAAATCCTGTAAACAACTTCAAGTTCTTTCCTACAACCACTCTAACAAACAGTTAGAATGGTTCACTTACACAAGCAGTGCTGAGTTCACAGCTTACCCACAACTCTCTCTTTAAACAATAGATTTATGATACAAACAACTTCTCCCCCTTGACAGGACAATCAAAAGGTAAAAACAGAGAGGGGACGGAACAATATACCATAGCCATGAAGAGAAAGTGGTTAGACACCCATGTTCAACCTCAATCTTGAGAATGATTCCTTCGGTAAGGGCCTCGTGAAAATATCAGCAACTTGTTTAGTAGATGAAACATATTCATGTTTCAGTTCATTCTTTTCCACATTCACTTTGATGAAATGATATTTGATGTCAATATGCTTTGATCGAGAATGATGGGCTGTATTTTTGGTAAGTTTAATTGTACTTTGATTATCACAACCCAAGAGAAAGGGAAACTTCACTTCAACTAAAAAATCTTCCAACTGTGTTTCCATCCAGATAATTTGAGTAGCAGCCATGGTTGCAGCAATATATCCAGCTTCAGTTGTACTGAGTGTCACAGAATTCCGCATCTTTGAGTGCCAGCCAACACAACTTTTTCCCATAAAGAACACTCCACCAGATGTGGATATAATATCATCAAGATTTCTTTCCCAATCTACATCCGAATAGCCAAAAAAATCAATGTTATTTGAACCACTATACTTGATTCCAAATTCTTCTGTGCCTTTTATGTATCTGAGAATTATTTCTCCAGCAATAAGATGTGATTCTTTAGGACCAATTTGGAATCATGCACATAAGGTAACAACAAAAACAATATCTAGTCTTGATGCAGTCAAGTATAATAAACTTCCAATCAGCTTTCAATATTCTTTCTAATCAACTTCTTTTCCTTTATGTTCCTTTCTTAGATTCTTTTCCACTGAGATAGGAGTTGATACATGTTTTGAGTTTTCCATCCCAAACTTCTTAAGAATTTCCTTAGCATACTATTCTTGGGAGAGAAAAATGAATTATTTTTGTTGCAAAATTTGTAACCCAATACAGTATCTCATTTCACCCAACATGGACATCTCAAAGACATTCTTCATTTCTTCAGCAAACCTTTCACAACTTCTTTCATCATTCCCAGCAAAAATAATTTCGTCAACATAAACAATCACAATGAGAGAATTATCTTGGCTTTCCTTGATGTACAGATTGCTGTCAACCCTCCCTTTATTGAAGTTCATCTCCTTTAAGCAAGTATCCAGTTTGGAAAACCATGCTCTTGGATCTTGCTTTAGCCCATACAAGGCTTTATTCAACCAAAACACATAACTTTCATTCTTCCCAACAACAAAGCCACATGGTTGCTCAATATAAGCTTCTTCTTTGAGATCACCATTAAGAAATGCGGATTTAACATTCATTTTAAAGATTTTTTAGCCTCGTTGTGCAGCAGTAGCAAGAAATATTTGGATAGTTTCTAATATGGCTATCAGATCAAAAGTTTATTCAATTTCAATTCCTTCAATATGAGATTAGCCTTTACAAATCAATCTTACTTTATTTCTAATAACTTCACCTTCTTCATTCAGATTATTCTGGAAGACCCATTTGGTTCCAATAATGTTCTTACTTTCAGGCTTGGGTATGAGTTCCCATGTGTCATTCTTTTCAATCTAATACAATTCTTAATTTATGGCTTGAACCCATTCCAGATGCTCAAAGGATTCTTTAACATCATTTGATTCCACTTTGGAATACAAGGAAGTATGTGATATAGAATTACTTGTTCTTCTTGTTTGAACCATGTGACGTTGATCACCAATAATATTTTGAGTTTGCACTTGTTTCATCAGCCTTGGATAAGTTTTTCATGTGCATTCCTCATCACTTGATATGGTTGAATCCTATTCTTCATCTTGATTAGGATTACAATTCATTGCATCCTTATCAGAATCGTTAACTTCATCTTCCTCATCTTCCTTGTCTGTCTGCACATTCTTATGTTTTCCCGGAGCTTTAATGACTTTTACATCAACTGCATACACAATTATTCCTGTTTCTTTGTTAAAGCATCTATAACTTCTTCCTTCTAGTGCATATCCATGAAAAATTCCGTCTTCTCCTTTCTGCTCAAATTTCCACTGCTTCCACCATTCTTCTTTATAATGCATGGGCTCCCAACAACTATAGCATGCTTCATACTTGGAGTAATGCCATAGAAAAGTTCATATGATGTCTTGTTTGATTGAGGCCTTTGGATACATCGATTTTGAATATAAACAGCTGTACTTGTAGCTTGTCTCCAAAAGTAATGAGTAAGGCCATGTTCAAGCAACGTGGTTCTTCCCATTTCCACCAAGCTTCTGTTCTTACTTTCAGAAACCCTATTTTTTTGAGGAGCATATGGAGCACTATATTCATGCTGAATCCCATGCTTCTCAATATAGATTTAAAATTATTCTCTTCTTTAATCACCACCATTATATGTTCTCAACTTCTTCACAGATTACTCACATTCATTCTCTACTTTCCTTCTAAAGCTTTTAAACATTTTTCAGGGTGTCTGACTTGTGCTTCATAAACATAACACACGTAATACGAGTAAAATCATCATTGAAAGTGGTGAAGTACTTGTCTCCATTTGTTGATTGTTTTCTCATCGGACCACATATATTAGAATGTATTATCTCAAGGGGTTGTTTTGAACAAATTTTATCCTTCTTATGCACAACACTTGTAATCTTTCCTTTCTGACAGGTTGTGCAACACCAATCTCTTCTTCATGGAAAATCTAGAATATCTAGAACAATGTCCCTTTTAGATAAATTTCTCATATTTCTATGACACATGTGTCCAAGTATTCTATGCCACAACTGATTTTCTTCCACTAAACTCATGTAACAAGATTTTTGTGAATTTCCGAACTAAAACAGATTTCCTTTAGTTCATTGTCCTCTTGTAACAATTTCCCCATATTCTTAACTTTTCACAACAAATCCATCTTTCTTAAAGATAACTTTTTTACCCTAATCACAAAATTGTGATACACTCAGCAAGATGTGCTTCAGCCCATCAACATAAAGAGTTTTCTTGAACTTCAATTTTTCCTTCCCAATGATGGTTGATCTAACACCTTTGATTTTTAAAGATTCATCATTGCCAAATTTCACAGTACCTTCTTTAAACTTTTTCACATTCTTTAGAAACTTCAAGTCTCCTATCATATGTAAAGAACACCCACTATCAAGTATCCAAGTTCGTTCTTCCTTTGTAACATTTAGAGAAGTTTCAACAACAAGAGATTTTTCTTCTTTTACTTATTTCTTCTCCTTCAGCTTCTGAGAATTAAGAACATTTTGTTGAGCTGGTAACATCACAATGTTGGAGTTGGTGGTCTAGAACCAACTAATTTGTACTTTATTCCTTAAATAAAAGCCTTATCACATCTTGATTGTTCTTCTGCGTGACATGTCATGTGATAATGTCCTAAGGACATCTGTTGCATTAAAGGGTCGTAGCGGATCCCTGCTATGACGAGAACCCGGAAGTGCCATAACACTATTCTTGAATGTATGTTCTATGGTCGGATGATATTATTTGAGGGACACAAATAATACAGGTCATTAGGGGTGAGGACTCATAAAACATTGAGGCACCTTCTCATGGTGTGCGCCCTTGGTAATATCCAGTAGGATATTATGAGAACGAGACCCGCCAGTAGGAAATCCACATTTCATAGTGTAATTGGATGTTCCTATCTACGGACGTGTGTATTGATCCTCAGAATTTAAGATTATTATTAATGGGTATTACAACTCGCGCACTTAGATGTATTGACGAAAACTGTGACGACACACTGTTCGCAGCGAGGTAGGATACGTTGGGTGCGTCACGAGTAATACCACATTAATAGATAATGCGAGAAAGGATTTGTCCCTTACATTCCATAACAGAAGTAGATATCTCAGGCCCTTTGATGGAATTGATATAGCCTAAATAAATCCATGGCCATGGTAAGGTATGGGCAAGTTCAATTCCGGGAAGTCAAAGAAAGAATAATCAAGCACATGGGTTGATGGCACTAGCATGCAACCCGCTTGATTGGAGATATCGAGACAAAGGGATTATATTACACGGTAAGCGTTCTTAGGAGGTAACACGTCATTACGGTGTTAACTTCTTTCTCTATGGGTGCCTTGGCGTGTTGCTAGACACTACCCTTGGACTTTAGGCAGGCTCATCCTAATGCCACCGAGAAAGAGGCCTAGAGGGTCACACACTAAGTGTGTCCATGTATCTCAGTTAAATATTAATTTAACAAGTTAAATAAATATTATTCCCGACTGTGGTTTATGAATTATTTAAGAATGTCTGATCGCATTTATTTTGACACTAGTTATTCAAGAGAATATATAGTGGATGAAATAATATATTTATTAGCGAGTAATGCAGTTAAATTTATTTAAGAAATAAATATTCATTACTCAAGGTCTAATAAATGTGGTGGAATGAAATGGAAAATAAAAGTACACGCCGTGTATATTAAATATACACGCCGTGTAGTTTTATGGAAAACAAGTACATGCCGTGTATTAATTATTACAGGCCGTGTAGTTTTTCTTGTTGGGATTTTCAGGATCTAATATTATTTTATTAAATGATATTTAATATAATCAGCGTGGGCGCATGTCAAGGAATTAATAATTCGACATGGGGGGTTTTCAATAAGAGTTAATGAAATAAATAAAACGCGTAACGCGTTTATTTATTGTCATAACTCTATTAACCTCAAACATGATTATAAATATCCTCACAACCCAAACATTTTGAAGAGCCATTGGTTGTGCACAACAGAATTGGAAATACTCTCAAGCCAAGAGAGAATTCCCTTTCCACCAAGAACGCCCTCAAGTTACGAGAGCAAGATCCTCCACCGGATCAAGGCGGTCAAAGGCGGATATCGCAAGTGAAGGTTCTTCCACGCTAGCACTCGGAGATCCCTTCGGCGACGTCCAGAGATACGTGACACACCTGTGGATCACCGCTAGAGGAATCCTACACTTGGATTCTACAACGCAACAACGGATCACCGAATCATGACCGAACACATCAACGAAGAAAGAATTCCAAGAAGGTAATTCTTATGCATTAATTAAATTAATTATAATCAACATATGATGATCCTCCTCAAGGGTTCCAGGACTCTTCTTTTATTTTCTTTCTTCGTTCTATTCTGAAGATTCGGCATTTTATATCGTGACGGATCACGGATTGAACGTTGTTTAACGTTAAAATTAAAGTTGGTCAAACCCACTAATGTGCTTCCGCTGCGCCCGAAACCTTCAAGTGGTATCAGAGGGGTCATATCGTTGGTTATAATTATTTAGTTTTTCATTGGTGATTTACACATTTAATAATTTAGTTATTTCAATTCATGTTTAATTGTTCTGAAAATCTGAATCTCGAGAATTGTTCTTCCTCCCTCGTTTCTCGTTCACCTCACAAAAACAGATTTTTCTTTTAATTTTGATTAAAATAGAATAGAAGAACTCATCCGGAGGAGCCAAACGTTTCTGGACGTATAACACCAGAATACACGGCGTGTATTCGGAAGTACTCGTCGTGTAGTCTAGGTTCAATGCATTGACTGATCCGCCAAATCAGGCCGTGTATTGGATTCTTTCTAAGAATTTAAGACACCATGTGTTGACCAGAAACTGGTGGAACATGGTTTCCGGAATACACGCCGTGTGGTCCAATGAACACGGCGTGTAGTCCCTTCGGGTTAGGGTTGGGTCGTGTACTCCGTACACGGCCTGCCCGGCTGGAAACCGTGTAATGCGGAAACTACACGGCGTGTGTCCCACTGTACACGCCGTGTACTCCGAAAATTTCCGAAGTACATTAACACGCCTTATCCTCTGGCGTGTACTTCAGATGGACGGTGAAAAAAGTACATGCTGAGTAGTCGGAACTACACGCCATGTACTCACCCAAATTACGCAGATTTATTAAAATTTATTATTATATTATACAAACCCTTGAGACGTGTACCATGGTGTAGGCGTAAAGCTGAGGCACAACACGTGATAGGTGTTTTATATATATGTGTTTAATTTAACATCTGCGTAATAAATGGGAATTCACCGGGTTGCCTCCAAGGTACAAGTTACGTACAAGGATAATTTTAAATGAATTTATTTGCTTAAAATTATGATGGATGAGAATCTCAAGGAAATTCAGAAAATTGATTTAAGATAAAAGGATTGATTAATTAAATATAATTAATTGATTCGAGCGTGATTTATCTTAAACAAGAATGATTAAATAATTGAATGATAGTTTTATTTATGCGTAAATATCATTGCATGTATGGATGATCATGACCTAGACTGAGACCTTTGTATGAGAATGGTTTCTTTTAATTTATTTATTTAAATTAAATTTGTTGGCCTGCAAGACATCTCCTCATTAATATGTAGGTCCAACGCGCACAAGGATTCTTTTATGTAAAAACCCCTTTTTACCCCTCACCCACGTGTGAGATAAATGCATATGTAATGGATGGAGCTCCCAAGCTAGTGGAGGCGGCTCAAGTCAGGAGCCAAGGTGAAACCAATCCATGGAGATACAAAGGTGGACAGGTGGAAAGCTGTAGACACGAACCCGAAAGGTTCAAGGTGTTTCTCCCCTAGGTCTTGGGTTAGTTTATCAACCGCTAGATAAACTAACCAATAGAAAAGCTCATGATCATACCATTTATTTTATTTCTGTCAGTTGCATGGTTTATTTATTGTGGGTGTGTTGTCATGATTACACAATTAATGAATTAAACGAGCATGCAAGATGGAAATAAAATAAAATTGGCTTATACGTAAATATTATCTTAGACATGGTTAATCACTTAAGTATATCCCACTTAATATTAACAAGCATGCAATCAAAGATAATAAAATGGCAATTTACGTATAAGGATAAAATCCCTCAAGATAAATATAAAGTTGGCATAGCCTTCCATAATCTTGGTTAGAATCTAACCATAGTTCAAAGTGCTTGACCAACCCTAGTTGGGGTGCTTTCAATTATCAGGGAATTCTAATTCAAGGTTTTGGGTTGACTTGACTTGGTTCACATCAAGGGTTGACTTCCACAGCAGGACTTGGTGTGACCAAGAGGCAAAGATTGAGGAAATCCAAAAAGGATTTCAGGATTGGGGAGTCCACTCAGCAGATCAAGGAACTGCGAGTTAATGCAGTTGGCATTTGGAATGCCTACCTAAAACCCTTCAAGTTGCTTGACCAACCCTAGTTGGGGTAATGTGAAGTGCAATATGGATCCTTTCCACTAGAATATTCACGCAATAGAATATTCCGTAGTCAATGGTGAGGGCTATTGGATTTCGATAAAATAGTGGGAGACTAATAAGTATTAATTTATTTGTCTCAATTTTATAATAAAGTACTAAAACTTTGCTCATCATAATTTGTAGAAACGATAAGAAAATGACTTCAAAAATATCATTGAGCACCATACTCGAGAAAGAAAACCTTCTCACCGGCACCAATTTCCAAGAGTGGCAGAGGCGTTTATGCGTCATCCTTCGCCACGAAAGGAAATTATATGTACTGGAAGAGCCTATTCCAGTTGCACCTGGGAAAGAGGCTAGTGATGAGGAATTATCTCTCTACATGAAACACATGGATGATGCCACATATGTCCATTGTTTCATGCTATCGGCCATGTCTAATGAGCTCTTGAAGCAACATGAAAACATGGATGCGTATAGCATGATGTCTCACCTTAAAGATCTCTACCAAGAGAAGGAGAGACAGGAGAGGTATGAGATCTCCAATGATTTGTTTACCATGAAGCTTGGAGAGTCTGCGCCAGCTGGGCCTCATGTAGTCAAGCTTATTGGCTACATTGAACGCTTGGACATCTTAGGGATTATATTCCCGGATGAGTTGCGTATAGATCTCATCCTATCATCACTGCCCAAGACCTTCTCTAGCTTCATTGTTAAATATAACATGAGCATCAATGAGAAGAGTCTATCAGAGCTTCTGACCTTGATTCGCCAGGTAAGTAAGGACATGGGGCGTGACAAACCCACGGTCCTTATGGTGAATAAGAAAAGGAAGGACAAGGAAAAGGGGCCAAAGACTTATAAACGGTCTGAAGCCCCCGAGCACCGTCCCTCCAAGAAGGGGAAGATCCAGAGGCATGGCAAGGAATGGGAGGCAGTGTGTTTTTCATGTGGCGAGCAGGGCCATTGGAAGAGGAATTGCACCCAGAAGCGTGGGGATGCTAACGGTGCGTTCATTATCGAGTGCAATCTTTCTATTTCTACACATTGGGTATTAGATACAGCTTGTGGGGCTCACATCTGTATTCAAATGCAGGAACCAAGTAGATTTAGAAAGATCGCCAGAGGAGAGGTGGATCTTCGAGCTTCCAATGGTGCAAGGCTGGCTGTGTTGGCTATTGACGACTATCACCTCTCATTTCCAACTGGCATGATTTTGGTTTTACAAAACTGTTATTTTGTGCCTAGTGTTACCAAGAACATAATTTCTGTATCTTGTTTGGATATGGATGGATTTATTTTCAAGTTTGGAAATAAGGGTTGTCTCTTTTATAAGAACAACGTATGTTATGGTATGGCACATTTGAATAATGGTTTGTATGTATTAAATTACGAAAACCAAGTGTTGGCAATTGATAACGAAACAAACTCACATGACTCATACATCACCCAGTTATGGCATCACCGCCTTGGTCATGTGAATGAGAAGCGCTTGACAAAGCTCTGCCAAGATGGCTATTTAGACTCTATTGAGCTAAAACCACTTGATAGATGTCACGCTTGTTTACAAGAAAAAATGACCAAGCCGCCTTTTGGTGGACAAGGTGAAAGGGCCATAGAGCTTCTAGGATTGGTACACACAGATGTGTGTGGATCATTTCCAGTAGAAGCTAGAGGTGGATATTCTTACTTTATTACTTTTACTGATGATTTGAGTAGATATGGCTATGTATACTTAATGAGGTATAAGTCAGAGTCCTTAGAAAAATTTAAGGAATTCAAGAATGAAGTAGAGAATCAACTTGGTAAGAATATAAATAAGCTTCGATCGGATCGAGGTGGAGAATTTCTGAACCAAGAGTTCATCGATCTTCTACGGGAGTCTGGGATTCTATCTCAGCTCACTCCTCCTTATACACCACAGTGGAATGGTGTTAGTGAAAGGAGGAACCACACCTTGTTGGACATGGTGAGGTCGATGATGAGTCATGCGGATATTCCATTATCCTTTTGGGGATATTCATTACAAACTGCAACATACACATTAAACTGAGTACCAACAAAGGCGGAAAAAGGAATTCCATCCGAGTTATGGAATGGAAGGAAACCCACTTTGTTGCACACACGTGTATGGGTATGCGAGGTGTTTGTTAAGGCCTTCTCAGGCAACAAACTAGCACCCCAGGGCACGAAGTGTATCTTTATAGGATATCCCAAGGAAACGAAAGGATATTACCTATATAACCCCCAAGACAAGAAAGTGATTATCGCCAGAAAAGCCGTATTTCTTGAGAGGGATCACATCCTCAAGAAGGATAGTGGGAGCAAGATTGACTTCGACGAAGTTGATGCTCAAGATACACAGGAGTTGGTACAGGAAAAAGTTCCACAGGTCCCCGTGGAAGAGGTTCCAGAAACACAAGTACTGCGTAGGAGCTCAAGAGAGGTAAGGGAACCAGAGAGATTTGGTTTCCTAGTCACCGAGGATGGTGAATCATTATTGTTGGAAAATGATGAACCTCTATCCTACAAGGAAGCAGTAGAAAGCTCAGAAGCTGCAAGATGGCGAGAATCTATGAATTCTGAGATGGATTCCATGTATCAGAACCAAGTTTGGGTTCTGGTCGATGAGCCAGTTGATGTAAAGCCTGTTGGATGCAAATGGGTATTCAAAAGGAAGCTGGACATGGAAGGTCAAGTTAGCACATATAAAGCAAGGCTAGTGGCTAAAGGATTCAGACAACGTCAAGGAATTGACTATGATGAAACCTTCTCGCCCGTTGCCATGTTTAAATCCATAAGAATCATACTTTCCATAGCAGCTTACCATGACTACGAGATTTGGAAGATGGGTGTCAAAACAGCATTGCTTAACAGGAACCTTCAGGAAGATGTCTATATGACACAACCAGAAGGGTTTGTGACACCAGGTGAAGCCAAACGGGTTTGCAAGTTGCAGAAATCCATTTATGGATTGAAGCAAGCATCCAGGTCATGGAACATTCGATTTGATGAATCCATAAAGGAATTTGTTTTCATTAAGAACGAATGTGATCCATGTGTTTATAAGCGGTTTAATGGGAATGCGGTCGTCATCCTAGTGGTATATGTTGATGACATATTGCTTATTGGAAACGAAGTACCAGCCTTACATTCAGTTAAGGACTGGTTGAACAAGTGTTTCTCCATGAAGGACTTAGGAGAAGCAGCCTACATTTTAGGGATCAAGATCATTCATGATAGATCCAAGAGGCTACTTGGACTAAGTCAGGGTACATACATTGACCAGATACTAAAGAGATTTAGTATGGAAAAATCCAAGAGGGGATTGGTTCCAGTGTCACATGGCTTACATATTTCTAAGAAAATGTGTCCCCAGGCACAACAGGAGAAAGATAGGATGAGAAAGATCCCATACGCTTCGGCTATAGGATCCATCATGTATGCCATGTTATGTACCAGGATTGATGTTGCCTATGCACTGAGCATGGTAGGCAGATATCAAGCAGATCCAGGAGAACAACATTGGACTGCTGTTAAGACTATCCTTAAGTATCTGAGAAGAACTAAGGATATGTTCCTGGTGTATGGAGGAGACAAGGAGCTTGTCATCAGAGGTTATGCTGATGCTAGTTTTCAAACAGATCAGAATGATCTGAAGTCGCAATCTGGATATGTTTTCTGTCTCAATGGAGGAGCTGTGAGATGGAAGAGTTCAAAGCAGCCAGTTGTCGCCGATTCTACAACGGAGTCCGAGTATATAGCGGCTTCTGATGCAGCCAAAGAACCCGTTTGGATTCGGAACTTTGTCCAGGAGCTTGATGTGGTGCCTAGCAGTAAATATCACATTACATTGTATTGTGATAATACTGCAGCGGTGGCTCTTGCAAAAGAACCAAGGTCACATCAACGGACAAAGCACATACTCCGGAAGTATCACCTATTGAGGGATTTCTATCAAAGGGGTGAATTTGCAGTGAGCAGAGTATCCACGGAAGAGAACGTGGTGGACCCCATGACTAAAGGCCTATCTCAGCAGAAGCATGAATATCATGTGAAAGCTAGCGGGTTAAAGGTTGTTAGCAGTTGGCTCTAGTCCAAGTGGGAGTCTGTTGGAGTTGGTGGTCTAGAACCAACTACTTTGTACTTTATTCATTAAATAAAAGCCTTATCACATCTTTATTGTTATTCTGCGTGACATGTCATGTGATAATGTCCTAAGGACAGCTGTTTCATTAAAGGGTCGTAGCGGATCCCTGCTATGATGAGAACCCGGAAGTGCCATAACACTGTTCTTGAATGTATGTTCTATGGCCGGATGATATTATTTGAGGGACACAAATAATACAGGTCATTAGGGGTGAGGACTCATAAAACTTTGAGGCACCTTCTCATGGTGTGCACCCTTGGTAATATCCAGGAGGATATTATGAGAACGAGACTCGCCAGTAGGAAATCCACATTTTATAGTGTCATTGGATGTTCCTATCTACGGACGTGTGTATTGATCCTTAGACTTTAAGATTATTATTAATGGGTATTAAAACTTGCGCACTTAGATGTATTGACGAAAACTGTGACGACACACTGTTCTCAATGAGGTAGGATACGTTGGGTGCGTCACGAGTAATACCACATTAATAGATAATGCGAGAAAGGATTTGTCCCTTCCGTTCCATAACGGAAGTAGATATCTCATGCCCTTTGATGGAATTGATATAGCCTAAATAAATCCATGGCCATGGTAAGGTATGGGCAAGTTCAATTCCGGGAAGTCAAAGATAGAATAATCAAGCACATGGGTTGATGGCACTAGCATGCAACCCGCTTGATTGGAGATATCGAGACAAAGGGATTATATTACACGGTAAGCGTTCGTAGGAGGTAACACGTCATTGAGGCGTTAACTTCTTTCTCTATGGGTGCCTTGGCGTGTTTCTAGACGCTAACCTTAGACTTTAGGCAGGCTCAGCCTAATGCCACTGAGAAAGAGGCCTAAAGGGTCACACACTAAGTGTGTCCATGTATCTCAGTTAAATATTAATTTAACAAGTTAAATAAATATTATTCCCGACTGTGGTTTAATAATTATTTAAGGATGTCTGATCGCATTTATTTTGACACTAGTTATTCGAGATAATATATTGTGGACGAAATAATATATTTATTAACGAGTAATGCAGTTAAATTTATTTAAGAAATAAATAGTCATTACTGAAGGTCTAATAAATGTGGTGGAAAGAAATGGAAAATAAAAGTACACGCCGTGTATTAATTATTACACGCCGTGTAGTTTTTCCAGTTGGGATGTTGAGGATTTAATATTATTTTATTAAATGATATTTATTATAATCAGCGTGGGCGCATGTCAAGGAATTAATAATTCCACATGGGGGGTTTTCAATAAGAGTTAATGAAATAAATAAAACGCGTAACGTGTTTATTTATTGTCATAACTCTATTAACCTCAAACATGATTATAAATATCCTCACAGCCCAAACATTTTGAAGAGCCATTGGTTGTACACAACGGAATTGGAAATACTCTCAAGCCAAGAGAGAATTCCCTTTCCACTAAGAACGCCCTCAAGTTACGAGAGCAAGATCCTCCACCGGATCAAGGCGGTCAAAGGCAGATATCGCAAGCGAAGGTTCTTCCACGCTAGCACTCAGAGATCCCTTTGGCGACGTCCAGAGATATGTGACACACGTGTGGATCACCGCTAGAGGAATCATACACTTGGATTCTACAATGCAACGAAGGATCACCGAATCGTGACCGAACACATCAATGAAGAATGAATTCCAAGAAGGTAATTCTTATGCATTAATTAAATTAATTATAATCAACATATGATGATCCTCCTCAAGGGTTACGGGACTCTTATTTTATTTTCGTTCTTCGTTTTATTCCAAAGATTCGGCGTTTTATATCATGACGGATCTCGGATTGAACGTTGTTTAACGTTAAAATTAAAGTTGGGAAAACCCACTAACGCGCTTCCGCTGCGCCCGAAACCTTCACACAGGACATAATTTTGAAAGATGTCCAAGTTGTTCACACCTTTCACAAATAGTCTCTAGAGGCTGGAACCTATTTTCTATCTTGACTTCATTCTTCTCAACTTTCTTCAAGAAAACATTTTCATTCTTCTTACATTGAGGAGATTGACTCCCCCTCAATCTCTGCCTTTCATAACATCTGGGGAGGTGGTAATAATGTTGATTGAACCAACACATATTCGTTGTATGCCTGAATCCACCACAATACCAACAGTACCCATAGAATGAGTACCTCTATTTAAAGCTTTTGTTCTGATACTCCTTTGTTACTCTTTCTTCATCCCCACCAACCATTCTTTTTTTAGCAAGACTGCTCTACTCGAATTCTGATTTTTCTTGTTTTTCACCAGTGTTAGACTTAGGTTTCCTTGAAACTTCAGGGTTCCATGCAACAATGGTCTTGGCCACATAAATAGATTTCTCATCTTTCTTCTTTACAGCAACCACTTTATTCTTCTGTTGAATTTATTCAGGATTTTCCTATTGGGAGCTTTCAACTACAAAAGTAGTTGAGTTTTGAAAACATATGTTTCTTAACTACACTTCTAAGTGCTTCTTTTGAATGAGCTCTAATTCGTCCTCTTTTTCTTTCAGCTTGACTATCATGTGCCCATTTTGGTTTTTCTCATCCTCAATAGACTTCTTCAAATTTTCAAGTTCTTTCTCAAGTTCTTCTTTATCATTAGCTTGATTGCATGCTGAGGAAAATTAATCTTCCAACTTTTTGATAAGTTTCTCCAACCTTCTGATCATCCTTAAACATTCTTTTAATTCTTCTTTCAGATGCATCTCAAGCTAAGTTTCTTCTTCTTTTGAGCTGATGCTTCTGAAATCGTCATCATTCACTATTGCATTGAAAGTATTTTCAACACCATGCTCAACTGATTTTTCAGATTCATCATCAATTTATTCATCTTCTTCATTTATAGATATAAGACTTTTTCTCTTGTATTTGAAGAACTGCTTGTCTTTCCCTGACTTTCCTTTACCACCCTGCTTCTTCCATAACTTTCATGGCATTATTTATTCATCATCACTGTCTTCTTCATTATCCATTCAAGGGCAGTTAGCCGCAAAGTGGCCAACTCCTCCACATTCAAAACACTTCAAGGGAATCTTTACCTTGTATTTACCTGTGCCTCTTTAAAAAAATTTAAAAACAAGGATAAAATATCATTAATTTTTTTACATACCTCACTTTTAGAGTCAGAGTCACCACAATATTCATCAATAAAGATCTTCTTAGACTTTTCCTTCTTTATGGCTTTGAAAGATAATTCTCTGTCAACCTTTGTCTTGGTCTTCATAGCCTTTTACCTTATCATAATATTAGTAATGAGGGTGCTATGAAAATCATCAAGAGATAGATTCTCTGAGTCTCTGTATTCTAATGAAGATACCTTCACATCAAATTTATCAGGAAGAATCCTCAAGATCTTTTCCTCCACAGTAGAGTCTTTAAACTCTTCACCAAGACATCTAATGGTACTAACAATATCGTTTACCATGGTGAAGAAATCCCCAACAGATTCATGCTCTCCCATCTTCACGTGTTCATACTTCAATCTCCATATTTGATGTTTTGCCTTCTTGACTTTTTTATTGCCTTCATATATGTTTTTCAGTTTTTCCCATATACCTTTGTTTGTGACCACTCCTTTTACTATCAAGAATTCACTTTCAGAAAGTGAAGAAAATATATCATTCTTGGCTCTTCCATCATTATCAAGAAACTTCTTGTCAACAGGTGTGAGTGGAAAATTGTCTTCAATGGGGGGAAACCCAACTGTTGCAGCTTCAAGAACATCATAACTAATAGACATGAGATAAGGTAGCATTATATCCTTTAAGATGTGATAGTTCTTCCCATTGAATATTAGAATGCCTTTATTGTTCACACAATTCAGATTATCCATCAGCAAGGAAAACAAAGGCAACCTGGCTCTGATACCTTTTGTAAGGACCTAGTTGGAGTAATGAACCACTGAGGGGGGGAGGGGGGGTGAATTAGTGGTACCCTTTTTCTTCTTTTAGGTTCCCTGAAAATGAGAACAACCTTTGTCTCCTGTTAAATATAAACTTCCCTGATGAGAGACAAAAAAGCACACATCCAAAGGAACACATCAATTTACAAGGTTCACTATTCAATATGAATAGCTACGTCCTTGGTATGGTTGGAAACAATCCAGCACCATACAATCCACTAAGAAAACAATCCTTGGATTACAATGAGTAGGATATAGCCTTACACTCCTGAAGCACTGTGAAGCAATCACTCATGTGTGTGTGCACCCTCTTATCACAATAGGGAAATGTATCTTTTCTTATAACAACTTATATTACCTGCACTTCCTTTCTAATACACAAGTGTAAGCAAGTTCAGCACAAATATTCACTTCCCTACCCAGAAGAAAGGCAAGGACTCCTTGGACTTGAGATAGATCAATTACAGTCCAAGCTTCCTATTCTGAATCTCCACTCCAAATTTTCCCAATCCGATTCTTAAATATGAATCTTCCTCAGTCTGAGAAACTCAATACGGTGAAATCCAGTACTGATTTTCCATTCCGAATCTCCACTCTGAATTATTCACTCCAAATTCTTCGCTCCGAATTTTCTTCTTCACTCTGATTCTTCAATCTATGTCTTACTCAGTCTGAGAAACTCAATATGGTGACAGCCAGTATTGATTCCCAATTCCAAATATCCACTCTAAATTCTTCACGTCGAATTTTATTCTTCACTCTGATTCTTCAATCCGAGTCTGCCTCAGTCTGAGAAACTCAATACGGTGATAGCTAGTACTGATTCGCCATTCGGAATCTCCACTCTGAATTCTTCACTCCAAACTTTCTCATTCTGAGAAACTCAATACAGTGTCAATGAGTATAAAATTCTCATTTCAATTGAGACTGCAATGAATCTCTGTCGGCCAAACACTTCTTCTTATCTCTATATTATCATAGCTTCTCTCTCTACTTTTTCATCAATCACTTACTTTGCACTCTAATCTCCTTTTATAGGTGCTCCAAAATGTTTTTAGGCGGGAAACCAAAATAATTTTCCTGCTCACTTAAATTCACCCAAATCTTAATTTCTCATGAAATCACAGAGTAATTAAGACTTTTTCAATGCTTCAAGAATCTTCTCAAATCATCTTCCCCTTCTCTTGAATTAGAGCTTTGGCATTTTCTGGATCCGACCTTGTTACGCAGGTTTCTCGGAGTAACATTCTCGGATCTACTCTTCATGAGTCTTCGACATCACTTTCAATTCTCGGAATGACTCGTCATTACTTCTCGAAAAGACTTCTCCATTCTCGGAGTGACTTCACACTTCTGGCTACGAACTTTAGGTTCAGGAAGTCGACTCTGAACTTCTTCACTCTGAAATTCCGACTCATCAAGTCGACTCTGAACTTCCCGCTACGAACTTCTGACTCAGGAACTCAACTCTGAACGTCACGATATGAACTTATTCTTCAGAAATTCGACTCCAAACATTCCTCTATGATCTTCTGACTCATGAAGTCGACTCTGAACTTCTCACTATGAACTTCTTCTTCAGCAAGTCAACTCTGAACATTCTGCTACGAACTTCTGACTCATCAAGTCAACTCCGAACATCTCACTAACGAACTTCTTCTTCAGCAAGTCGACTCCGAACATCTCGTTACGAACATCAGGTTCTCGGAACAGCTGTTCTAGATTCTCAGAACGACTCTTGGTTCTTGATACGACTTCTTCAATCATCGATACCAGAGATTTTGAATTCTCAGAATGACTCCTCCAGATCTCTGTATGATTTCACCACCAAACTTTTTCTTACATCATGAGTACTTGCATATAATCACAAATTAGAGTTACAAAATTGCAATTCATCACCACAATTAGGGCCTTCACATCTCCTATCAGCCAGCTTTCCAGAATGTGCAATTTCCCGGTTTCGAACTTCTCAATTTCCAGACTCCGAATTCTTCAAACACCTGGTTCCAAATATTCCATATTATTGGTTCTAAATCTTCAAACATCCAGCTTCTGAATTCATAGAAATTCAAGATGAATTTCCTTTAAGAAAACTTCCTCAAGATCAACAAAAGACAATCCATACAAACCATCCCTTCCTTCAGCTTGGTCCTAACAAATATGTTTGAATTCTATTTTTGTGTAATTAACACAAACATGTGGGTTATGTAAATAGTTACACATCAATATGGTTTGAACATATTGATTTGGTGGATGGATTAGGATTCCAACCTAAATTACTAGAAGCATGCATACATATATCGATTCTTTAATCAGATTTAATTAATAACAATGGTTTATTTTAGATAAAAAAGATGGATTCCGCCTATATTTATTGCAACGGTCAAATAATTGAGACAGAATAAGGATGTAGTTATAGTATACATCCAGAAGCTATTGTGATTCTTGGAGGATATACTACTTTTGAAGCTGTGCAAAGGAAAATTCATCAAAAGTTAAAACTGGCGAGGAATCAGGTGATAGAGTCCATCACATTCAGACATCTCCAATTTATAGATTGGTTTTGGCATGTGACCTATCTGGTAAATGATGATGATGATTGGGAATATATACTTTCACTGGTTAAGTATATACCTGAGAATCCAATGATGGAGTTGTATGTCACTATAGCTACAATGGAGGTTCCATCAACATTGGAAGTTGACTCATCTCAAATTCTTGAGACTATGTCATATGATCCTTCACATCAAGAAGTTACATCAGCATCGTTAGTTGTTCCATCATTTCCATCAGCCACAGTTTCAATGGATAGTCCTCAAAAAACTGTAGATGCATTGGTCAATGAATTTGAGGATGATGAAAATTTCGAAGAAGTAGATCAAGAGGAAGTTGAAAAAGAAGAAGAGAATGCAGAAGATCTGTCTGTGCCAACTCATGTGATGTTCAACTGGCCGTTGAACCATCCTCCACTATTGGCTTCATGGTCAACTGTAGGCATTAATTGCTTGCCAAAATTTGAATATTCATTTATTACTCCCAGTTCAGAATTTCCAAGAATCATTGGTGGCACAGATCGTGTGTCAGATAATGGTGTTTTGTATATTGGCAGAGGGTTTGAGAGATAATAAGCAATGAAAAA
This sequence comes from Viscum album, assembly GCA_963277665.1. NCBI lineage: Eukaryota > Viridiplantae > Streptophyta > Magnoliopsida > Santalales > Viscaceae > Viscum > Viscum album. Next base: position 173,491 of record CAUJRU010000205.1, read on the forward strand.
TGTGATAAAACAATATCACATTGAAATACATTACTCATATGTGGTAGAAGAGTAAAAGAGGTCTTACTATTTGATCCATTGTGACAAATATGAATCAAACTATCAACTGCTTCTGTGAGCTATTATTGATAACACTTTTCACAGCTGGCACATCACTAGATTTACTCCACACACCTGTGTGAACCCAAGATTGTCATAAGAACACTCTTCATTAGATGTTGAGTTTGTTTCAACTATTATTGCTGAAATTATTAGAGCATTTCAAGACATCCCTATGGTTATGGTCATTGAGAGAATCAAACAACGTTTTGGGTATCAAATCTCTTACTGGAAGGCATGGGTAGCACGACAAAAGGCTATTGTGAAAGTGTATAGTGATTGGGATGACTCTTACCAAGTTTTACCACAACTGTTGGAGCTTCTACAGCACAATAATAAAATAGTCTATCGGTTACATAATGTTGAATATGTTAACCAACGGAACCAACATGACTGCTCAATGGTTGTGTTTGATATATTATTTTGGACATTTTTACCATGTGTGGAGGCTTTTAGACATTGCAAGCAGTTTATACAGATTGACGGAACATTTCTGTATAAAAAGTATACATGAAATTTATTGATTGCTGCCACAAAAGATGGAAATCGAGACCCTCTACCTATACCATTTTCAATTGTTGAGAAAGAGAACTTCTCATCATGGAGATGATTTCTGGCATGTCTCTGAGTGTTTGTTACGGATGCAGAAGGGATTTGTCTAATTTTTTATCTCCACTGTGAAATCATGGAGGAGATACAGTCTGAGGGTCTATCGTGGAGACCACCCTATTCCCATTATCAATACTGTATTAGAAACATTTCCGGAAATTTAATAAAGAAATTCTAGAATGAGTCGATGAGGAAGGCAATATTAAAAATTAGTATGAAAATCCTTTTCTATTTTAATTTTTTTGTCATAGTTATTTTCATAACTGTTCAGATGACAGCTTGTATTATAACATATGATCCTCAACAAAAAAGGATTGAGGAGCATCTTCAAGATATTCATAGAGTGAATCCAGAAGTGTACGATTACATGATGCAAATTCCAAAGTAGAAATGGTCATTGGAATATGATGATGGGGGAGATATGGTCATATGATGACCAACATCGTAGAATGTATAAATGGAGTTTTCAAGGGAGTTTGAAAACTACCTATAACAGGTAAATAAAAATATTTGAATATATGTTACTCATAAGGGATACTATTATAATATAATATTTTCATAATGTCTTAATCTAAATTTCAGGGTTGGTACAAGAGAGCTTCTATCGTACTGTAAAGTACTTTATGGAACGAGGAACATAGGCTGAAGATGGCTTGAACAGAGGGATGCGCTATGGAAACCATTTCCAATGCGAGCTAGATACAGTTTTTCAGGAGGATGAAACTTACCATGTAACTGCATTTAATCGTCCAGAGCAACAATTTGAGGTCGCTGAGCCCGGTGATGCTGTGGCATGTAGCAATGGTCATGTGCGAGTTGCTTTACTGGAGAAGCATTATTGTGAATGTGGAAACTTTCAGGCACTGAGATATCCTTGTGGCCATGTGATTGTAGCATGTGCTTATGTACACATATCTTGGGAGCTGTTCGTTGATCCGGCTTATCGACTCGAGAGCATCAACTCCTGCTATAGTACTCCATGGTTTCCAATTGGGGAATATCAGAATTTTCCACTGTCTGATGGTGCACCCACGCTTCAACCAAAAAATAATATACTTCAACCTAAAGGGAGGCCAATGTCGACTCATATTTGGAAGGATATGGATTGACCTAGTGAACATCCAGCTGGATGGTGGTGCAACATATGCTTCCAGGAAGGTCATATGAAGACACGTTGCCCTAGACACATATGGAAATCATCTAATGGTTAAAATGAATCATGTATTTTATCAGTTACTGTAAAACATTGTACATGTAATCATTTTTATCATTATCACCATTTTTAATCATATTTTTCTTACTTTTATATAGGGTAACTTTTGGAAAATGTTCCACGATTTTACTTGACATTCTTTGTCAAACTGTCAACATTACATGAGTAGCTTTAAACAGACAACACTAAATCAAGAAAAAGGAATGTACCTGTATAAGAAAACATTTATACGTTGTGTGCAGGTTCATTGAAATGATGTATTATGGTTATTTCAATTGTTTTTTCTACTGATGTAGTGAGTTAAAAGAATACTGATATTTATTTGGCTTTATTGATCAATGAATCGAAAACATGGATTAGTTGTGAATCACACCCAAATTTAATAAACAAACTATAGATTGTCTGTGCATTTCACTACTGGCAGTTAAATATCACTTAACATAGCGTGTTGGAAGAATTCTGAGTTTTATTTGTCTTCATTCATCAGTCTTTTATAATTAAAGATGAACATACAATAGCCACAAAACAAAAATGAGGAATCTCTGAAAGTCTTCACCCCAACACCCCATCATGGGAGACAACAACTGACCCATTGTGTTTATGCTTCTTTTAATAATTAAATGATAAATATCATATCTCACATGATAAATGTCATATCTTATATGAAATTCATTTTTTACTGTTTGCACATTCTGATGGAGCAGCCACTTTTATCTGGCCAGGAGATGCACGTGTCGCATGATGTGTTGGCGCGACGACATGTTATACATATTCATGTTTGGATAGCACATCGTTTCCATCACGAGGAACCTCCGACAGTTATTTTTCCATTCCTTAGATGTCCAGGATTATATGGAGTCGCTATGTGTGACTTCAAGACCATTGACCATCATTTGATAGCTGCGTTGGTTAAGAGATGGCGACCAGAGACACACACATTTCATCTCCCAGAAAGGGAGATGACTATTACATTAGAGGATGTCGCCTAAATGTTGGGGTTACCTATCTATGGACATGCAGTTATGGGTACCAGTATTGGCGATTGGGCTGAAGTCATACAGAGGCTGCTAGGCATTGACATCATCGGTGCACTGGGTGTCCTCCAGGGTTCACGATTGCACATGAGGTGGTTTGATCAGCATTTCGAAGTCATTCCGGATGATGAAGACGAGGAGACGCTTCTTCAGCACACACGTGCATACATTTTGCGGCTGCTCGGAGTCATGTTGTGCATCGACTACTCCACGGCTTTGGTACACATAATGTACCTCCCAATACTTGAGGATCTGGATCAGATGACTACATACAGTTGGGGGTCCGTTGTATTAGCACATCTGTACAGATATCTCTACACCAGTTTTCAGGTTAATTCACATTAGATTGCAGGTTTCATGGTTTTAGTACAGATGTGGGCCTGTGATCGTTTTCCACACATCTCTCCTCGAGTTGTCGCACCGCTTGCACCAGAGCTACTGCAGGAATTTCCTCAAGGACGATGGTATGTCTACTTCATTAATTTCAGTTATTTAGTACTTTTGTTATTGTTTTTTATAAACATTCCATAGATTAATCATTTTTCACCAGGTGGAGTCAGTCTCAGAAGTTTGCACATACTTCGAGACATAGTGTGCACAGCTTTCGACAGATATTTGACGCCATAGTGCCTGCTGATGTAAGTTAAACAGTATTTTTTTGTAGGAAAATTTGTTTTTTTATAATTATTTTAAGTAATTTCAATATAATCTCAGTAACATTGTCATTGTACTATATGACTTATTTTTTGAGTTTACATTTCAGGTTTCATGGACTCTTTATACAGGTTATGTCTACGCATCACTTCCAATGTACTGCACAGTTATGGTTGGAGATTGTGCTGTAGTGGTGCCACTCATTCACTTCCACATCATTGAGTGGCACCAGGCAGACCGGGTGATGCGCCAGTTTGGTTTTATACAGAATATCCCCATGACACTATGATAGTCTACTGAGTTACATTCGATTGTGATTATAGGTAGACAGACGAAAGACTGTCGGCAACATCATGCATCTTATATCGAGATTTGGGACAGGCGTTCCTGATTCCGTATCTTTCCACATGGATATACCACAACACACTCTCAGTTATCTGATAAGGGGGATTATGAACATTGGTATCGACGTCACCCCATCATGCACCTTACACGTCAGGGGATTGGAATTCAACAGTTGGTATCTTTACTAAGATTTATTATTTTTGTGTAACTCATTTTTTATAATAATTTGAATGTTATTTCATTCGCAGGCTGACACCATTGGTCATCTTGCACATTCCACACAGCCTCAAGAGCATGCACTTATTCTGCGGGATGTAGTTCATCGGGATGTGGTGGCTCTATTCGATCATCTCTGGTTGATACGTGACAATTTTTTTGATGAGGAGCCACAAATATATCTTGATCCATATCTTCAGGTTGAAGCACCTGAGGATGACGATTTCTCTGTTATGCCTGTTGAGGACGATGTACCGACACCACTGCCTCAAGTTGGATGATAGAGACGAGCACATTCGGAGGGGTAGAGGCGACGACATCGACATCCGAGAGTGGCTCCTGCAGATGTCGCCGCACCACAAAGAGATGCTCTGGCCCAGCCAACTGATGATTTTGCACAGTAGGGAGACACTTATATACCACATATAGAGTCTCCATAGACTACTATAAACTTCGATCTGGGTGCATTCACACAGCTTATGGATGCCCCCTCTCCTCCCGACGAGGCCTTCTTTAGTACCCCATTTCTACTATTTATAGGAGCTTCGGAGCCATATGGCACCCCATATGATTTTGGGGCGTCCTCCTCACATGGTTTTGGTCAGTCCTCTACACAGCACCATGGGGAGGCACTAGAAGCACCAGAAGAAGAGGAACCCACAGATAGGACACCAGAGCGACACGAACGTCGGACGCAGAGAGGACATGAGATTCAGACGCCGCGTTGTGGTACTCGGGGTCATCGTCGTTGATGTTTTTGGATGTCATGTTGTATATATTAAAAAACATATTTACTATGATAAGTAATTGTTGTTTAAGAAAAATAACAAGAAAATCAAAAATATAGTAAATACAAACTGATTTAAATTAACTACTAAATTATAAAGTACATGTACAATATAAACAAAATTTGTCACACAGGCTAAACATCTGATAATTTGTTGAAAAATTAAAATAAAAACATACATATAGTATCCAAAAAATATTTACATGACTACTTAAATATTTATAATCATTACATTTATAATTATATAATAATAAATATATTTATGAATGTAAATTACTAATTGGTAATTAATTAATTAATAATTAACCATTAATAATTAATAATTATATTGACAAATAAAAATTAATAATTATATTACTAACTAATTAATTATTGTATATTTAATAATTATATTTTATAGGCTTTCAAAGTAACATACTTGAAACATTATTAAGTTTCAAGTAGGTTGTTTTGAAAAACTATAAAATATTTTTTATCGACATTGATTATGTATTTTTTTTAAATTTCATCTATTTATTATATGTTTAATCCATGTTTTATGTTTCATTTATATTGGTCATATAGTTTATATTTTATAGGCTTTTAATGTCACAAACTTGAAACATTTTTATGTTTCAAGTAGGTGGTTTTGAAAGACTAGAAATTATTTTTCATCGACATTTTTTACGGAATTTTTTTATTTTCATATATTTATTATATGTTTAATCCATTTTTTAAGTTTCATTTATATTGGTCATATAGTTTATATTTTATAGGCTTTTAAAGTCAAATACTTGAAACATTTTTAAGTTTCAACTAGGTGGTTTTAAAAGACTATAAATTATTTTTTATCGACATTTTTACGTAATTTTTTTTATTTTCATCTATTTAGTATACTTTTAATCCATATTTTACATTTCATTCATATTGGTCAAATAGATTATATTTTATAGGATTTCAATGTCACATACTTGAAACATTTTTAAGTTTCAACTAGGTGATTTTGAAAGAGTATAAAATATTTTTTATCGACATTGTTTACGTAATTTTTTTAATTTCATCTATTTAGTATATGTTTAATCCATGTTTTAAGTTTCATTTATATTGGTCATATACTTTATATTTTATAGGCTTTCAAAGTCACATACTTGAAACATTTTTACGTTTCAAGTAGGTGGTTTTGAAAGACTATACAATATTTTTTATCGACATTGTTTATGTAATTTTTTTAATTCCATCTATTTAGTATATGTTTAATCCGTGTTTTAAGTTTTATTTATATTGGTCGTATAGTTTAAATTTTATAGTCATTAATAATACTGTTTTTATTACCAATTTATTATATGTTTAACAATATTTCGAATTTATTTATAAATAATTACTTATAACTATATAAACATAGATTAGTAATTATAGATTTAAAATTATATATATATGTACAAATATATAATTATAAATATATAGCTATAACTATAATTACAATATAATTCTAAATATATTTCTAAATATAATTATACACATATATATATATGAATATTAAATATATTTATAAATAAATTTTAAATATATATGTAACAATATTTTCATAATTATATATTTATAAATATATTAATATTTATATAATTATATATATTTATTTATAAATATTAGTTTATAATTATATAATTACAGAAATATTTATTATTTTAAAAAATACATATAAATAGATTTATATTTATAAATATCTATTTTTAATTATATATATACATAATTATATTTGTACACACATATATATTTAACTATTTATAATTATAATATTTATTATATTTATATGTAAATATATAAATAAAACACACAAATCAGAAAACAACCCTAATATTTTATATAATATAACTTTATAAAAATAAATAAACCATATATGTTTAATTTAATACATATTTTTTATTTAGAAAATTATATATAATTTTATAATTTTATATAAATAATTATATGTAAGGTTTATTCCATTATTTTATTATATAATTAAATAAGGTTTATAACTACATAAATATAAATTTATAATTATATAACTATAAATATATTTATAAATATAATTATAAATAAGTTAAAATTTTTAAATACATATTTATAAGTATATTTTTAAAATTTTAATTTTTAATTTAGTAATTATTTATTTAAAAAGGGATGGGGTGAAAAAAAAACAAAAAACAATAAAAGGGAGTGGTGCAAAACAAAAAAAAAACAAAAAAAACAAAAGGGTGGAAAAGCGCAACTTGATGTGGTGCTAGCCACCCGAAATGTTGAGCGCCACTTAATGTGGCGCTCAACTGACCCATTACACTAAACAATTTCACCCTAAACCCATTAAAAAAACACCATTGTGGCCAAATTAACCCCATGGTGGAGATACATCTTTTGATTTTGCAAACCATCAGTCATGCGATGCACAAAAACAAACTCGGAAACAATGGCTTCAGTGTGCAATGCCTCGCGAGTCCCTGGTTATGCGATGCAGTGACACCGTGGGTCTCACGATGTCCCCTGCTCGGCCTCCTCATAATGGTCTTAAGATGTGCGACCCATATTTCATGCACCCTCATTCGCCATACAGTGCAAGCCCACACCTATTTATACAATGGTATCAATGTGCACTCCCAGTAGAAAGGCACAAAACCCACCGCAAAACCTAATGGAGCTCTTGCGGATCGCTTGAGTGCATGCAACATGTTGTGTCATTGTAAAGACACCAATCAACTTGAAGAATCCTTCACGAGACTTTCTGTAGCGTGATCCATCCGCACAGACCCGCGAACTTGCGGGGTGTCACACCTTGGTTTAGCGGGGATAATTTGGGGTGGGGGTTTATTTTTTTTTTAATGGGTTTAGGGTGAATAAAATTAGGGGAATGGGTTTGTTGAGCACCATATGAAGTGGTGCTCAATGTTTTGGGTGGCTAGCACCACTTTAAGGGGCGCTTTGCCACCCTTTTTTTTTGCACACCCCCTTTTTTTGCACACCCCCCTTTTTTTGCACACCCTTTTTTTGCACACCCCCTTTTTTTGCACACCCCTCCCTTTTTTTGTTTTGTTTTTTTGCACCCCATCCCTTTTTAAATAATTTTTTTTTGTTTTGCACACCCCTCCCTTTTATTTTTTTTTTCACCCCATCCATTTTTAAATAAATAATTACAAAATAAATAACTAAAAGTTTGTTTTTTTGTTTTGTTTTTTTGCACCCCATCCCTTTTTAAATAAATAATTACAAAATAAATAATTAAAAGTTTAAAAATATACTTATAAACATGTATTTAAAAATGTAAATTTATTTATAATTATATTTATAAATATATTTATAATTATATAATTATAAATTTATATTTATATAGTTATAAACCTTATTTAATTATATAATAAAATAACAAAATAAACCTTATATATAATTACTTATAATAAATATAATAACTAAAATAAATACAATAAATTTATAAAAATGTTTGTTATAATTATAACAATTATATAAATATAATAAATATACAATTATAAAAAATATAAAATTATAATAATTATATAATTATAATAAATATATAAATATAATAATTTTATGTTTATAATAAATATATAATGAAAAATTTAATAATTATATAATTACAACAATTATAATAATTATATAATTTTAAATTTAATAATTATATAATTATAATAAATATAAAAATATAATTACAATAATTATATAACTATAAATATAATAAAGATATAATTAAATATAAAAACCTTATTAAAATTATATATATAACCTTTTAAAATTATTTATATTTATTATATTTATTATAATATATTATAATTATATATTTATTATAAAATTATAATTATGTATTAAATTTATAATTATGTATTATAATACATAAATAAACCATATTAAATTTATTTATAATTTTTTTTAAATTTATATATAATTATTTTACATTCATAAATAAACCATATTAAATGTATTAATATATATATATATATATAAATAAAATTTATTAAAATTATTTATATTATTTATATTTATTATAATATATAACAATTGTGTATTTATTAAATTTATAATTATGTATTTATTATAATATATTATAATATATTATAATTATGTATTTATATTATAATATATTATAATCATTTATTTATTATAATATATTATAATTATGTATTTAGAATTACGAATTTATTATAATATATTACAATTTGTTGGATCGAATAGTTGATATAAAAGTCTATTAGATGGAACAATACAAGAGGGGGGGTGAATTGTAGGTTTAAAAACTTTTGAGTTTTAGTAACAAAGAGATTAGTTTAAATGAACTTAAACTAATACTAATACAAACACCCACAATTGTATTGAATGTAAAAGGTATGATGTATTGTAATACTAATGTAATGAAAAACAATTGTATTCAAGATGAACACAATAATCAGAGTAATACAGATATGAATGATTCTACCTTAAAGCGTATAGAACCAATCAAAACAATATGTAATAGAATGATTGTAATTGAAACAATTACAATTGAATATGTAAGGAAGAAAGGAAACAATACAATTCCTTTCTAATACAACAGCGGAAAAGTAAAAGTAATACAATTCTTTTAACCCAAAGAGAAGGGTTATCCTTTCACCTAGGATAAAAGGTCTGTCTCACCAACACCTTGGTGAGCCCTCGATACGATGATCGGCTCGTCTGTCTGCCTATCCCCGGCAGCCCTCGATACGATGATCGGCTCGTCTGTCTGCCTATTCCTGGCAGCCCTCGATTTTGCAGGTAATCGGCACCTCTGTCTTTCAATTACTTGAAAGCCCTCGATACGATGATCGGACGCACAAGGCTGATGAGAGAAGTCACAGTGTCTCTCTCTAAAAACTTCGTAGTTCACAGTCTCTTCGTTCATCAGTATTTTCTCAACTTCAAATGACCTCCTATTTATAGGCCTCGGGATCCAACGGTCATATTGCCTCCAACGGTCATATTGAAACAGAAAGCACGACATCGTTTTGATTAGTATATAACTAACTCAACGACATCGTTTCGTTAGGATAAGAGATATATAGAAATGTAAAACATGAGTACGATTCATATGCAGAGAGTTTTTGACAAAGTACCAAAACAAATATTGATCATCTGAATAGCAAAGTCAGTACGATATGATTGACAGAGTCAGTACGATACATTTGACAGAGTCAGTACGATACGTTTGACAGAGTCAGTACGATACGTTTTGGTCAGTACGATCAACATCGTACGATACGATAAACATGATAAAAGACAATTTGTTATTTACAAACATATGATAAAATACTTTTGAGATTTCCAAAACATGACATAGAATATATTTGTGATTTCCCAAACATGATGTAAAAGCCAAAAGAGGACTTTTGACTTAACAATCTCCCCCTTTTTGGAAAGCACAAACACACAATGTAAATGAAACAAGAAATACTTATCTCCCCCTGAGTTATTGAAAACTCTTCTGAATAAGAAATTGAATACAACTAACTCCCCCTTAGGTATTGACTTTCCTAAGGATTGTATTCATAGATTTTCCTTAAGAGCATTTTAATGCATTCTCCCCCTTTGTAAAACAAACTTTGCTTTGTAAATTTTCTCCCCCTTTGTGATTTACAAAAAGAAAGGAGGAATCTCGAAATGTCTGGAAAAGTTAGTGAAGTAATACAAGACAATGGATAAAAGAGAGGATTATAAGAGTTATTACAAAACAAATAAGTTCCAAAAGAAACAAATACAACAATAATTTGTTTTCTCTTTCCTTCTCTTTCTTGATAAGCTCATGAAGCACAGCTTTCATCTTCTTGATCTCCTTCTTGTCTTCAGAAATTGATTCACCCTGAGTTTTGAGAAGGTCCTGTTGATCCGCAAAAATTTGATCTTGATTTCTGATGGTCTCCTCCTGTACTCTGATTACTTCTTCAAGGGTATCAATTCTGTTTTGCAGAGTCTTGTTATCCTTGGATAACTCGGAATTTTGATTCTTCAGTAAAACCATTTCATCTTTGAAAGATGAAACCTTCGAGAATTCTGATTGGAAAACATTCATCCTCTCTTGCAAATCTTTCACTGAAGGAACATCGGCTCTTTGAGAAGACAAAAGGTTCAGCCTTTCAACCGTTTCTTTATCAAGCTTGTTGAAAGCAATTGCTAGCTCATTTGATAACCTCCTTATATCTTCAATAGCTATTTCATGATCATTGATTGAGCTCTCTGTTTTGTACGACCACTTAGTAATCTTATTACATGCCTTCTTATGAGAAACTGAGCTTTCTGAAAGAACTTTCAGATCGGATTCAACAGACAAGACTTTCTTTCTCAATTCTTTTACAGATCCAAACTTCTTTCTCTGATTTTCAGTGATAAAATCAATCTTTCCTTCCAGCCTCGGAAAATAAGGAATGGTTTTCTCCATCCTTCTCAAAACTTGAACAATGTAATCACTCTTCTTGAGAGAGATTTTATGCTCTGAATCAGTATCTTCATCGTACGATGCTAGTTCATACGATCTGCTTGAATCAACAACTGGCTGTTTCCCTTTCGCTTTTTCTTTCTGTTTTCTTTCATCTTCCACTCTGTCACTAATGACAACTACTTTATCAGATTGAGAAGATTGAGCATCTTGCTTTTCTCGAGATGACATCCTGTCCGAAGATTTTTCCTGATCGGCATGAGGAGTTTGTTGAACACCTTCGCTCAGCTTTTGAAGCGATTCCTCTCTACTTTTCTTTGAACTTTGAAGAAATTCTAACAGAAAATCTTCTTCTTCTACTTCTTCTATCACTTGTTTTCCTTTTTCTTTCTCAGGCAGACTCTGTACGATGGGCTCTTGATGCACTTCCACAGTTAGTTGAGCACTAGCATCTTCAACTGCTTTCAAGACTTTAGAAATATCAAAGTCCTGAGCCTTTCTCTTCAGAAGAGTCTTCTATTTCTTTTCAGCTTGAAGGGTTTCTTCTACCCTTATCCTTTCTGCAAGGGCTTCAGCAGGGTCAAGTCCAAACTTCGGATCACCCTCTTTTCTCTGTTCCTTGTCCTTTCTCCACTTTGCAACAACTTCTTTACTGTACCTCGGCTTCTTCTTTGGCTTTGAACTAGTCTGCAGATCAGACTTTCGAGTAACACCGGCGGATTGATTGTCTTTGGCTGGCATAGGTGCCGATTGATTTTCAGGCAATTCAGCTTCTACATCTCTGACAAAAAGTTTTGAATTTGAATCAAAACAAACATTCATCTTTTTCATCGTACTCTTATTAATGAAAGACGGCCACAAATCCATAGGTTCTCCTTTCAAAGGAATGTTACAAAACTTCATACTCTCAAGAATGAATTTTGTAAGGATGGCTGGATACATTATTATCTGGGATTTAATCCCTCCTTTCTTGACATTCTTGACGGTTTCAAAAATATATCCCATGAGATTCACTTTCCTCATATTCACAAGATAATCGAGCTTAAAGACATCAGAAACTTTAAGAGTTTCTCTATCCCCTTTCCTTGGAACAAGAAAACCTTTCATCCATAAGGTAACAAACCGATTGTCTGGTGAAAGATGATAAACTTTCATCTTTCCCTCATTAACAACAAACAAAGATTTTTCAGCACTTTCTCTATTGAACGTACCAACTTCCCCTGGTAGTTTGTGAGATGGACAGAATGAATCCCCTTCTATAGAAACGTTCAGAAAGTGTGCCGCTTGTTTCACAGACATGGATAATTTTCTATCGTACACAGCGAAGTTTATAGTCATATCTTTGTCGAAAGACACGGTTTTGTAAAATTGACAAACTTCATCAAAAAGAACTGGATCTTGAGTATCAGGCTTTTCCACACAGAGATGTTCCCATCCTTGAAACAAAATAATCCTCTTGATTGTAGAATCGTACATATCGAAGAATTCTCGGGATACTAACCTTTCTCTGTGAAAGTCTTTCTCTGTAAAAGTCTTTGAAGACATTTCAGCGGGAGTGTTGGCAGAGGATTGAGACATAAAGATGATGCCGATTGAGAAGATCGTACGATTGTTTATAGCTGGGGGAGCAGAGCTTCGCCTCAATTCCTGAACAATCAATGTGGGTTTGGGGAGGGGAGGGGGGTATTTATAGGAAAAAAAAAGAGATGACCGTTGAACTTCTACGGTCGAGATTAGATAAAACCAGATCAATGGTTAGGATTAAAACAAAGAAAGAAAATAAAATAAAAATTGAAAAAGATACCTGTCGGAGAACAAAAGGTGATTGCTGGATTTGGTAAGTTTCAAAGAAACAATCGTAAGAAAAAAAAACATGATGCCGATGGAAAACAGTCATTACTATGGTCGGACCGTACGATTGAAAATAGTTGTTACCATTAACCGACAGTACGATGGAAGACAATCTCAATACTATCATCGGTCGATACAAAAAAATATTGAATGATATGGAAAAGAATTTGAATACTATCATCGGTCGATTCAAAAAAAATATTGAATGGTACGATGGAAAAGAATTTCAATACCATCATCGGTCGATTCAAAAAATTATTGAATGGTACGATGGAAAAGAATTTCAATACTATCATCGGTCGATTCAAAAAATTATTGAATGGTACGATGGAAAAGAATTTCAATACGATAAACAGAAAAACTGAAATGGTCAATACGATAAACAGGAAAACTGAAATGGTCAATACGATAAACAGGAAAACTTAAAATGAAACAACAACTGTCAATACTATAAACAGAAAGAAACATATATAAAGAGAGTAAATATTTAAAGATCAGAAACATAAAGACATAAAGAAATGTCCTCCCCCTTTCTACGAGGAGTTTCTTACTATTAGGAGAGATGTAAAACAGGAAGTAGATATGAATGATTATTTTAATGTAATCATTCCTAGCTTCTGTTTTATAAATTCAAATCTATCGGAAGGTAATGGTTTTGTAAAAATATCAGCAAGTTGTTCTTGCGTTCCGATGAATTGTAAAACAATATCTCCTTTTTGTGTGTGATCCCTAAGAAAGTGATGCCTAACATCTATGTGTTTTGCACGAGAGTGATGTGCTGGGTTTTTACTAAGAGATATGGCACTTGTATTATCACACAGAATTTGAGTTTTGGAGAAACTCAAACCATAGTCAGTGAGTGTGTGCTGCATCCACAATACTTGAGCACAGCAACTTCCAGCTGCTACATATTCAGCTTCAGCAGTGGAGAGTGCTACTGAGTGTTGTTTCTTGCAAGACCAAGAAACCAAAGAATCTCCTAAGAAATGACATGTTCCAGATGTACTTTTTCTATCCATTCTACAACCACCAAAGTCAGCATCTGAAAAACTTTTTAAAACAAAATCATTTCCAGAAGAGTAGAAAAGTCCTAAATCCATAGTGTCTTTTAAATACCGAAAGATTCTCTTTACAGCTTTTAAGTGAGACTCTTTTGGATTAGATTGATATCTTGCACATAAGCATACAGAAAACATTAAGTTGGGTCGACTAGCTGTTAAGTATAGCAAACTCCCTATCATACCTCTAAAAATTGTTTGATCTACTGGTTTCCCAGTTTCATCAAGATCAAGAGTATTTGAGGTACCAATTGGGGTGCTAATACTTTTAGTTTTGTCAAATCCATACTTTTTGAGTAAGTCTTTAATATACTTATGTTGAGATATATAAGTTCCTTCTGGTTTTTGAGATATTTGAAAACCTAGAAAGAATGTTAACTCACCCATCATACTCATTTCAAACTCAGATATCATTAAATTTGCAAAAGAATCGGTTAAAGATTTCTGAGTTGATCCAAATATGATGTCATCAACATAAATTTGGACAACCAAAACATTTTTGTTTTCCATTTTGATAAAAAGAGTTGGATCAGCTGTACCTTTTCTATAATTGTTTTGTAAAAGAAATCCTGTAAGTCTATCATACCATGCTCTAGGGGATTGTTTAAGACCATATAGAGCCTTGGTAAGTTTAAAGACATGATCAGGATGTTTTGGGTCTTGAAAACCAGGAGGTTGTTCAACAAAAACTTCTTCTTGAACAAAACCATTTAAAAAAGCACATTTGACATCCATTTGAAATAGTTTGAAATTGAAATATGCTGCGAAGGCTAATAGAATGCGAATAGATTCAAGTCTAGCTACAGGAGCATATGTTTCTTCATAGTCTATTCCCTCTTGTTGATTATAGCCTTTAGCAACAAGTCTTGCTTTATTTCTTACAATGATTCCATTTTCATCACACTTGTTTCTGAAAACCCATTTTACTCCAATTACAGTTGTTTCTTTAGGTCTTTCAACTAAAGTCCAGACTTGATTCCTTTCAAATTCATTTAGTTCATCCTGCATTGCTTTGATCCAATCATCATCACCTAAGGCCTCACTTGGAGTTTTAGGTTCAAATTGGGAAAGAAAAGCAAGATGTTCTATTTCATTTCTTAAGGAATTTCTGGTCCTTACAGGTTGATTTATATCACCAATGATATTATCACTGGGATGATTCCTAAGAAACAATTGATTTTGGTTTTGTAAAACTTGTTCATCAACATATGGTAGAAAATCTTCTGTGGTAAATGTTTCAGGAACACTTTCTTGAACATTTTCCTTATCAGAATGTTCTTCTAATATAGGTTGATAAACATTTTCGGAAAACACATCCGAGGATGTAGGATTGGGTTGGTTGAAAAAAAAGGGTTGGTTTCATCAAATTTTACATGTACTGTTTCTTCAACAGTACAAGTGTTTTTATTGAAAACTCTATAAGCCTTAGAGGTTGTGGAATAGCCTAGAAATATTCCTTCATCAGATTTTGGTGCAAATTTGTGTAAATTATCTTTTGTATTCAGAATGAATACTTTGCAACCAAAAACTTTGAAGTAAGAAACTTTAGGTTTTCGGCCAGTCCATAACTCGTAAGGAGTTTTATTAAGAAATGGTCTAGTTAAAACACGATTTATAGTATAACAGGCAGTACTAACAGCTTCAGCCCAAAAGTGCTTAGCAATTGAGTATTCACTCAACATGGTTCGAGTCATTTCCTGAAGAATACGATTTCTTCTTTCAACAACCCCATTTTGCTGAGGAGTTCTTGGTGCTGAGAAATTGTGAGTAATACCTTTCTTACTACAAAAAGATTCAAAATCTGAGTTTTGAAATTCACCACCATGATCACTATGAATAGTTATCAATGGTAGGTTTTTCTCATTTTTAACTTGGGCTCTAAAAGTTTTGAAATAGAAAAAGGCTTCAGATTTCTTTGTGAGAAAGTAGACCCAAGTAAATCTAGTAAAGTCATCAACTAAAACAAATACATAGTATTTGCCTCCAATGCTTCCAGATTGTGAAGGACCAAACAGATCCATATGCACAAGCTGTAATGCATTAGAAGTTGAAACTTCATTAATTGATTTAAAGCTAGTTTTATGTTGCTTGCCAAATTGACAAGGATCACAGACTTTTGAAGAATCATATCTAAGATCCGGTAGCCCTTTTACAAGTCCTTTCTTTGAGAGTTTTCTTAGGTTTCTCAAATTACAGTGTCCTAATCTCCTATGCCATAGCCACGATTGGTCTTCTATTACACTTAAACAAGGTAAGTTTTGGTTCCTAAGGTCTTCTAAGTTAATAGTGTAAACATTCTCTTGCCTATGGGCCGAAAGAATGAATTCATCCTTGGAATTGTGAACTAGACACTTATCATTTCTAAAATTCACAAGGTAACCTTCATCACATAATTGACTTATGCTGATGAGATTGTGCCTAAGACCTTTAACAAACAAAACATTTGAAATAAGAACTTTTCCAAGAAAAACAATATTACCTATACCAACAATCTTTCCTTGAGCATTATCTCCAAAGGTAACTTTTCCACCTTTTGTTTTGATAACCTTTTCAAAGAAATCTTTGTTTCCAGTCATATGTCGAGAGCAACCACTATCCATGTACCAAATGTTCTTATTGATACACTTCTCGTTTTCCTGAAAAAGAAACAATTAGATTTTCGGAATCCAAACTTGTTTGGATCCAGAAGGATTAGATAAAAGAATTTTAGGAATCCACACTTGTTTTGCAAAATGAGCTTTATGAAATCCTAAGGATTGAGTTTTGTTAAGAGAACATTCTCTTCTCCAATGTCCACCACATTGACACTTGGAACAGAAAATGGTTTTTTGAGGAACAAAATAGTTATTACTAAAAACAGATTTGGAATAAGTATAACCAAGACCAGAACGATTTCTCAAAGGTCTAATTTGAGAGTACATCCTATCAAAGTTTTCTTTTCCATGAGTAAAGTTTGACAAGCACTTTTTCAAGGATAAAATCTCTGACTTTAGTTTTAAAACTAAATTCTTGTTTTCTAAATCATTTGAATTAGAACTAGAGTTAGACTCTAAAATGTTTTTCTTTGAAATAGCAGTTTCAAGATCCTTAGAAAGTTTATCTTTTTCAGATTTGACTTTCTAAAGGGTTTTCAAAATACTTTCAAAATCAGAAGTTTTCCCATCAAGATCTTTAGAAAGATCTGATACTTCTTTAGTCAAAATAGAAATTCTAGAATTTGCTTTTTCAAATCTCTTTTTGAGTTTAGAATTTTCATTTTCAAGTAACTTAGAAAATCTAGAGACTTCTTCAAAAGAAGGTAAAGTATCATCTTCTGATGATGAGGGTTCATCATTTGAAGATTCATAATATTTATTATCAACATAATTTGCATTTAAAGAGACATTTTTAACAGCTTCAGCACTATGTACCTTAGCCATGAGACAATGATCTTCAATTGGTAGTCTGGCTAGAAGTCCAATATTCCTTTGTCCTGACATCTCATATTCTGAAGAATCATCTGAGGAATCACTACCACTTGCACTCCATGTATCATTTGCTTTCAAGCCTTTCTTCGTCTTATAAAACCTTTTCTTGTTTCTTTCAGAGTGTTTCTCTTTTCTATCTTTCCTCTTCAGTAAAGGACAATCAGGCCTTATATGTCCTGCTTTCTTGCATTCATAACAAGTTACCTCTGAATCTTTCCTATCTTTCCTGTCTTTCTTTTTGAATCTATATTGAAAATCTTTCTTTCCCACAATCTTGTTCATCCTCTGAGCAAGATTAGCTAACTCATTGTCTGAAAGATTACAATCACTTGAATCAGATACAACTTTCTTGGATTTAGACCTTGTAACCCTTTCAGGTGTTTTAGCTTTAGATGCAAAAGCTACACTTCCATTCCCATTCTTCTTCTTATTGAAATCAGCATCTCTTTTCATTCTTGTCTCGTGCTGTAGAAGAGTTCCAAAGAGTTCATCAAGAGTAATCTGGGAAACTTTTCTATTTTCATCAATAGCTGTTCTTTTTGACTCCCATTCATTTGGCATAATATCTATAATCTTATCAACAAGAGCTTCATCATCAAGACCTTTTTCTCCCATAGATTGTAAGCTGTTGACAATTGTCATAAACCTTTGTTGCACTTTACATACTGGCTCTCCATAAGGAAAAACAAATCCATGATACTCTGCTCGAAGCATTGCTCTCCTTGTTTCTATAACCTTGGATGTACCAAAATGAGTGACTTCTAATTTCTTCCAAATACAGTTAGCTGCTTCACATGAAGATATCTGACTATATATATTCCTGGTCATAGAGCATAATAAAGTATTGCGTACCTTGTAATTCAATTGATATTCTTGCTTCTCTTGATTGGTGAAAGTACTAACTTCTTTGTCAGGAATTTTGTAACCTCCAGTAAGCATAATAAAATTGTCTACACCAGTATTGATGACGAAAGTCTTCATACGATCTCTCCAATACTCATAATCATTCCCATCAAAGATTGGTGGTCTAGAAGGATTCAGATTATCTATTGATCCGATATTCATTCCTGCCATCTAATATAACAAAAACAACTTTTCCACTCCACACGTTAGTGTAGTAAGTATTTAAGAAAGTAATAAGTAATAAAGCTAGTAAAACAAATCAGTGGAAAACCTCCTCTGATACCAATTGTTGGATCGAATAGTTGATATAAAAGTCTATTAGATGGAACAATACAAGAGGGGGGGTGAATTGTAGGTTTAAAAACTTTTGAGTTTTAGTAACAAAGAGATTAGTTTAAATGAACTTAAACTAATACTAATACAAACACCCACAATTGTATTGAATGTAAAAGGTATGATGTATTGTAATACAAATGTAATGCAAAACAATTGTATTCAAGATGAACACAATAATCAGAGTAATACAGATATGAATGATTCTACCTTAAAGCGTATAGAACCAATCAAAACAATATGTAATAGAATGATTGTAATTGAAACAATTACAATTGAATATGTAAGGAAGAAAGGAAACAATACAATTCCTTTCTAATACAACAGCGGAAAAGTAAAAGTAATACAATTCTTTTAACCCAAAGAGAAGGGTTATCCTTTCACCTAGGATAAAAGGTCTGTCTCACCAACACCTTGGTGAGCCCTCGATACGATGATCGGCTCGTCTGTCTGCCTATCCCCGGCAGCCCTCGATACGATGATCGGCTCGTCTGTCTGCCTATTCCTGGCAGCCCTCGATTTTGCAGGTAATCGGCACCTCTGTCTTTCAATTACTTGAAAGCCCTCGATACGATGATCGGACGCACAAGGCTGATGAGAGAAGTCACAGTGTCTCTCTCTAAAAACTTCGTAGTTCACAGTCTCTTCGTTCATCAGTATTTTCTCAGCTTCAAATGACCTCCTATTTATAGGCCTCGGGTTCCAACGGTCATATTGCCTCCAACGGTCATATTGAAACAGAAAGCACGACATCGTTTTGATTAGTATATAACTAACTCAACGACATCGTTTCGTTAGGATAAGAGATATATAGAAATGTAAAACATGAGTACGATTCATATGCAGAGAGTTTTTGACAAAGTACCAAAACAAATATTGATCATCTGAATAGAAAAGTCAGTACGATATGATTGACAGAGTCAGTACGATACATTTGACAGAGTCAGTACGATACGTTTGACAGAGTCAGTACGATACGTTTTGGTCAGTACGATCAACATCATACGATACGATAAACATGATAAAAGACAATTTGTTATTTACAAACATATGATAAAATACTTTTGAGATTTCCAAAACATGACATAGAAAATATTTGTGATTTCCAAAACATGATGTAAAAGCCAAAAGAGGACTTTTGACTTAACACAATTATGTATTTATTAAATTTATAATTATGTATTTATTATAATATTAAATTTATAAATATGTATTTATATATATATAATTATATATATTTTTATTATAATAATTATAATAATATATATAAAATTATTTACATTTAACAAGGTTAATTATAATAATTGTAATATTACATATTTATAATTATATATTTATTATAAATAAACCTAGTTAAATATAAATACATAATTATAAATATAATACATAATATAATATTATAATAAATACATAATTATAAATTTAATAAAAGCATAATTATAATATATTATAATAAATATAATAAATATAAATAATTTTAACAATGTTTATTTATATATACATATAAATTTATAAATAAACTTGATATGGTTTAATTATGTATTTAAATAATTATATATAAATTTTTAAATTTATAAATAATTATAAATTTATAAATAATTATACATAAATAAACCTTATATTTAAAATTTATAAATTTATATTTAAATAAACATTATTAAAATAATTTATCTTTATATAAATAAACTTTATTAAACATTCTTTAATTATTATAATTACATAATTATTATAATTATGTAATTATTATAATCATATATTTATTATATTTATAACTATATATTTATTATATTTTTAATTATATATTTATTATATTTTTAATTATATAATTATTATAATGATATAAATATTATAATCATATCTTTATATAAATAAACCTTTTTAATTATATATATATATATAATAAGTATATATTTACGATGATCATATATTTACAATAATTATATAACTACAATAATTATATATTTATTATAATAAATACACATTTATAAATGTAATTATAAATATAAATTTATTTATTATAATATATGAAATATTTAATTATATATTTATTATAATAAATTTAATATGTAATTATAGATTTATATTTATTATGTTTTTTATACATTTATATAATTATAAATATACATTTATTATAATTAAAAAATAAATGTATCATATTACATTTATTATATTATATTACATATTACATTTATTTATATTATAATAATATAATTATAAATAAAATAAATATAGATATGATAATTATATAATAAAGATAAATAATAACATATTACATTTATTATATTATAATTAAAAAATAAATGTATTATATTATTTATTATACATTTATTGTTCATATTTATTATAATAAATGTATAAAATAAATGTAGATTTTTTATAATTAATAAATGTATATTTATTATAAATATAAATATAAATATACACATATTATAATTAAATATTATAATATTTATTATAATAAATTTAAATTTATTAGAAATGTATTATAAATATTTATTATACATTTAGTATACATTTATTATAATATTTATTATAATAATATTTATTATACATTTATTATGATAAATATTATAATAATATTTATTATAACAGATATTATAAATGTATATTTATTATACATTTATTAGATATTTATTATTATAAATATTATAATATTTAATTATAATGAGTATTTGCTATAAATATAAATATATTATAAATAGTTATTATACATTTATTATACATTTATTGTGCATTTATTATAATAGTATTTATTAAAATATTTATTAGATATTTATTATATTGAATATTATAATATTATAACATTGCAATATTTGTAATAAATGTATAATAAAATTATAAAAAATGTATATTTATTATAATAATATTATAATATTTATTAGATATTTATTATAAATATTTATTATAAATAAATAAATTTATTATAATTTTTGTATTTATTATAAAAAATATTAATATGTATTTATTGTATTTTTTATATTTATTATAATAAATAAATTTATTATATATATATATATATATATATATCGGGTTTGGGGGGGTGTGGGGTCAAAGCACCACTTCAAGTGGCGCTTTGCCCATTTTTTCTTCAATGCCACATGAAGTGGCGCTGAAGAAACCCATATCCCCAATATTTAAAAACCCTACACCATAAAACCAAAAAAACACACCCTCCTAAATTACCCGTTTAGCGGCCAGGACAGGTAGTCCCAAATGCTTGTCTCTCGGTCTTGCGGTGCGAAGACCCTTCAAGTATGGCGATGCCTGCATGCGGCCTTGGAAATAGCCACGTCAAGATGTAGTATACCTGTGGACACCTTCTCGCTGCCAGAAAAGCCACAAGGATGAGCACCCCACATGCCATGCACTCCTCACCATGCAATGTCCAACATCTCCCATGCATGCTTTGGTATTGATATACATCCCCTACGCATAAGTATAGAACACATTGAGGTTAGGCGGATCATGGATGTGCGGGCCTCACACTGTGTCATGAAGAAACCATCCACCATCCATGTTATCCAATGGGTAAACCCTTGGTTGTATGCACCAGGGAACCCCACCCATGCTTTCGGCGTCATCGGGGAGCCACTGGGCATGTTCCCAAAACCCCTTGCAAGACCCCTATAGGGTTATGTGAATCACAAAAATGATGGAACTTCATGTAACTCCTTCACGTAGACATTACCTAATCTGCATATCACCTCAACCTAGTGGAGAATTCATGATCAGACCCTTCCATGGCCATGCATCCCTCTGCCTAGGCGAATATTTTTCTATATAGACTTAGGGAATGATCCCTTTGGATATGCAACTGCAAAACCTGAACGAGGGAAAAATCCTAAACACATCTGCGAGACCCCACTACATGTTTAATTAAAATAAAGTTGATCATAATACTCTTCATTGGTATCACAATGTCCCTACACAGTCTTCGACATATCCGTTTGATCACAAGAAAAGCCTTGGACAAGTCGGGTTGATCTTCCGATAGTCTATTGACTAGGCAGTGGAATTCCCAGATGTCCTTCCTGAGTGGTACCCTCTAGTAGGACTAGGCAGTGGAGTTCCTCAGTGTCTATCAATGAAGGAACCTCCTTTCATTCCAAGGCATGGGATCCTTACCTATAATTCGTGGGCCCTCAACTATGTGGCATAGTGAAAAGACGTGGTTTGACATGGATTTGGACTCATAATTAAATGGTGCACTTTCCCCACATAGACACGTTCTTGTGACACGACCTAAAACCGTGCACGTGATTTAGTGCCACCCACAGTATATAGTTGTTAGGATGGTATGTTTGAGTATGATATACTCTATTATACCAAACGTATGATCGAAATAATAATGAGATTCTCAGATACAGGAGGGGGGGGGGGTTGAATTTTACCTTTTAAAAATTCCCTAAGGAAATTTTCCATAACCAAAATTCACAACTCCTCTCAGTTTTAAAGTCTTGCTTGATTCCGAAAAAGTGATTCCGGAAATGAAACTTAACAAAATATTACAACAACTAAGATTCTACCTTAAAGCGTATAGAATCTAACAAAATCAGAGTACAAGTTTGGAAGTATAAGAAAGTTATACATTCCTTAATAATACAAAATGTACAGTGGAAAACAAAGTAGTAACACTACAAGTAACAAAAAATAACTCTTTTAATACAAAGAGAAGGGTATCCAACAACCCAAGATAAGAGGTCCATTAATTTATACTTTTAAGAAAGTCTATATTACCCACACCCAGGGTAATCCCTCGATACAAAGATCAGAGTCTGTCTATCTGTCCCCACAAGCCCTCAACTATCAGGTATTCGACACCTCTATCTTCCTATCCCTGGAAGCCCTCGATTTTACACAGTAACAATCGGAGTCGCACGAAGAAAGTCTGCACGAATCAAAGTTTGAACAAGCTGTTCAAACTTTCTACCCGAAGTGTGAGAGTTTATAAGATCCTCTCTCTCTATAAATCACTTCAACAGCATGTAAGAACATATGTTAAAGATGTTGTCAAGTGTTTTCTTTTTTTCAAAGGAGATATTATTTATATGCACAGCTCCAACGGTCGGCTCCCTCATCCAACGGTCATATTCTTCCTTGAATTTCAGAGGAACATGTACACGTGTCACTGAAACAATGGATAGTTGAAAACTGAAGGAACGAAATTGTTTTATAACAGAACAAGTGAAAGAATAACTAAAACTGATATTCAGAATAAAGAAAAAGAATGTTTGGAGTATTGAAAGACAATGTTCGGAGTCTAACCAAAAAATGAATTCGTAGTCTATAACAGAGAGATATTTAGATTCTGTTTTTTAAGGAATTCTTATTCAGAATTCATTATCAGAATTTGTAATGAGAATTCGTAATGAGAATTCATTATCAGAATTCGTAATGAGAATTAGTAGTCATAATTCATCTTCATAATTCATAATGAGAATTCATAATCAGAATTCATCTTTGAATTCGTAATGAGAATTCGTAATCATAATTCATCATCAGAATTCTTAATGAGAATTTGTAATCAGAATTCATCATCATCATAATTAATAGTTAGAACTTTATATAAGTTCATAATCAGAATTCAGTGTTGAACTTTATAAAACTTCGTAACAGGGAATTCGGAGTAGAACTTCATAAAAATTTGTAATAGGAATTCAGATCCTAAAACAGAATGATTCATATCTATGTATTATACGATTCTGAGGTTTTAGATATGAATCTGATTTTTATACATAAGAAAAATATTGATATGAACAATGAAAACAAGGTATGGGTAAATTTCCTTTGGGAAGGAAATTTTCCTAATGGAAGTAAAACAGGGGTAAAATGAGTTTTTCCTTGAAATAAGGTGTTTGTGATTTTCAAAACAAGAGGAATGGTCAAGTCATAAGGAAACCTTGATGAATTAACAATCTCCCCCTTATATGAAGGGATGGAAAAGTCATATGGAAAACCTTATTGACTCAAAAATCTCCCCATTTTTGGAAAGCACAAACAACCTTACGAAAAAGAATGTAGCACATAGAAAAAGATTTTCTAGACTTTGAAATAAAGCTTATCTCCCTTTGATCATGGACAATGGAAAACACGACTAACTCCCCCTTATGTGACACCCCAAGATTTTATAGTGTGTTATTTCTTCAAAATAATTCAATAACTTTCACTACACGCAACACCAAGTTCAATCGCACCATAAATTACCAAACAACCTGTTCAAAAGAGGTTATGAATAGTGTTAACTAAATTTTAAACTTTATATAATCCTTATAATTTTAGAATCCATATTATGAGTTTCTTAGACATAATGTAAGAACAAATTCATTTTCAGTATTGCAATTTTACCAAATTTTAATAGTGAACCCTTTTTAGATACTATATTTTAAATTTTTTGACTAAATGGGGACATCAAAAATTTAAAATGAAACATCCCAAGCTTCCACGGTACGCTAGCGTGTGTTGTACGCAACACCGAGTTCTAACACACCGTAACCAATCAAACTAGCCTTTATGAATAGTAATACCTACCTTTTGAAATTATATATATTTTATATTTTAAAATGGACTTCATTTTTGGATTCGGAATATCGAATTTAGCCTAAGGTGAAATTTTGTTACTTTTCGGATAACTGTCATATTTTGATGAATAGTGAAAATTACTAAATTTTAATT
This sequence comes from Viscum album, assembly GCA_963277665.1. NCBI lineage: Eukaryota > Viridiplantae > Streptophyta > Magnoliopsida > Santalales > Viscaceae > Viscum > Viscum album. The sequence goes on from CAUJRU010000205.1 coordinate 199,141, forward strand.
AATAAAAACTTTTTTAATAAAAATAATTAATAGTGATAAATTGTGAATTTGAGTGGTTTTAAAGTATATTTAGAATATATTTTTACCATTTAATATAATGTTGGTCACTGGACATAATTTTACAATTAAACCGAACATAAACATGTGTCAATCTTTTGATAGTTATTATCTCTTAAAAACACGCTTTTTGTTCTGATAGCGGGAATTAATTTTAAATTAATTTCTTCCACTTATGTGTTTTGAATTTATAAAAATGGATTCCATATTTGGAATCATGATGTCCAAATTTTTTAAATAGGTAACTTTTATTTTTAGACATTTTGAATAATTACTGCGGTAAATATTTTATTTACCATGGTTAAGGGTAAATCCGGTAAATAAGGGTTAAAAATAATATTATAAAAATACTAAATTACCCTAAAACGTGTCTTAAACCTATTGGTTGATACCTGGTCGACCATGGGCATCTTTGGGTCGATTTTGGGACCCCATGGATCCACTTGTATGTGATAATGACATTTTATTTTAATTAAGTTAAAATGAATACAAAAATGACACAAGCATATATCTTTTAGAAAAACAATTGTTACATAGGGTTATATATGTTGGATTTTAGATTATAAATATTAATTAGAAAGATAAAAAGATTTCCTACATAATGATATTTTATTTATAATTTTTAAACATTAAATAATTTATTTAATTTTTTACACAATGATGATGCAATAATTACTATAATAGTGAAAAATTGAAATAATTGATATTATAAATACCCAAATAAATATAATATGAAGATTTTAATGAATTAAACTAATTTTCTAGGATAATATGATATATTAGGATTGAGTTAATTGACGTTTTTCGAATTAGTCAATCTGTTATGAGTTTCACAAAAATCAAATATTGAATAGTGTCTAAATTGACATAAAAGAGTTCTTAAAACAAATATTATATTATTAATTGATATTAAATTCCTAAAAATCTAATGTTCGGCCAAGAGACTTATATCATGATAGGTTAATTATTAATGGACCACTTGGGGGTCTCTTGGATGTATATAGTAAGTTTATTAACCATATTATATAAAAATACAAAGAGTCATTGTAAAAGTGAAACTAATTAACTTAGAGTTAATACTTAAAGATAAGGTTAATATAAGTACCCAAACCTGTCTAAATTATATTGTATGAGTTGTTTTCGACCCATCCCCACCTTAAAATTTGAATAGTCAACTTTGGAGCCATTGGAAACCGAATATGAATTTATTATAAATTAATATTTCTAGCTTTTCCAAAGGTGCCCCTCACCCCTCTTATAAAAGGGCACTCCTCCTTCTCATTTCTTCACACCCTCAAAGCCTTTTGGTTCGGCCAAACTCTACCCAAATACTCTCCCAACTCCCCTCACTACAACATAGAGGCCTTAGTTTGATCAGAAAGCCAACCTAAGAAGCCATTTTTATCAAATCAAAAGGAAGAACCTGAAGAAGAGGTAATGTTTTCACCACCCCTTTTTAAGTTCCTTTCTTCTTCCACTTCCTCTTTCTTTGTTATTACCATTATAAATTAATAACTCCAGTATCATATATATACTTTGATGTTATTATAAATATGGTACAACCATATTCAGTATTCTATCCATCCTATGAATAACATGTCACCATACGTGCGTACGTACGGCTTACCGTCTCCACGTCGTGGTGTAATTGTTATTCAATATATTATTATTTGGATGGGTATAATAATGATGTGTAACTCATGTAAATAATAAATATAACATGATAATGATTCTGTATATATGATATAAAATCCAATTATATATCATTTTAATATCAAAAGAATGATATTGTCGCTCGTGCGTATGTACGGACTACCGTCTCCACGAACGCGACGAGATTCATTGTCCATCATATCCATTCAAGTATAATTATAATTTTATGATTTAAAAATAGTATCTAAGGACTTGATATCATTCTGTATATGAATAATATACATCCCATTAATAATGAATATGGCTCACATAACAAAGAATATAAAGTAAAATGAACCCGTTAACACCCGAAATGACGATAATTCTAAGATATTATTAACAAAATCAATGTTAAAAGATCATATATGATATAATATTAAAGTAAATGATTCTTGTATTATTCAATAACAATTATTTCACCATTATACAGGAGGTAAAACTACCATCGACCAACGAAAAAGTACAAAGGTAGGGATTCTCTTATCTCACTTTCAATTCCGTGAGATTTCCATTGTTCGCCACTAAATTATTGAAAGTGGTGTATTGTGTACGGCCATTTGATATATTTTATCATTATTCTCTTATATTCATGTTATTATGTAAATAATTTGGTGGTTATTAACTTTTGGCCATACGAATCAGTTGATTAACGTGGTAAGGGGTTTCTTATCTCACTTTTAATTTCGTGAGATTTCCATTATTCACCACTTAATTATTGCATGTGGGGTATGTGTACTGCCCATGATTGCATTCATTGTGTAATATAATTTAATTTATGGGTATTTACATCATCAGGGTATGATACTTCTTTCATGGGTGTATGTTTCGTAAGTTACCTAATCGATAAGGGAATTTGAAATTTCAATTTCCACTCATTTGGCTTTACGCATATTTCATTGATTATATTACGCCAAGATTATGTGTGGAATCACTATTCATTTGATTATGTCATAATTTCCACTCCCCTTATTGTGGATATAAGTTTGATACACATAATCACTCCATTGATAATTCTCAAGTCATTGATATGAATATGATAAGAGTAATTTTAACTCATTCTCCATTTGTTGAGTTAAACATCCAATTCGTTGGTATTGTTTTTACAAGAATATGTGTGAATGTCCTTTGATTGTTTTGCACTGAATATACAATCATATTTAGTGTATTTATATTTGTCACACATAATTATGTCATTGATTTATCCTTAACCTAAGGATACAACCTTTATGAGAGATTTCATCTCAATTTACATTCCATTGAGACTTCTTTGATGATATACACCAAATCACTTTTATGTGGTGTATATAATGTACTTTGACAAAGTATATCATGATTCCCTTTATTCTCATGATATTACAAAGTTTTTATTACCTCAATTATTTGTATTCAAGTGTCTCTTTTGGTTAGAATCTCTAACTAAAATACCATTTTTAAATGTTTTAAAGACTTATTCATCTAAACCTTTCTCATTAATGTCCATGTTTTAAAAATGGTTTTAAGGATTTATTTATATGGACATTAAAGTTTAGAAATCAAAACTCCTTTTAAAAAGTTTCAAATTGGTATGGGACACTTTGATTCAAAAATCTACTTTTAAATGGCTTCTTGACAAATAGTGTGACTTTTAAATGTTTTCAAGAAAAGGGGGATATTTATCTCAAATAGTTTTGATGATTATTTTAATCTATGTCAACATCCTTCATTATTCTTGATTGAGGTTAATGTGATACAATAAAATCTTCCATATTGTATCGAATGAGTTATGTTGGACTGTGGATGTGCTGTTTTTATACCATTCATGGTTTGTGGTAAAAGTATTGACATTTCGTATGCTAGTTTTAATACGAATGTTTATGTTATGTTTAAACATGTTCATATGAGGAATGCATTGGACTTAATAAGTGACGGGTGGAGCCCGCTATAGCTCCTCGATGCATTGGTAGGTCTCATGAGACAAACTAGTGTCTTCGCACAAGGCCTTGGCAAAATCTTATTTGTAGTCTTGGCATGAGGCCTTGGCTATGTGGTTATGATAGTCTGGCATTATGCATTCCATCATTATGAAAGTGGTTATTGATATTGCTTGTGATCATTCGATTAGTATAATATCAATGTGAGTAAGTAAATGGCATTATTTCATTTTACCTTTGCCATTTTATGCTGAAGTTCAAATTTAAAAGGCTTTTGTTTTAGTTATAAATTGCCTTAAGTGTTTATGCTTATTTATGAAAGCTTCTTCTATAATGTTATCCTTACTGAGCATCCGAGCTCACCCCTTTCAATGTTTTATTTTTCCCAGGATTATGAAGAAGTAATTTATGAATGACCTGCAGGGATAGTACGAGGGGATATGAAGACAAGATGTTTTTTTATGATGTAATGTAAAAATTTATCGATGTATCTAGTTATTCCAAGGCTACTAAACTAATCGGTCTTTCGAGACTTGATCTTTCTCGTGATCATGCCAATGTTATGTAATAATGCACCGACTCTAGGTAATTAGGGTCGGGGCGTTACAGTTGGTATCAGAGGAAGTTTAGTACAAACATTGGTAGCTAGATTTAGATAAACTCTGATTAGAGCACGTAGACCTAAGATGAACTTTGAGGATTAGTATAAAAGAACTTCCTAGAATTTTGGTATTGTAGAGATTTTGTGAGTTTTCCGAGCAATACATCCCTGTCTGGATACGAGCAGGTAGAGGCGGCTCTGGCACAGATGTACCTAGGGGTAAAACCCGAAAACACCGCTTTGAGCTAGACTCGAACGGGAACTGGTGCACGACAACGGGCCTTGCTGCACTTTTGGTTACGACACTCCCGGGGGATATGCTTAGGATAATTTACATTTTCTTTACAAACCGATTTAAGTAATATATACATAAGATGAGAGTAAATTACCTTGGTTAATCCTAATATGTTTCAAATTGAGAATATGGTGACATTTTAATCTCTAAATGATTTTACGACTACTATTACTCACACAATGCTTTCTGGTTTTAGTCAATGGATGGATTCCAATGAAGTCATAGTGACTTTGAGAATGATTTACAAGGTGGGAGCGGTGGTGGCGATGAGAAAAAAAATGGAATGTTGATAGGCGTAAAAGATATCGTCTTTATGCCAAATCTGTTTTCAAAAAATATGATCAATAACATATATATTAACCAACTCCCAGACTCAACAAGGAAGAGAAAGGTGATAAATGATAAGATCTCTAGCAATGGAGACCATGGAGAAAAGAAACCTCAATTTTCATCATGCAGGAAATGTGGAAAGAGACACCCAGGAAAGTGTCTCAATGGGACAACGAAATGTTTTACGTGCGGGAAGGAAGGACATAAAGTGAAGAATTGCCGAAGAAAAATGAAGAGTACTATGGAAGAAGATAAAAATGGTCCCAAGAGTCCATTTACAGTCATTTTCCGTAAATGTAGGGGACCTGGCCATTACCCGAGTGAATGTCCTATTCTATAAGATATTTTCATGGTCAAAGAAGAAGCTATGTGGAAATAAATGGTTGGAGAAAAATTTAAAAAGTATTAGAACTCCTTGTTGATGGGTTTACTTTGGAATAATTTTCTCTTGTATTTGTAACCCAGCAGTTTGCCATGTGAGAATGATATTTGAGGAAGAATTTTCTCTTCTCTTGTGGATATAGGTATAAATAACCATTTGGTTTTATATGATCATTAGGGTTTGAGAAAATGATATGTTATTATAATTTGAGATGAAAATGAAAAGTATGATATAACATTTGTGGTTAAATTATGTTATTTTGAGGAATTTATCTCATTTTGGTAATATTATAAAATATTGTTTTTGAAAAAGGACAACACGTAGACCGTGTGACAACCCGTCGCGTCGGACAAAGCTGTGGGAATCGAACCCACAACCAAAGTGCGATTGGGATTTATCGCCTACCACTGGACTACGTGAAGTCCCTGGTTAGTATGACTATTTTTTTTGTTAAATGATATTATTGATCAATAATAAGATGATTTGGGTTCTTATGTCTTATCAAATGAATACCCTTGGTATAGGAAAATGATTTGGTGATTAAGTGGTAAATATTATTTTAGAAGATGTTTGTTTTGTTAGGAACACTATATGCCCAAGGAAAATAGAATACAATGAGGTTTCATTTGTAGAGTAATGGTGGATTTTTATCTGCGTTTTTATTGTTGATTTATAGTGATTTGGGTTATTTATGGAAATGATTAACCCATAACAGAGAATATGTGATGATGTTAATTACTTTTAAGTATTTGACTTTAAGAGTATTTGATGTCATTTGGAGATACAATGTAACATGGGAGACTACATAATCAAATTCTTCTATGTTTTGGGTTTCAATATTAGTTTGGATTATATTAAAGGATTTTAAGGACAATTCGTTATTGAATGGTATCTATTTAACTTTGGGGTATTGTTGGTTTAATTTTAGAAATTTAGATTAGTGCATATTTATCTCAATGAATTTTCTTTTGGGGGATCATTAGATCATTCCCTAACCATTTTGGTTTTCATTAATCTTCAAAGACAATGTAAATATATGGTTTATCCTACATGGATCATGTGATTCTATAGAAGTTTATTCTAGCTCTTCCAGTGTGAACAAGTCTTCTTGAATACTCATCATTTAAAAAAAATTGAGTTAGTGGTGGAAATTTATTAAAGAATGAAAATCTACTTAAAATTTAAGTATATCTCATAATGTTCTTAGTCAATATCATAAATGAATTCCTCTTCCTTATGTAATGTAACTTTAAAAAAAATGTTGTCCTAGATGGTACATTAAATCATCAATAATTTATGGCTTTGGGATTGTTGGCCTTTTCATAGCCATGTTCTCTACCACTCTCCATCAGATAATTCATGGTTAGATTTCTCTTCCATATCCATATTTTCCTACATGGAACCCTAGTATGTGTTATTTTCGGTAATCTTCATACTTTCCACTCTTTATTTTAAATAGAGGCCTCATTAATTCATTTTTCGATGTGGGATTTCAACTAAGATATTTTGTAACGTCAAAAATGTGTTATCCCAATACCCTATGTTTTCTTGGACCGATGGTATTTCAAATCATCATATATTGATGTGTTTAAGGACCTCAATTTTATACTTGTTTCTGATTGATGACCTCAATAACTACCTATAAATATTTACGTTTTTCCTCCAATTATATGTCTCTAATTACCACCAATGTTCTCCTAATCAAGATCATAATTTGGTGGTGATCCTTTCATATCTGTTTTCCTCATATTAAGACTAAATTTTAGTAACCCAATTTCCAATGTGGGTTTTCCCACAAATATATTTTATATTTTCAACCTTTTATTTTCGAAGAACAATTTCAAATAGCGAGGACGCAATTTATTGAAGGTGGGGAGAATGTAACACCCCAAGATTTTATAGTGTGTTATTTCTTCAAAATAATTCAATAACTTTCATTACACGCAACACCAAGTTCAATCGTACCATGACTTACCAAACAAGCTGTTCAAAAGAGGTTATGAATAGTGTTAACTAAATTTTAAACTTTATATAATCCTTATAATTTTAGAATCCATATTATGAGTTTCTTAGACATAATGTAAGAACAAATTCATTTTCAGTATTGCACTTTTACCAAATTTTAATAGTGAACCCTTTTTAGATACTATATTTTAAATATTTTGACTAAATGGGGACATCAAAAATTTAAAATGAAACATCCCAAGCTTCCACGGTACGCTAGCGTGTGTTGTACGCAACACCGAGTTCTAACACACCGTAACCAATCAAACTAGCCGTTATGAATAGTAATACCTACCTTTTGAAATAATATATTTTTTATATTTTAAAATGGACTTCATTTTTGGATTCGTAATATAGAATTTAGCCTAAGGTGAAATTTTGGTACTTTTCGGATGACATTCATATTTTGATGAATAGTGAAAATTACTAAATTTTAATTAAAAACAACTTTTTTAATCAAAATAATTAATAGTGATAAATTGTGAATTTGAGTGGTTTTAAAGTATATTTAGAATATATTTTTACCATTTAATATAATGTTGGTCATTGGATATAATTTTACAATTAAACCGAACATAAACAAGTGTCAATCTTTTGATAGTTATTATCTCTTAAAAACTCGCTTTTTGTTTTGATAGCGGGAATTAATTTTAAATTAATTTCTGCCACTTATGTGTTTTGAATTTAGAAAAATGGATTCCATATTTGGAATCAGGATGTCCAAATTGTGTAAATAGGTAACTTTTATTTTTAGACATTTTGAATAATTACTGCGGTAAATATTTTATTTACCATGGTTAAGGGTAAATCAGGTAAATAAGGGATAAAAAATAATATTATAATAATACTAAATTACCCTAAAACGTGTCTTAACCCTATTAGTTGATACATGGTCGACAATGGGCATCTTTGGGTCGATTTTGGGACCCCAGGGATCCACTTGTAAGTGATAATGACACTTTATTTTAATTAAGTCAAAATGAATACAAAAATGACACAAGCATATATCTTTTAGAAAAACAATTGTTACATAGGGTTATATATGTTTGACTTTAGATTATAAATATTCATTAGAAAGATAAAAAGATTTCCTACATAATGATATTTTATTTATAATTTTTATACATTAAAGAATTTATTTTATTTATGACACAATGATGATGCAATAATTACTATAATAGTGAAAAATTAAAATAATTGATATTATAAATACCCAAATAAATATAATATGAAGCTTTTAATGAATTAAACTAATTTTCTAGGATAATATGATATATTAGGATTGATTTAATTGAATTTTTTCGAATTAATAAATCTGTTATGAGTTTCACAAAAATCAACTATTGAATAGTGTCTAAATTGACATAAAAGAGTTCTTAAAAAAAATATTATATTATTAATTGATATTAAATTTCTAAAAATCTAAGGTTAGGCCAAGAGACTTATATCATGATAGGTTAATCATTAATGGACCACTTGGGGGTCTCTTGGATGTATATAGTAAGTTTATTAACCATATTATATAAAAATACAAAGAGACATTGTAAAAGTGAAACTAATTAACTTAGAGTTAATACTTATATATAAGGTTAATATAAGTACCCAAACCTGTCTAAATTCTATTGGATGAGTTGTTTTCGACCCATCCCCACCTTAAACTTTGAATAGTCAACTTTGGATCCTTTGGAAACCGAATATGAATTTATTATAAATTAATATTTCTAGCTTTTCCAAAGGTGCCCCTCACCCCTCTTATAAAAGGGCACTCCTCCTTCTCATTTCTTCACACCCTCAAAGCCTTTTGGATCGGAAAAACTCTGCCCAAATACTCTCCCAACTCCCCTCACTACAACCAATAGGCATTAGTTTGATCAGAAAGACAACCTATGGAGCCCTTTTGATCAAATCAAAAGGAAGAACCCGAAGAAGAGGTAATGTTTTCACCACCCCTTTTTAAGTTCCTTTCTTCTTCCACTTCCTCTTTCTTTGTTATTACCATTATAAAATAATAACTCCAGTATCATATATATACTTTGATGTTATTATAAATATGGTACAACCATATTCAGTATTCTATCCATTCTTTGAATAACATGTCACCATACGTGCGTACGTACGACTTACCGTCTCCACGTCGTGGTGTAATTGTTATTCAATATATTATTATTTGGATGGGTATAATAATGATGTTTAACTCATGTAAATAATAAAAATAACATGATAATGATTCTGTATATATGATATAAAATCCAATTATATATCATTTTAATATCAAAAGAATGATATTGCCGCTCGTGCGTATGTACGGACTACCGTCTCCACGAACGCGATGAGATTCATTGTCCATCATATCCATTCAAGTATAATTATAATTTTATGATTTAAAAATAGTATCTAAGGACTTGATATAATTATGGATATGAATAATATACATCCCATTAATAACGAATATGGCTCACATAACAAAGAATATAAAGTAAAATGAACCCGTTAACACCCGAAATGACGATAATTCTAAGATATTATTAACAAATCAATGTTAAAAGATCATATATGATATCATCTTAAAGTAAATGATTCTTGTATTATTCAATAACAATTATTTCACCATTATACAGGAGGTAAACCTACCATCGACCAACGAAAAAGTACAAAGTAAGGGATTCTCTTATCTCACTTTCAATTCCGTGAGATTTCCATTGTTCGCCACTAAATTATTGAAAGTGGTGTATTGTGTATGACCATTTGATATATATTATCATGATTCTCTTATATTAATGTTATTCTGTAAATCATTTGGTGGTTATTAACTTTTGTCCATACGACTCAGTTGATTAACGTGGTAAGGGGTTTCTTATCTCACTTTTAATTTCGTGAGATTTCCATTATTCACCACTTAATTATTGCATGTGGGGTATGTGTACTGCCCATGATTGCATTCATTTTGTAATATACTTTAATTTATGGGTATTTACATCATCAGGGTATGATACTTCTTTCATGGGTGTATGTTTCGTAAGTTACCTAATCGATAAGGGAATTTGAAATTTCAATTTCCACTCATTTGGCTTTACGCATATTTCATTGATTATATTACCCCAAGATTATGTGTGGAATCACTATTCATTTGATTATGTCATAATTTCCACTCCCCTTCCTGTGGATATAAGTTTGATACACATAATCACTCCATTGATAATTCTCAAGTCATTGATATGAATTTGATAAGAGTAATTTTAACTCATTCTCCATTTGTTGAGTTAAACATCCAATTCGTTGGTATTGTTTTTACAAGAATATGTGTGAATGTCCATTGATTGTTTTACACTGAATATCCAATCATATTTAGTTTATTTATATTTGTCACACATAATTATGTCATTGATTTATCCTTAACCTAAGGATACAACCTTTATGAGAGATTTCATCTCAATTTACATTCCATTGAGACTTCTTTGATGATATACACCAAATCACTTTTATGTGGTGTATATAATGTACTTCGACATAGTATATCATGATTCCCTTTATTCTCATGATATTACAGAGTTTTGATTACCTCAATTATTTGTATTCAAGTGTCTCTTTTGGTTAGAATCTCAAACTAAAATACCATTTTTAAATGTTTTAAAGAATTATTCATCTAAACCTTTCTCATTAATTTCCATGTTTTAAAAATGGTTTTAAGGATTTATTTATATTGACATTAATGTTTAGAAATAAAAACTCCTTTTAAAAAGTTTCAAAGTGGTATGGGACACTTTGATTTAAAAATATACTTTTAAATGGCTTCTTGACAAATAGTGTGACTTTTAAATGTTTTCAAGAAAAGGGGGATATTTCTCTCAAATAGTTTTGATGATTATTTTCATCTATGTCAAAATCCTTCATTATTCTTGATTGAGGTTAATGTGATACAATAAAATCTTCCATATTGTATCGAATGAGTTATGTTTGACTGTGGATGTGCTGTTTTTATACCATTCATGGTTTGTGGTAAAAGTATTGACATTTCGTATGCTAGTTTTAATACGAATGTTTATGTTATGTTTAAACATGTTCATATGAGGAATGCATTGAACTTAATAAGTTACGGGTGGAGCCCGCTATAGCTCCTCGATGCATCGGTAGGTCTCATGAGACAAACTAGTGTCTTGGCACAAGGCCTTGGCAAAATCTTATTTGTAGTCTTGGAACGAGGCCTTGGCTATGTGGTTATGATAGTCTGGCATTATGCATTCCATCATTATGAAAGTGGTTATTGATATTGCATGTGATCATTCGACTAGTAGAATATCCATGTGAGTAAGTAAATGGAATTATTTCATTTTACCTTCGCCATTTTATGCTGAAGTTCAAATTTAAAAGGCTTTTGTTTTAGTTATAAATTGCCTTAAGTGTTTATGCTTATTTATGAAAGCTTATGCTATAATGTTATCCTTACTGAGCATCCTAGCTCACCCCTTTCAATGTTTTATTTTTCCCAGGATTATGAAGAAGTAATTTATGAATGACCTGCAGGGATAGTATGAGGGGATATGAAGACAAGATGTTTTTTTTATGATGTAATGTAAAAATTTATGGATGTATCTAGTTATTCCAAGGCTACTAAACTAATCGGTATTTCGAGACTTGATCTTTCTCGTGATCATGCCAATGTTATGTAATAATGCACCGACTCTAGGTAATTAGGGTCGGGGCGTTACACCTTAGACTTTGAAACTCTAAGGATCATATTCTAGATTTCCGAAATGGGATTTTCATTATGAATATGAAATTATTTGTAATGAGCACTCCCCCTTAGATAAACTCCACCTTAATTAGCGATAATGCTTCTGTACTTATAAATATTTTTCCTTCTCTTCTTTAGAATTATTTTTCCTTCTCCCCCTTTGTGATTTTCAAAAAGAGTTTGAGGGAATGGAAAATAATATGGTACCTGAAATATTAGTAAATACATACAAACAAGATAAGCATCGAAAATTTCATTATGATTGGAAAAATTAGTACAACAGAAAAATACAACAAAAGATCGTAGTGGTCTATTTTGTTTCTTTTTTCCTTGGGCATTAGAATCTTGACAATTCTCTTTAGCTTCTTCATTTCATTGTGGTACTCTTCTACTTCTTTCTCCAAGGTTGTGATCCTTTCTTCTTGAGTTTTTAGGACATCTGCCTGAGCCTTCATGGCCTCTTCCTGAGCCTTTAGCAATTCATCTTTCTTTTCAAGCTTCTCTTCAATCCCAATTCGGAGATCTCTTTCCCCCTTCCATCTTTGAGAAACATAAGTAAGCTTCCCATTCAGATCCTTTACCTTTTGATTCCAAGTATTTTCCTCCAGGGTCTACTTTTCCTGAAACTATTTGTAAGATCCTTGATCTTGGAATCTTCAGTATCAAAGGCCTCTTTTACTTACTATAGAAATTCATCAAGCTCTGCCATATTTTGGACGATCTTATTTGACCAAGTGGTCATTTTCTTTCAAGACTTCCTGTGAGCTTCGTATCCTATAAGAAACATTTTGAAATCAGACTCTATCTTTACACACTTGTCCATCACCATGGACACCGAATCTGACTTCTGATTAAGAGTGTGTTGGAGTATCTGGCATCTGGAATCGATGTTTGTAAAAGTCGGAATGGAACCGACTAGCTTCTTCAAATACTGCTCCAAAAAATCATGGCCAAGTAAAGATGACTCTGAATCCAAGACATTACTTGGTGAGAGTGGGTTTTCAAGCTCAACAAGCTTCCTTTTTGAAGTTCCTGCAACTTCCTTCCTATTCACTATAGATTTTCTTTGAGAATCAACAACCACTAGCTTACCCTTATCAATCATCGGTACGACTTTCTCATCTGGTGATTCAAGCTCACTTCCAGAAAGTTGTATAATTTTGTCTTCATCCACTTTCTCTTTTTCTAGTTGAGCTTCAACATCCTTAGGAAAGATAAAGTCATGATTATGACTCTCTTCCTTATATGGCTTGTTCACTTACTCTTCACCCTTCTCATCATCCGTGGGTGTATCCAATTTTGAGGATCTGTCTTGAGAAGTCCGGAGTGAAAACTTCTCGGAAGCACTCTCTTTTTCATGATATTATTCAATCATCTTGATCACATCATCAGAGCCACTACTTCTCTCAGCTTCTGGAACTTCTTCTACAGCTTTTTTCTCTTCCATAGTCTTGTATTGTGGGTTTTCTAGAGTGAAGAAATTCTTTCCCAGAGTCTCAGGTAATGATTCTATCGAAAAGGTTTTCGGTACAGGAATTTTTTCGGATGAAACCTCAACAACCTTTAAAAGAGATTAAAAAATCTATGCCTTAGAAATTTTCATCTTGAGCTTCTTTTCCTTGACCTGCTTCTCTAACTCATCAGTAGCTTTTCCTTTTAAGGCCTTAGCCTCAGCAAGATCCAAACCGAACTGTGGCTCCCCTGATTTTCTAGTCTTTTTATCTTCCCTCCACTTTGCAACTACTTCATCTGGGTAGGCCTTTTTCTTCTTTTGTTTAGGAGGTGCGGATTGGTATTCCTTAGACTTAGGAGTATTATCTTCAACTTCCACTTCTTTCAACTTCCTTTTCTTCCTGGCCTTCTTGGATGGTTCAACTTTTTCAACGATTTCTAGATTGGATTATACCTCTTCCTCAAGTTGATCATAGAACTAACCTTACTACTTTGAGAAAACAACCTTCATCCTCTTAAGAGTTTCATCATTGATCAGCATCACCTTACAATTCCTCATCTTGGAACTGCATGGGATCTTGAAAGATTTAAGACACCGAACTATCAACTTAGAAAGCAAAGTCGGATACATAATGATCTGAGCTCATAGATTGCCATTCTTGAAGTTATGAATCATAATGAGGATTTGTCTAATGAGATTCACATTCCTTATATTTACCAAAAAATTTAGAATATACATATCACTCTTCCTGAGGGTATCCTTATCACCCTTTCTCAGTATGCTAAATCCTTGCACCCAAAGCTGTAGAATCCGATAATTGGTTGATAGATGGGTAATCTTCTCTGTAGTTTTGATATGAGAAAGACCAAGGTATTTCATAGCCTTCACCTTGATGAAACTTCCTTCCACATCCGGCAACTTGTGAGTGCAAAATTCTGCCTCCCCTTCATATGATAGCTCCACCAAGCTTGCAGCCTTGGTGTAAGGTAAATAATATGTCATCCCATAGCTTTTGAAGGAGATCTTCTCCCTTCCATCTTCCTTGAAAAAACTGGCTGACTCATAAAACACTATGAGAAAATCCGGATAGAACACATCCTAACCTATTGTCTTAGATATGACTACATCTTCCCATCCATTGAGCTTGATGTTCTTGGAAATTAGAGAGTAATACTTATTGTAGAAGTTTGGGTGTACTAACCTCTCCCTATATATATGCCATTCCGTGATCGTCTTGAGTGAAGACATATCCTGAGAAGGGGCTTCTGCAGACATTCAGACTGGGAACTTTTGAAGAATTTAGAATTGGCTTAAGAACTGAGGCAGAGCTTCGAGACGCAAGAGCTTGGAAACCGATGTGGAACAACCATCGGGGGTCCCCTTTTTACAGACGATGGAGGTGACCTTTCAAATTCCAAAACCAATATAACTGTTGAAAAAATCTCCAATATGTTCTAATGGTTGAAAACATACACGTAAGGAAATCTTAAATCCAATATTTTGAGGTTTTAAGAAAAACATTCAGATTTAAGAAGAAATGAATCCAAAAAAATTTAAAAACAAAGGAATCAACCAGCAACAAAAAGTGACTAAGAAAACTTAAGTAAGGAAATCATACCTTTTAGATTGTCTAGGATGATTATTCATAATAGGTTATATTCTTCTTGAAGTAAATTTTACTATGAAAAAGTCACTATGAAAAAATTACAAGCAAAAACTCACTACGAAAAAGTTACTACAAAAAATTTACGATCGAAGAGTTTTATAGAAAAAACTTTGAGTACCAAAACTTGATTATGAAAATAATGAATACATAAATTCCCATTATGAAAATTTCCATTACGAAAATTCCCATTACAAAAATTTCCATTATGAGATTTTATAAAAAACTAGGTACGAAAAAAATTTCATTTCGAAAATTTGAAAAACTAACTACAAAAACTTTCATTATGAAAATTTGAAAAACTATCTACAAAAACATTCATTACGAAAATTTGAAAAAATAACTACAATAACATTAATTATGAAAATTTGAAAAAATAACTACAAAAACATTTATTAAATTTTTTTTGAAAAACTAACTACAAAACTTTCATTATGAAAATTTTAAAAACCTTAATGACCTATGTACTCCCCCTATGAAAAAGAGTTTATTATTGTAAGGATATTGGTTGAACAAATAGTTAATAGAGGAAGATTACTTCACAGTTATCATTCCTAACTTCTGTTTAATGTATTCAAATCTATCGGAGGGTAATGATTTTGTGAAAATATCACCAAGTTGACCTTCAGTTCCGATGAATTGAAGAATGATATCTCTTTTTAGTGTGTGATACCTAAGAGAGTGATACCTAATATCAATGTGTTTTTCACTAGAATGATGTGCAGGCTTTTTACTAAGGGAAATGGAACTTGTGTTATCACACAGAATTTGAGTCTTAGTAAAACTCAAGCCATAGTTTTTGTGTGTGTTGCATCCACAACACTTGACCACAACAAATTCCAGCTGCTACATATTCAGCTTCAGCAATGGAAAGTGCTACTAAGTGCTGCTTCTTCAAAGACCAAGAAACTAATGAATCTCTTAAGAAATGAAAAGTTCCGGATGTACTCTTTCCATCCATTCTACACCCACCAAAGTCAGCATCCGAAAAACTATTTAAAACAAAATCATATCCAGATGTATAAAATAGTCCTAAATCCATGGTTCCCTTTAAGTAGCAAAAAATTCTATTCACTGTCTTTAAATGAGATTCCTTAGGATTGGATTGATATCTTGAACATAATCATACTAAAATCATTAAGTATGGACGAATAGCTATTAAGTAAAGTAGACTTCCTATCATACCTCTAAAAGTTGTTTGATCTACTGGTTTCCCAGCTTCATCAAGATCAAGTGTGTTTGAGGTACCAATGGGAGTAATTATACTGTTAGTGTTGTCATATCCATACTTTTTAAGAAGATATTTAATATAATTATGTTGGGATATATAAATTCCTTCTGGTTTTTGAGAAATTTTAAAACCTAGGAAAAATGTTAACTCAACCATCATACTCATTTCAAACTCATATTTCATTAGATCCACAAAAAAATCCGTTAAAGATTGCTATGTTGAACCAAATATAATGTCATCCACATAAATTTGAACAATCAAAAATTTTTTCTTATCTTTATTTATAAAAACGGTTGGATTTTCATTTCCCTTAACATAGTTATTTTGAAGCAGAAATCATATAACTCTATCATACCAAGCTCGAGGGGCTTGTTTAAGGCCATAAAAAGCTTTGGTAAGTCTAAAAACATGGTCATGATCTTTTGAATCTTCAAATCCAGAAGGTTGTTCAACAAAAAACTCCTCTTGAACATAACCGTTAAGAAAAGGACATTTCACATCCATTTGAAAAATTTTGAAATTGAAGAATGCTACAAAGGAAAGTAAGATATGAATAGATTCATGTCCAGATACTGGAGGATAGGTTTATTTATAGTCTATTCCTTCTTGCTGATTATAGACCTTAGCAACTAATCTTTCTTTATATCTTACTATGATTCCATTTTCATCACACTTATTTTTGAAAACCCATTTTACTCCAATTATAGACGTTTCCTTAGGTCTTTCAACCAAGGTCAAGACTTTATTCCTTTCGAATTCATTTAGTTCATCAGTTCTTTTTGGTTTTAATTCAGAAAGAAATGCTAGATGCTCTACTTCATTTATTAAATAACTTCTGGTATTTATTGGTTGATTGACATCTCCAATGATACTATCACTAGGATGATTATTTAGAAACGACTGATTTGGGTTTTGTAAAACCTGTTCATCAACATAGGGTAGGAAATATTCTGGGGTAAATGTTTCAGGAGTATCTTCTTGAACATCTTCCTTATCAGAAGGATCTTCTATCTAAGGTTAATAATTAGATTTTGAAAACACATATGAGAATGTAGTATAGGGTTGTTTAACAACAAAAGGATCAATTTAATCAAATTTCACTTGTACTGTTTATTCAATAGTACAAGTGTTTTTATTGAAAACTCTATAAGCCGTAGAAGTTGTGGAGTAGCCTAGGAAAATTCCTTCATCATATTTTGGTGCGAATTTGTGTAAGTTATATTTATTATTCAGAATGAATACCTTGCAACCAAAAACCTTAAAGTAGGAAAGTCTAGGTTTTCTACCATTCCATAACTCATAAAAAGTTTTATTAAGAAAAGGTCTAATCAAAACACTATTTATTTTATAACAAGAAGTACTTATAGCTTCAGACCAATAATGTTTTGAAACAGAATACTCACTCAACATGGTTCTAGTTATCTCTTGAATAATTCTATATCTTCTTTCAACAACACCATTCTGTTGAGGTTTTCTGGTTGTTGAGAAGTTGTGAGTAATACCTTTTCTACTACAAAAAGTTTCAAAATCAGAATTTTGAAATTCTTCTCCATGATCACTATGAATAGTTTTCAATGGAAGGTTTTTCTCATTTTTAACTTGGGCTCTAAAACTTTTGAAATAAGAAAAGGCTTCATACTTCCTTGCTAGAAAATAGACCCACACAAATCTAGTGTAATCATCAACCAAGACAAATACATAATATTTTCCCCCAATGCTTCCAATTTGTCTTAGACCAAAAAGATAAATATGCACTAGCTGTAATGCATCAGTAGTTGAGACTTCACCAACTGATTTAAAACATGATTTATGTTTCTTTCCATATTGACAAGGGTTAGAAACTTTTGAAGAATGAAATAAAAACTCAGGTATATCCTTAACTAGTATCTTCTTATAATGTTTTCATAAGTTCCTAAGGTTACAGTGTCCTAACCTTCTATTCCATAACCAAGAATGATCTTCCATTTCACTAAGGCAAGGCCAGTCTTTGCTCCTAAGGTCTTCTAAGTTTAG
Organism: Viscum album; assembly: GCA_963277665.1. Lineage (NCBI taxonomy): Eukaryota > Viridiplantae > Streptophyta > Magnoliopsida > Santalales > Viscaceae > Viscum > Viscum album. The sequence goes on from CAUJRU010000205.1 coordinate 217,504, forward strand.
TGTTTAAACATTCTCTTGCCTATGGGAAGAAAGAATAAACACTTCCTTGGAATTGTGTACTAAGAACTTATCATTCCTAAAATTTCCAAGGTAGACTTCATCACATAATTGTCTTATACTGATGAGGTTGTTATTAAGACCTTTAACAAATAAAACATTTGAAATCAATTTTTTCCCAAGAAGAACAATGTTACCTATACCAATAATTTATCCATGTGGATTATCTCTGAAAGTTACTTTTCCTCCTTTCATCTTGATAATCTTTTAAAAATAATTTTGTTCACCAGTCATATGCCGGGAACATCCAATATCCATGAACCATGTATTACTGTTGGTACTTTCCCTATTTTCCTGAAAATAAGTAAAAAGTTAGGTTTTTAGAATCCAGACTTTCTTGGATCTGAAAATCTCAGAAAGTAAAATTTTGGGAACCCATATCTTCTTTGAAAAATAAGATTTATGGAATCCTAAAGAATGGGTTTTGTTTAGAGAAAAATTATTTTCCCAATGAACAACACATTGACACTTAGTAGAGAATGGGTCACTTTGAGGAACAAAGTAATTGTTGCTAAAAATCGGTTTAGAACTTGTGTAACCAAAACAAGAAGTATTCCTTCGAGGTCAGATTTGTGAATATATTTTGTCAACATTTTCTTTACCTAGGGTAAATTTTGACAAGAAGGAGAATATTTCGGATTTGAGTTTTATAACTAAGTTCTTGTCTTAAAAATCATTTGAACTAGATCTAGTCTCAAAAAAAAATTCTTATAAATTATGTTTTCTAGATCTTTAGAAAGTTTATTTTTCTCAGAACTTACTTCCTCAAGATTTTTTGAAACACTTTCAAAGTGTTCATTTTTCTTATCAAGATCTTTAGAAAGATATGATATTTCCTAAGTAAGAATAATATTCCTATAACTTTCCCTATCATGTTTTTTATGAGTTTTGAATTAACATTCTCAAGGAGTTCAGCAAATCTAGAAACTTCTTCATAGGTGGGTAAAGTATTGTCTTCATTAGACAAAGATTATTCATCCGAAGAGTTATAATATTAACTATCATTATCATTTAGAGAAACATTGGTCATTGATTCAGCATTGTGTACCTCAGCCATCAAGCAATGATTATCAATAGGTAACCTGGCTAAAAGTCCAAGATTATTCTGTCCAAAAGATTCATAATCCAAAGTTTCTTTTGAAGAATCTTCACCACGAGCACTCCATGTGTCGATGGCTTTCAACACATTCTTAGCTTTGGACATGTAATACTTATTTCTGTTTTTCTCAGAATACTTTTCATTTCTTTATTTTCACTTGAGCATAGGTAAGTTAGGTCTTATGTGTCCAACTCTCTTGCATTCATAGAATGTAACATCAGAATCTTTCTTGTCTTTCCATTCCTGCTTCTTATATTTGGATTGAAAGTTCCTCTGTCAAGATATCGTGTTCATCCTTCAAGAAAGATTTTCTAATTCATTTTCTAAGGATTCACTTCCACTAGATTCGTAATGGATAACAACTTTCTTAGATCTAGATCTAGTAACCCTCTCAGGATTCTTGGCTTTCATATGATTGGAAGTAGTAGTAAAAGCTTCACTTCCATTTCCATTTGTCTTCTTCACAATATCAGTATCTCTCTTCATTCTAGTCTCATGCTGATGAAGAGTTCCAAAAAACTCATCAAGGGTAATCTGAGTGACCTTTCTATTCTCATCAATTGCAGTCCTTTTAGATTCCCACTCATTTGGCATGATGTCAATGATCTTGTCAACAAGGGCTTCATCATCTAATCCTTTTTCACCCATTGATTGTAAACTATTCACAATACTACTGAATCTCTGTTGCACCTTGCATATGGGTTCGCCATAAAGAAAAATAAAACCATGATATTCGGCTCTAAGCATGGATCTTCTAGTCTCAATTACTTTAGAAGTTCCAAAGTGAGTAACTTATAGTTTCTTCCATATAGAATTTACTGCTTCATAGGATGAAATTTGGCTATATATATTTCTAGTCATTGAACAAAGTAAAGTATCATGTACCTTATAATTGAATTGATACTCATGCTTCTCTTGATTGGTAAAGGTACTTAATTATTTATGAGGAATTTTGTTTCCACCAGTAAGCATAACAAGATTTTCAACCCCAGTATTGATAATGAAATATTTCATGCGGTCTCTCCTATATTTGTAATCATTACAATCAAAGATATGTGGTCTGGTTGGATTGAGATTATCTATGAAACCAACATTGATTCCTTGAATTTTTAATAAAATTCTTTCCACAAAAGATTTTTAGTAGAAAAATTTTGTAAACAAGGAAAATATTCTAAGCAAGAAAATATAGAGTAAAAGTATCTCTATGAAAAAGTGAATCCAAACTATGTGTCCAAAAAACAGATTCCGAAAAAAATATGAATCCGGAAGTGTGAATCTGAAAATTCAATTCCGAGAATTCTCTTCTGAATCTAATCGTGAGATTAATTAATATTGAACCAAATCCCTCTGATACCAATTGTTAGGATGGTATGTCTGAGTATGATATACTCTATTATACCAAATGTAGGATCGAAATAAGAATGAGATTCTCAGATACATGAAGGGGTGAATTTTACCTTTTAAAAATTCCCTAAGGAAATTTTGCATAACCAAAATTCACAACACCTCTAAGTTCTAAAGAATTTCTTGATTCTAAAAAAGTGATTCTGGAAATGAAACTTAACAAAAGTTCAAAACAACTAAGATTCTACCTTAAAGCGTATAGAATCTAACTAAATCAGAGTACAAGTTAAGAAGTATAAGAAAGTTATACTTTCCTTAATAATAAAAAATGCACAGTGAAAACCAAAGTAGTAACACTACAAGTATCAAACAATAACTCCTTTAAACCAAAGAGAAGGGTATCCAACAACCCTAGATAAGAGGTCCCTTGATTTATACTTTCAAGAAAATCTGTCTTACCCACACCCAGGGTAATCCCTCAATACGAAGATCGAAGTCTGCCTTGTTATCCCCGCATGCCCTAAACTATTAGGTAGTCGAAACATCTGTCTTCCTATCCCCAAAAGCCCTCGATTGTACATAGCAAAAATCAGAGTCACACGAAGCAAGTTTGCATGAAGAAAAGTTTGAACAAGCTGTTAAAACATTCTGCACAAAGCGTGAGAGTTTATAAGAGCCCCTCTCTCTATAAACCACTTCAACAACATTTAAGCACAGATGTCAAAGATGTTGTCAAGTGTTTTCTTCTTTTAAAATGTGCTTCTATTTATAGGCACAACTCCAATAGTTGGCTCACTCCTCTAATGGTCATATTATTCCTTGAATTTTGGAGGAACCTGTACATGTGTCACTCAAACAATGGTTAGTTCATAACTGAAGGCACAACACCATTTTATAATTGAAAAAGTGAAAGCATAACTAAAACTTCTATTCAGAATGGAGAAAAAGAAAGTTATGAGTGTTAAAAGTTAAAGTTCGGAGTCTAACTAGAAAATGAATTCGGAGTCTATAATAAAGAGATATTCAGATTCTGTTTTTCTATGGAATTCGTAATGAGAAATCATAATCAGAATTCATCATCAGAATTCGTAATGAGAATTTGTAATCAGAATTCATCATCAGAATTCGTAAGGAGAATTCGTAATCAGAATTCATCATCAAAATTCGTAGTGAGAATTCGTAATCAAAATTCATCTTCAGAATTCATAATGATAATTCGTAATCAGAATTCATCATCAGAATTTGTAATGAGAATTCACAATCAGAATTCATCATCATCAGAATTCGTAGTTAGAACTTTATATAAGTTCGTAATCAGAATTCAGTGTTGAACTTCATAAAAGTTCGTAACAGGGAATTCAGAGTAGAACATCATAAAAGTTCGTAACAGGAATTCGGGTCCAAAAACAAAATGTTTCATATCTAAGTATTATACGATTACGAGGTTTTAGATATGAATTCGATTTTTATACTTAAGAAAAATATTGATATGAACAATGAAAACAAGGTAGGGGTAAATTTCCTTTGGGAAAGAAATTTTCCTTATGGAAGTAAAATAGGGGTAAAATGAGTTTTGCCTTGAAATAAGGTGTTTGTGATTTTCAAAACAAGAGGAATGGTCAAGTCATAAGTAAACCTAGATGACTTAACAATCTACCCCTTATATGAAGGAATGGAAAAGTTATAAGGAAAAACTTATTGACTCAAAAATAGTATCAAGGTGTGGTGATTGAGTCCCTCAGACATGTGTGTTCAAGGTAGACACACCAGATGCTAAGAATCATTGATGGAATTCTTTTGGGACTATTGACAACTCTTCTTCTTGGGATGACCTGTGAGATGGAGATCTCTATACTGTTTCGTTTGAGATTATTTTACTCAATATATATATATATATTCTTTCTTCTAGATTCACACTTTGTCTTTTCATACTCTCCTTCTAGGTGAGGCGAAGACATGCGAGGTATGCCACATGATTTCTGTGTATGGATTCTCATGGTTGGATGAATCTACTCTCCTGCTATAGGTGGAAAAGGCCCGACGGGTAGTTCATCCACTCACCTTGTTTATCCCCTGGTGTTTGGATGAGCTTAAATTCTATATCTTATTAGGTTGAGGTGTACTGTTTCACTGACCCTCATTTTATCTACTTTTTTCCTCTTCGATTGTTTCTCTTACTTCTCCCCCTTCACCCCTTTTAGGGTTTTATACTGGGTATGTATATACTCACCCATCTATGGATTTTCCCATACATGTTGTGTGTTTTGTAGATGACAGACATGTCGACTATTACTTCATAGGAACTTAGGGATATTGGTTGCTTGGACCACGTACAATGGTAATACCTTGGGATACAAGAGTTCATCTCTCTCAGTTATTTACACTTTTCTAGTTTTTCTAGGTTGGGACATATTTCTGGTTGTGAGGGTATTTTTTCCCTTTACCTTCAATTTACACTACCATACTTTTGTACTATCTAGAGGTTCATGCATGCCTAGTTTATTTTATAGCAGTGTTGCATCTTTTCCCCTTTCCCTCTACAAGTTTTCATTGAGTTGGTTGTGCATGTGCATACATGAACTTATAAAAAGTCTCCTAGAGTTTAGTACTAACTTCGGTGCTTATCTTCACCCATGACCTATAGAGGTGGGCTTGCGGTATTTGCGGCTCAATCCCCAATATGGGTTGGGTCGTGACAGATTGGTATCAAAGCAAGATCATTCTTTGGAAAGTTTTTTGGACATATACTCTTAAGAGGATTAGTTGGGTTTAGGGAAATAGTATCAAAGTGTCTCGAGGGATGATCTCAGGCCAGGAAGTCCAGTGATGGTACAGGCGTCCAACATATCCATTCACCAAGACCTTGACAACCTGCCTATCGACTCGGCATACTAAACCATTTGTTCTTAGAAAGTGGAACTCTTTAAAACATGATATGATGAGGTATTACACACATTATCATCGACTACACGTGAATATGAGAAAGTAAAGCACATATAACATTCAGTTCCTTCCCAAAGTCAGAACAAAAGAGTTCATCACACTCTGTTTTACTACAATTTTCAGAAATACGACTCGAGATTCATTTCAAAATGCACTCATGGAGTCAGAATCTATAGAGCTTATCAGAAAGAGAAATATAATATTTCTACATATCTTTATTTGATTTTTCTTTCTATTTTATTTACATAATGAGTAGTGTGTGTATACTCTATATTTAACAAACACATTGTCTCTTGTGTTTTATACGGAATATACTTAATATATTTTTACACTCTATTTACTCTTGTGTTCCTATGGTGTTGTGGAAGAGGTCCCTACAAGGCCTGTGTTTATTTTATTCCCATGGTGTTGTGAGAGAGATCCCTATGTGGCAGGGAAAAATTTTCTATTTTCTACCCGATCCATATTTTGGATCAAAGATTATTTTATATAATATATTTATCAGTAGGTGATTTCTAAGAGGATAGGATTAAGTCTCTGCTTGGGACTGAACCTCTTACAGTCATTCCAATGTGTGTTTTTTTCATTTTTCTTCTCGGATTTAAAATTGAATCAATTTTAAAATGTAAAAAACCAAAACTTTGATTGTTAGTCTTAATTAGTGTTTATATAATATTTTAATTAAGTAAATTGATTTCAAAAGTTAAATTATAATTGTTTTATCTGAGAGTTAATCATCTTTTGAGAAATCTGTTAAAAGATAAAAACATATTTCAATATGCCGTTTTAATTAATTTTGTTGTTTTAATTAAAATGGGGAATTTTATTTAAACCTTTTTTAGATAGAGATTTATATTGGGTACTCAATTCACCACCCCTCTTAAGATACTCACCCTCACTAACATTTGGTATCAAAGGATTTTCAAAATATTTTCAACAGTGATTTTTGTTGTTTTAAAGAGCTTAAATTTTTGTCAATTATAAATTTATTTATTTAAATGTATAATAGACAAGCAGGTTCAACTACCAAGAAACCTCATTTCTTTAATGGACATAACTGTGCACAGAGGAAGATAAGGATGAAATTTATATTGAGATTATGGGTTTTCAAATTTTCTCTACTATAGAGGATAAGTATGAGTTACTTAAGACTCTGATAAAAGATTAGAGGGATGCTAATAAAGTTTCATTTAAAAATAATTGTAAAGATATGAATGTCATTAATGTTCATTAGGAGATGATGTGTTTAAAGAATATATTATAGTAAAACTACATATGAAATTGGGGATACTTTATCTATTTCACATTAAGGAACTACAAATAACAAATAAATGAGATTGAATACCTATAGAATTAAATATGGTATTTTTTAGATGAAACCTAATGAATTTAATTTTGATATGTATCACAGGTTCAAAGAGATAGTCAATACAATGAGATACTTGGGAAATCCAGTGTTATATAAACACCAAATCATGATACTGTTCAAATGACTTCTAGAGAGATGGAGATGGACATCTATTTTTATAAGGGAATCCTGTGAGATTAGTGAACTAATTTACAAGGGATTTATTGGAATGTTGATAATGTATGAAGAAGAATTTAAGGTCAATCCTGAAGAAGAAGATGAACTTGAGAGAGAATTAGTTGCTTTCAAGTCTACTACATCCAAACAAAAATGAAATTAAAAGGTACAAGTTGATAGTTCTAGTGATGAGGAATCACTAATGGATAATGATATGAAAATGAACCATTTGGATAAAAGGTTTAATAATTTTTACAAGAAGAATAAATTCTTAAAAAATCCAAATTATAAGGTAAAATAATATAATAGAGGAACCTGAAAAAATGATTAGAAAACAGATGACCACTCAACTGAGATTATCTGTTATGAATATAAACGAAAAGGACATGTTAAGGCTGATTGTAAAATTTGAAATAGAAGAATAATTATGATGATGATGATATAAAATATTAGAAAACTATGAAATCCACATGGAATTCCTCTGAGTACAATTCCAATGACTCAGAATCAACCTTTGAAGATAAGCATGATAGAGCCAACATGTGCTTCATGATAAGTGTATCTGAGGTACCTACTGTATCTACTATACTAAATTCAAATCAATCTAAAAATTAAAATGATGATGATATGTGTAAATAATAAATTATTGAATACTGTAATATGCTAAAGGATAATTTTAATGAACTCAAAGACAAATACAATGTTTTGAACCAGAAACATTCTTTATCTGCAAATGTTAAATCTAATCTCACTGTAGAAAGTGAAAATAATGATAAATTATTATAGGAAACTACTGAATTAAAATTTTAAAATGAGAAACTAAATAAATATTTAGAAATATTTAAAATGCAAGATACACACTTACACAAATTATCGGAATAAAAATTTATATAAAATACATTACTAATCTAGGTTACCAACCTAGAAAGAGAAGAGTTGTTAAGAGAACATTTGTTCCTATGTCTAATTTTGAAAAATATGCTACAAATTATTATTTTAGAGGACCAAATAAAGTTTTTATTTCAATAATTATATAATCTTGTTATATTAAACCTATTAAGAAAATGGGGGTTCCCAAAGTTTTAATCACTAACATATCTATAACTAAGAAAATTTGGGTAGCAAAATCATTTCTGGTATACACTTTTTTGTAGGAAACCTGCTTGAAGAGATCATACAGGTATTTATGGTTCTTGGATAGTGGCTATTAAAGAAATATGATAGGAGACTACTCCAGTTTCAAGAACCTCATAAAAGGTAGAAGGTGGACATGTCACCTTTAGTGGTAATGCTAAAGGAAAGATCACCGGTCTTGGCCAAATTAGTAAGACAAACCCAGTATTAATTTCTAAAGTACTTTTTGTTGATGGTTTAAAATATAATATTTTTATAATTTCAAAATTTTTGATGGTGGTTTTCATGTGAAGTTTGAAAACAATGTGGGTAAAGTTTTAAACTCTAAAAATGATTTAATATTTATTTCTTTGAGAAATGAGAATGTGTATGATGTTAATCTTGATTCATTGAATTATAAAATTGTTTCATTCTTGAGTTCCTTTCATAGAGAATCTTTGATTTGACATTGGATCAATAGACTTGTTTTTTTACTTATAATACTTTAGAAAGTTTCTATATATATTTACAGTTCTAGGTGCTGAGATGGAGTGTGATTCAAAGGACCAGTGTGCCCGGAATTGAATTTATAAAAATATTAAATATATTTTATACTATGAACACATGTTTATTTAAAGAAAATGGGATAACTCTTTAACGGTTGATATGATCAGAAATATGAGACCACAGTTGGGTCTGGAACGATGTGTTTTCCCTAGGAGCGACATAGAATTAGTCAGTGTGGGACATTTGGACCCCTCACTCATTGGTGGTGCATTTAATGGTTACATTATGTTAATTAATTAATTAATTAGTTTATTTTCTAGTTCAATGGATAAGCCTATAATTATATCGTTACTATTGGACTCCTCATGTATTAATCATGTTTTAATGATCACAAATCTCATTCAACCTAGTTAACTCTTAAATTATATCCAATCATGTGTATTTATGTTTCAATTTCACTCATTATTTATAATGGTTAAGCTCATTCCATTGCATTCATATTACTATTTATGTCTAAATACTATTATTTGCCTAAGTACAAGACACCTTGAGCCAGACACTGGGAAGTCAAACATAGTAAGCGAGACACCTTGAGAAAGATACCGTAAGCAAGACACCATAAGAAAGACACCGTGAACAAGACACCATGACACATGGACTGTGACACTCAGACACCGTGTGAAGGAGACACTGTTTTCATAACAAACTGTGACACCGATTCATAAACTATTTTGTCGTCTTTCAATTTAATCTTTAACTGTCATATTTGATTCCTTTAATGCACTGACATAATTAGTGCTTCTTTGTAGACATAGTAAAAGGTATGAAACACATGGAACCTGTTTTCTAAAACACATGAATTCTATGATAAAGAGTGGAGAGTGCCCAACAACTACATTGCACAATACTAAACAAAAAACATGCCTGTGAGCAAGACCGTGAAGAACACACTGCATGTTTTTCAAAGAAAGCTTTATCTCATACATGCAATCCGGCACTACTGAAGAACATACGAAGTACTCTGGAATCCAGAGAACATCTTCACATTATCAAAGCTCATGGAGAGCACAAGCTGAATTACGACACTGAGTTTTTCAAGACAAAAACCAAAGAGGGACTCAGAAGCATTTCTATTTAATCAAAGGAGTCCAGAGCTACACTTCAAATCACTAGAGCATTCTAAAATCATATCTACTATCTCTTAGTGATTATTTTACTTACTTTTGAATAGTGTGTGTACTATGTATATTCCATACACACTCTGACTCCTGTGAAAAACTAAAGGATTCCTAAATCCTTACACAAAACTCTTTATACTTTTTTTACCCACATCAACTGTGGAAGAGGTCCCTGTGTGGACTGGTTGTTATTTTTGTTTACCCACGAAAAATGTGGAAGGGGTCCCGGTGTGACCTGGACAATATGTGTACTATTTTTAACCCTGATCCAGGGTGTGGATCAAAGTTTATTTATATAAACTGCTTCATGGCAGGTGATCACTAAGTGGAGTGGATTAGGTCTCGGCTTGAGACTGAACCACTAGTTTTATATCCGCTGTGATATTTAAATTTAGTCTTCTCCATTTTACGGCTTTATTAAATAATCCATAAAAACTCTAATTTCACTTTGATAGTTAGTCTTGGAAAGAAGTTATAACTGATTTGTCTTAGTAGGATAATATCAAAAGTAATATTAATAAAACATATTAAGATTACTTAGAATTAATCAATCTCCTAGGTTGTTATTTAAACTGTCAAACTATTATAACAGTATAACCTTGATTAACTAGGATGTATCTATTTTTGGGGAAAACCATTTCTTTTATAATAATATTTTTGTAACAGAAATTTTTATAGTTACTCAATTCACCCCTACCCTCTTCAGTAAACTACTCTGACCAACATTTGGTATCAGTGGTTTCTTTATTAGGACTCTGTATAATCTTACTCAACTATGATTGTAGTTGTACTTTAAAGATCTGGAAATTTCTATTAATTCTAAATTTATAGCTCTTTTAAAGTAATTTTTTAGTATGGATAATATATTGGAAGGTGCTGCAACCAACATACCACCATTCCTTAGTGGAACCAATTATGCTCGATGGAAAATTAAAATGAAAATGCATCTAGAGAGTATGTGCTTTGAAATTTGGTCATCCATTATATATGAATACAAACTCCCTGTGACTGATATAATTACATGGGATGAACCTACCAATCTTTCATACAATAACAATTGTAAATCCATGAATGCTCTGTACTGTTCTTTAGGAGTTTAAGAATTTAATAGGATTTCTTCTTATAAAACTGCTCATGATATTTGGGATACCTAATCTGTCTCACATGAAGAAACATCCAGTGTAAAGGAAATAAGACTTAATACTTATACTATATAATATGATAATTTTAAAATGAAACCGGATGAGCCTATTTCTGAAATGTATCTCAGGTTCAATGAGATTGTCAACACAATGATTTTTCTTAGAAGAGAAGTCACTGCCAAAGAATAGATCATGAGAATCCTTAGAAGTTTACCTGACAGATGGAGGGGAACCTCTGTCTCAATTAAAGAATCATGCGAAATCAGTAAGATACCTGTAAAATAACTCATTGGGAAATTGATGATGTATGAAGAAGAGATGAAAATGAACAAAGAAGAGGAGGATGAACCAAAGAGGAAATCTGTAGTATTCAAGACCACCTTCTTGAAGCAGAAAAGCCAAAGGGAAACTGGAGGCTTATGTAGAAAGCTCCACCACTGAACAATCATCACCTGAAAGTGATGAGGAGATGGCTCAACTGGCCAGAAGATTCAAAAGATTTTACAAAAAGAAGAACTTTTTCAGAAAGCCTAACTTCAAGAGCAAGTATGATCTAAAAGGAAGCTGGAAAAAGGACGGGAAAAGAAGTGACAAGACTGATAAAATTGTATGCTATGAATGTAAGAGAAAAGTACATATAAAGGATGAATGTCCAAATCTCAAGTATAAGAAGAAGTATGAGGACAAGGATAAGAAGTACAAAAAGGCAATGAAAGCAACTTTGAGTGTATCTGAGCATAGTTCAAGCGACTCAGAGACATCACATGATAAACAGGATAATAAAGACAATATGTGTTTTATGAAAAACACATCTGAGGTAAAACTGAACTCTTCTGAACAAAATTCATACTATTTTGAAGAAGAACGTGACTATAAAAATATTACTAATGAAGAAATGTTTGAATATTGAAACATGCTTGAAGAGACATGCAGTGAATTAAAAGATAAATATAAATCATAGAAGAAACAACATGCTCTCACTGTAAATGTCAAATCTGAACTAACTACTGAAAAAGAGAAAAATGCTCAACTTCTCAAAGAAAACAATGAATTAAAAATGTCTAATGAGAAATTAAAAAGTGACATATAAAAGTTTACTAATGGGAAAAATACCCTTACCCAAATGCTCGGAAAACAAATTGCACCTAAATACAGTACTGGAATTGGTTATCAACCTGGTAAAAGAAACCATGGTAGAACTAATTTTGTTTCCAAGTCTAGGACATATAGTTTTGTTCCCAGTTCTGGACACAAATCAACTAGCTCATGTCAAGATACATATTCTAATGTTTCGAGTTTTTTTGGACCAAATACAGTATATTTTTCAAATACTTTAAATAATTCTTATAGGAAACGTATGAGACAAATATGGGTTCCTAAAGAACTTGTTACTAATGTTACTAGACCCAAACAAGTATGGGTGCCAAAATCTGTGTTTGCTTGATCATGTTATAGGAAAGATGCTTAAAGAGATCCTGTAAGAATCTACAGTACTTGGATAGTGGATGTTCAAGGAACATGACATGAGAGGACTCAGGCTTCAAGAATCTAATAATAGTAGGTAGAGGACATGTCACATTTGGTGACAATGTCAAAGGGAAAATCATTGGATTAGGCTAGATTGGTAACTCTGATTCGATTTTAATTTCTAAATTACTGTGTTTTAATTTCATAAAATATAATTTTCTTAGTATCTCACAATTATGTAATGATGGATATCATGTTAAATTTAAAAATGATCCATGTAATGTCTTTAATTATAAAGATGAATTAGTATTTTCTTCATCAAGGAATGAGAGCATTTATTCTGTTAATTTATATTCCTTAGTATCTCAAAATCTATCATGCTTAAGTGTATTTCATAAAGAATATTGGCTCTGGCATATGAGACTAGGACACTGTAATGTTCACTCCCTTAGAAAGCTAACTAGAAAAGGCATAGTTAAAGACTTAACCAAACTTGAGTTTCCACATGGAAAAGTGTGTAATCCTTGGAAAAAGGGAAAACAACAAAAAATCTATTTCAAATCAAAGAATGAAGTTTCTACTTCTCAACCTCTAGAATTGGATCACATGGATTTTTTTGGACCATCTAGAGTTTCTAGTTTAAATTGGAAGCACTATGTTTATGTTCTAGTAGACGATTTTTCTAGACATACCTAGACCTTCTTCATGGCTCACAAAAGTGAAGTCTGCTCGTATTTTACTAAGTATTCCAGGTCTGTAGGAAATCATAGCGGCCTTAAAATTAAATCTTTAAGAAGTGATCATGGCCGTGTGTTTGAAAATCAAGAGTTGAATCCTTTTTGTCACAAAATGGTTATAGTCACAATTTATCTTCCCCTAGATCACCTCAGAAGAACGGTGTTATAAAAATAAGAAATAGAACCCTGCATGAAATTGCTAGGACAATGCTTAGTGAATATGACTTACCTTTTTACTTTTGGGATGAAGCTGTTAATATAGCATACTACATAATCAATAGGGTATTGATTAGACCAATTCTCAAAAATACCCTGTTTGAACTCTGGAACAATAGGAAGCCTAAGGTTAATTACTTTAGAGTTATTGGTTGAAAAGTATTTATTCTCAACACTAAGGATAATCTTGAAAATTTTTAATCCAAGAGTGATGAAGGAATTTTCCTAGGTTACTCAATATTAAGTAAATAATATACAGTATTCAATAAGAGAACTAAATGTGTGGAAGAATCTGTTTAGGTCAAGTTTCATGAAACAGATCCACATGATCCTAGAACCATCCTAGAAAATCTAGAGGATTATTTATCAAATCTAAACATCAACTCAAAATCCTCAAATTCATCTGTGAACGAATTTGTGAAAATTTCCAATTTTGGAAATTCTCTACAATCGAGTCATAATGAACCATAATCTGTTGATGAACCTGAAATCACAAGTACCTATTTTTATAGAAAGGTTGGAACCCTTAAAAACCATCCCTTAGATGCTGTTGTAGGAGACTTAGAGAAAGGAACACAAACTATAGATTCTCTTAGAAATCAGGTTGAAAATCAAGCTTTCTTGTCAGAACTTGAACCTAAAAACATTGATGATGCCATCAATGATGAAATTTGGGTAATTTCTATATAAGAATAACTTAATCAGTTTGAAAGAAGCAATTTTTGGAAACTTGTTGAAAGAACCAAGGACACATTCATCAGAGGAACTAAATGGGTGTTTAGAAATAAGGTAGATGAGGCTGGAAACATAGTTAGGAACAAGGCTAGATTAGTTGCACAATTCTATAGTCTTGAATATGGAATTGACAATGAGGAGACCTTTTCTCCATTATCCAGACATGAAGCCATCAGAATCCTACTTGCTTATACTGCACATCTTAATTTAAAACTATATCAAATGGATGTTAAGAGTGCATTCTTTAATGGGTATATAGCTAAGGATGTCTTTTTTGAGTAACCCCTAGATTTATAAATCCTCATTTTCCCAATCATATTTTCAAACTATCAAAAGCATTATGTGGTTTAAAACAAGATCCAAGAGCTTGGTATAGGAGATTGAGTACTTTTCTTATTTCCAAAGGTTTTACAAAAGGAATAGCTGATCCTACCCTCTTTATAAAATGAATTTCTAATGATGTTTTAGTTATTCAAATCTATGTAGATGATATTATTTTTGGATCTTCAAAAAATTCATTATGCATTGAATTTCTAAAATTATGAAAAATGAATTGGAAATGAGTTTAATGGGAGAACTAAAATTCTTTATTGGATTTCAAAATCGTTCAAAATAATGATGGAATTGTTTTTACTCAAATTAAATACACTAGTGATCTTCTAAAATGTTTTGGATTGGATAACACTAAAATTAGTGACACTCCCTTTAGTACCACCTGTATGTTGGATCTTGATAAAGAGGGAAAATCTATTGATCAAACCACTTATAGTGGAATTATTGGAAGTTTACTCAACTTAACTGCTAGCCGTCCCAACATTATGTTTAGTGTGTGTATGTGTGCTCGTTTTCAAGAAAATCCTAAAGAATCTCATTTAAATTTTTTAAGAGAATTTTCAAATACCTCAAGAAAACACCAAATATGGGACTGTTCTATCCTAAAAGACAATCATTTGAACTAGTTAGTTACTCTGATGCTGACTTAGGTGGCTGTAAGTTAGATAGAAAGAGCACCTATGGAACTTGTCACCTTTTAGGCAAGTCACTAGTATAATGGTGTAGTAAGAAACAAAATTTTGTTGCATTATCTACTGGAGAATCTGAATACATAGCTGCTGGTAGTTTTTGTGCACAAATGTTATGGATGAAACACACATTA
Organism: Viscum album; assembly: GCA_963277665.1. Lineage (NCBI taxonomy): Eukaryota > Viridiplantae > Streptophyta > Magnoliopsida > Santalales > Viscaceae > Viscum > Viscum album. Next base: position 232,723 of record CAUJRU010000205.1, read on the forward strand.
CTAGATTATGGATATCAATTCAGTCATGTACCAATAAATTGTGACAACACAAGTGCTATTAACATCTCAAAAAATTATGTTTCACATTCTAGGAAAAAACATATTAATGTAAGACATCACTTTTTGAGAGATCATTATAAAAAAGGTGATATCACCTTGGAATTCATTGGTACTGAATATCAACATTCTGATATATTCACTAAACCATTGAATTATGAGTGAATGGACTACATCATACATGATCTCGGCATGATAAATATCAAATAGATATCTTACTTTTCTTACTGTTCAATATTTTACTATGTTTTACTTTACTATTTCATGATTACTATTTCTTAGTTACTATCTCTCATGTTTATGGTCTCACCGTTAGAACTTTGTACTTACAGTCTGACACTTATTGTCTCACCATAACGTGCACTGAAAAGGTCAATTACTGTCTCATCCTAACACGCACTGAAAAGTTCACTCACTGTCTCACCGTGACGTTCACTTACTGTCTCACTGTGACGAATGATCACTGTCTCACTGTGACGACTACTTACTGTCTCACCGTGAAAATTATTTATGATTTTCTTTAAACTCGTATTGCGGTAATTTTTATTTCACCTCTTTTTCTTTCCCTTGTTTTTATTTTTGTGACGATTGGCATTCCAAAATGATAAAACAAAAAGTTTCACTCGGTTCTTCAATCAGACTCACTCTCATTTCGAACCCTTTCAACCTGGAAACCCCTTCTATCATTCTCTATCTCTCGAACCATCGGTGGATTCCAAGAATAAAACATCCATCTTCATGCACACCGGATAAGTGATGCCTGAAGTAGAATAAGATATCACCTAAGCTGACGCCCGAAGGACCTTTGAATCCGAACCTGGTAAATTGCAGTGTTGTACCTAAGAAAAAAATATTCCCCGAATAGATTTTATCTAGAAAATCTCTAGTCTTGAAAGTGTAAAAAGAACAAGACTGATTAGAATGGTTCTCAAGGGAGAACAGACCTATCTATACTAGGTTAGTAGCTTAGTTCAAATAGTACACACAATTCTCTTTTGACTCTGGTGATAGTTATGTTGTGAGGAGCTAGATTAATGGCCAACGATGCTCCTTTTCATCGAGGTTATGAGATGCATGTCGTAGGATAACTCAGGACGGAATTTGTGATGATTATCAAAGAGACCGTCCTCTTACAACTGATTTCCTTAATCTTGAAGATGCTCTGAAAACCCTAATTGGACATGGAACCAAGAGAAGGGCCATCGCTGCAGAACTTGATGGAGAAACAAGACTGCTGTTTATGTTTTTTAAAAATCTGGTTAGTCCAAGAAAAGGTGAATTTGCTGTGTTAAAGTACCAAGATGTGTTCTTTATTCAACTTAGGAAAAAGAGATACAAGATTAACCAGTGAAAGTACATCATTCACCATATGTTTGAGCTGATCAAGGTTACATCCAAGTCCACTTCTCTGTTCTACTCTCGGCTGATATCAGCCATTCTTGTTGAAAAAGGAGTAGTTTTACTTAATGAAGAAGTGTTTATGGACTGTGACTATTGTCTCTCTAAAGCCACTATCAAGAGAATGAATATAAATTGTAATCCTTGGAAAAAGGAGTGGGTGGAAGACAACGATAAGGTTTATGATAAGTTTAATCCTGTGGATTATCCATCAAGGCTAAAAAACATTTCTGATCCTTGTTTGGAACCAGATGAACTTGGAGAGTATTCAGAAGAAGAGGAAGAAGAATATGAAGTACCTCATAGGGAAGAAGTTATTGTTGAAGAAGAAAGGACTATTGTTCCTCCCGTTTTTCTTGAAGAAGAAGTTCCTAACCCTTGTGAAGATGTTAATCTGGAAATCCAAACCGAGGCTGAAAAAGAACTAGTGGTCCCAAAATCTGGGCAGCAAGCCATGGAAGAGCCTATAGTAGAAGAACTCCCTGCTGTACAAGAAGTAAATCTAGAAGAAATCCCTGGTGTACATGAAGTAAATCTATAAATACTTCCTGGTGTACAAGAAGTAAATCTTGAAGAACTCCCTGTTATACAAGAAGCGAATCTAGAAGAATTCCCTATGGAACATTCTGTTCTTGAAATAATACCCTCTACAGAAGAGAGGATGGAGATATCCTTTCAGCTGTCTAGAAAAGAGATGAATGAGGAACTTAGAGATGAAACTATGGATTTAGACCAAGCTTCTAAACCTCTCAATCTTGAAAAGGAAGAACCTATTAAGGGGGAGGAAACCCAAAATATTGAGTCTGATGAATCCTCACATCCAACTAAGTTGTGTTCTGTGGACACTCAGTACAAATTTCCTAGTTTTTATGATGTGAGTGAGTCTCAACAGGTTACTACAACCAGGCTTGACCACTCTTCCATGTTTCAGTTGAAGTCAGTTTCTATCTTTGCACCTGAGAAGGAACCAGAACCAGAACCTGCCCCTGTACCAATTCCTGCACCTAAACCTTTACCTGAACAACTTCCCTTTGTCAATAAGGATGATTTGAAGGATTTTGGAGATATTATATTATCTGGAGTTAAGAAGCTTATGAACTCCCAACCTCGTGCTGTGACAATTCTGAGTGGGGGGAGATGCCTCACTACTTTTGGAGAAGATCATTTGGCAGATACAATCTGAAATGCTCCATGAGATTCAAAAAGTATTGGTTGAAAATAAGTTACTCAGTAATGAAGTTACAACCCTGAGATTCATGGTTGAAGCCATGAAAAAAGAGCTGCATTCAAGATCAGAGCCTACTACTGCTCCTGTAGAACCCACTTTTTCTCAAATCTCTTGAGATGTTGTGTCTCAGATTTACCCTTATCTATTATCCTTTGATGAAAATATTGCAGAAAGGCACAAACAGTTGTTGAAGGAAATGAGAGAGCTTGTGGTGAACCTGAATAAACTCACTGTTAAGTACACTGGTTGTCTTCAAATGGTACTGAATCATCTCAAATCTCTAACCATAGCCGTCAAAGCTTCGAATACCTCGGGTAAATCCTCTACACCTTCCTTTGATATTACTTTGATCAGATCTATAATTAAAGAAGAGATTTATAATTCTTTCTGTGGCTTTAATGTGACTTCTTTCTCTGATGTTGTCAAGAATAGTGATAGAGTTCTTGAACTTGTGCAAATTCATTTCAAGATTGCAAATGATGCCCAACAGAAGATTTCTAAGAAAGTGGATTTCTATTTCAACCAAATTTTCTCCAAGATTAATATGAACAAAAACTTCAAATACCTTGTAGAGAATCTTCAACTTCCTCCTGTAACTCAAGATTTCAAAAACCAAGTCTAGAAGCTAACCAAGTTTACCAGATTGTTGGAAAAGTTCATGGAAAACAAAGATGATTTTGAAGAAGCCATGCAGTATGGTGGAGAGATTATTACAGACTTCATCACACTCCTGAGACCTTATCTTCATGTCTAGAGTACAACAATTGTTGCTCCAGTAGCTGCACCTCTCAGACCTGGAATGCCTATATTCACCTCTGCCTTAGCCTCACTACCATGTCTGTTGGCCAAGATCTCAGTCAGATCAGGCCTGTGATTCTTGATTAGCAACTCCCTCGATCTTCTACTGCTCCTACCTTGGCTCCCTCAATCTTTGAAGGTCTCCCTTTACCCTCTTTATCTACCACCTCTCTGCCTTATTCTACATCAACCACTTCCCCTATGGCTTCCTCTTCTGCTGCTGATAAATGCAAAGAGAAGGCTAATCCCTAAAGAAGACCAGTGCTTACTTATTTTTGATGGGTATGTCATTATTTTTTTGTATCTCTCTTTATTTTGTACTGAACTGTTTACTATTAATGGAATGTGCACTGTTTTCCCTCTCTTATTTCAATTTTTTGATAATCCCAATAGGGGGATAAGTTTCATAAAATTTACACTTTAACTGTGCGTGGTTTGTGATCATCAAAAAGGGCAAGATTATTGGACTCTTCATGTATTAATCATGTTTTAATGATAAAAAATATCATTCAACCTAGTTAACTCCTAAATTATATCCAATAATGTGTATTTATGTTTCAATTTCATTCATGATTTATAATGGTTAAGATCAATCCATTTCATGCATATTACTATTTAAGTCTGAATACTGTTATTTGCCTATGTACAAGACACTTTGAGCCAGACACCGTGACCCTAACACCATGAAGCCTGACACAGTAAGCCAGAAACTGTGAGAAAACACCGTAGCAAGACACCGTAAGCAAGACACCGTGAAGAAGACACCATGACACTCAGACACCGTGAACAAGAAACCATCACACTCAGACCGTGACACTCAGACACCGTGCAAAGGAGACACCGTTTTCATAACATATTGTGACATTGTTTCTTAAACTATTTTGTTATCTTTCAATTAATGTTTAACTGTCATATTTGATGCCTTTAATGCGCTGAAATAGTTAATTTTTAATTGTAGACATAGTACGATGTACGAGGTATGAAACACAAGGAACCTTTCAGCTAAAACACATGAATTCAAAGATAATGAGTGGAGAGTGCCCAAAAACCACAGTGCACGATACTAAACGAAAAACAAGCCTGTGAGCATGACTGTGAAGAACACACTGCAAGATTTTCAAGGAAATAATTATATCATACATGAAATCTGACACTACTGAAGAACATAAGAATTACACTGGAATCCAGAGAACATATTAACATTATCAAAGCTCATGGAGAACACAAGATGAATTACGACACTATGTTTTTCAATAAAAAAACTAGAGAAGGACTCAGAATAATTTTTGTTTAATCAAAGGAGTCTGAAGCTGCACTTTAAATCACTGGATCATTCTAAACTCATATCTAATCTCTCTTAGTGATTCTTTTACATACTTTTGAATAGTGTATGTAGTCTATATATTCCATACACACACTGACTCCTGTGATAAACTGAAGGATTCCTAAATCCTTACACTAAACACTTTATACTTTTGTTTACCCATGACAACTGTGGAAGAGGTCCCTCTGTAGCCTAGTTTTTATTTTTTTACCCACAAAAACTGTGGAAGAGGTCCTTGTATGACCTGGACAGTCTATGTACTATTGTTATCCTCGATCCAGGGTCTGGATAAAAGTTTATTTATATAAAATTATTGGTGGTAGGTGATCATCATGTGGAGTGGATTAGGTCTCGGCTTGAGACTGAACCACTTGTTTCATTTCCACTGTGCTATTTAAATGTAGTCTTCTCTGTTTTACTGCTTTACTGCATAATCCAGAAAAACACTAATTTCACTTTGATAGTTAGACTTGGAAAAAAGTTATAACTTATTTGACTTAGCAGGATATCTTCAAAAGTAATATTAATAATACATATTAATATTACTGAGAATTAATCAATCTTCTAAGTTGTTTAAATAGTCAAACTCTTAAAATATTATAACCCTGATTAACTGGGATGTATCTATTTTTGTTGAAAACCATTTCTTTTATAATAATATTTTTGTAATAGAAATTTTTATAATTACTCAATTTACCCATCCCCTCTTGTGTAAACTACTCCGACCAACAGTTACGGATTTTTGGTCAGGGTTGGTCTCATAACCTTGAAATCATTGGTGATAGCTCCTGTTCCCTTTATGGTGGTGGATCACAACACATGATGATGAAACATCAGATCAGATTGTATCAAGATGCGAAAAACAAAACTATCCCCCTTTTTAATTAGTGAATGTTTTATTAATTTGTTGTTGATAAAAAACACAATTAGGAGTCATAAATTTGGTGTTTTACACCCTTTTGATTAAATTATTGAGTATATCGAACATTTTTCTTCAATCCACCCCCTTTTTATAGCCTTTTCATGTTCCCATTAATAGAAATTAATTTTTTATCAATTTGTTTTCTAACTCTAGGATCCCGATTCTTGATCGAATGGCCAATAAGACTTGGCGTTGATCCACAAACCATTATTATTTCGCCTTTCACCCCATTTTACTTTTCATTCATCACCGGTTGGATCTCTGTGGTCCCGGTTCGACTTTGGAGGGAGGTACTGGGCCCGATCAGACTGTCAGATTCATAGTGGATCAACAAAAACAGAATAGATCGATGAAAATAGCATAGAATTGGAAAGCATGTGGTGTGACAGGATTGATTTCGAGCGGAGGTTGTTTGTAGAGCCTTGTAGAGGAGGATACTCAACAAGAACGTGATAGTGGTTGGGATTAGATATCCAAAAGGGTGGTCATACATGGTCAACGTAGTGGGCACTAGTAATAATTAACAATAATAATAATGGTGGAATAAAACATTTGGTTAATTAAATTAAATGGATTTAATTTAATAAAGGAAATAGTTTTAAAATAATTAGTTTTTAATTTATTAGATATGAGATATATGATATAAGATATAAGATATAATCAATGAGATATGAGATATGAGACATGAAAGATGAGATATTAGATATTAGATATGAGATATGAGATATAAGATCTAAGATACAAGTTATGGGATATAAGATATGAGATTTAAATCTTGGATAAATAATCTTATATCAATTATATCATTTCACTGAGGCATACATTTGATGAACTGCCAGTGACAACGTGATCCTAGAATTTATATGATCATTTTAAGATTTATTTTGGATACCTTTTCTGGACATGTGCCATGGGTCAACGAAACACCCAATAATAATAAAATTATTATTATTACGAAATCTTATATTCGATACATCTCCCTCATACAGTGTCAAAAATGATGAACCATCTGTGACACCTCAACTTTGAAATTCAGGTATACATTTCATGACCAATATTGGGTATTTAATTTGGACTCATGGATCAGGACCATGAGACTCCATTCAATCGTGATGCAGTGAAATGTGACTTTTTCACGGAGTGTCTGATTGAGGAAAGTGAATAGCCTATCTCAAGTGTTTTAATTTATAGAACTTGATGATTCCATTCATTGTGGATTTTGAGATTTGATGTGAGTTTTTCTAATAATGATTCACTAAGGAGACACCCAAGGATGGAAACGATCATACCGGATAAAAAGATCTTTCATGTCTTACCCTCCAACAGGGCTTGGAAGTGGCATTCCTCAATGATCTCTCTAAGTTACCCTGCATAAGGGTTAGGAAGTGGAGTTATGTGAAGTTCTAGGATTAACCTTTAGTGAGGATGGTTAATGGAATTACTGGATGATCTTTCTGAGTTATCCTCTAGTATGGTTGGGTGGTGGAGTTTCACAACATTCCGGACATACCCTCTAGTAGGGCTGGGCAGTGGATTTATCTGATGACCTTACCAAGCTCACCCTCTAGTAGTACTAGGCAGTGGCATTCCTCAATGACCTTCCCAAGTGGTACCCTCTAGTGGGATTGGTTATTGGAGTTCTTTAGTGACTGTTAGAGTAGGTCCCTCCTATCATACCAGGGCATGAGATCCTTACCTACAATTTGTGGGCATTTGACTGTGCGGTATAATGACAAGATGTGGGTTGACATGGATTTGGGCTCATAAGGAAGAGGGACTCTTTCCCCACTATGACACATTCTTGTGACATGACCTAAAAACATGTGGGTGAGTTGGTGGATCCCATATAAGGTATCATCAAGTTGTGCTAATTGAGTCCCTTAGAATTGTGTGTTCCGGGAACATGTGTGAGATGTTGAGCATCATTGATGGAATTATTTTGGAACTTTTGATGACTCTTCTTCTTGGGTTGAGCTATGAGATAGATATCTGCTTAATCTCTTGTTTGGGATTATTTAAATATGTATATTTTTTTTTTCTGGATTCAAACTTTGGCTTCAGATACTCTCATTCCAGGAGAGGCGAAGACACATGAGGTATGCTACATGATTTTTGTGTATATCTTCTCATGGTTGGATGAGTATAATCACCTGATATAGATGGAGATGTATTGAAATGTAGTTCATACACTCACCGTGCTTATCCCTTTATGTTGTATGAGCATGATTTCATTCACTTATCATGTTTAGATTTATGCTTTCACTGAACCTTGTTCTATCTTATAATTCCCTCTTCAGTTGTATCTCTTACTTATCCTCCTTCACCCCATTTGGGGTGTTATACTGGGTATATGTATACATACCCCACCATGGGCTTCTTCCATACGTGTCATGTCTTTTGCAGACAACAGACATGTCGACTGTGATTTTAGAAGAGCTTAGGAATATTGGGTTCTTGGACCACGTATGATGGTCGAATCTTAGGATACATGAGTGGGGATATCTCATCTATTTACTATTTTCTAGTTTTGTTAGGTTGGTACATATTTATATCTAGGTGTTTATTTTTTCCCTCTACCTTCAATTTACACTACCGTGCTTTTGTACTGTCTAGAAGTTCACACATGCCAAGTTTATTTTATAGTAGTGTTGTATCTTTTCCACTTTCCCTATGAAATTTTACATTGAGTTGGTTATGTGTGTGCGTATAGGTACTTATTCAAAGGTATCCTTGGTTTTAGTTTTACTTTTGATTCTTATCGCCACCCAAATCCTATAGAGGTGGCTTGGGGTAGTTGCGGCATGAGCCCCGACATAGGTCTGGTCATGACAGATTGGTATCAGAGCAAGTTCATTTCTTAGGAAATTGTTCAGAAATATCTCTTTAAGATGATTGGTTGGTTTTATATCAACCATTTCAAAGTGTTTTGAGGGTGGCTCTTAGGCCATTAAGTTCAGCGACGGTACGAGCGGCTGACGTATCTGTTCACCAGGACCTTGAATACCTGCTTGTCGACTCGTCATACCGAAACATTATTTATAGGGATCAATGGTACAAGAATCAAATAGGAAATAGTATTTTACTATCCTTCTTGATTCATCTATCCATTTTTATTGATGTATATATATTCTCATATGATCACGGTACTCCTTGATATATTTCAGGGTGCCTCTGTGAAAACATCCATCCAGGATACCAACTCTGAATCCTGACGAAGATCTTATGGGTGATGAGGCCTCATTTTAGTGTCCATACTTTGATACCATTCCTACAGGTGGGTAGGTAGAATCAAATCCACCTATTGAGCATCAGATCATCCCAGCTGAGCAGGTTGAGGAAGTGCAAAGGCTTATCACACTCTGTGAGTTCCAGCGTCAGAGACTACTAAGGTTCCACAATGAGCTATCCCCAGGTAGTAGAGGATTGGCTAGATTCATTAGTCTATATCATTAGGCCTTTTTAGAATCTATAGGATTAGGTGGTGGATTTGGAAGCTAGCCTTTTCCACAGAGAAGCTGGGCATTAGTGGAGCCTCACTACACATATTCATGATGAGTCGGCACTCTCTTGGGATTCCTTACAATGATTGTTCTGTGAGAATTAATACCCCTATTGCTTATGCTCAGTCTGGATCTAGGAGCTACTTGGCTTCAGTAGGGAGGTTTGATGGTATATAAGTATACAGTGAGGGTCAAAAACCTTACGTGTTATTCCTTTGTCATGATTCTCTATGGATACTTCTGAGCATGAAGTTTGAACAGGGACTTCACCAAGAGATTCGAGCCAATGTTGTGCCCTTTTGAATCCCCAATTATATTGGGGTGCTTAAGTGAGCACTTGTGAAAATGTTCCTTCTATAATAGGTATTCCATATAAATAGATCTAGCAATGGGAACAATAGAGTTGATTTCTCAATAGTATCTAGCAGGTGTTGGGTGCCAGGATCACGACATGGGAAACCCTTTCGTGAGAAGGATCAGGCATGCAGTCATACAATGTACAAGAATCACAGAGAACTAGGTAAGCCTAGGGGGAATGTTTCTATTCTTATAACGGGTGATGTCACATAGAGTGGGACTGCCCAACCAGATGTATAGATTAACCCAAGCAGATAAATGATGGACCGCCATGGCAGAGACAACACTGTGATTAGTGATCTCCCAGGAGTGAAAAAGTTAGTCCCTAGGGAGGTAAAGTTGAAACTGGAGAAGGATCTATATTGGTGGATTCTGGTATTATATCATTCCACAACCACCACTATGCGATCAATGTTATGATCAGGGAGCTGGAAGCTGATGTTGCAGACAACTACAAACTATGGATGTTTACAATCCTGCAACACATATGATGATTTTCAGTACGATCTTTGTGTTTTCTACTCTTGATTAAGGGTTAGTAGAAACATTTACCATTCATTATTTTATCTTAATACTCCTTGTGCAATACATTAAGCTCATTGTAGAGGTTCTATCATAGCAGCTTCACCTTGATGTTTCAATAGGGAACACTTCTTATGAAACTTTCTTCTGTCAGTAGTCCGAGCAATCACCTGGAGGAGAAAGGTTTACGTGGGACCTTTTTTTCATCACAATGTAACCTTATGATGTTACCCTGGGTATGGATTTTCTTTCCATGGTCCAAGACTAGATTTATTGTCACCGCAGAAAAGTCAGATTTCAACATGCTGATGGGAAAAGATTCCCCTTTTCTGGTGGGAGCTATCTTCTGGTAGGACAAGTGAATGCTATGAAAAAGATGTTACAACCTATCACCATTTTTTAAGTGCATCCCTTAGTGTAGTAGGCTCTTACAACATCTGGGTTCCTTCAATTGTATAGGATTATATGGATGTTTCCCATGAAAACGTTTCGGGACTACCTCTGAGGTGGGAGATGGAGTTTTTCATTGACTTGCATCCCGAGATTGACCAAATATATTTTACAAAATATCATATGGAACTTACTGAGCAACGAGAGCTTCATTTTTTGTTTTAGGACCTTCGTGAGAAAGGTTTCATCAGACCTAGTGTGTCCCCTTGGGCAGGTCCAGTTTTTTTTTTGTGAAAAAGGTGGATGGGATCTTAAAACATTGCATGGATTATCATCGCATGAACTAGGAAATGATAAAGAACACATACCCCTTTTTGAGAATTTGTGACCTATTTGATCAGTTGTGTGGCGTGATATGGTTCTAAATTAACTATCTTAGATCTTACTACCACCAATTGAAGGTTTGTGAGGCTGAAATTCCTATGTTAGTATTCCGATGTTGCTATGAACGCTATGAGATTATAGAGATGCCCTTTGGTATAGAGAATGTCCCTGCTGTGTTTATGGATTTGATGAACTAGGTCTTCTAGCCATACCAAGAGTAGTTTTTGTCTTCTTTTTCGACGACATACTGATCTACTCTAAAATAGAGTATGATCATGCGGAGCACTTGAGAATGGTCCTAGACTTGCTTCATGAACACCATATTTCTGGAAAGATCTTGAAGTTCTAGTTTTTGATACACAAGGTTCACTGTTTGGGGAATTTAATTTCTGAAAAAGGATTATTCGTGGATCCAGAAAATATTAAAGTAGTTCTTGCTTGGGATCCCCCCAATAACGCGTTGGAGTTATGAAGGTTCCTTATCTTTCTAGGGTATTATAGGAGGTTTTTAGTAGACTTTTCCAGAATCACAGCCCCTTTGACCACACTAACATGGAATGGGTAGCTCTTTACTTGGTCTGAGAAGTACCTTAGGGTCTTTTAAGAGTTGATTTAGAAGCAAATAGGTTCTCATGTGTTGAGACTACCATAGGAGGGCATGGAGTTCATCGTGTATTGTGATAACTCAGGCGTTTGGCTCAGTTGCGTGTTGTTGCAGTTATAGGTAGTTATCACATATGGGTCAAGGCAGTTGAGACCCCATGATAATAACTATGAAACTCACAACCTAGAGCTAGTAGTGGTAGTATTATCCATAAGTATGTAGAGACACTATCTTTTAGGAGAACGCTTTGTGGTTTACTCAGACCACCAATGTCTTGGGTATGTTTTCACTTAGAGAGATCAGAACCTAAGACAACAACACTGGTTGTAGTTCTTGCAGGACTACGACTTCGAGATAGTCAATACTCTAGGTAAGGTAAAAATTTTGGTATATTCCATTTTTAGGAAGTCCGAGAATCAATTAGTGTGTGAAGCTTTAGAGCAGTTAGCTTCTTTGAAGATGACCCTATTGGAGCAGGAGAGTATAGTTTTTTTTTCAGTCAATGTTTTTTAATCCTTTACACCATGACTGTGTGAGAGAGTACCAGCTAAGAGAAATCAACTACGAGTTATTACATGATCAGATATCCATAAGAGATACACCAAAAAGATATTCTGAAGGAGGGAATCATGTTATCTTATTCCAGGGGTGAACAACAGTTTCAGTCATGATGCAGAAGGAGGTGATGTGAGAGTTCGACACTTCTCTCATAACTATACATCTAGGTGCAGGGAATATGTATAGATACCTTCATCAATAGTTTTGTTGGTCCTTCATGGGATTAAGACTATTCGATTTCAACACTTAGTTCATCACCTGTCAGCAGGTGGTGGCTGAGCACGAAGTTCCAAAAGGTTTGTTGCATCCCCTTAAGAACCTGAAGTGGAAGTCGGATGACATATCCGTGGAATTTGTCAAAGGGATTCCGTGAACAATGAAGTTCCACTATTCCATTTGGGTAATGGTAGACCAACTTAAAATGTCGACGCACTTCCTTTCCATCAGAGAGTAGAGTTCGGTGGAGAGTTTGGGGCAGTTGTATATGTGGGGTTTTTTTGCCTTCACGGGGTGCCCTCGATGATTATCTCTAATCATGATGTGGTTTACATAATCATTGAGGAGAGTCTTGTAGGAGGTATTCATGACCCATTTTAGGATGATTACAACCTTTCTCCCCTATACCGATGGGCAGACCGAGTGCACAATCCAAGAGCTGGGGGATATGTTGAGAGCTTGCGTGTTAGACTTCAGCTACTGCTAAGAGGATCACCTACCCTTGGTATAGTTTTCGTAAAATAACATCTACCACTATACCATCAGCATGACATCTTTTGAGTCCTTTTACGAGATACCTTTTAGGTCACACTTTTTCTGGATAGAGATTGGAGAGTCATCTCTTGTGGGCCCAGAGTTGGTGCAGGAAACAATGGATAAATTCTAGGTCATCTGTGAGGGGATGAGGACGAACCAGAGAAGAAATAATTATTATGAAGATCACCATCACAGGCGCTTTATGTTCAAATAGGGAGATCGAATTTTCTTGTGAGACTCCCTATGGTATAGAATATAGATGTCTGGTTGGGGATACAATATATTCATGAAGTTTATCAAGCTGTTCGAGATGATATATACGGTTGGTGAGGTTGCCAAACATCCCACCCTTCCCCCACAGCTGGAGCGGGTGTATGATGTCTTCTACATTTTTCATTTGAGGAGATACATGCATGAACCTATGCATGTAATTTATTAGTGAAATTTTGACATCGAGGGTGGATCCACCTTTACAGAGAACCCAATGGCGATCGAGGACCGGTAGGAGCAGACCCTACATGAATAGACCATCTCTTTTGGTTCATATGTTATCGAAGTATGATAACGTATAGGAGAGTTCTTAGGAGTGGGAGATCCAAATGTAGACTTAGTATCCTAAGTTTTTTCCTAGTTATTCTTTTTAGGGATGAAAATATTGAAGGAGATAATGATATAGACACCCGGTTTTCCTTTATAAGACTTGGAAATATTTCTATATATATTTCCAGAGCTAGGCACTGAGACAACGTGCGATTATGAGGCCCGGTGTTCCCAAAATTGATTTTATATAGATATTTAATATATTTATTACTGCACACAAGTGTTTAGTTAAAAAAATGGGATAAATCTTAAACTGTTGATCAGATCAAAAATTTGATAACATGGTTAGGTCTGGAATGGAGTGTTTACCCTAGGTGCGACATAAAATGAGTCGGCATGGGATGTTCAGACTCTTCAATCATTAGCAGTGCGATTAATTGATAAATTAATTTAATTACTTAATTAATTGATAAATTAATACACAAGCGAGTTACAAATAAAAGTAAATCAATTAATGGATGTAGGTATGTTTCTAACTAATGATGATTAGGCAAACCACATACTATGCACACTTCTCTATAGCTAGGATACAATGGTGGTCTCCCAAAAAACGTGGTGCCTAATGTAAAGCATACCTTAAAAATGGTAAAGGACGCACTATTCAAAAATTATCTTGAAGGAAAGATACAATGGATAACCAAACAAAATCTCTCATCTTAGAGAAATAAGGGGAAAACAAGGTGGTGGTTGAGGAGCATGAAGTAGAGGAAAAAATAAGTGTGAAGGAAGGTCCACCAATGATAGAAGGGAAATATAAAAATGTTATCATTATGGAATAGAGGGACACATAAAAAAGAACTATAGAAAGTTACGACAAGAGAAGGTCCAAGGTAGTAAACAACTACGAAGAAACAGAGATACACATGTAATAATCACGAGATAAGATGTTGTTTGATATAGTAACTTTGAATAAGAGACTCTTATTCACACATTAGGGAAAGAAATGGAATGGGTGGTTGATATTGTAGTATTGTACCGCTTCACTCTGCATCATATGTATTTCTTAAATTATTAAGTTGGGGAATATGGTGAAAAAATATGGGTAATACTAGTTTGAAGAAGATTGTTAGAATAAGTGATATCCTTGTCAAGATAAATGTTGGATAAATAATCCCCCTGAAGGATATATGAAATTTTTGACGTTCTTTACCCAACCTGTTATCTCAGATAGCCTTTGACTGATAAGGTTATGAAAACATCTTTAGCAATGGAACATCAAATATGAAAAAGGTTCCTTCATAATTTATTGAGGACACATATGTGGTATATTGTAGAAAACTCATGTGAAGATATATATAAATAGCCTCAACATACTAGATAGAGAGGAATTATGAAATATGTGACATAAGAGGCTCAACCACATGAGTGAATGCAATTTATCAACCATGAAAAAGATGAAGTACATTAGTATTGAAAAGGATGTATCATTAGATCCCTACAATTAGTGATTCATCATCGAGGATATCAAAGTTATTGGATCCTATACACGCCAATGTTTGTGGTTCCAAGGAGGTGGATTCATCAGGAGCTAACAAATATTTTCTAACCTTTATAGATGATGAATCTCAAAATGTGTGGGAATTTTTTTATGAATGATAGACCAAATAATGGATTAAATCAAGATGTTCCTCTCCATAGAGGAGTGTGAAAATATAAGGAAGGTGAAGTATCATCATTCTGATAATAATAGATAGTAAAAATCTAGGGAGTTTGATTCCAATTACCGGAGTCAGGGCATCCAAAATGCGAGGAAGGTCCCACAAATCCCCTATCAAAATAGTGTTACAGAAAGTATGAACACAACCATCATGGAGAATGTTAGGGGCATTTTGAGTTTGGTTAATCCGTGTATGACATTTTGGGCAAAACTTGTTCAAGCTTCATTTTTCCTCATCAATAAATCACCATCAATCCCTTTTTATTTTGAGATTACATATAATATATGATCATTTAAACACACCTCTTAATCCCATTTATGAGTATTTAGATTTTTGGAAATTTCCCTTGTACCCAAATAGCTCAAGTAGAAACATTATGAGACATATATTCTATAAATCTTCATCAACTATGATAATTTAGATTTTAGATACATGATTTTGAACTCGAAGGAGAAGAATGCGATTAGAGGAAGAGATTCCATGTTCCATCAAAACCAAATGATTAAGGACATTCAAAATACGAAACTATTTCAAAGAAAAAGTGCCAAATAATCAATTCCTGATCAAAAAACAATACATGTACTTGTACCATCAACCATTGAAGTGGAGGAAGTGCACGAAAACCCATCAACAACAAATCATTCGGTGGTAGAGGAATATATTGAGCAGTGGTAGACTCAATACTCTCCACCTGAAACTTAATAACCATCATAGAAGCTTAGTGATGGTGCCCTTGTGATTCCCCCTATTTCAGTGTTTCAATTCTTTTAATAATATTTTATTTCATTTTGGAGTAATTGAAAATCTTACAGAGTTTGTTTTCAGATTTCAAAATAATGGAATTTTTTAATCAATGCATGGTTTGCGCACCATCACCAACCAATTTTGTGAAAATTTCATATTATATATATATGGTATATTTCTTCCATCAAGATTTTGGTGAACCATGTAGGGATACCTTTACATAGAGGTCATGGTTACCTATATTTAGGGGCCTTCTTAGTTCATTTTTTTTCACGCATGTTTTTGTTTGTAGGGGAAATACATGGTTTAGTTTGGACTGTGCGAGTTTCAGTGGGAAACATGTAAGACCTTTGTGAATATGGGTGACGACACACCGATTATTTCCTCTCTATTCACACACACCATCAGTGTTCCTACGGATGGTCACAACTGAGCATCTAAAACTCAAGTGATATATATAGGGGGAAATTATTTATGAAATCTTCAATCGAACATTGTTACAAATAGTCTAAAAATTCTTTGTTTGCAGAGAATGTAATATCATGATTTTTTATCCCTTATTTATTCATCTCTACGCATGTAGAAGATGAAACCTAGCAGGGTTTTTTTCTCAGTACCATGGTTTGGGAATAGTTCATTGCTTCATCTCCCCCACAACCTCCCATAACAATGAAGTTTTTTCATTAAAGTTTGTCCCTAATTCATGTGGTGTCCGGGTATTGGGATCCTCCAATATGGGGATGCTATACTACCTATAAATATTATGTTGAGAACTTATCTTCTATTCATGCCCTTGGGATCTGTAAACCCACCACCAAACCTATAACACCACCATCCCAAACCTGTAACTAATGGTTCTGGGCGTAGTGGAAGTGTGTGGATGGGTGTACCCATATTTTATTTTACTGTTAATAATGATCAATCAGATATCCATAAGAATAATAAAACTCCAGATCTTTGGAATTGAATGAAGAAATAAAAATTGAAGAGGAAAGTCCCAAAACTATAGAGAGGATCATCATATATTGTTTATAATTAATTTAATTAAAATCAAAAATTACCTTGATGGAATTCTCTCTCCGTTGACGTTTCCGATCATGATCCAATGTAATCTTTCATTGTATCATAGAATCCAAGTGTATGCTTCCATTAGTGGTGATCCACATGTACTCCATGTGTCTTTGGACATCGTCGAAGGGATCTTCAAGTGCTAGCGTAGAAGAGCCTTCGCTTGTGTTTTCCACCTTCAATCGCCTTGAGAGATGCTTCTAAAGCCATCTACATGATCTGGTGGAGGAGGATCACTATCGTAGCTTGAGAGCGTTCTTCGCGAAAAAGAATTCTCTCTTGTATTGAGTGTTTTCTATATATCCATTGTGCACATCCAAAAAAAATGGCTAGGCTAAAATTAGAACAATGTAATTGGGATTTTATTACTCAGAATAATAAAATGAATTAATTACCAAAAATAATTTATTCATTTCATTTAATTCTTATTAATACCCCATGTCAAATAATAATAGTTTACTCTTATTATCACTTGACATGCACCCAGCGAATCAAATCTAATATTATTTAAATAAATAAATAATATTATTTGTCACAAATCCCAAGAAAAACTACACAGTGTGTAATTTTGTTTTTCTATTTTCTTTATTTCCTCCACCACATTTATTAGACCTTGAATAATGACTATTTATTTATCAAATAAATATCAATTTATTAATCACTAATAAATACATTATTTCATCCAAAATATTCTTTCGAATGACTAGTGTCTAAATAAATGTGATCATACATCCTTGATGAATTATTATACGATAATTGGAAATAATATTTATTCAACTTGTTAAATGAATATTTAATTGAGATACTTGGACACACATAGTGTGTGACCCTTTAAGACTATTTATTAGTGGCATTAGGACAATCTTGCCTAAATTTCAAGGTTATAGTCTAGAAACATAATAGAGAACCCATATAGAAATAAGTTAACATTGCACTGACATGTCACCTCCTACGAATGCTTACCATGTAATGTAATCCCTTTGTCTGGATATCTCAAATCAAGCGGGTTTCATGTTAGTTCCATCAACCCAAGTGCTTGATTATTCTTTCTTTAACTTTTCAAAATTGAACTCGTTCATTCCTTACCATGGAAATGGATTTATTTAGGATATATCAATTCCATAAAAGGGCATGATATATCAACTTCTATTATGGAATATAAAGGAAAAATCCTTTCTTGCAATATCTATTAATGTGCCATTACTTGTGATACACCCAACACATCCTACCTTGTTGTGAATAGTGTGTCATCACAATATTTATCAATACATCTAAGTGCATGAGTTTTAATATATATTAATAATAATCTTAAAGTCTAAGGACCAATACACACATTTGAAGATAGAAACATCCAATGAAACTATGAAATTTGGATTTCCTACTGGCGGGTCTCGTTCTCATAATACCATATAGGATATTACCAAGGGAGCACACCATGAGATGGTGCCTCAAAGTTTTATGAGTCCCCACCCCTAAGGGACTTCATTATTGGTGTCCCTCAAATAACATCATTCATACATAGAACATATATTCATGAATAATGTTATGGCATTTCTAGGGACTCATCATAGGAAGGATCTACTATAACCCTTTAGTTCAACAGCTATCCTTAGGAAATTATCAAATGAATTGTCACGTAGAGGAACAATCAAGATGTGATAAGGTATTTTTAATACAATTTTATCATAAATTACAATTTAGTTGGTTCTAGGCCACCAACTCTAATAGACTCCCACTTGGACTAGAGAAAACTACTAATAACCTTTAACCCACTAGTACTAAAATGATATTCATGCTTCTGCTGAGATAGTACTTTATTCATGAGGTCTTCGACATTCTCTTTCATGGACACTCTACTAAGTGAAACTTCATCCCTTTTATAGAAATCCCTCAAGAGGTGATATTTCTGAAGAATTTTGTTTGTCCGTTGATGTGACCTCGGTTATTTTTAAAGAGTCACCGCTGCAGTATTATCACAATACAATGTGATAAGATCTTTACTTATAGGTACCACATCAATCTCCTAGAAAAATTTTCAAATATAGATGGCTTCCTTGGATGCATCAAAAGATGATATATATTCGGACTCCTCTATAGAATCGGTGAAAATTGGATGATTTGAACTCTTCCAGCTCACAGGCCCTCCATTGAGACAGAAGACATATCTTAATTGTGACTTTAGATCATTCTGATTAGTCTAAAAACCAGTGTCAACTTACCCTCTAATGAAAAGCTCCTCGGCTCCTCCACACAACATGAATATGTCCTTAGTTTTTCTCAGATACTTATGGATAGTCTTAATAGTATTCCAATGTTATTCTCCTGGATCTTCTTGATATCTTCCTACCATACTCAGTGCATAGGCAACATCAAGCATGGTAGATAACATGGAATACATGATGTATCATATAACCGAAGAATATAGGATCGTAGTCATCATATCTTTCTCCTATTGTGTATGAGGACACATTCTCTTAGAAATACGTAGTCTATGTGACACTAGAACCAATTCCCTCTTGGATTGTTCAATACTAAATATATTTAGTATCTGGTCAATGTATGTACCCTGAATTAGTCCAAGAAACCTCTTGGATTCATCATGAATGATCTTGCTCCCGAAAATATAGGCTACTTCACCTAATTAATTCATAGAGAAACAATTTTTCAACCAGTCCTTAATTGAATGTAATACTGCTATATCATTTCCAATGAGTAATATTTCATCAAAATATACTTCTAAAATAATGACCTAATTTCAATTAAATCGCTTATAAACACATGGATCACATTTATTCTTAATGAAACCAAATTCCTTTATGGATTCATCAAGTCAAATATTCCATGACCTAGATGCTTGCTTTAATCTATAAATGGATTTCTGTAATTTTAAAACCCATTGGATTCACCTGGTGTCACAAAACCTTCTGGTTGTGTCATATATACATCTTCCTGAAGGTTCCCATTAAGGATTTTTGTTTTAAAATCCTTTTTCCAAATCTCGTATTAATAGTAAGATGCTATGGAAAGTATGATTCTTATGGATTTAAACATGTAAACTGACAAGAAGGATTCATCATTGTCAATTCCTTGATACTGCCTGAATTATTTTGCCACTAGACTTTCTTTATAGGTGCTAACATGACCTTCCATGTTCATCTTTCTCTATAATACCCATTTTCATCCAATAGGATTTACATCAACTGGCTCATCGACCAGAACCTAGACTTAGTTCTAATACATGTAATCCAACTTATAATTCATAGATTCTAGCCATCTTGCTGCTTCTGAGATCTCTACTGCTTCCTTTTAGGTGATAGGTTCATCATTGTCTAGACATAATGATTCAACATCCTCTGTGACTAGGAAACCAAATATCTCTAGGTCCCTTACCTCTATTCAGCTCCTACACAGTTCATGTGATTTTGGAACCTCTTCCACAGGGACCTGTGAAACTTTTTACTGTACCAATTCCTATGTATATTGAGAATCAACTTCATTGAAATCAATCTTTTCCCCAATATCCTTTTTGATTATGTGTTCCCTCTCAAGAAAGACGGATTGTCTGGCGACAATCACTTTCTTTTTTGAAGGGTTATATAGGTAATATCTTTTCGTTTCCTTAGGATATCCTATAAAGATACACCTCATGACTCAGGGTAATAGATTTTTTCCTGATAAGGCCTTAACAAATTCCTCGCATCCCCATACACGTGTGTATGATAAAGTGGGTTTCTTTTCATTTCATAACTCAGAGAGAATTAAATTTTCCACCTTAGTTGGTACTCGATTTAATGTGTATACTGTAGTTTGTAATGCATATCCCCAAAGGGATAATGGAATATTTGCATGACTAATCATTGACCTCAGCATGTCCAAAAAGGTGTGGTTCCACCTTTCACTAACACCATTCTACTATGGTTTATAGGGAGGAGTTAGTTGAGATAGAACTCCATACTCCGGTAAAAGGTCAATGAATTCTTGGTTCAGATATTTTCCACCTGAATTCGATCGAAGCTTTTTTATATTCATACCAAGATGATTCTATACTTCATTCTTGAATTCCTTAAATTTTACCAAGGACTCTGACTTATACCTCATTAATTAGATATATCCACATCTACTCAAATCATTAGTAAAATTAATGAAGTAAGAATATCCACCTCAAGATTCTAGTATAAATGGTCCATACACATCTGTGTGCACCAATCCTAGAATCTTTTTGGCCCTTTCACCCTATCCACCAAAATATGGAATGGTAATTTTACCTTGTAAAGAAGCATTAAATCTATCAAGTGGTTTTAGCTTAGTAGAGTCTAAGTAACCATCTTGTTATAGCTTTTTTCAAATGCATTTCATTTACTTGACCAAGATGGTGATGCCACATCTAGGTGTTGTATGAGTCATGCGAGTTTGTTTCGTTATTGGTTTTCAACACTTGGTTTTTGTAATTTAATACATAAAAACTATTATTTAAATGTTCCATACCATTAAAAACGTTGTTCTTATAAAAAACCCTTATTTACAAGCTTGAAAATAATTCCATCCATATCCAAACATGATACATAAATTATGTTCTTGGTAACACTAGGCACATAATAACGGTTATGTAAAACCAAAGTCATCCTAGTTAGAAATGAGAGGTGGTAATTGCCAGTGTCCAACACAGCCATACACACACCATTGGCAGCTCAAAGATCCACCTATCCTCTGGAAATATTTCTAAATATACTTCGTTCCTAAATTTTAATATAATGTGAGCCTCAAAATCTATATCTAATACCCAATGTGTAGAAATAGAAAGATTACACTCGATAACAAATGAACCTTTAGCACAATTCCCCTTTCAGTGGCCTGTATTGACACATGAAAAACACGCCACCTCCCATTCCTTTCCCTGCCTCTGGATCTTCCCCTTCTGGGAGGGATGGTGCTCGGGGGCTTTAGACCATTTATAAATCCTTGTCCCCTTTGCCTTGTCCTTTATATTCTTATTCACCATAAGGAATATGAGTTTGTCACACCATATGTTCTTATATACATGGAGAATTAAGGTCATAAGTTCTGATAGACTCTTCTCATTATTTCTCATGTTGTAGTTGTCAATAAAGCTAGATAAGGTCTTGGGTAGTGATGACAGGATGAGATATGTATGCAACTCATCTAGGAACTTAATTCCTAAGATGTAAAAACATTCAGTGTTGCTAATAAGCTTGAATACATGAGGCCCAACTAGAGAAGAATCTCCAAGCTTAGTTGTGAAGAAAGCGTTGTATATCTCATATCTCTCTTATCTCACCTACTCTTGATAGAGATCCATAAGGTGATACATCATGCTATACACATCCATGTTTTCATGTTGTTTCAAGAGCTCATTAGACACGATCGATAGCATAAATCATTGAAAATCTATGGATTCATCCAAAATTTTCATATGCAGAGATATTTTCTCATCACTTTCCTCTTTTCCAGGAATAACTAGAACATGCTCCTCCAGCACATGCAATTTCCTCTCGTGGTGAAGGATGACGCGTAAATGCCTCTGCCATTCCTAGAAATTGGTTCTAGTGAGAAGGTTTTCCATGTAGAGTATGGTTCAAAATTTTATGTTTAAATTAATTTTTATTTCCATTTCTACAAATTATGATTAGAAAAGATTTATTACTTTATCATGATAAAAACTGAGAAAAATAAATAAATTAATATGTATTAGTCTCCCACTATTTTATCAAAATTCAATAGCCCTCACCATTGACTTTAGAATATTCTGTTGCCTGAATATTCTATTGGAAAGGATCCATATTTCCTTTTCATTACCCATAATATGGCTATTCAAGAAACTTGAAAGGTTTGAGGTAGGCATTCTAAATGCCAACTAAATTAACTCGCAACTCCTTGATCCGCTGAGTGGACTCCCCAATCCTAAAATCCTTTTATTTTGGATTTCCATAAGCTTTGATTCTTGGTAACACCATGTCCTACTTTAGTAGTCAACCATTGATGTGAACCCAGTCAATTCAACCCAAAAAATTGAATTAGAATTCCTCGATAATTTAAATCACCCCAAAAAGGGTTGGTCAAGCACTTTGATCTATGGTTCGATTCTAACCAAGATCATGGAAGGATATACCGACTTAATATTTCTTTAAGGGATTGTATACTTATACGTAAATTTTCATTTATTTATATTAATTACATGCTTGTTAATATTAAGTGGGATATACTTAAGTAATTAACCATGTCTAAGATAATATTTACGAATAATCTGGTATTTTTTTAGTTCCACTTTGCATGCTTGTTTAATTAATTAATTATGTGATCATGAAAACACACCCATAATAAATAAAACAAAAAACTGATAGAAATAAAATAAAAATCATGATAATGATCTTGGTCAATTTGTTAGTTTATCTAGCGATTGATAAACTAACCGAAGACCTAGGGGACAAAACACCTTGAACATTTTGGGTTCTTGTTTATAACTTTCCACCTTTCCACCTCTGTATCTGGTTGGGTTGTTTTCACCTTGACTCCAAACGTAAACCACCTCCACTAGTATGTGATATTCATCCATTACATATGATATTATCTCACAAACAATTGAGTGGTAAAATGGGTTTTTAAATAAAATAAATATTCGGCATGCATGCCCTATATATTAATGAGGAGAAGGCTAGTCGACCAACAAATTAAATTTAGATAAATAAATTAAAAAGGAACCATCCACATATAATGGTCCTGGTCTAGCTCATGATCATCCATATATGAAATGATATTTACACATAAATAAAACTAGCATTCAAATCATTAATCCTTATTGTTTAAGATAAATCACGCTCAAATCAATTAATTATCTTTAATTAATCAATACTTTTATCTTAAACCCTTTTCTAAATTTTCTTGAGATTCTCATCAATCATAATATTAAACAAATAACTTCATTTAAAATTATCTTTTTACATAACATGTACCTTATAGGAAACCTGGTGAATTCCTATTCATAACTACCCAATGACTAGAAATGAACATTACACAAATGTTAAATTAAACCCACATATATAAAACACCTACCATGTGTTGTGCCTCAGCTTTATGCATGTACCATGGAACACATATCTTGGGTTTGTATAATATAATATCAATTATATCAAATTTACTTAATTTGGATGAGTACACGATGTGTAGTTCCAACTATATGGTGTGTACTATAATTCACTATCCATCCAAAGTACATGCCTGGGGATACGTTGTGTTACTGTACTTCAGAAATCTTCAGAGTACACGACGTGTCCAGTGGGCGACACACCGTGTAATATCTGTGATACATGGTCTTCAGTCAAGCAATCCGTGTATAGGGTACACGGTTAAAACTTAACCTTAAATTACAACACATCATGTCCAGTGGGGAAAACGGTGTGTAATCCGGAAACCGCATGACACCTATTCCTGGTCAACAAATAAAGTCATTTAAGACATAGGTAAACTCCAACACAAATCTTGGTTTGGTAGACTAGTCCCGATGAATTGAACCTTGAAAACAAGATGTGTACTACTGAATACATGTCGTGTGTTCTAGTTTTGTATGACCAAGAACCTTTGGCACCTCCATATGAGATCCTCTATTTTATCTTAATAAAAAATTAAAAGAAAAATATCATTTATTTAAGGTGAATGAGAAACAAAATTGGAGGAATAGATCTTGAGATTAATATTTACACAAGGATTAACTTGAAATGAAACAACTATATTATTAAATGCATAAATCATCAATGAAGAAGTAAATAATTATAATCAACAATATGATCCCTCTGATACCACTTGTAGGTTCCGGGCATAGCAGAAGCGCGTGGATGGGTGTACCCAACTTTGATTTTACCATTAACAATGATCAATCTGTGATCTGTTCGGATAATAAAACACCTAATCATCAGAATAGAATGAATAATGAAAAATAAAAGAGGGAAGTCCCAAATCCATAGATAGGATCATCATATATTTGTTACAATTAATTTAATTAAAATACAAGAATTACCATGATAGAATTATCTCTCCGTTGATGTTTCCATTCACAATCCAATGTGATCCATTGTTGCATCATAGAAGTCCAGTGTAGGATTCCAATTGCAGTGATCCACATGTGCTCCACATATATCTTGATTTTATCAAAGGGATCTCCGGGTGCCAGCACAGAAGGGCCTTTGCATGGGATTTCCTCCTTCGATTGACTTGAGAGCCGCTTACAAAGTGCTCTCCTTGATCCGTTGGAGGAGGATCTCTCTCATAGCTTGAGAGAGTTCTTGGAGGAAAATAATTATCTCTTGGATTGAGAGATTTCTCCAAATCCATTGTGCACAACACCAAAAAAAATGGATAGGATAAATTGAGAACAATGTAATTAGGATTTTATTACGTAGAATAATAAAATGAATTAATTACCCGAAAGCATTTATTCATTTCATTTATTTCTTAGTAAGACCCCATGTATAATTATAACAATTGACTATTATAATCACTTGAAAAGTACCCAACGAATTACACCTAATATTATTTAATTAAATAAATAGTATTATTTCTCACAAATCCCTAGATAAACTAAACGACATGTATATATTAATATACATAGCGTGTAATTTTGTTTCTCCATTTTCTTTATTTTCTCCACCACATTTATTATACCTTGAATAATAACTATTTATTTATCAAAAAATATCACTACATTATCCACTAATAAATATATTATTTCACCCACAATATATTCTCTCAAATAACTAGTGTCGAAATAAATGCAATTAGATATCCTTGAATAATTATTAAACCACAATCGGGAATAATCTTTATCCAACTTGTTAAATGAATATTTAACTGATATACTTTGACAAACATAGTGTTTGGCCCTCTAGGCCTCTTTATCAGTGGAATTAGGTTGAACCTTCGTAATGTATAAGGATATCGTCTAGAAATAATCCAAGGTACCTATAGAAAAATAAGTCAACACCTAAATGACATGTCACCTCCTAAAAATGCTTACCATGTAATTTAATCCCTTTATCTCGATATCTCAAATCAATCAGGTTGCATGCTAGTGACATCAACCCATGTGGTTGATTATTCATTCTCTAAATTTTCTGAATTGAACTCCTACATTCCTTACCATGGCCATGGACTTATTTAGGCTATATCATCTCTATAAAAGGGCATGATATATCAACTTCCATTATATAATAGAAGGGAAAAATCCTTTCTCGCATTATCTATTAATGCAGTATTACTCGTGACACACCCAACATATCCTACCTCATTGCGAATAGTGTGTTGTCACAATTTTAGTCAATAAATCTAAGTGCGTGAGTTGTACTACTCATTAATAATAATCTTAAAGTCTAAGGACCAACACACAAGTCCACATATAGGAACATCCAATGAAACTATGAAATGTGGATTTCCTACTAGAGGGTCTTGTTCTCATAATATCCTCCTAGATTTTACCAAGGGTGCACACCATAAGAAGGTTCCCCAAATTTTTATGAGTCCTCAACTCTAATGGCCTATATTATTTGTGTCCCTCAAATAACATCATCCAGACATATAACATATATTAAAAAAATTGTGTTATGGAACTTTCAGGTTCTCATCATAGTAGGGATTCGCTATGACCCTTTAGTGCAACAACTATCTTTAGGACATTATCACATGCATTGTTAAGAAGAAGAAAAATCAAGATGTGATTTGGTATTTATCAATACAAGTTCATCATAATGTATCATAAAGTAAAAAGTAGTTGGTTCTAGGCCACCTTATCCAACAGTAACCCCTCATCCCAATCTATGAAGTTCAAACAAGAGCACCACATGACCTCATGCACGCCTCCCCATATGCAAGAGGATACCGACTAGTAGTAAGGGTATAAATCCAACAATTGGGAGACTATACCCTCAGTATCATGTCATATCACAACTAATAAACAAATAAACAATATAATAAATAATTAGAGTAACATGGAGAAGCTAAAATATGGAATATATGTCATATAATAAAAAAGCGAGCTCCTATGGTGGAAAGACCAACTAGAGTATATGTGTAACAGATAAATAAATAAATAACACTATAACATCACCCTAGAGAATGTCCTGATCCCACCTTCAACTCTATGTTCCATAGCTCAACCATCATCCATGGCCCCCTTCCCTTTCTTAGACCCCTATACATGAAGTCTGCATGTGCATCAAGATGCCTCTATAGGGGGTGAGTAATAAAACCCAGTAGGACACCACCAATTCATCCTTAAATAATGTGTTCATGTCAATAAAGTGTATTCTATAATAATAATTAATTCACAAGTAACACAACAATACAATATCCCGCACCCGGGTGCTAAATAAGCCACCACAATCCCTGATTGAACCTACTTTGGATCTATGATAGAATGAATTTCATTATATAAGGAGTAATCAAGGACTATCCATGAGCCCCGACCAAACCTACTTCATCGTGATCATATCTCCCTCTCGGTATGTTGAGTCCCAACTCCATCTCCCATTCACTGATGACTTTTCTGAAGGAAGAATTAATCACAACTAAAGGTGATGACACACTATTTCACCTAATCCAGTATCCATGCCCTACCTAGCATTATACTTGAGTGTTCATCTTTATGTGCACCAAATTTACCCAAATTAAATTTCTGGATGACGAACAACTCTCATCTAGAATCTCTTATATTCTGGCTAGCTCTCCCTCTGTTAGGTTCTCCAGGTAATTACTCTCAAGACAATGTCAATATTGGTCTAGTGACCCATAGTGCATCCATGTGCACGTTGATGTGGGAATTTTGGGAGTCAAAATGATAGAAAGAAACGATTCACAGAAGAGTAAAAGAGAAAAAACAAATGAAAGAAGAGGAGTTTGGATATAAAGATTTACGTGGTTCAGGAAATGATCCCTACATCCACGGAGAGGCAAAAAAACTTCACTATGAAAAATCTAGAATCACAATTCACAAAGAGTATATCAGATTGTCTCATATATAAACCTTAGCTGAAAAATGGGCTACAAAAGGAGGAAGATGATCCACTATTCCACCAACCACACTGGAAGTCCACATCACTACAGTGAAAAGGTTTTTGAAAGTTTGTGTCACTACAATATCATGACCTCCCAAGTCAAAAGTGCTATAATGGGTGTCATATAGAAGTCCAAGGAGCTACAATACTATTAAATCCCAAGTTTGGCCTGCTACAGTTGTCACACCAAAGTACGCACTGCTATAGTTCCCTTTCAGTGTCGGTTGATAAGTTCTACTATAGTTTTCAGAGAGGCTATAGTGCCCAAAAATATGGGTTGGGGGTTCTCAGCCCCCCGGAACAGGGGTGTGTTGCCCCCTGAAACCCCCAACGAGCTCATAGAGGAGCTTTACCTGTAGAGGCTTCAGCCCTGTGTGCAATATGATTCAGAATAATTCAGCCCAAACATCATCCAGAAATGGATCAGGCTACACAAATCCAACATGATTTCAACTTCTCTAGGTATATTATTTAATAAATATCTATTACTCCTCAATCTTTAGTTTGATTTTTTGTACAGTGAACCTCAAATGTTTTTTCCATGATGAAACCATTTGTTTTTATTCCAACACATGTATCAATATTTCTAATATTTTTATTCATTTCATTTTGTATGACTACTAAAACTAGATTGTTTTATTTAAGTTAATTAATTAATTATATAATAAGATTAGTATATTAGCTGGTTATATAAATATATATATCGTGACTTAAGGTAGACTCTTACGATTCTATCAAATCCTATATGTTATGGCCACCTATTCGGATCCTAGGGTAGGATATCAATCCTAAAAACCACGCTCATTAAGTATTTTGATCCTATATAAATGTACTTGGAAAATATATTTAAACAACATTAAATATAATCATGCTTACACATTTTTTTAATGTTGAATTTTTTAATTTTGAATTATATTAAATATGAAGAGTTTGTCTTGTGAACTCTATGGGAGTGTTCCAAGGTTATTTAATGTTGATTATTGTAGATATTAAGTGTTGTATTATAGGTTATAACAACTTTTGTTGTATAGATAGTTCAATGTTACAAATTATCATAGTGATTCCACATGAACATGTTTTGCATGCATGTTAAATAGAGATACAACTACTTAAGAAAACTCTGTAGTAGTTCATTATCAATGAAATAGAAAAGTGTGGCTACATTGAAAAATAATTTTTACAATGGTTATAAATAAAGACACTCTTTATATAAGAGTTTGATAGATCTATTTCAAGCACAAAAGTTTATGATTATTTTAATCAGTATTGTGTGAATCATTAGATAAATTACAATGCACTCAACTAGGATTCATCATTTAGAACTCTTATATAAGAGTGATCTATATTGATTCAACACTCACAAGCTTCAATGTAAAACTAGTTATGTGGTGATTTATTTCTTTTTATTTGTCTTTTGGGATTAAGAGTGTGTGGGTTATACCATCCCTTCAAAAGGTACATGTGTCTGGGTTGTGAATCCCTTTAATATTTAGTTCAGGGTTGTATCTCTAAGGTAAAAAGGATTGTTTGGATTTTTCCTCCATGGGAAAAATTTGGGTTGTACCTCCAGGGAAAAAAGGAAGAATTGTTCATGTTGTGCCTCTAGGTTGAAAAAGGTAGGCCAGTCATGGGTTTAATTTCCCAGGTGTTAAAAAGTATTTGTAATTGTTTGGTGACTCTATGTGTAAAAAAATTATTGTAAGAGATTCCATTATTAGGGGGTTTCATTCCTCTTTGGGTTTTAGAAGAGTGAAAAGTAGAGTAGTATCACATTAAAATAAACTACTATAAAAACCTCTCATGTTTTTATTATTATTTTATTTTCAATTTATTAACCATTTAACTCTAAAATAATTTACTCCAATTTTTTTGAAAAAGATATTTCACCCCATCTTAACCATTCTTCCATCACCTCTTCTTGGACCAATAGGAACCGAATATTTCATTAAGAAGGATGAAATACCACGAGCTCTTATGATTTGAATATTCCTTTTATGTAATAACTCTATATATTGAGTTCAATATAACCAAATCAATTTGATAAGGTTGAGGGTATTCTTGAATGGTGTTGTGTGATGCACCTTGGAAATCATTTAGTGCTCTCGACTATACTTAAATTGTTTGATCCATTGCTACTAGAGAGAACCTTTGTGCCTCAACCCTCAAATACATTCTTGTTTATGTAGTTTCTATGATTATTAATTTATATTTTCCATGTTATTAATAATTTTTGGGTTATAGTACCCATAAAAGGTAGGAGTCGAGTTATAATACCTCATACAAAATGTATGTTTTGGGTTGTGTCTTTGGGTGTGAAAAAGGTAGTGTAATTGGGTTGCGGTTCCATGTGAGAAAAAGTCAGTAGTGGATTGTTACTTCATGTGGGAAAAAACCATCTTTGAGCTTTGCTTCTATGGTTTAAAAAGGTATTTTTATAGGGTTTTGACTCCCTCTAAAAGTTATAGATTATATTTTTTGGGTTTCATTTTTCTGTGTGTTTGAGAGGGTTGAAGAGTAGAGTATGATCATTTATATACAAAATACTATAAAAATATCCATGTTCATTTATTCATACTTCCGGTTCATTTATTATATTCTATAACAATTCATTGAATGTGTTTAAAAATATCAATTCACCTCCCTCTATCATTCAAACACTCTCAAATTAAGAGCTAACACAGAATATTTATTATTTAAGAGTGATCACTGATATATGTTCGAACCTCCACACAGGCTATTTGGAAGTTGATTATGCTTCTCTTCATTGATCTAATCCAATAGTCTTCTTTTTCATTGGATCCAACTTGTGTAATACTGTTTATTACCGGATTACTTCTTTGATACTCATAATTATCTTCATCTATCTAAGAGAAATATTGGGTTATTTTATTTTTCTCACATACAGTGAACGCATTTCTCTTTTCTTCTTCTTTCAATTTATATTCTCATGCACAAGAACATATTTTTTATATTTTGAATATAGAAATATTCATTAAAATACACACCATTATTCTCATGCTCATTTCCTCTATATTTCTATTAACAAACAATGTGGTTGTGTTCCCAAGATCTTTTAGATTTTCTGTTTTTCCTAAACCACTCATGTTCACTGATTTTTTAGGAATACCTGATAGGAATAATAGAGGGGGGAGAGAGAGAGAGAGATAACCGTGGATTTCTATAGAATACCAATATCAGTGTACAAGAATTAAAAGATGACCAGTGGAAGAAGGAAAAATAAAATAACTAGGGAGGAGAATAAGATTTTTGGAGGTCACTACACCAAGTTGAGGTCAAACCCTCTTGGAATCATAGTTACCCTCCAGTAAAAAAATCTTCACGTCCTCGGTTCCATGAGCCACCATGTTTATTGTTCCAACCTAACATAGCCAACAACCAAACAAATTCCTACCCCAAAGACATCACTAACCTTGGTAGTTTATTAATACTTGTATGCTACATTGCACACAGTTATGGCAGTTCCGCCTCTGTAGCAGCAGCCACACAACAGCTCCCCTTTACCCACACATGACCCATGCCTAACAGCTTTGGCCTCACTGGACTTCAGAGCATATATTCCTTTTATTTTCATAATATTTGGACTCTTCACATATTCCTATCATTTTACATCAGAGAACATATTCATAACTATCTCTTCCATAAGGTGACTAAATTGATCTCACCACTTGTGTGTAGAATTCATTGCTTGTTGAGCCCACATCTTTTCCCACACAGCTGTCATAACAGATTGTAAAGTCAAAGTCAGGTGTGCCGTGTCTAAAGAAACAACCAACTTGATGGTAGAAGTGAATTAAAATTCACATTCCACCAGCCCAAAATGAAAAGTTGAAGTCCATCACAGTCAGATATTTCAATATAGCTTCTCCCAATGCCTATTGAGAAGATGATTGCTCAGGAACAACCCAGAAAACTACACTTGTGTTCATCTATTCAGAATATAGGTCAAAATACCTTTGATCCTAAAGAAACCGAACAAAAGCTCCCCTACACCAACATGCGACCCATGCCCATTATCCTCAGACTCACAATCATGCACTTCCATCACATGGTAATAATATTACCATTCCTTTATCATCTCTATAAAAACCACTTGTAATTAATCTTTCAAAACTACATGAAGACATGGAAAACTCTTTACAGAATGATATCCTCTCAATATCATAATTATCCTCACCTACATTATTTTTAATAAGCTACTTCATGGCATAGCCCTTCTCTTCATAGTGCAACTTATTTAACTATCTAAATATCCTTCAATGATTCTTTTTTCTAGAATCAGGATTATAATGTTTTACCATGATTTTTAGACAATGAATATTAGAAAATAATCATCTTGATTAATTTTCTTCAAAATATTTAATTTTGGGAATCTTGACTTCACAGATTTCTTAATGTATATGAACCATATGAAATCCCTTGTGCGAGGAAATTCCTTACCATGACTGGTGATACTCTTTGTGAAGATTGAGATGATTCTTATGAAATGACAAATAGAACATAAGAACTCATGAATCATACTAAGTAAAGAATCATCCTTATGTAGTAAAAAACATCCTTACTACATCATGAATCATAATTACGGAGTCATGAATCATCCTTATGAAGACACCCATTTGACAAATTTTGGAATCTTTAATGCTAAAAGGACACTTATGAAGTCAAAATGAATCTTATTAAAAACTAGTACTGCTTAATACATTTTCACAGTAATATCAAATAATGATATAAAAAATTATTCACTACTCAATTTAAAAACATGATACACTGCTCAAATAAAATACATGTTCTAGTGATCTAAAAAAACCTCCATCGTTAAAATTAGAAACCTCATACACTACTCAAATAGTGTACATGATCAAATTTTCAAAAACATGTATCACAATTGACTTATAGTAAAAGTGAAAGAAACTAATAACTGATAGAAAATAAAATGATCCACTACTCATGTATTCCCCCACTACTTCTCTGTTCCATGATGGTGTATTTCTCCAAAATCCACATATAGTAAACACTATAACATTTTATATAGGAAATAAAATATATATTAATATGAACTATATTGAATATATTGTAAATTTTAATTAGTTATATTGTATAAGAGTACAGGTTGACTACAAAAATACAAACAGTTAATACAATATATAATGACATTATTCCTTTTTACTGAATCTTCAACTTTTTTTAACCCCAATCATTGAATATGGTTATAATTTAGAAGTTTCTTAAATGCAATAAAAAACATCCCTATGAACTTTTAAACTTGAATCATAAAAAAATTAATTATAGATTAACCAGTGGCGACACGTATAAGAAAAAAGTGAGAACATAAGGTGCACCATGATGGATGAAAGCATGCTCGCTACCTTTGAGTTAACAAAACAATGATTCAACTTAAATCACCGAGGGGAACCTATGAATTCTCACAATAAAGACCATATGTATCCAAACCGTCAATTGAAACCTTCATGGGATGGAGCTCTTGTTCTAGAACAATGCCATCCATGGGCTTGTATGTAGTGGCTACTTGGTTCCTACAACAACGCTGCCATGCCAACCATATCCTCAACAAATATAGACCCACCACCACTACCACAACGTGGTCTAGAATTTTAGTACATAACAATTGAAAAAAAATATAAATATAAAGTTCAAATATTAGGATGACTAGGGATGAAATATTACAACAACAATTTTTGGAGGACATGTAAGATTTATTCAAATATTATGCACAGTTTATAGATAGTCAACAATATCAACACATTAATGTTCAAAATTTAGAATAAATAGTCTAAATTGAAATATGATCATTGGAAAAAATATATTACAGTATGATGAATAGTTAATGAATATGATTATTATGGTATGATTATTATAGGAAAATGGTGATATAACATATATTAAAATCACAAAATACTGATACTTAATATTGGAAATGATTATTACTGGTAAATGGTTACAAGAGTTAATGAATATTATTAATACAAGTAAATGGTAAGATAACATATATTAAAATATGATGAAGAGTTAATGAAAAATATTATTCAATAGTTCAAAATCACAAAACAGTGATACTTAATATTTGAATACAATTGGAAAAAATATATAGAAATCATTATGTGCACCTAATTCACACTCAGCATGATGGAAAACTGTCTCTTGAAAATGAAAAATTTGAGCTTGCACAGACAATGTAAAGAAATTAGTGAAACCAAAAATTAACAGCCAAGTAGAAATATTGTATTATAACTCCAATTAGAACCTAAACATGATAATGAGAACATGCATATTTAGGATACTAATTCTCAAATTGAGTTTGAAAAAATTGGGTGACAGATCACCGGTTTCATGTTTAGTAAGAAAATGTGTAATCAAGACATCCAACCCACTGGTAAAATGGGAAATCCAATCTGTTCAGAATTGTATTCCCAAAACTCATTAAACAAAAAAGAAAAACTAATGACTGAAATGGATAATTTAAATTCTATAAATGAAGAAATAAATGGGATTAATATGGATACCTTGAGTATTAGAAATGATTTATAGAAAACCATTAATTTAAAAAATGAATAACATAATGAATGCTTTCCAATCAAGGAAATGAAAAACATAATGAATGCTTTACAATGAATCCTTTTAGCAGGTTTTATCCATACCTTCAAGAAGACATCGAATCCTTTAGCCACAATATTTACTCATTTTCAATGTCACACCTTCTTAAAAACATAATGATTTCATATCACACACATGAGTAAAAACCATAAGTGACAAGAAACTAAATTTGGATTAATAGAAAAAGATATCAGGAGAATTACCTTGAATATATCTTACCACTACATTCAAAAACTGGAGATGGTTGTAAAGAAACCTAAATTACCGAACCATTGGGCACCATTACAATGATCATGAAATGTAAAAAAAATGTACACATCATGTATAAAATCGAATTTGGTAGTACATGAATCAAAATAAAAATGATGCACTGCTCCAAACTATTATATACAATTAAGCACATACCATTCTCAAGATCCCCTATTTGGAAAATCACTTCAATCAAAATGTTGTAGTTATAAACATCTGGGGGTATTCCATAACTTTTTATTTTATTTTTGAAAACAATAAAATCATTAGACCGTTCACCGCTGAGACGCAGTCCATAAATAATATCATTAGAATATAAATAGTTGAGAAGAAGACCTCTAAGCCTCAAATCCCTAATAAGATCCAAAGAAAGATCAGTATGTCCAATGCTGCAAATCCCATAGATATATATACTCTATGTTACTATAGTAGGTTTCATCCCACTACTATCCAATTCTTTTAAAATATAAGAATCATTTGCAAGATCAATTTCAAACTACCCTCAATACATCTTACAATAAACTTTCATCATAATGCTATAGGTGTAAAATTTTAGTGATGGTCAAGAAAAAATTAAATTCCTCAAAAACATATTTGATGAATTCTACTACATTTTCGGTATCCAAAAACTTTAGTAAAAAGTTGAAGGATCTGATGCTTTCGGTAAAACCCCACATTCCTTACCTACAAAAACACATTAATTGTATCCTCAAGCATTAAATTCACTGCCAAGACCTTAATAGGCTCACTGATTAAAAAATTTTACCCCTCTATGAAATTGGTAGGTTCTAATAAAATAGGAAAGAGATTAAACAATTCAATTAGAATTAATTGAAATATATATAGTATGAAACTGGAAAATAAAACTTCATAGAGGAAACTGTCAAATGATTATGGAAATTAAATAAAAACTATTTCAAACTGAAAACCATTATCCAAAAAACTCTAAAATGGGGAAAACTTGTTCATGTAGAATAAGGTTATGCTCGGTGCGACCAGAAACCTAAAGTGGAAAACCAGAATAGAGAGTTGACATAAAATACATTGAAAAAATGTTAGTACAAAAAAAATCTATTTTGATTCCGCACCATTATTTAAACCATATTTGAAAATTATAATGGGTTTTTGATGAATTATAATGTAAAAAATACTATACATAATATATTAAAAGGAACCACATATAAAATATTTTATAATTTATGATAAAATTTTCAGTTGTAGGGTAAGGGGTTGAATGCAACACTATAAAACATAGGTGTGATATTATTGTAATCATTTCCTAAAGTTTTGAGGATAATATAGATCCAAGGAAGTATGATCTTTCACCATTAAAAAATTTAAATAGTATACAAACATGAATTACAATAAAACTTTATATAAGGAGGGAAATGAGTCACCATATGTACCAAAAAGTATAAGGGAACTCCAAGAAATAATATCCCAAAGAAGACACAACATTTCCCAATCTTCTATAACCAGCAGTGCATCAATTAATCAACAAAAATCATTCATGTTCATGTCAAAGCAACCTAAAAATCATGTAAATAAGCATTGTCCATCACATTGTCCTAGTTAATCAAATATAACTTTAATAGATCAGGATTATATTAACCAAAAACTGAAATCATTCTATCAGATAAGAATTAAAAGATTGTATTCCATGACAATTTCCTTTAACAAAATAAGAATTATTCTAAATAAATTACATTCTAATTTTGTTCAGGTTTACATTAGAATAAATTTGTCATTGAACACATTTGTTGAAGCATATGAATCCAAATCAACACCCATACCAAGTGATGGAAAATATTTTTCATCGTATCATTGAAGTAAATTTATATATGAAAATATAGCATGATCCATATACATAACCAAAGAATAAGTCATGAGGTAAACACAACATAAGAATAGTCAAAAGCTGTGTATGATAATTCAAAGAATACTTAGTGTAAATGTAGAACGGGAATAATCACTGCAAATATAGAAAGGACACAAGCCCTATAAAAGTAGTATTTTACCATCTGTAATCATATTATTGAATAAACAAAACTATAAATTTTGTATTTGGTTTCTTATCCTTATTTTTATGCTTATATTTTTTAGAAATATTTTTATCAAATAACTTGGAATAAATAATTAAATTGTATAATCATAAACACAAATAAAGATGAACTTGGTTGCATAATCACATTCTTGTGCATATATGACTATATTTCAACATTTTATATAAGAATTACCACATGTATTTGTTTGAATGAGTATTTTTATATTACTATATATAAAGATATGTATGTATTATAGTATTTTTTGAAATATATTCATACGAATGATCATAAGAAAATAATAAGCATAGGCATAAGTACTGTAATTATGGAAACAAATATGTTTTATAGTGAATCTATAAACATAATAAGTATGAGAATATAGAATTACATGTTAAAAATTATGTATTTATTTCAGTATTTAAGTAAATAAATTTTGTATAAGCATAAGCTAAAGAAACTATTTATGTTGTGCTATATATATTATAGTAATTAAAATTTTTTTATGTATTGAAATATTTTTATATTCCTGTCTATAAGCATGGGAAAAAGTATATGTTTATGCATAATAATAAATATATTATCTACCAAATTAAATATATGTATGTAATTTATTCTATTAACTGTATATGTAAAAGCATGTGCATAGACATGTATAAGAATATGATATAACATAGACAATCATAGAAAAATGAATATTTGGGAAAATGAGAAAATAAAATATTGAAAGGGGATATTGAAAAAATATAAATCATAAATAACTACTACATAATAATTCATGTGGATATTGAAGAAATCATATCATAAATAACTACTACATAATAAATGAATACATGTTTAGAAATAATTGGTATATCATAAATATAAATGTATAGAGTTCATACCTAGAAGAAAAAATGTTATCCCATTTTGTCAAACTTAATTTTAATTGTAATGGAAGCAGATGAGAAGGGATATCAAATATCATTGTTTCGTAATATGGAAAAATATGAATGAATTACTGTATCTCCAGGATTTCATAGCAGTGAATTAACTAAGAAATATGGATTTTTTTGACAGATTGAAAAAAATGTACGAAATGGGGGAAAGAGGATGAATAATTTTTACGGGGGGGGGGGGGGGTTGACATCATAGAAGTTGTAAAAAAATAAAAAAACATGTTGGAATATGTTAAAACAATATTATATACATATGAATTTGATTAATTTCTATAAATTTTACCTCCATAAGAAGTACTCACGCATTTGCAGCTAAGAAATTCTACCCCGCTATGAAAGAATAAAATGAGAAAAATAGTAGTATAACAGAAAAAAACCAGTAATTTATAGGAAAAAATGATATAAACAAAGATAAATATAAGAAAAAAGACCAAAATATCCATTAAAATATATTGATAAAATATACACAGGTAAAAATGGAATGAATCAACCAATAGAGCATATAGAATTATTGAAATAACATTCATGAATAAATTAAAAATGACTATAATAACTCACAAACCATTTTAGTTGAGCATAGTGATGCATTAAATCAATTTTTATAGTAACGTTAAATAAAGGATCACAAGAAAGTAGTTGAGCAGAGTGATACAATAATTATGATTATTATAGAATTTGGAAAGAAAATAGAGAACCAAAAAATCCATGTGAATTTTGATACCTATTTATAATTATATCATTGGAATGAAACACTACTATATTGAAAGATACTATAATCTACTCATCTTTAAATTTCCAAATAACTAGAAATTTGGGGACCCGATTAAAAAATACCCACTAATTCTGTTGAAAGACTCTAATGGTATTTGGGTTGAATGAATGAGAAAAGAATGTGGGGTGTTTGAATAATTTTAATAAATTTTAAAAAAAATATGTAGGAAAGGCTAGTACAATTAATTTCCATAAATATTATCTCAAAATAAATTCACTTCACATCACCAATTATGAAATTAGACCCTTGTATGAAATATTTGAACAAGAAAAATAGAAATATATCTAGAGGGGTTAATGTAGTAAAAACTTAAGAGTTACTGTATCTAGAGGGAACCAAAATCGTGAGACGGAGGTAAATTTTCCATGTGTTGAGGTTATAATAATGTAAATAAAGAATTATTGTAGATATCGATGATGAAAATCACAACAATAAGGTGGAGGCTAAAACATTATGAGGTGTAGTGGAGCCAAAGATGAAGGTGAATCAGACATAAAAAATTGCGTGGACAGAGCTGAAGATGGTTGAGGTTGAGAAAAAAGACGAGGTTAATCAGATAGAGGTGGATGAAATGAAGGTAGGGGTGGAAATCTCAGATATGGAGTAGCCATAGGTGGACTACCCTGAGGATGGATAAGGTTCTCGAGGTGGCAGGGGGAGCAGATCATAGAGGCCGAAACACTAGGAGGTGCGGATGGAAAACACGAGTGGCCAAATTGGAGGGAGACGGAGGGGACAAAAGTTTGAGGGATGGGGATCTATTTTTTGGATAGAGGAAATAAATTTTTAGGTGACATGTAATCATTTAAGGGAGACATGTAGGAA
Organism: Viscum album; assembly: GCA_963277665.1. Classification (NCBI taxonomy): domain Eukaryota; kingdom Viridiplantae; phylum Streptophyta; class Magnoliopsida; order Santalales; family Viscaceae; genus Viscum; species Viscum album. The sequence continues at coordinate 272,101 of CAUJRU010000205.1, forward strand.
GAATAAACCCAACTTTAATATATATAATTGATTACTTGATTTTTTTTCCTACACATGGGTGAGCCTTATAAAGTTAATTCCTCTCTTGTTTTCCTATACATTTGATTAGGGAAAACCATAAAAAGTCACAAGATCATCATTATGTAGGCTGGTAGAGTTGTGGACATTGTATATTATATAATAAGTAAATATTCCTTTGAGTAATTAAAGGATTTTCTACTCCCTCGATATGTTTCAATATATATTAACAAACAATACAACATCATTATCAAGTGGGTTCAATGACAACTTGAGAATATATTATAGTTCATGTATAGGGAAATTGATTCATGAATTTTTTTAATCATATTCTATTTATAATATATTCATTTTATTCCCTAAAATATGTTAGTAATGAGAATTCTAGGATATTTTTAGTGTAAAATCTCATTGTATTGGAATTGGTAATTTTTTTAATTCAACCAAATGGTAAAAATTATTCATCTATAATGTTTTGGGAATATAATAAATGTTTGATTATAAAAAATAATTTTTTTGGATTTAAAGACATATCTTTTTACTTCATTTTTCTCAAAATAAATGTTGTGTTAAATAGATTGTTTCACAGGCAACAGGAAAAAAACAAACTGCAACACCTTTTATTAGGATAAGTATAACTATTATAAAGTTGTTGTTGAATTGGATGGTATAATAAGTGGTATCCTAATTATGAAATATATGTAGAAATAAAAACAGAGTTCACTTTTTATACCAATGCACTAATGGAATTCGATTAGTGTAGCCAAATAACTAATATAATTGTTTTATACTTAAATATATATTTTTCTAAAATTTGGTATTTGTATGATTTATTTTAAAACTAAATATATTAAGATTAATGAAGGATAATTATATTTTTGTTCTGAATAATACAATAAAACTAATTTAACTTGTGACTAATGGGAAATATGAATAAGAAAAACTAATATTTGAAAGTCATTCTCCTATAAAAACATGTTTTCACAATATTTTATGATTTGAATTAAAAGTTAAATACCTAAATTTCGGAATTCGAATATGTAAAAATGAACTTCATTTTTTGATTTAGTATAACCATATTACCTCGAGATCAATTTTTTATCATTTTTCTATAATGGTCGATTCCAAGTTATAGTACAAAATATTGTTTTTATAAATATGGTGACTTTTATGTCATCACTAGGATATAAGAATGACTTAAAAATTTTAAAAAACCATTTTCAAGAAAAAATTTGACACTTTTAATTTCACAAGAACATCTTATTTTGATATTTATTTATTTAGTTATTTATTTGAGAATTTTTCTGAAGTTGGAGTTTGAGAACCTCAATTTTTTGGGAAGTAGACCCTAGTACATGGGTGGCACACAGTTAGAGGAAACTATGAGGCCTACCTTGCTAGTGGGATATTTTAGAGATAATGAGTTTTTGCATGGTTTGGTAATGGTTTGTATAATTGTGTGGTGGTTTCCAGAAACTACGTATTTTTTTAGAGATAATGGTTCTGACATGGTTGGAACACAATGTTTTTGACCTTACAACCAAATCATGCGGTTTTTCAGGCTATTAATTTTTTTCTTTTTTATTATTTTTCCTATATGAACATTTAAGGATTTATCCCTAATTTCATCCCCAATCATGTGTAACCTATCCCCCTATTCATTAGATCTCTCCTCCCTTGGAGTTTGGTGGATTTATTGCTTCATTCGGTGATTTCCCTCAAGGTATCTTTGGATTTCTCTTGATTTCATATTTCTCCCCCCTTATTCATCCTTATTATTCCATTTTCCTACAGTATAGAAACCCAAGATATTTACTTGGACAAATTTTTTTTAGGGATTTTATGTTATTTCGTTGTGGCTAAGGATTGTGATGACATCTTGAATCATGTGGTTTCCATCAAAGGCAACAAGTTTTTGTTTCGTATCAGTGTATGTGTCTCTATTTAAGGAACATTTTCCATGGATTTTCATTGATTCTAGATTTACCATTGGGTTTTCTTATTAAATTTCCTATAATTTGAGTTATTATTGATGGTTTATCAATGTATGTTTTCATTCTTTGACTGGGTTGGTAATATGATGTATTGAAGTTCCTTTTCAAAGGGATTTGTCTTTGATTCAATCCATGTGTTTGTTAAAATGGATAAAAATGTTTTATTCTATCAAATAGGGGTTTTAAAGGGGAGTGTAAATGGATATTTCATTCTATTAAATGAATGAATTTTTATGGTAATTAATGGTTTATGAAATTGTAATTTAAATTATTTATGTGATTAGAATTTGTTTTTCTTTATATGTTTGGAATTGAGTAGAACATGGGAGGACGTTGGTGTGTGTGTCATTTGCTAAGGAAGATAGAGCCGAGGCCTAGGCTGTCAACTAGATAAGTGTAACACCCTGAGATTTTATGAAAAATATTCTTTTAATTTCATTGATGTCTTCTATACACCACACCAAGTTTATCTTGTTCTATACGCAACACCGTATTAGCTTGCAGTATACGCAACACTATTCTCGGATCTTGTTACACACAATTTCAAGTTCGTTTTATAATAGTCATTCTACGCAACATTAAGTGTGTTTATATATATATATATATATATATATATATATATATTCAATGTATAAAATATGGTTGGATTCTCTTATACGAAACAATGAAGGATTCTTGCACAACACGCAACCCTAACTTGGCTTGCATTTCACGCAACCGCGGCCTTCCTCGATAGCTTGCGTCGTACGCAATACCGAGTTTCACTAAACAACGATATTACATTAAAATATTATTAAAACTAGCTGTTATGAATATTGTTAACTAAATTTTTTATTTTAAAACATTATTATTCGTCTTATAAATTTTCTAGAAAATGGTATGAGAACAAAATAAAGTTTTCGGGTAAAATAAGTATTTTTCAAAAAATGCAGTTTTTCCACCTTTTGATGGCACACCCACATTAAATATTGTTTTTGACATTTTTATAAGTTCAATTTGACAGAATAAAATTCTTCTTTTGAATCAGGATATAAAAATTTACATTGGATAAAGTTTTGATATTTTTCTGATAACTTTCATATTTTAATGAATAGTAAAAACACGCTATATTTTAATTAAAAATAACTTTTTTCATCGTAATAAATTATGTGGTTAAATAATAATATTTAATGGTTTCAAAATATAAATAGAATATATTTTTACCATTTAATATAATGTATGTCATTAGCCTTGATTTTACCTAGAATTCGTAGGTTAAATCATTTCAATCTTTTGCAATGTTTAAAAAAAACCATTTTTCTTTCGACAATGGGATTAATTTTAATTTAATTTGTGAAACTTTTGTGTATTGAATTTGAATAAATGGATTCCATATTTGGAATCAGTGGGTCAAAATTATGTTAATAAGAAACTTTTTATTTTTGGGCATTATGAATAGTAACTTCGGTAATTTTTATTTATTGCGGTTAAAGGTAAATATGGTAATTCTAGGTTAAAATAATATTATAATAATTTAAAATTACCTTTAAACTTGTCCTAACCTTATTGGATGAGTAGTGGCCGACCATGGGCATCCTTGGGCCGATTTGGGGACCCCAATGAGCCACTTGGTAGTGAAAATGACAATTTGGATTAATTAATTTAATGTAAAGACAAAATTGACTTTAACAAAACTCTTTTAGTAATTAATTTTTATAAGGGGATATATAAGTTATATTTTCAACTACAAATATTCTTTGGAAAGATAAAAAGATTCCCTACATCATGGTAGTTTTTTCATAATTTTTAGACATCAAAGGAATTAAATTATTTATGACATAATAATGATGTAGTGTGTACCTTATTAAAAAATTATTTAAATAAATAAGATTAAAATGATTAAAATATTATCCAAAACCTATCCAATTCCTATTGGATGATTTTATTTCGAATATTAGCCATCTTATCTTTGACATTAATGTGTTTTGGAGCTCTTGAAACTGAATTTATGTTTATAATAAAATAATGTTTTCACACTTTTCTAAAGAGCCCCTCCACTCCCTTATAAATGGAGACCACTTCTATGCAATTCCTCACACCTCTCAAGCCTTTTGGCTCGCCAAAACTCTGAACAAGTAAGCTCCATACATCCCTCTCCTTCCCCTTGAAGCCTTACATTAGGCAGAAGACTCTCCAAGAAATCCTTTTGGTTCAAGCCAAAGAAAGTTACCAAAATTAAAGGTAACAGTTTCTCTTAAGTTGTTTTCTTTTATTCTACTTCTCCAACCCCTAAAATATTTTTAATCATTTATTTTTTGAAAAAACCAGTATCCTTAAAATACTAGGATGTTGTTATGAGATGGATTAGAACTACAGTTACACACACCTCCATCTTATGGATGAAGAACATAATATTTCTGTGATGGAAAACTAACGCCTCACGAAATGATGATTGTTCGATTTTCCCCTACCGCCTATCATGGTGGCCATTATGATGGAAATATATTTATATATAATATATATTATGTTTATTATTTCTTTATGGTTCTTTAATTACCAATTATATAATGCTTTTATGGTTTCCATAGTCGGTAAATACGATAATCTCATTTGAGGAAGTGCGGACTACCGCCCCCTCAAAGTGGTGTGATTCATTAATACCTTATGTGGGATGTATAAAGGATGTGGTTAATGATATTATATATGATATTATAATAGAATTATAATATACCTATGCATCATTATGTTTTAATTCCACTAAAATAAGAAATAGAAATGAAAGTATCGTTCATGCGTACGTACGGCTTACCGTCTCCATGAACGATGCATTTCATTTCTTACCTCCATATGTTATGTACTATTATAAATGTTTGTATATCCTATATATATAATGAATGTATATGATATATAAATAATGATTTAAATTTTGGAGGTAAGTAAATAATGATATAAGTAATAATAACATCAAGAACAACAAGTCCAAACACGTACGATAAATAAGATGATTTTACCCAAAACAATACTTTAATATTAATTTACATAAGAATGGGTAATATAAAGTCATAAGTGAACCATATATGATATCATAACAATAAATATGATTCTATAGTAAGTAAATGACATTATTTGAATCATTATATAGGAGGTTCGGAGTCTTACGAAGCAAATTGGACCTAAGTTAAGGGAAATATCACAATCTCATTTTTATCCGAGATTGTTTATACTTTAGTATTTACTAGGGTGTATTTTATCATCCAAATCCATGTTTCCTCAATATGTAATAGTATTTCCATCCACCTAAAATTGTTTAAATCCAATTTTACCCTTTGGTTAGTTCTTAGTAAAGGATACGAAAGGAATCTTTTGTCATTTTTCTTACGAGGTACTTTTTGACTTTTTCGACAAAAGTACGAAGAATGTTTTTTTAACATATACGACATGAATGGATTTTTAAAACATTATTTCCAAGAAGCTTCCTTTACAAGTTTTGAAGTTTATTTTTAATCAAATTCTTTTAGTATATAATTGTATGACATGTTAAGAAAGGAAAATTGTTTTTTTTGATGCAGAAAGGATATTTTCCTCAAGAAAGGAGTTCAAGTGTTTTAAAAAAATTATTTTCCATCTAGGATAATATAGGGTTATGTTTCTATCCCTATTATTACATTTATTTTATTATGTTGTGATGGAATTATTTTTATGAATTTCTTTATCTTATATGAATTGTTTTATGATGTCATAATGTTTAAGAATCCCATTTTAATTACATGGGTTATGCAATGATGTATGATTTATAATTTTGTGGCACACATAAGAATGGTATCATTATGAGATGGGTGGGACCTATATCTCCCTCCAATGCATTGGGTAATGATTTTATATCTCATGAGATAGACATGGCTAGAACGACAGGTTAAATCGGTTCAGTGAAATAGGACTGAAATGAGGAGTGAACTCAGTTCAGAAATGGACTTTGTCCACTAAGATAGTCTTGAAAATGAGTCTTGACTAATAAGAAATGATTCTCTATGATTATGTGTGTATGCCACAAAGTTTCATGTTATAAGTCATGATTATTGTGATTATATTTCACTACTATGATTTATCCCATGTTTTGATATTATGATCTCTTTTGCAGGTTAAGATTTCCAAAAGTTATGTTCTTATGTATATGATGTGATTTATATTTCTTTTGTTTACCCTTAATGAGCATTTGAGCTCACCCTTTTATGTTTTCTTTTCCCCAGGATATAAAGAAAGGTTTTAGGTAAAAAAAGGGAAGATATTTATGGGAGATATTGAAGATCTTTCACCACGATTAGAAGATTATATTTTGAGTTTCAAAGACACTAAACTATTACGGTCCTTGTGTGTGTGTTTTTGTTATGTACTAAGTATTCGGCAAAAGCAATGTAATGTCCATGTACGTCAGGCTTTGGGTATCTACAGTTGGTATCAATGGAATGGTTTAGTAAACCTTTAGAAACTAGGATGCGAGACCTTTAGTGAGATCCCTAGAGATATTTCTAAGGTATGTCTAGGGATGTCCCTAAGGATAAGTATACATATAGGATATAGTCCTACAACTATGGTAACGATATTAGATTAAACCAAAAATGTTAGATATTGAAGTTACTCCCCCTTTATTATGATTTTTAATTCTCACACTATTCTTTTTGAGTTTTAGACGATGGATGGAACCCGAAGGAACCGTGTTGATAAATGTAATGGACAATGCAATGATTGTCCTCCTGAACAAACAAATGTTATGGGAGATGGAGTTCAAAATCTTATTTCTATACTTACACAAGCTATGAATCATTCGGAACTTCCAAATGAGCAGAGAAGGGAACAATATTATATTAAGTCCTTCATGAGGCAATGTTCACCTTCTTTCAGTGGGTCTTCCGATCCACTTTTTGCTGAACAATGGATCAGTACTACTGAAAAGATATTTTCAGTTCTTCAATGTTCTGAACATGATAAAGTCATCTTCATAGTGTATCGTTTGGAAGGTGATACTGATCAATGGTGGAATCTTATCAAGAATACAAATCCAAGATATGAAATTGAGTCCATGGAATGGGCCGAGTTCAAGAACTTATTTTTCAATAAGTACTTCCCTCGTATTTTTCGAAAAAATATGGAGAAGGAGTTTCCTGAACTAAAGCAAAAGGATGATGAATCTATTGGTACATACGCAGCAAATTTTACAAGGCTTGAAAGGTATGCATCTGGATTTATCATCCAACCTGAAAGTAAAGTTGATCAATTATTCAGTGGCTTAAAACCAAATCTTCGAAGGGAATTAGCTATAAGAGACTTCAGTAGCTATGAAAAAATTGTGTGTTGTTCTATCGAGGTAGAAATGGAAGTTGGTGTTACTTATCCATCTTATAGTTTTGACAAGAAACGAAAGATGGAGTTCAAGGAGAAATCTCAGAATAATGGTGAAAAGAAGATGAATGTTTCCTTATGCTCAAAGTGTGGAATGAATAATGGTGGAGATTGTCTTAAAGGGACTAGAAAATGTTTTAAGTGTCAAAAATAAGTTCATCGAGTAGCTGAGTGTCAAAGTAATGGAAAAAGGGTTTCTAATGATGTGAATAAAGAAAAGACTGTAGAGAATGCACCCCCAACACTTCAATGCTTAATGTGCAAGGAAATGGGGCATTATGCTAAAAAATTCCATAATCCAAGGGTTAGTGATGATTGACATGAGCAACCACTTAAGGCAAAGGACAAAGGGAAGTCACATGTGATCACTATTGGTGATGTTGAATATGAAAACAATATGGTTGAATGATTAAGTGTTTATGTAATGGAATTCCTAAATAATGTTGTATATAGTATCATGGAATATTGGAATATTTATGTATTTGTCTATTGTGGTTTTCAATAATTTTATGGTATTGGTTACCATGGAAAGGGATTGAGATATTTTTGGAAAAAAAGATGATAAGCACATAATGAAGGGAAAATGAGAAAATGAAATGTTTGACAGTATTCATGAGCTCATGATTGATATAAGGACTAAGTGATATCATGGTTTGAGTATATAGAATTTTGAGTATTTTGGTATGTGGAAAGTGTTAACTTTTAAATGCATTCATATTTTTACTAAGGTTCAATGGATATTCATTCATCAAGAGAATACATGATTAAGGTATTCAACAAGATATATCTTATGATATATGGGGGATAAATGATGGAATTCACGTGATTGTAATGTGACATTTCAAGTAATCATTTTCTTTATACTATGAGCTTGGAACGAAGTATTTTAGATAAGCCTAAATATTGGAAAGGATTATGTTGGACATAAGTTAGTATTGTTTAAGGATAAAACTTTTTTTTCGATATTATTGATTGGATGTTATAGTAATATAGATTTTGAAAAAGGAAAACCTACAGGACGGGCGACAGCCCATCGCGTCGGACAAGGCTGTGGGAATCAAACCCACAACTGAAGTGCGACTGGCCTTTATCGCCTACCACTGGCCTACAGGAAGTCCCTGGTTAGTAGTAACTAGTTTTATTTTATTACGCGGTATGATATATGAAGTATAAGTTCATTTTTGGAATCGTATACAATTAACCTCACCATAGATGGACTTATGTATATTTGATAACTTTTGATAACCTTTTTTTTGAAACAGATTGAATGACCCATCATTCTATCACATGATCTATTAACACTTCATGAATAACAAATTCAACTTCATTTCTTTAAGAGATGAAGTAGAAATTGTTAAAATCACGAACAATAGTGAAATTGTACCAAAATCATGTATGTATTTCTTTTAATTCATCAACTTTAGGGAAATGATCTTGAAAACCAAAAATGTTATCCTAGTTCCCTTATATCTGATTAATTAGATGGTACCATAGATCATCACAAATCAATAGCTTTGTGATTGTTGGCTTTTTCATACCCATGTTCTCTACCACTCTCCCTCAGAACTTGATGGTTAAATTTTTCTTCCATATCCATATTTTCACCTATGTTCTCCTACGTGGAAACCCCGTGATGATTTAATTTGGGTAACCATTACATTTCATACTTCAGTTTTTAAAAGCCATGTTTTGGTATTCCTTTTTACGATGTGGGTTTCTATTAAACAAATTTTCAAGTATTAAACCATGTATAACCCTGACGAATTTCGAGGGCGAAATTCATTTTAAGGGGGGTGGAATGTAACACCCTGAGATTTTATGAAAAATATTCTTTTAATTTCATTGATGTCTTCTATACACCACAATAAGTTTAGCTTGTTCTATACGCAACACCGTATTAGCGTGAAGTATACGCAACGCTATTCTTGGATCGTGTTACACACAATTTCAAGTTAATTTTATAATAGTCATTCTACGTAACATTAAGTGTGTTTATATATATATATATATTCAATGTATAAAATATGGTTGGATTCTGTTATACGAAACAATGAAGGATTCTTGCACAACACGCAACCCTGACTTGGCATGCATTTCACGCAACCACGACCTTCCTTGATAGCTTGCGTCGTACGCAATACCGAGTCTCACCAAACAACGACATGCTATTAAAATATAATTAAATATAGCCGTTATGAATATTATTAACTAAATTTTGAATTTTATAACATTATTATTCATCTTATAAATTTTCTAGAACATGGTATGAGAACAAAATAAATTTTTCGGGTAAAATAAGTATTTTTCAAAAAATGCAGATTTGCCGCCTTTTGATGGCGCACCCACATTAAATATAGTTTTTGGCATGTTTATAAGTTCAATTTGACAGAATTAATTTCTTATTTTGAATCAGGTTATAAAAATTTACATTGGATAATGTTTTGATATTTTTCTGATAACTTTCATATTTTAATGAATAGTAAAAACACGGTATATTTTAATTAAAAACAACTTTTTTCATCATAATAAATTATTTGGTTAAATAATAATATTGAATGGTTTCAATGTATAAATAGAATATATTTTTACCATTTAATATAATGTATGTCATTAGCCTTGACTTTACCGTGAATTCGTAGGTTAAATCAATTCAATCTTTTGCAATGTTTTAAACAAAAACCTGTTTTCTTTCGACAACGGGATTAATTTTAATTTAATTTCTGCAACTTTTGTGTATTGAATTTGGAAAAATGGATTCCATATTTGTAATCATTGGGTCCAAATTATGTTAATAATCTACTTTTTATTTTTGGACATTATGAATAGTAACTACGGTAATTTTTATTTACTGCGGTTAAAGGTAAATAGGGTAATTCAAGGTTAAAATAATATTATAATAATTCAAAATTAACTTGAAACTTGTCCTAACCTTATTGGATGAGTAGTGGCCGACCATGGGAATCCGTGGGCCGATTTGGGGACCCCAAAGAGCCACATGGTAGTGAAAATGACAATTTGGATTAATTAATTTAATGTAAAGACAAAAATGACTTTAACAAAACTCTTTTAGTAATTAACATTTATAAGGGTATATATGTGTTATATTTTCGACTACAAATATTCTTTGGAAAGATAAAAAGATTCCATACATCATGATATTTTTTTCATAATTTTTAGACATCAAATGAATTAAATTATTTATGACACAATAATGATGTAGTGTTTACATCATTAATAAATGATTTAAATAAATAAGATTAAAATGATTAAAATATCATCAAACACCTGTCCAATTCCTATTAGATGATTTTATTTCGAATATGAGTCATCTTATCTTCGACATTAATGTGTTTTGGACCTCTTGAAAACGAAGATATGTTTATAATAAAATAATGTTTTCACACTTTCCTAAAGAGCCCCACCACTCCCTTATAAAAGGAGACCACTTCTATGCAATTCCTCACACCTCTCAAGCCTTTTTGATCGTCCAAACTCTACCCAACTAAGATCCCTACATCCCTCCCATTCCCCTTGAAGCCTTACATTAGGCATAAGACTCTCGAAGAAGTCCTTTTGGTTCAAGCCAATGAAAGTTACCAATATTAAAGGTAACAGTTTCTCTTAAGTTGTTTTCTTTTATTCTACTTCTCCAACCCCTAAAATCTTTTTAATACTTTATTTTGTGACAACACAAGTATCCTGAAAGTACTAGAATGTTGTTATGAGAAGTATTATAACTACACTTACACACAACTCCATCTAATGGATGAAGAAGATAATGTTTCTGTGATGGAAAACTAACGCCTCACGAAACGATGATTGTTCGATTTTCCCCTACCGCCTCTCATGGTGGCCATTATGATGGCACTGTATTTATATAAAATATATATTATTTTTATTATTTATGTATTCTTCTTTACTTCCCAATTATATCACGCCTGTTCGATTTCCATAGTCGGTAAATACAATAATCTCATTTGAGGAAGTGCGGATTACCACCCCCTCAAAGTGATGTGATTCGTTAATAACTTATGTGGGATGTATAAAGGATGTGTTTAATGATATTATATATGATATTATACTGGAATTATAATATACCTATTTATCATTATGTTTTAATTCCTTTAAAATAAGAAATAGAAATGAAAGTAGCGTTCATGCGTACGTACGACTTACCGTCTCCATGAATGGTGCGTTTCATTTCTTACCTCCATATGTTATGTACTATTATAAATGCTTGTATATTCTGGATATATAATGGATTTATATGATATATAAATAATGATTTAAATTTTGGAGGTAAGTAAATCATGATATAAGTAATAATAACATCAAGAACAACAAGTCCAAACATGTACGATAAATAAGATGATTTTACCCAAAACACTACTTTAACATTAATTTACATAAGAATGGGTAATATAAAGTCATAAGTGAACCATATATGATATCATAACAATAAATATGATTCTATAGTAAGTCAATGACATTATTTAAATCATTATATAGGAGGTTCGGAGTCTTACAAAGCAAATTGGACCTAAGTTATGGGAAATATCACAATCTCATTTTTATCTGAGATTGTTTATACTTTAGTATTTACTAGGGTGTATTTTATCATCCAAATCCATGTTTCCTCAGTATGTAATAGTATTTCCATCCACCTAAAATTGTTTAAATCCAATTTTACCCTTTTTTTAGTTCTTAGTAAAGGATACGAAAGGAATCTTTTGTCATTTTTATTACGAGGTACTTTTTGACTTTTTCGACAAAAGTACGAAGAATGTTTTTTTAACTTATACGACATGAATGGATTTTTAAAACATTATTTCCAAGAAGCTTCCTTTAAAAGTTTTGAAGTTTATTTTTAATCAAATTCTTTTAGTATATAATTGTACGACATGTTAAGAAAGAAAAATTGTTTTTTTTGATGCAGAAAGGATATTTTCCTCAAGAACGGAGTTCAAGTGTTTTATAAAAATTATTTTCCATATAGGATAATATAGGTTTATGTTTCTATCCCTATTATTACATTTATTTGATTATGTTGTGATGGAATTATTTTTATGAATTTCTTTATCTTATATGAATTGTTTTATGATGTCATAATGTTTAAGAATTCCATTTTAATTACATGGGTTATGCAATGATGTATGATTTATGATTTTGTGGAACACATAAGAATGGTATCATTATGAGATGGGTGGGACCTATATCTCCCTCCAATGCATTGGGTAAGGATTTTATATCTCATGAGATAGACATGGCTGGAACGACATGTTAAATCGGTTCAGTGAAATAGGACTGAAATGAGGAGTGAACTCAGTTCAGAAATGGACTTTGTCCACTAAGATAGTCTTGAAAATGTGTCTTGACTAATAAGAAATGATTCTCTATGATTATGTGTGTATGCCAAAAAGTTTCATGTTATAAGTTATGATTATTGTGATTATATTTCACTACTATGATTTATCCCATGTTTTGATATTATGATCTCTTTTGCAGGTTAAGATTTCCAAAAGTTATGTTCTTATGTATATTATGTGATTTATATTTCTTTTGTTTACCCTTAATGATCATTTGAGCTCACCCTTTTATGTTTTCTTTTCCCCAGGATATAAAGAAAGGTTTTAGGTAAAAAAAGAGAAGATATTTATGGGAGATGTTGAAGATCTTTCACCACGATTAGAAGATTATATTTTGAGTTTCAAAGACACGAAACTATTACGGTCCTTGTGTGTGTGTTTTTGTTATGTACTAAGTATTCCGCAAAAGTAATGTAATGTCCATGTACGTCAGGCTTTGGGTCTCTACAGTTGGTATCAATGGAATGGTTTAGTCAACCTTTGGAAACTAGGATGCGAGAACTTTAGTGAGATCCCTAGAGATATTTCTAAGGTATGTCTAGGGATGTCCCTAAGGATAAGTATACATATAGGATACAGTCCTAAAACTATGGTAACGATATTAGATTAAACCAAAGATGTTAGATATTGAAGTTACTCCCCCTTTATTATGATTTTTACCTCTCACACTATTCTTTTTGAGTTTTAGACGATGGATGGAACCCGAAGGAACCGTGTTGATCAATGTAATGGACAATGCAATGATTGTCCTCCTGAAAAAACAAATGTTATGGGAGATGGAGTGCAAAATATTATTTCTATACTTACACAAGCTATGAATCATTTAGAACTTCCAAATGAGAAGAGAAGGGAACAATATTATATTAAGTCCTTCATGAGGCAATGTTCACCTTCTTTCAGTGGGTCTTCTGATCCACTTTTTGCTGAACTATGGATCAGTACTACTGAAAAGATATTTTCAGTTCTTCAAAGTTCTGAACATGATAAAGTCATCTTCGTAGTGTATCGTTTGGAAGGTGATGCTGATCAATGGTGGAATCTTATCAAGAATACGAATCCAAGATATGAAATTGAGTCCATGGAATGGGCCGAGTTCAAGAACTTATTTTTCAATAAGTACTTCCCTCGTATTCTTCGAACAAATATGGAGAAGGAGTTTCCTGAACTAAAGCAAAAGGATGATGAATCTATTGGTATATACGCAGCAAATTTTACAAGGCTTGAAAGGTATGCATCTGGATTTATCATCCAACCTGAAAGTAAAGTTGATCAATTCTTCAGTGGCTTAAAACCAAATCTTCGAAGGGAATTAGCTATAAGAGAATTCAGTAGCTATGAAAAAATTGTGTGTTGTTCTATCGAGGTAGAAATGGAAGTTGGTGTTACTTATCCATCTTATAGTTTTGACAAGAAACGAAAGATGGAGTTCAAGGAGAAATCTCAGAATAATGGTGAAAAGAAGATGAATGTTTCCTTACGCTCAAAGTGTGGAAAGAAGAATGGTGGAGATTGTCTTAAAGGGACTAGAAAATGTTTTAAGTGTGGAAAATAAGTTCATCGAGTAGCTGAGTGTCAAAGTAATGGAAAAAGGGTTTCTAATGATGTGAATAAAGAAAAGACTGTAGAGAATGTACCCCCAACACTTCAATGCTTCATGTGCAAGGAAATGGGGCATTATGCTAAAAAAATTCCATAATCCAAGGGTTAGTGATGATTGACATGAGCAACCACTTAAGGCAAAGGACAAAGGGAAGTCACATGTGATCACTATTGGTGATGTTGAATATGAAAACGATGTGGTTGAATGATTAAGTGTTTATGTAATGGGATTCCAAAATAATGTTTTATATAGTATCATGGAATATTGGAATATTTATGTATTTGTCTATTGTGGTTTTCAATAATTTTCTGGTATTGGTTACCATGGAAAGGGATTGAGATATTTTTGGAAAAAAAGATGATAAGCACATAATGAAGGGAAAATGAGAAAATGAAATGTTTGACAGTATTCATGAGCTCATGATTGATATAAGGACTAAGTGATATCATGGTTTGAGTATATAGAATTTTGAGGATTTTGGTATGTGGAAAGTGTTAACTTTTAAATGCATTCATATTTTTACTAAGGTTCAATTGATATTCATTCATCAAGAGAATACATGATTAAGGTATTCAACAAGATATATATTATGATATATGGGGGATAAATGATGGAATTCACGTGATTGTAATGTGACATTTCAAGTAATCATTTTCTTTATACTATGAGCTTGGACCGAAGTATTTTAGATAAGCCTAAATATTGGAAAGGATTATGTTGGACATAAGTTAGTATTGTTTAAGGATAAAACTTTTTTTTTCGATATTATTGATTGGATGTTATAGTAATATAGCTTTAGAAAAAGGAAAACCTACAGGACGGGAGACAGCCCATCGCGTCGGACAAGGCTGTGGGAATCAAACCCACAACCGAAGTGCGACTGCCCTTTATCGCCTACCACTGGCCTACAGGAAGTCCCTGGTTAGTAGTAACTAGTTTTATTTTATTACGCGGTATGATATATGAAGTATAAGTTCATTTTTGGAATCGTATACAATTAACCTCACCATAGATGGAATTATGTATATTTGATAACTTTTGATAACCTTTTTTTTGAAACAGATTGAATGACCCATCATTCTATCACATGATCTATTAACACTTCAAGAATAACAAATTCAACTTCATTTCTTTAAGAGATGAAGTAGAAATTTTTAAAATCACGAACAACAGTGAAATTGTACCAAAATCATGTAAGTATTTCTTTTAATTCATCAACTTTAGGGAAATGATCTTGAAAAACAAAAATGTTATCCTAGTTCCCTTATATCCGATTAATCAGATGGTACCTTAGATCATCACAAATCAATAGCTTTGTGATTGTTGGCTTTTTCATACCCATGTTCTCTACCACTCTCCCTCAGAACTTGATGGTTAAATTTTTCTTCCATATCCATATTTTCACCTATGTTCTCCTACGTGGAAACCCCGTGATGATTTAATTTGGGTAACCATTACATTTCATACTTCCGTTTTTAAAAGCCATGTTTTGGTATTCCTTTTTACGATGTGGGTTTCTATTAAACAAATTTTCAAGTATTAAACCATGTATAACCCCGACGAATTTCGAGGGTGAAATTCATTTTAAGGGGGGTAGAATGTAACACCCTGAGATTTTATGAAAAATATTCTTTTAATTTCATTGATGTCTTCTATACACCACACTAAGTTTATCTTGTTCTATACGCAACACCGTATTAGCTTGAAGTATACGCAACACTATTCTTGGATCGTGTTACACACAATTTCAAGTTAATTTTATAATAGTCATTCTACGTAACATTAAGTGTGTTTATATATATATATATATTCAATGTATAAAATATGGTTGGATTCTGTTATACGAAACAACGAAGTATTCTTGCACAACACGCAACCCTGACTTGGCTTGCATTTCACGCAACCACGGCCTTCCTTGATAGCTTGCGTCGTACGCAATACCGAGTCTCACTAAACAACGACATGCTATTAAAATATAATTAAATATAGCCGTTATGAATATTATTAACTAAATTTTGAATTTTATAACATTATTATTCATCTTATAAATTTTCTAGAACATGGTATGAGAACAAAATAAATTTTTCGGGTAAAATAAGTATTTTTCAAAAAATGCAGATTTGCCGCCTTTTGATGGCGCACCCACATTAAATATAGTTTTTGGCATGTTTATAAGTTCAATTTGACAGAATTAATTTCTTATTTTGAATCAGGATATAAAAATTTACATTGGATAATGTTTTGATATTTTTCTGATAACTTTCATATTTTAATGAATAGTAAAAACACGCTATATTTTAATTAAAAACAACTTTTTTCATCAAAATAAATTATTTGGTTAAATAATAATATTGAATGGTTTCAAAGTATAAATATAATATATTTTTATTATTTAATATAATGTATGTCATTAGACTTGATTTTACTGTGAATTCGTAGGTTAAATCAATTCAATCTTTTGCAATGTTTTAAACAAAAACCCGTTTTCTTTCGACAAAAGGATTAATTTTAATTTAATTTCTGCAACTATTGTGTATTGAATTTGGAAAAATGGATTCCATATTTGTAATCATTGGGTCCAAATTATGTTAATAATCTACTTTTTATTTTTGGGCATTATGAATAGTAACTACGGTAATTTTTATTTACTGCGGTTAAAGGTAAATAGGGTAATTCAAGGTTAAAATAATATTATTATAATTCAAAATTAACTTGAAACTTTTCCTAACCTTATTGGATGAGTAGTGGCCGACCATGGGAATCCGTGGGATGATTTTGGGACCCCAAGGAGCCACATGGTAGTGAAAATGACAATTTGGATTAATTAATTTAATGTAAAGACAAAAATGACTTTAACAAAACTCTTTTATTAATTAACATTTATAAGGGGATATATGTGTTATATTTTCGACTACAAATATTCTTTGGAAAGATAAAAAGATTCCATACATCATGGTATTTGTTTCATAATTTTTAGACATCAAATGAATTAAATTATTTATGACACAATAATGATGTAGTGTTTACCTCATTAATAAATGATTTAAATAAATAAGATTAAAATGATTAAAATATCATCAAACACCTGTCCAATTCCTATTAGATGATTTTATTTCAAATATGAGTCATCTTATCTTCGACATTAATGTGTTTTGGACCTCTTGAAAACGAAGATAAGTTTATAAAAAAATAATGTTTTCACACTTTCCTAAAGAGCCCCTCCACTCCCTTATAAAAGGAGACCACTTCTATGCAATTCCTCACACCTCTCAAGCCTTTTTGATCGTCCAAACTCTACCCAACTAAGATCCCTACATCCCTACCATCCCCCTTGAAGCCTTACATTAGGCATAAGACTCTCAAAGAAGTCCTTTTGGTTCAAGCCAATGAAAGTTACCAATATTAAAGGTAACAGTTTCTCTTAAGTTGTTTTCTTTTATTCTACTTCTCCAACCCCTAAAATCTTTTTAATAATTTATTTTGTGACAACACCAGTATCCTGAAATTACTAGAATGTTGTTATGAGAAGTATTATAACTACACTTACACACACCTCCATCTAATGGATGAAGAAGATAATGTTTCTGTGATGGAAAACTAACGCCTCACGAAACGATGATTGTTCGATTTTCCCCTACCGCCTATCATGGTGGCCATTATGATGGAACTGTATTTATATATAATATATATTATTTTTATTATTTATTTATTCTTCTTTACTTCCCAATTATATCACGCATGTACGGTTTCCATAGTCGGTAAATACAATAATCTCATTTGAGGAAGTGCGGATTACCACCCCCTCAAAGTGATGTGATTCGTTAATAACATATGTGGGATGTATAAAGGATGTGTTTAATGATATTATATATGATATTATACTGGAATTATAATATACCTATGTATCATTATGTTTTAATTCCTTTAAAATAAGAAATAGAAATGAAAGTAGCGTTCATGCGTACGTACGACTTACCGTCTCCATGAATGGTGAGTTTCATTTCTTACCTCCATATGTTATGTACTATTATAAATTCTTGTATATTCTGGATATATAATGGATTTATATGATATATAAATCATTATTTACATTTTTAGGTAAGTAAATCATGATATAAGTAATAATAACATCAAGAACAACAAGTCCAAACACGTACGATAAATAAGATGATTTTACCCAAAACACTACTTTAACATTAATTTACATAAGAATGGGTAATATAAAGTCATAAGTGAACCATATATGATATCATAATAATGAATATGATTCTTTAATAAGTCAATGACATTATTTAAATCATTATATAGGTGGTTCGGACTCTTACGAAGAAAATTGGACATATGGTAAGGGAAATATCACAATCTCATTTTTATCTGAGATTGTTTATACTTTAGTATTTACTAGGGTGTATTTTATCATCCACATCCATGTTTCCTCAATATGTAATAGTATTTACATCCACCAACAATTGTTTAAATCCAATTTTACCCTTTGGTGGGTTTTTATTAAAGGATACGAAAGGAATCTTTTGTCGTCTTTCGTACGAGGTACTTTTTGACTTTTTTGAAAAAAGTACGAAGAATGTTTTTTTAACTTATACGGAATGAATGGATTTTTAAAAAATTATTTCCAATAAGCTTCCTTTACAAGTTTTCGAGTTTATTTTTAATCAACTTCTTTTAGTTTATAATTGTACGACATGTTAAGAAAGGAAAAGTGTTTTTTTTGAAGCAGAAAGGATATTTTCCTCAAGAATGGAGTTCAAGTGTTTTATCAAAATTATTTTCCATCTAAGATAATATAGGGTTCTGTTTCTATCCCTATTATTACATTTATTTGATTATGTTGTTATGGAATTATATTTACGAATTTCTTTATCTTATATGAATTGTTTTATGATGTCATGATGTTTAAGAATCCCATTTTTATTACATGGGTTATGCAATGATGTATGATTTATGATTTTGTGGCACCCATAAGAATGGTATCATTATGAGATGGGTGGGACCTATATCTCCCTCCAACACATTGGGTAAAGATTTTATATCTCATGAGATAGACATGGCTAGAACGGCAGGTTAAACCGATTTAGTGAAACAGGACTGAAACGAGGAGTGAACTCGGTTCAGAAATGGACTTTGTCCACTAAGATAGTCTTGGAAATGAGTCTTGACTAATAAGAAATGATTCTCTATGATTATGTGTGTATGCCACAAATTTTCATGTTTTATGTTATGATTATTGGGATTGCATTTCACTACTATGATTTATCCCATGTTATGATATTATGATCTCTTTTGTAGGTTAAGATTTCCAAAATTTATATTCTTATGTATATGATGTGATTTATATTTCTTTTGTTTACCCTTACTGAGCATTTGAGCTCACCCTTTTATGTTTTCTTTTCCCTAGGATATAAAAAAGGTTTTAGGTAAAAAAAGGGAAGATATTTATGGGAGACGTTGAGGATCTTTCACCACGATTAGAAGATTATATTCCGAGCTCCAAAGAAACTAAACTCTTACGGTCCTTGTGTGTGTGTTTTTGTTATGTACTAAGTATTCCGTAAAAGTAATGTAATGTCAATGTATGTCAGGCTTCGGGTCTCTACAATAAGGAACATTGTCCATGTGGACCTAAAGATCCCATTAAAGAAACATTCTCCATGGAACCAAGAGATCCCATGGGAGAAATGTTATCCATGTGGACTAAGGGTGGCCATGGAATGGATGTTTCCCAATGGACCGAGTAAGCTGTTGGAAGGTTGGTCCTAAGGATGACTGAGGGGGATTCTTAATTTTTTTATTCTCTTAGAAAATAGTAAACCTAATGTAATTCTAAGTCACACTAGATCCCATTTTTAGAGCCCATGATGCATATTTTCTAGTGGCCAGTTGGTTTTCACATGCTTTATGTTTGATGCTAGTGACTTATTTGGTTATGGTATATTTTGTTCATAAAAATTTTAATATATTTTTTTATGTTATTTTGTTTACGTTTATGAAAAAGTTTATTCTATGTTTGGGTGTATTGATAATGTTTATGTTGGGTGGATTTATTTCTTTATTTGAGCGTTTTTGTCATGTTTTTAAAAAATGGTTTTTTTGGGAAAATCCAAAGGGACTTATGAATAATTTTTTTCATGTTTACATGCTTTTACAAAGTGGTATTGGTTTTGAAATTGTATTTCCAAACTATGCTTAATGGTTTTCATGTGTAAAGGCTTACATAGATTCACGGTGGTATCTTACTAGGATTTGTGCCTTGTAATGGTCCAGGCCATTCTGGTCCATTACTTTGCTAGTTTCGGTTGTTGGAGGTGTTTAGAGGAGGAATAGAGGATGTATGGAGGATTTAGGGTGTTAAGAGATGGGAGTAGGGGGATTTCATGACATGGAAGAGTGTTTCGCGTGATGAAAAACAATTACAAGATGTGAAATTTGGTTTCACCCGATGTAATATACCAGGGTTAGAAAAATAAAATAAAAGGAAGAGACGACGTGTTTTTTGGTGGAAACTAGACCCTGGGTATTTCATGAAGTGAAAAGGTATTAAACATCGTGTAATCTCCCGATACATTGCAGTTTTAAAATTATTTCTCAGCCAACATTTCTTTCATTCAGTCATGATATCTTCTCCATCTCATTTTAAGAAAACCCCTGGCACCCCGAGGTGTTCATGGAGCCCTTATTCATCCATCTTTGACTCGTTGATCTTGATAAATTTTATTTGAAAAAATGTGGTTGATCCGTGGCGAGTTATCTTCTTTTTCTCACCCCTTATCTTCCATTCTTCTCGTAGGGATTCAATGTGGTGGTGTTTCTTTGGTTTAGGGTGTGTGTTCGACTATTTTTTATGGTATTGAGATGTATTATAGGTTAATCTACAATTCCTCATGGTGTGTATGTTGTTAATTAAATTCTTCTTCACCTTGTGGTGCTCAACTAGTTAGAAAGATTATTTGAGGTAGGATTTACCTCGTTTCTCTTTATTTGTGAATCATGCAGAGGGGTTGCTCTAGGTTGCCTATGGATCATGGTTTTACTGGATTAATCAAAGATAAATAATTGGTTAATTTAATTTAAAGGGGTAAATGAGGTTTGATTCACATTATTTTATGGATTTTTTGTTATTGTGATGTGATTGATTTTATGGGCTAAACACCCGGCTGAAAATTGTGGCTATTGGTGGTCTTGTTTGAACTGTTTGACATGAGTTGTAGAACCCCTATTTAGTTGTGACTGTAGTGATTGTTGTGTTATCACCTTAAATGGAAATTGGATAAATAATTATACTTGTCTAATGAAACGGATGACCTAGGATTTTTCGTTTTTGTGATAAAACCCCAAAAATAAAGTGGAATATGCTAAAATGACCCTTTGTAAATTACGAAAATAATCTAGATGTGTTGTTTTGTTTGGTGGTTCTTTTTGTATGTCGATATGTGTTTTGTAATGGGGGTATGGGGTGATACGTATTTATTTGTCTGTGATTTTGGGGCTGCGAGGGGGTGGTTTTTTGGGCCGTGCTTTTGGGGAAACAAAGATGTGGTTTATTAGGCTATGATTTTGGGGTGGCAAGGTGGTGGTTTGTTGGCCATGCTTTTGGGAATGTGATATGGTTGTTTGTTGGCTCTACTTTTTGGATGGTGAGGCGATGGTTTCTTTGTGAGAGATTCCCGAGTAGTGGTGGAAAAAATAAATGAGTAATTTCTTAATAAATTTTCAAATGGAATGGGTTGGTTTGGTTAATGAAATGAAAATGTGTAGTGGATAATTCGATGATGGGTTGTGTGATTACATTTGGTTGATGCTAAATAATGAAATTAATAAGTGTAAAATGTAGAGGAAATGTGAAGCTACTAGTTTATTAGGTCTCTTCACCTTCTGAAATGACTATTGAATATGTTAATAAATGCATTTAGAGGTGGCAACAAAAGAGGTAGTGTTTTGAGTTGGTTGGCTATTTTTGAACCCATAGAATGGGTTTGAGAGTTTGATACTATATATATACTTCTATATTCTTGTGATTTCTATATGCACCCCACCCATGTTGAGAACTACGTGCCGAACACCCGCATTGTCACGAGGGGGGGGGGTCCCAGCATCTGATGGGGAGTACAGATGGATGGGCACCGACTCTTTCTTTCTCTCTCTTCTAGTCAAGGTAGGTATGGAATAGGTTGTGATGGTTGGAGGTCTGTTAGTTCTTTCAATGGTGTTTTTGATGACCCTGATGTCTTTGGGTGAGATTTGATAACCTAGGTGTTTACGACTGTGGTGTTATGTGTCCCATGTGTCTTTGGAATGATGTGGGACTATCCATGTGTTTTTAGGTGAGACATTATTGTGCTTGTGGGGTGGTAGCCTAGGTGTCTTCAGGTGATATGTGTGTGACAGTTCCTGTGGGGCGGTTAGAACTAGCGTCTATGGCCGAGTTGTTTTGTCACCATGCTTGTGGGGCGGTGTGGTAAGGTATGGGAGTGCCAGGATGTACAATTTTGGGTGTGAGAGTGTCATACCAGAGGGTAAGTGGTTTGAGGGACCATTATCGATGGGATCAAGTTATATTATATTAATTGACTTGCGTTATTTGTTTAGAATGCCTTGGTGTGGTTGGGTTTGGTTAGTATGCATGATTAGGTGCTGTTTGGTTCTTTTGTTTTCTAATTGGTGCATTAGTAATCTTATTTCACATGTACAGTAGAGACTATAGTTTTCATACGGAGTATACCAGTATGAACACCCTACTTATGTAAAAACGTTTTTTGGTTTTCAAGAGTATTATGTGGATCATGCTGAGAATTACAAGATTGGCTTATTGATAGTTGTTGTGTCGATACTTTAGCTTTATTTTTGGGTGTTTACTTTGGATACTTTTACTTGTACCAGTTCTATTTATACAAGCATGGGGAATGGTTTGGGTTTCTATTTTGTATTATGTCTGGGAGTTTTTGTGGTGATTCATTCTATCTCCTAATATTTATTTCTTTTAAACGGTAATTCCTCCCATATTGTGAGATTTATACACCATTGGTGCTAGTCTCCAAAGTAGGGCCTACAGGAGGTGGTACTCATGGGTCATTATCTGTCTACCCTCATTACATTATCATTGGAGAGAGGGGGTCGTGACACCTCACACCCTACATTTGTTTCTGAGCATATACAATCCTTGTTTTTCATGACATGGGTAAGGGAAAGAGCACTGTGAAATTTAGTGGCCCTTATTGATTTTTAATTTCTGTGGATGTTTTGGGATGGTGAATACATGGCTTCATAGAGTTTATCCCTCATAAAGTAGTTTTGAGATTTTTGTTGTTGTGGTGTTATATATTGGTCATTTTAGTCTGATTCCCTGATTTGAGTTGTGACAATGCATATCATTTGAATATGTCTTGTTTAATATCAATGATGTAATGATGTTATGATATCCATTTTTTTAATCTTGGTTGTGTTTCCAAAATGGTTATATGTGATAATCCATTTCTTGCCTTCAACTCGTGGAAATCAGGAACATACTTTAGGTCATGTGGAATATCGACTTGGGTGATGGGTCATGCCAAACTGGGATAGTAATCTATACTAAAGATGTATTTTATATGAAACATTATACATTTAGAAATATTTATTCAATTTATAAACCTATATTTTAGATTTTAGAAAATAAGTTATATTTTCCTCTAAAACTATTTTAATATGTTATATATTTTTTACATTAGAACTAATTTTTATAATTATTAGAAGTTATGTTAAATAATATGGACTTTATATTTGGAATCAGAAATTCCAAATTATGTATTAAGTCCCATTTTGTTTTAAGAAAACAATAGTTACCATGGTAAAAACCAAAATGATAAAAGTGTTAAACCAAATGGGTAAAAAACCTAAAACATTATATATATATATATATATGAGTGGATGGGTCATTGATCGACCAAGAATCATCACATATCCCTTATTGTTCACCTATGGAGGCACTTTCCTTTCAATATAACATTACATTATTATAAAGTTATGGGTATTTACAAAAAAGTTACCCCTTTCACATATAAAAGGAGCTCAAATGTACCCCACATCTAATTACACCAAAAGAATTTTGGTTTGACCAAATATACCCAAACTCTATCCCCAAAACTCTTATACATGAACTGGAAGTCTTTCTCTCATAAAAACACCACTATTCAATGGCTAAATCATTTTGAAAAAAATGGATTGTTCCTGGGAATAAAGGGAAATTCTTAGTCACTCCTTTTTTATTTGTCTTCCTTTGTTATTATACATCATCCAAAACTATTCCACTAATGATAACATAATTTAGTTAGTATATTGTGTTTAATAAAATTTTATTATGTTAATAGATTAATAATTCTCAACCTTACCCAACAATTCAAAAAGTGAAAATGGTGTTCATGTTTACGTGTGGGCTACCGTCTCTAAGAGTGATGTGTTTTATTTTTTTGCACCGCCTTACATGGTAGGTTAAAAGGGGTTATTTAACGAATGAATATTATATTTATTACATTATAATGTTTCTAAAATGATAAATTAATTTCCAACATTCTACTCTATAGAAAAAAATGTCATATGTGTGTACATACGTACCACCACCTCCATAGAACAATGTTTTTCATTTCTCATTACCACTGTACATGAATGTATCTATGAAATTATATAATGATTTAAATTTTTCTCTATAATAAGAAAAAGGTTTTTTAACGTTTATATTAACATTTAACTTGTTATTAATCTACTAACTCTTCCTCTGTTAAAATAAACAAATCATGTTTTTTCACTAATTATGTCTTCACAAATCATCACTAAAACTACCATGGAATTATTTTAAATATTTATAAATCATTATAAATCCTAAATCACATTAATTTTAATAATCTATGAATGATGAACATTTTATCTAAATTTGGTATTGATATCAACATATTAATTCTTATGAAAAATAGTAAAAAATCATTAACACCTGATGATGAAATAAAATATTAATAACTATTAAAGGTATAAAAATTGATTATAATTTATGTGAATAAAAGGTAATATAAATGGATAAGGTTATTAAATAGGTTATCATGAGGGTTATATTTATTATACATGAAGTTAAAGAACCTTCAAAGAAGTTGAGTGCAAAGTAAAGGGCGTTGGGTAACTCAAATTTATTTCTTGGATTTATTAGGTTTCTTCTTAAACATAATTGAATTATGTTATCTATATTATTAAATTCCCCATTTTATATGATATTTTATCTAGAAAAATTGATATTTTAATTCAAATCATTCCTTGTAAATATTTCTAAAAATGTATAATGTAACACCCCGAGCTTCCACGATACGCTTCTCATTCAATAATACAATAGCTTGCGTTGTACGCAACTTCGAGTTCTTAAACATCGCGAAAAATCAAAGTAGCCGTTATGAATAGTAATAACCACTTTTTAAATTTATAGAAATTTTATATTTTAAAATGGACTTCATTTTTGTATTCCTAATATTGAAATTAGCCTATGTTGAATTTTTTGTAATTTTCCGAGAACTTCCAAATTTTTTGAATAGTGAAAAATACTTAAAACAACTTTTTTAATAAAAATAATTCATAGTGATAAATTATAATATTGAGTGGTTTTAGAGTATAATTAGAATATATTTTTACCATTTTATCTAATGGTGGTCATTAGAATTAATTTAACATTGAAATTGGACATAAACAATTGCCAATCTTTTGATATAAATTGTTTCTTAAAAACACGCTATTTGTTGTGACAGCGGGAATTAATTATAAAATTAATTAATGCAACTAATATGTTCGGAATTTTGTAAAATAGACATCATTTTTGAATTCGTAATATCAATTATAGCTTAGGGTGAAATTTTGGCCTTATTCTGAAAAACTTCAAATTTTGATGAATAGTGAAACCACTAAGTGGTAGCTAAATAACTGATTTTTCGTTTAAATGAAATATTACCACTTCTGTGATTTGATTTTCAAAAATCCGACATACATGGTTGTCATTAAGAAGTAAAATGTGGTTCAATAAGATTAAAATAATTTTTTGGTGAATAGTAACTTTTAAGTTCTTAATCGCGATTAGAGGTAATTAGTGTAGTTTAAGGTAAAAACAATGTTTTATTAATATGATATGAGCTTGACACTTGTCCTACTCCTATTGGATGAGTCATGGCCGACCAAGACAACCCATGGGTCAACTTGGGGACCCCATGGAGCCACTTTAGTTGGAAAATGACATTAATATATATTTATTTAATGTTGAAATTAAATTGACACAAACATGAGTTGTTTTACTAAAACAGTTTTTAAGTGGGGTTACACAAGTCCAAATATTGACTATAAATATTCATTGGAAAGATAAAAAGATTTCCTACATCATAGTAGTTTTTTAATAATTTTTAGACATTAAATAAATTAAATTATTTATGACATCATGATGATGTAGTGATGACCTCATTATTTAACGATTTAAATAAAATGGGAAGATAATGCAAAATCCAAGGCTTACACTTGTCCAAAGCCTATTGGATGAGGAGATTTAGAAACCTTATCACCTTATCCTCGAATTATATAAGTGTGGGACCTTTAGAATCCGAAAAGAATTGTGAAATAATGTAACATTTCAATCTTTCCAAAAGTGCCCATCCTCTCCTCTTATAAAAGGCCCCCACCTCTACCACCTTATTCACACTTCCAAGCCTTTTGGTTCGGCCAACCTCTGCCCAAATACTCTCCCAAATTCCCCCTCTTACTCCTAGAATCCTCACTTTGGGCAGAACGCTTCCCAAGGAAGCCTTTGGCTCAAATCAAAAAGAGTTACCCGATTTTGAGGTAATGTATTTTCTAATGTTGTTTTGTTTTATTTTTCTTCTCCAACCCCATAAACTCTTTTTATTCATTTCTTTTCTAACAACACCAGTATCCTCAATATACTAGGATGTTGTTATAAGATGGATTCGAGCTACACTTACACACACCTACATCTAATGGTTAAAGAACATACGGTTTCTGTGGATGGCGAATTTCTGCCTCACGAAACGATGATTGTTCAACACTCATATAACACCTTCAAAGGTGGCCATTAAGATTTCACTATTTTTATATATGATTTATAATTTGTTTATGTTTTACTTATGCTTCTTTATTTCTCATTTATGTCATACTTTATGATTTCCAATATGGGTAAAACGCGATAATTTCATTTTAGGAAGTGCGGACTACCGCCCCCTCAAAGTGATTTGAATCGTTAATGCCATATGTGGGATGTATAAAGGATGGAGTAAATGGTATTATACACTATATTATACTGGAATTATATTATACATTTATATCATTATGATTTAGTTCCATTAAATATGAAATTGAAATGAAAGTAGCGTTCATGCGTACGTACGGCTTACCGTCTCCATGAACGGTGCATTTCATTTCTTACCTCTAAATGTTACGTAATATTATAAATGAATGTATATACTGGATATAAAAGATATATATGACATATAAATCATGAATATAATTCTGGATATAATGGATATTTCACCACATAAACAACTTGTAATTATAAGAAGCTTATTGTTGACTCAAGTACCAAAGATCGACAAAACGACCGTTATTAACTTAAATAATTACATAATGTTCATATCATTGTAATAAGTGATATAATAAGGATAATGAAGTTGAAAATGGTTCTTAATAAGGTATATATTAACTCTAGTTTATTATTCAGGAGGTTAAAGAACGGTTGAGTCAAGTCGGACACAAGGTAAGGGAATTTCTTAACCCAACTTCCATTCTTTGGGTTAATCTCCTACTTTCAAATTATGTCATGATGTTATTATGTCCTATTTTGTATTTTTACTTTATTTATGTGTACCTATAGTGAATACACATAATAGATCTATTTTATTTTAAAAATTATCTTTTTAAGGACTTCGTCTCAATCTCCTTTCATTGAGGCATATTTGGTTTTATACACAACCTTCTTTTATACGATGTATAAACCCCTTTGACTTTTACGTTTATTCAAAAGGAATCTTTTTATACGAAGCGTTTTACTAAACGACAAAAAGAGAATGTTTTTCTTTCCGTACATATGCGGCGACAATGACTTCTCCGCCGCCGTGACCATTATTTGAGTTTCGGCTTCCTCTACAAGCCATCATTTTTTTTAATGAAAAATAAATACAAAGTTTTAACTTTATTTTATTTTGGTATTGAAAATGGTTTTGAAAGCGTTTTTATTATATCAATGTGTTGTATTGATATCTTTTGATTGAAATGTGGAAATGTTATGTTTCCTTTATGCATGTTTTATGTGATAGGATTATGTTATGGTTTATGATATGTTTAAACCTATTCATATGAGGAATGTATTGGACTTAATAAGTGACGGGTGGAGCCCGCTATAGCTCCTCGATGCATCGGTAGGTCTCATGAGACAACTAGACGTGGAATTGGCCGAGGCCTTTCCCAATTTGAGTTATGGTTTTGGCCGAGGCCTTAATCATTTTAGATGTCTTGGCCGAGGCCTTGACAAAATGTTTCAGAATGTCCGGCATTATACATTCCCTCATTATGAAAGTGGTTATTGATATTGCATGTGATTATTCGGCCAGTAGAATATCCATGTGAAGAAGTGAATGGCATTATCTCATTTTACTTTTGCCATATTATGTTGAAGTTCAAGTTTAAAAGGCTTTTGTCTTAGTTATACATTGCCTTAAATGTTAATGTTTATTTATGAAAGCTTCCGCAATATTGTTATCCTTACTGAGCATCTGAGCTCACCCCTTTCAATGTTTTAATGTTTTCCAGGATTTGAAGAAGTATATTATGAATGACCTGCAGGGATAGTCTGAGGGGATATGAAGACAATATGTTGTTGTAGTTTTTCACTTTATGATGTAATGTAACGTTTACGAATGTATCTAGTGTTTCCAAGGCTACTAAACTAATCGGTCTTTCGAGACTTGATCTTTTGTGATCATGACAATGTTACGAAGTAATGCACCGACTCTGGGTAGCTGGGGTCGGGGCGTTACAGTTGGTATCAGAGGCAGTTTAGTACTAACCTTGGAAGCTAGATTTAGATAAACTCTGATTAGAGCACATAGCCCAAAGATAGACTTTGAGGATTAGTATAGAAGAACTTCCTAGAATTTTGGTATTATAGAGATGTTATGACTTTTCCGAGCAATACATCCCTGTCTGGATA
Source organism: Viscum album (assembly GCA_963277665.1). Classification (NCBI taxonomy): domain Eukaryota; kingdom Viridiplantae; phylum Streptophyta; class Magnoliopsida; order Santalales; family Viscaceae; genus Viscum; species Viscum album. The sequence continues at coordinate 301,681 of CAUJRU010000205.1, forward strand.
CGAGCAGGTAGAGGCGGCTCTGGCACAGATGTACCTAGGGGTAAAACCCGAAAACACCGCTTTGAGCTAGACTCGAACGGGAACTGGTGCACGACAACGGGCCTTTCTGCACTCTTGGTTACGACACTCCCGGGGGATATGCTTAGGATAATTCTCATTTTCTTTACAAACCACTATGAAGGGTTATGAGTATATACTTCCTCAAAGAAAACATTTCTTTTTATGATTATGGATTATATCCATAAATAGTTCAATATATGTAAAGTGTTTTACAAGCATGGAATTATGTATTTTGATTCATAAACTAATCTAGTTTATGCCATTGTTTAGAAATGGCGCCTAGTAGAAGGAATGGAAACCGTATCAATGCACGAACTCCGTGGAGGGATTTCCCTCCTGATCAAGATAATTATTGTGGATCTGGAGATACAACTGGTGCTGATCAACTTATTACCATACTTGGACAACTCACTCAGGTTATGAATAATAACCTTACTCGTATGGAGCACCCTGATCCGCAACGTGGAGGATCAATGCTAGATCGTTTCATGAGGCAACAACCACCAACCTTTAATGGGAGTACAAATACCTTAGTAGCCGAGCAATGGATAAATTCCCTAGAGAAAATATTTCAGGCTTTGGGGAGTAGTGAAAGGGAGAAGGTTGTCATGGCAGTTTACCGCCTCACTGGAGATGCCGATCAGTGGTGGTCGCTGATTCGAAACACAAAGGAAGATGATGACATATCGAATATGGAATGGAGGGAGTTCAAAGAGCTTTTCTTAGAAAAATACTTTCCTCGTGACCATCGAGCAGATATGGAAAGGAAATTTCTGAGTCTGAGGCAGAAGGAGGATGAGAATGTCGCAAAGTATGAGGCTAACTTTACAAGGTTAGCAAGGTATGCTGCAGATTACATACGTAACCCAAGGAGTAAGATTGATCGTTTCTTCGATGGGTTAAAACCATTTCTCCGTCGATCTTTGGTATCACAATCCTTTTCATCATACGAAGATATTGTCTCGTGTGCTATCAAGACAGAAAAGGAATTCTCTAAGTCTTATGACAACAAAGTAAAGCAAGAGAATAAGAGAACGGTGGAACAAGAGACAGATAAAGGGAAAAAGGGAAAGAAGGATTTTCCATTATGTGATAATTGTGGGAAGAATCACCCTGGTACTTGCCTAAAAGGAATGGGAGTTTGTTATAAATGTGGAGAAAAGGGTCACCAGGCTCGTGATTGCAAGGGAAAGAAAGAGGCTGTCAAAGTTGAATGCTACAATTGTAGAGAAATGGGTCATTATGAAAATGAATGTCCTAAGCGTCAGGGAAACTTACCTCAGAAAAGGCCAAGGGATCAAGGACAATCATATGCTGTTACTACAGTTGAAGCAGAATAACTAATGTATTGGTGCTTTTGGACTCAAGGATTATATTCTGGTTATAAGAATAATGTAATATATATATAAGGATTGTACTGCAGTACTTGTTAATTTCAGTAAGGTTTTAATATGATTAAGGTAATCATATTTTTAGTATGTGACAATAAGAGAAACTTTTCTTTGTTTGGGGAATCTGATGTTACAATTGATTTTGGAATTTAGAGACCTTTTAGAGAAAGTCTGGATGAAGGTATTTTGGATAACTATAAAGGTTGGAGTGGATTAAGTTGAAATTTGGATAGTATTGTTTAAGGTTAAAAAATTTATGAAGATTATTTTTGGAATAGTATAGTACTATATTTTTAGGAAAAGGACAACCTGCAGGGTGGGGAATAACCCGTCGCGTCGGACAAAGCTGCAGGAATCGAACCCACAACCATAGTGCGACAAGCCTTTATTTCCTACCACTAGCCTACAGGAAGTCCCTGGTTATTACAAAATAGTTTTACTAATCTAAATGGTATGTGTTAACATTTGGAACCTTATACAATTAGGATAAATAGAATATTTTTGAGTTCCGTTACCATTTGGAGTAAAAGTTGGGTTTGTGGTAAAAATTTATTAACGAATGAAAGTATACATAACAAGTATGTATATTCCCTTACGTTCTTAGTAAATCTCATAAATAAATTCCTCAACATTATAAAAGGTAACTTAAAACAAAAATGTTGTCGGTTAACTTTTCCAACTGGAGATTCAATGACCGTTTAACCAATCACAAGTTTGTGATTTTCTTATGGTTAAACTTTCTCCTAATCCTGTTTTCTATAACTCTCCATCAGACATAGATGGTTTTTTTTTCTTCCATATCCATATTTTCATAGAATCCTAGAATGGGCTATATCGGGTGACCTTTGTACTTATCTTGCTTTCTTTTAATGTTATATATTTATTAACCTTATTTCCGATGTGGGTTATCCTCAAAGGTATTTTCTCTTTTCAACCTTTTATTTTCCAAGAAAAATTTCAAATTGCGAGGACACAATTTATTGAAGGAGGGGAGAATGTAACACCCCGAGCTTCCACGATACGCTTCTCATTCAATAATACAATAGCTTGCATTGTACGCAACTTCGAGTTCTAAAACATCGTGAAAAATCAAAGTAGCCGTTATGAATAGTAATAACCACTTTTTAAATTTATAGAAATTTTATATTTCAAAATGGACTTCATTTTTGTATTCCTAATATTGAAATTAGCCTATGTTGAATTTTTTTGTAATTTTCCGAGAACTTCCAAATTTTTTGAATAGTGAAAAATACTTAAAACAACTTTTTTAATCAAAATAATTCATAGTGATAAATTATACTATTGAGTGGTTTTAGAGTATAATTAGAATATATTTTTACCATTTTATCCAATGGTGTTCATTAGAATTAATTTAACATTGAAATTGGACATAAACAATTGCCAATCTTTTGATATAAATTGTTTCTTAAAAACACGCTATTTGTTGTGACAGCGGGAATTAATTATAAAATTAATTAATGCAACTAATATGTTTGGGATTTTTTAAAATAGACATCATTTTTGAATTCGTAATATCAATTATAGCTTAGGGTGAAATTTTGGCCTTATTCTGAAAAACTTCAATTTTTGATGAATAGTGAAACCACTAAGTGGTAGTTAAATAACTGATTTTTCGTTTAAATGAAATATTACCACTTCTGTGATTTGATTTTCAAAAATCCGACATACATGGTTTTCATTAAGAAGTAAAATGTGGTTCAATAAGATTAAAATAATTTTTTGGTGAATAGTAACTTTTAAGTTCTTAATCGCGATTAGAGGTAATTAGTGTAGTTTAAGGTAAAAACAATGTTTTATTAATATGATATGAGCTTGACACTTGTCCTACTCCTATTGGATGAGTCATGGCCGACCAATACAACCCATGGGTCAACTTGGGGACCCCATGGAGCCACTTTAGATGGAAAATGACATTAATATATATTTATTTAATGTTGAAATTAAATTGACACAAACATGAGTTGTTTTACTAAAACAGTTTTTAAGTGGGGTTACACAAGTCCAAATTTTGACTATAAATATTCATTGGAAATCTAAAAAGATTTCCTACATCATAGTAGTTTTTTTATAATTTTTAGACATTAAATAAATTAAATTATTTATGACATCATGATGATGTAGTGATGACCTCATTATTTAACGATTTAAATAAAATGGGAAGATAATGAAAAATCCAAGGCTTACACTTGTCCAAAGCCTATTGGATGAGGAGATTTAGAAACCTTATCACCTTAGCCTCGAATTATATAAGTGTGGGACCTTTAGAATCCGAAAAGCATTGTGAAATAATGTAACATTTCAATCTTTCCAAAAGTGCCCCTCCTCTCCTCTTATAAAAGGCCCCCACCTCTACCACCTTATTCACACTTCCAAGCCTTTTTGTTCGGCCAACCTCTGCCCAAATACTCTCCCAACTTCCCCCTCTTACTCCTAGAATCCTCACTTTGGGCAGAACGCTTTCCAAGGAAGCCTTTGGCTCAAATCAAAAAGAGTTACCCGATTTTGAGGTAATGTATTTTCTAATGTTGTTTTGTTTTATTTTTCTTCTCCAACCACCTAAACTCTTTTTATTCATTTCTTTTGTAACAACACCAGTATCCTCAATATACTAGGATGTTGTTATAAGAAGGATTCGAGCTACACTTACACACACCTACATCTAATGGTTAAAGAACATACGGTTTCTGTGGATGGCGAATTTCTGCCTCACGAAACGATGTTTGTTCAACACTCATATAACACCTTCAAAGGTGGCCATTAAGATGTCACTATTTTTATATATGATTTATAATTTGTTCATGTTTTACTTATGCTTCTGTATTTCTCATTTATGTCATACTTTATGATTTCCATTATGGGTAAAACGCGATAATTTCATTTTAGGAAGTGCGGACTACCGCCCCCTCAAAGTGATTTGAATCGTTAATGCCATATGTGGGATGTATAAAGGATGGAGTAAATGGTATTATACACTATATTATACTGGAATTATATTATACATTTATATCATTATGATTTAGTTCCATTAAATATGAAATTGAAATGAAAGTAGCGTTCATGCGTACGTACGGCTTACCGTCTCCATGAACGGTGCATTTCATTTCTTACCTCTAAATGTTACGTAATATTATAAATGAATGTATATACTGGATATAAAAGATATATATGACATATAAATCATGAATATAATTCTGGATATAATGGATATTTCACCACATAAACAACTTGTAATTATAAGAAGCTTATTGTTGACTCAAGTACCAAAGATCGACAAAACGACCGTTATTAACTTAAATAATTACATAATGTTCATATCATTGTAATAAGTGATATAATAAGGATAATGAAGTTGAAAAGGGTTCTTAATAAGGTATATATTAACTCTAGTTTATTATTCAGGAGGTTAAAGAACGGTTGAGTCAAGTCGGACACAAGGTAAGGGAATTTCTTAACCCAACTTCCATTCTTTGGGTTAATCTCCTACTTTCAAATTATGTCATGATGTTATTATGTCCTATTTTGTATTTTTACTTTCTTTATGTGTACCTATAATGAATACACATAATAGATCTATTTTATTTTAAAAATGATCTTTTTAAGGACTTCGTCTCAATCTCCTTTCATTGAGGCATATTTGGTTTTATACACAACCTTCTTTTATACGATGTATAAACCCCTTTGACTTTTACGTTTATTCAAAAGGAATCTTTTTATACGAAGCGTTTTACTAAACGACAAAAAGAGAATGTTTTTCTTTCCGTACATATGCGGCGACAACGACTTCTCCGCCGCCGTGACCATTATTTGAGTTTCGGCTTCCTCTACAAGCCATCATTTTTTTTAATGAAAAATAAAAACAAAGTTTTAACTTTATTTTATTTTGGTATTGAAAATGGTTTTGAAAGAGTTTTTATTATATCAATGTGTTGTATTGATATCTTGTGATTGAAATGTGGAAATGTTATGTTTCCTTTATGCATGTTTTATGTGATACGATTATGTTATGGTTTATGATATGTTTAAACCTAATCATATGAGGAATGTATTGGACTTAATAAGTGACGGGTGGAGCCCGCTATAGCTCCTCGATGCATCGGTAGGTCTCATGAGACAACTAGACGTGGAATTGGCCGAGGCCTTTCCCAATTTGAGTTATGGTTTTGGCCGAGGCCTTAATCATTTTAGATGTCTTGGCCGAGGCCTTGACAAAATGTTTCAGAATGTCCGGCATTATACATTCCCTCATTATGAAAGTGGTTATTGATATTGCATGTGATTATTCGGCCAGTAGAATATCCATGTGATGAAGTGAATGGCATTATCTCATTTTACTTTTTCCATATTATGTTGAAGTTCAAGTTTAAAAGGCTTTTGTCTTAGTTATACATTGCCTTAAATGTTAATGTTTATTTATGAAAGCTTCCGCAATATTGTTATCCTTACTGAGCATCTGAGCTCACCCCTTTCAATGATTTAATGTTTTCCAGGATTTGAAGAAGTATATTATGAATGACCTGCAGGGATAGTCTGAGGGGATATGAAGACAATATGTTGTTGTAGTTTTTCACTTTATGATGTAATGTAACGTTTACGAATGTATCTAGTGTTTCCAAGGCTACTAAACTAATCGGTCGTTCGAGACTTGATCTTTTGTGATCATGCCAATGTTACGAAGTAAAGCACCGACTCTGGGTAGCTGGGGTCGGGGCGTTACATATAACGTTGTTAAAAATTATTTTCATCTTCTTTATTTTTGATTTATTTTCCATATTCATGTTCTCTCTTCCCACAAATGTTCTAATTTAGAAACCCAATTATGTATTATAACATATGGACATTATTGTTCTCTTTTAATCTTTTCAAAATGATGCTTTATTATCTTTATTATGATGGGGTTTTCAATAATGTTATTTTAAAATATTAAAATTATTTTTCCTTTCACAATCATAAATTTTATCTCATGATTTACATTTCTCTTAGAAAACATTTATGTTTTTAGGACCATTTATGGATATTTATTTTCAAATATTTTTTTTTAAAATATTCATTCCAACTTCCCAAAAGTGATCATCTTGAAAATTATCAGTCACTTCCTATCATTACAATAATGTGAAGAAATATTTTATAAAGTCTCTTTTATGTTCATTCCAGATGATCTATCTATAATGAAGTCATATATTATAAATAACCCATTAATTAACTTTATGAAATATTGATTTTGGATGATTGAAATTTTTTAATAGACCGATCTAATCTCGATATCACTTTATGTGATAACATTTTCAAATGATACAAAACACATTTTCTTTCTATGGGTTTTCCTGAAATGATGAATGATTGATATCCTGTGGCACATATATGTATGGATGATTGAAATATAGGGTCCAATATCACACTAAAATTAATAGTTTAAGGTTTTATATCTCATTATATAATGATGTTATGTGTGAGTATTATTTCTATATTCACAACATGATGCGTGGACATTATTGTTATGTGTAAAACATGACGTGTGGATATTATTGTCATGTTCACAACATGATACAAGGAAATTGCTGTATGTTCAAAGCATTTTTTTTTGAAATGAAGTAAATATTTCCTTGTTCACAAGGTTATGATTTCCTATGAATAATTTGGTAACATGTATTTATGCAAATTTTATTATATTACATGTTTATGATATTGTATGTGGATCGTGTTTATGGTCTCATGTTCGCAAACTCTTTTCCATAGCATATGTTTGATCATTAGAGATTTCCTTGAAAACAATTATTGGTTTATATCCATTTTCAATTAGATATTTCTCCCTTCATCATTTTTTCTCATGCTTACGATCCAAACCTTAATGAACTGTGGATATATTTTTCCCTTATTGAGTTGTTTTACTCACCAAGTTTTATAGTTTTCATTCCCCTGATTATGAATATGAATATGAACTATATGAAGTCTTGAAGGTGGTTTAGTGTAGTATGATATATAGATAAATGTTCATAGTATTTTCAAATATGATTCTTATAAAGATAATATACAATGAAAATAAACCATTGATTCTCGGTCTAGTCACATTAATTATGAGATTTAATATTTTAAATTAAAAAAATGATGCAAAAAATATGCAATATTAGTTTGGGTTACATCACATGATATGGTAGAATATATTTGCTCACTAAGAAAATTTGGAGCAATATATCTATATAATAGATATATATTAATATGAGTTTATCAACATATAATGCATTGACAAGCCATTGGTATCTATACCAAGGACCAAGGATATATCAAAAATCCAATGTAAACCCATTAACTAAACTTAGGTTATGTTGTTATCCAATGTTACCATATAGTTTCATCTTCAAAGACCATCAGAGAATATACATAACATGCATAGACTTTAAGGGACTATTCCCGAACCCAAGTAATGTGGTATTTCAATACAGTCTTACATTGATTGCAACCCTTTATGCATCTAGGAAATATTTTTATTTTCAAACCTATGTTATAATAAATCTAATTTCTCATTGCATCCTAAAACTATAAATGTATGACAACATAAAAAGGAAAATACGCTTAAGACTATGTTGGACTAAGAATGTAACGATCATTGCAATTTTCTTTATTTTATAAAATCTAATTGCCACGTATATGGAAATATCTTGAGAAAAGTCATATAGGTGGAATATACAAAACTCATCCATGAAATGTAAGAAGTGAGTTTGAACTGAGTTATAACTCCAATAGGTTACACTATGGACTTCCTTGTCTCATGACTGGTACATCAAGGTTCAACATTAAGCATATGACTTTTTGTTCTGGTCTTAGATGAACTTTCCATTCATATTCAAAATGAGATTCCTAATTTCATGATTTGTTTTGGATGATATAGTCCTCCTTGTAGTTTACAAGGAGACTATAAATTTATAGTTATATCTTTGGAGAGATAATTTAGAATCGATAGGTTTCTATATTAGTAGGGATAAAATATAATATATAGAGCGATTTTAGCAAAGTATTCTCCTATAAAATTATGGATATGATATTGAGGGGCCAATTTATTTCAATAGTTGACCATTGTTTATATTTAGACTCATTTCTACAATGTGATGGAGACATTAATGCAGATATATCTCATAGGATTCAAACTAAAGGGATAAAATGGATAAAGGCTTCTGAGGTGATTTGTAAATGTAAAATTACATTGAAATTGAAAGTCAAATTTTGTAGGACTATTAATAAACCAAAAATTCTTCAGGTTAGGTAGTGTTTCCTTCGACATGATATATTGATAAAAAAATAATGGTACTAGATATTAAAATCTTAAGATTGACTTTTGGACATACTAAGATGGATAATATTAGAAATGATTATGTTTAATGGAAAACTAGAGTGTCTATGGTTTATGAAAGGATGATTGAGATATGATTTCTTGGTCTAGTTAAAATAAGATCTAGGGATTATCTTATTAATAGGGTAAATGTAATGATAAATTGGATTATTAAAAGATGTTGAGGTAGACCTAAAAGGACCCATAAAAAATCATCGAGGATGATATTTTTCAAAATTTTTTTAATGGAAATATGGTTTTCAATAGAGATAATTAGATACTTTTATCCATATATATGAACCTATTCAATTGAGTTAAGTGATTGTTTGTTGTTGTTGCCGAATCATAGGGTATATAACGATTCTTCAAATAATCATCATAACATCACATCACCTTTTTTACTTTAAATCTACTATCAAGGGAATCTGAGTAAACTTACTGATGTAATGTTATGACCATGATTTACTCAAGGCCTAATCCACAAACCATGCCCATTGAAAATAGAAAATGCGGCCAATTGTTACTACTACATTGGACCCAATGAAATCCAAGGAGCCAAGATATAATCTAAACACTATAGAACATAAATAGCATTATGAATCCCTATTGTAGAGACCAATCGAACATATTATTAATCCTATGTTTCTACCACGCCAATGGATCTTTATGATCCAACACAACATCTACATGCATGCCAATGTACTATTAGAATCCAATACAACATTCTCTTTCTTATCAATGCTATAAAAAATGTATTCTTTAAGAGAAAATACCCTAACCTATAATATCCCTAAATAAACAATGAACCACATGTGAAAGCATGTAAGGGATGTGAGGAATAAAAGGTTTATTCTTTTAATGGTCTAATAAAATTAGGAAATGGAGAAATAGACCAAATAGATGACACATTATTCAAGAGAGAGGAATCATTTGTGATCATGGGAGAATGAAATTCACAATGTAATTCATGTAAAAACTAGAAAATCAACATGTAATAAATTAAAGGAACTTAAATGACACATGAAATGGTATCAAGGAAGGGAAGAGCCTATAATAGGATTTATTCAAATTTATCTCATTATCATTTAGGGATTTACTTATTTTTAGACGTTAAAATTACTGTTTATATAGATCAATATACATGGTTATAGGATTTAACAAGGAAGAATAAAATCCTTAATTTTTGATTGATTCAATATGGGAGAGACTTATTATTCATGAATTTATATACATATCTCTAGTTCTTCTTTATTTTCTATTGTTTTTAATTTAATGTTTGAGTTAGACTTGTTGAGTGTGAACATTTTTTAAACTTGGTAGATGGATTACAAGAAAACACACACAAAAACAAACAAACAAACACACACACACACACACACACACACTCAAACACCTAAATTGGTCAAAAATTATCCCGATACATGATGGAATTGGAGTGATTGGGTAGTGGTGTGTTTGAAGATCAAATGAGTGGATGATAGGTTTTCACTCCCTATAGCTCTATATCACAATTTTTTATTAGGAGTTTCTCAATAAATTGAAGGTGAGATCTCTATTAGATAATTAAGAAATTTATCAGAACTCATTCATTCACACATAAAGTATTCCTATATTACATTGTTCATTGTAATGCTAGATATTATTTTTTGGCAACCAATGGTTGGAGCTTTATTATTAAAAATTCTCATTGACCACCAATATAAGGAGATCTCTTGATTTAAAAATATGATAACATAGAATAAGTACTCTTACCCTTGGATTAATAACTGGTCTATCTTATAATTGTTAATTTTGTACTTATCTCACCTATTATCATGAACTCATAAAAAAACACAACCCCCATACACTAACAATTACATTACGACACTATGAATTTGGACCCTTCATTATAGAAAATTTGAGTTCACCATTATAATGGATTTAACCTCTGATTTATATAAGTATTTATACACACATGAACTCTATGTGTCTCTCAATTCATAGAAATCATTTTTTAGGAAGTTTTTCCATTCATTAACACCTAACCAATCATCTTATTTTCAAGAAAAAATTTGTAGTTAATTTATAATAATTTTTGATCCAAAAAAGAAATGAACCTATTGAGAATGTGTTGATTCCACAATTCTATTAATTTGTTTTGGTTTTATGCTCATAAACACCCACATTTATGTTACTAATGAAGATTATTTTAAGTGAATTTGAGGAAGATAATATTTTTTAGAATAATTATTCTATAAATATATTCAATTCATTGATCCGTGGGGAAATATTTGTTAAAGTACTGTGGACTTGTTTTTAAAAGTATTTTGGAAACACTATTCATGTCATATGTTTGTATGTGTAACGTAAGGATCAGAAATCCTATATTTGGAAGAAAGTGTATGGATCATATACCCTATGTTTGGAAGAAACCCTAAATTTTAGGAATGGAATGTATGGTTCATCAGTCATACATTTGTGATCAACCATATTCCATCAACCCAACATTTGTAAACAATCTTATGTTTGGAGTTTTTTATTCACATGAAGATACCCTACGTTTGACTATTCAATGGTGGAGTTTTAAATCTATGATATTATCTGATTTTTATAAAACAATATTGATGGAAGAAAATATCTATTCAAAGGCTCATTATGATTTATTCAAAGGATCTTATTCAATGGATTAAATAATATATATTCTTATGGGAAGTTACAAATCTCTTAAATGATTTTGAATTCAAATATTCATGATTTATATTGTGATATTTCTGGAGCTATTCAACCTACATTATAAATATCAAGATGTTCAACATCTAAAGAAAAAAGGAGGAGATATAAAACAGATATACACATAAAGAAAAGTTGTGTTTGAAAACAACAAGTGTGTTGTTTCCTTCAAAACTACACTTTAGAGATATACATATTTAGTCCATCTGATTGATTTAATATAGTTTCTATCAATATGACTGAATATTATTATTACATATTATTCTTCAAGATCAAAAAATAATTTTTCAAAGATGGTCTTTGGAGACATACATGTTTAAACATCTATCTAGTGTTTTATTTTCTATTTTTAAAGAAAGAATATGCAGTGTTGGATATCTATTTGTTGTTGTGTGTTATTGAAGATCAATTACATCTACCAGTTTATACTAAAACTGCGAAGTTTAATTTATATTCTCAATAAATTCAATCTCTAATGATTTATTTGAGTTTTGATGGATTGGACTTAGTCATGTTAAAGTGTCTTCTTATTGTACTAAGCTATGGATTTTTAGTTTCATGTAAAAGAACCAAAAGGCCCTATAAAAGACCTGTAAATTTTTCATCTGCTTATACTTAGTTGTGAAGGTATTTTTTTAAGAGTATATATCTAATGAAATCTCTAAACTCTCTGAGAGAGAGTTGGTAGAGTGGACTAAGGGATCTTTATACCCTAAACCACTATACATTGTTGTGTTATTTTCCATTATTTTTTTCGTTGATCACTCATATTTAAGAGATAAGGAAAAATTCACTGCATAACAAGAGAGGTGTTTAGAATCTATCAATATTTTTGAAGAACACAATTCACACCCTTCTCATGTCTTTGTCATCATCATTTCCATCCCGACATAACAAGTGGTATCAAAGGAAAGGATCTAATAGTATATTTACTTCTTAAAAAAACAATTTTTTATTATATATGATATCAACAAATATTTTTTCTATATTCATTGAGTATTTTTTTTATTCTAATAAAGTGCTTCAAATTTTTTTTCTATTGTACAAAATCAAGAATATTTTACTTGATCTAACATGCCTGAGTTAAAGTTTCAGATGAATACATCTTGAAGTGAATTATTCTAGAGAAGAAACCGATGAGTATAATTGTGTTTATGAATGTACTAATATATATGAGATGTTGCAGACTATTTTTGTTACCTATGAGGGAACTAAAAATATTAGACAATTAAACTAAGATATAGGCTGAAGATGAAAATCATATTAAAAATAAAGTAGACATTCTCAAAAATCCCTTGGATTAATCACATGATTCAAGTCATCCAAATAAAGATTTATTATATTTTTCTAAAATATTTGAAAAGCAGTACAACAATAAATAGATAGGGACAGAAGAAAACAAATGATATTAATGCAAAGAAAAATGTTATACAAAGGTTAACTATACCTTACTTAAATATGAAAGGAATGTCTATTATAAGAGAAAAGGAAAGAAAATTATGAAGGAAACTTAGAGTGTTTCTTATGGTTCACATGATGAATCCTCTAAAAATTCTAAGACTAAGAATAAAAATAGATGATATATCTTATGGAATATACAAATGAGGTAAAATATTCATACTCACAAAACTCTAGTTATAAAAAACATTGTTATAATGAATTAAATATGTATTTTTTTATGTTACAAGATAAATATGAATCCTTAAATAAAGATCATAGAGAAATTATAAAGTCATACAATTCCGTTCTATTAGATAAAGAACATTTTTCAAAACAGATTATAGATTTAAAAACTAACACTACTATAAATTCTTATGATCTGTATGAAGCTAATATTAAAAGATTATTGGTTGATGTTGATACATTAAAACAATCTTCTAGTATGATGATAAAATTTAAAAGTTACTTAAATAAAAAATTTGGTAAAATTAAAATTCATAAATTAAACCATGGAATAAGAAGTAATGATGAAAGACCAAAATGATATATAATTATTTTTTTCCTGGTTCAAATAGTAAAATTATGTTAGATGTTAAATGTTATTATTATTTTATTAGTGGAAATTATGAAAATGACTGTTACTTTAGAAAACAACAAATTTCTGGTGTAAAATTTTTTATTGTTCAAAATAGTTATTTACCATAAAAAGTAGAATAAATACTCAAAATAAAAAATTATGTTTACCTACAAAATTAAATTCTAACACTATTGGACCCAAAATAATGTGGGTATCAAAAGACACTTGTATTCGATGTTTTTCAAGATTACATTACTGAGATACATCATTAAAACATTATGTTGTTGATTGATTGATTTTTGAAAAACTCGACTGAAGGAGTGGTCAACATTGAATTAATCTGTTTTAAAAAATCGATAGTACTAAAATCTCTGATCTAGGAATTATTTCATTTTTATATATTTATATTCTTCTAGTGTATTAACTTCTTTCTACAGCGGAGAGATATATCTCTTATAAGTTGATAAAACTCTTATTTACTATATGAATCAATTCCAAGTCTATTTTGATTGTGTAATTTTTTTCTAAACTTTAAAAAACTTTAAATATTTTTTTAATCTATAGTCAATACAATACTTGTTTAAAATATGAAAAAGTTAATATTTATTTATCTTTGAAACTATTTAAATATTTATATTTCATGTTTTAAAATTTTATTTATTTATGTAACTAGAAAATATTTCTTATGTAACATGTATTTTTAGAAGTTAAAATCTATAATGATTATTCTTTATATATTCAAAATGAGAATGTTAAGCGTCATCTGTAACGTGGCAAAAAATATATTTCATATTCATCTTGAAACTTTTAAATTATGTATCTATATTCATAAAAATATATTATTTAACGGATTCTAAAAAATAGTCGCAAGAAGATGAAGTGGTCAAATACTTCTAGTTTAGAAGAAAAACTTTTTCACAAAAGTAAAAAGGTAATCCTTATGATTTTTAGAAGAACAATCAATTGTTTATGTTAAATATTCATTTGAAAAAACTTTTAAAAGAAATAAGGAAGCTCATAAGTATGAAGAACTATAATTATCTTCATATAAAATTTATTATGAAAATATTATGTTAAAATTTAGTACCTTGAATGAAGAAAAATTGAAGATACTTGATGATCTAAATAGTTCTAGAAGGTTATATGAAGAACTACTTAAAGAATATGTGACAACGATGGTTTTTTATTCATTAAAAAGACAGTATCATAATGTGAATGAGGGTTAAATATCAAAACAATACTTTGAATCATTTAAATTAGTAATAATAATAAATAAAGAGTTGCTCAAAAAAGAAGTTGTTACTAAGACAGATCTAGATAAGATGAAACTATTCTTGGTGGAATAAAGTTTGTCTTCTTCATTTTATCAAAGAATAGAAATTTTTAAAAACAAAATAGAAGAACTATCAAGATTGTTAGATTATATAAGGGAAAAAATTTGATGTTTTGAAAGTTTATATGAATAGTCTATTCCTTCCTTACACCCCTTTTTTTATTTTCGGTAAATTTTTTGAATTCAATGTTATATATCATTTTTTAATGTTTTTATAAAAAAAATTACATAAGTTTTTTCATAATTTATTTTTAATATTTTATACTTTTTACTATATGTAAGGATTAACATAATATTTTATTATCTTATTACATATTACTGTAAAAAATAAATAATTTATTTTAAAATATTATTCATGCACAAATTAGTTTAAAGTCTTTTATTTCATGGAAATATTTTTATTAATTGAATATCATATATGCTTTACTTAAGGTGAGTTATTATAAAATAATCATTCTTATTCATTAGGGGGTTTATTTTAAAGAATTTCAATCTTTTCTTTTTGATGTTACAAAAAGGTGGATAATTTTTATGTATAAGAAATTTTCATATCATCATGTGAAGAATTTTTTATCGTTAGTTTTTTTATTCATGGGGGAGATTTTTTTATGAGATATTTTAGGAGAAATTTCTTAAGGAAATTAAAGTAGAGAAATATTTGTGCTTATGAGAAATGTTATTAAAAGAATAAATGTGTTTTTAATTTATTTATGGTTATGAAAATTTCATCTTCTAAAAATTTCTTTGAATTTTATGTATTTGGTAATGGGTTTTGTGATCATCAAAACAGGATAGATTTTTGGGCATGTCATGATTCATAAATTTCATAAATTTCTTTTTGGTTTTGATACTAAAAAATTAAAACATTTATGTTACTAATGATATTGCTTTTAAGATAATTTAAGGAAAATAATATTCATCAGAATATTTATTCTGGAAATATATTAATGTCATTGATCTATGTTTAAATATTTGTTAATGTTTTCTGGACGTGTTTCTGACATTATTCTGGAAACAATATTCGTACCCTACATTTGTAATCATAATATAAGGGTTGGAAATCCTACATTTCGAAGAAATAATATATATCATATACCCTACATTTGGAAGAAACCCTATGATTATGGAATAGAAAGTAAGGTTCATCAACCCTACGTTTGTGAAAAACCGAACAACATCAATCCTATGTTTGTAAATAACCCTATGTTGTCAACACCTTTTTAGGGTTTTATTTCTTTGCTATTTGGAGAAATCCAATTTAAAGTTGAAGATCTACTTACTACTGTGTGTTATTGAAGATAAATTATATCTATTAGTTGCTACTACACCTATGAATTTAAACCTATGTTCTCAATCAAATCAATCTCTATTGATTTATTTGAGTTTAAACTACTCGAACTCTATCGTGGTAAAGTGTCAGCTTCTTGTACTAAGAAATGGATTTTCAGTTCCTTGTAAAAGAACAAAAAGGCCAAATAAAATCTTTATAAAGGTTTCAATTCCCTACACTTAGTTGTCTGGGTACTTTGATAATAGGACCTATCTGGTGAAGTCTCTAAACTCACTGAGAGAGTGTTAGTAGAGTGGGTTAATGAATCATTGTTCAATGGATCACAATACATCACTATGTTTTATTATTTTATTTATTTCCACTGCTTACTCATATTTAAGAGAGAATGAATGGTTCACTGTATAACAAGAGAGGTGTTCATATTCTTTCAATGTTTTTTTGAAGAACACAATTCACCCCCTCTTTTTTCTTTGTCATCATCATAACCATTCTGACTTAACAGAACCTTCTTATAAAGATTAATAGAATTGATAAATATTTATAATTTTTAAACTAAGTTTGAAACTATTTTATTGATATAATAAAATAAAAAATTATTGACATTGAATCTGACATTGAGGTCATAGTAGAAAACCATGACTATACCTTGAGATATCTATATGCACCTAATTATATAAATCAAAATAACTAGATTATCTATCATGTTTATATGGTGTCTTTTAATAGAAAAATTGGACTTGTCCAATTATTGCATAAATTCCATGGCCTTGTATGAGATTATCCAAACAAATGCATTATTAACTTCACAATGGCAAGTGTTACACTGAATTTGGGAGTTTTAGTTGAGAAACAAGTCAAATGGAAATCATTTAAATTATCTTGTGATGGTGTTTCTAAGGAATGGCTATATAACATGTAACCATGTGAAGTCACTAGCAAAGTTAAACATCATATGAACTTACTTATTTGATTATTTCAAACTAAAGGAATAATTCCATGAGGACATAGATCTATTTAATCAATAATGTCTCAGGATATATACTCTATGAGTATGGAGAGGGATTTAGGAAACATTGTGTAAGTTTTCCACACCAAGTCATTGAGGAAAATTACATCCTTATGTTATTAAAAAAAGGATTACTCAATAGTGAGATAAATATACCAGATGAACTATGAAGGGATACTCACCAGTGAACCCAAAGGAATCATATAAAATATAGTTTATAATTCATAATAATTCATTATAAGATGTACCAACCCCAAAGGAGTCCATAAGGAAAACTCTATTAAACCACTTTTAATTGAATATAAGTATGAATAACTATCCAATTTTGAACGAAAAATGACTCACAATCAGTCTAATGACCAAGCAAAACCCATTATGTTTTATGGCCTTTGTTCTTCTCTAAGTGATTTCACAGTCTGATATTATCAGCTATAGGACATTGATAGTTATCTCTTGAATAAATAAAGACCGTTTCAATAGCCCATAAATAACAAAGGGTGGAGAGATAACACATTTTTACTGTATTTTTTTTAAATGCATAGATTAAATTTCAATAACCATTCCACTAACTCCACCATTTTAGAAAAATGTAATGCTAGGATACCAATATAATTTCCAACATTATTTATTTTAATAATGGAAATTGGATGACCATAATTCCACTAGTATTCAACCAAAAATTTATAACCCACCAAGTATAAACATAGAGGATCTAACAAATAAAATTAATGAATTGAGAAACTAGTTAAGGAATCTAGTGTAAATGTTGACTATAAATCCAAAGAAATTACTCGATAAAAAATTACACAATACCAAGGGTAATGTGAGTTTGGTAATAACTAGAATTGAATAGTAACATAAACATTCTATAAAACCACAATCAGAAAAAAAATCCAAGAAAGGGAGAGATGAAATAATTTTTAATAGAATAAGTAAAAATCTGAAATTAAACTTGAGAAATAATTAAAATTACAAAAAATCATTCTATTTCCCTTTCACACATGTATGATTCAATGTAAGAATTTTAATTAAGTGAGATTCAAAATGAAATTTTAAACACATTCAAGAAATTTTAATTCAACATACCTCTTCTTGAGTCTCTTAAAAATACTCCCTAATATTCAATGTTACTAATGGATTTGTTCACTAAGAAGAAGAGGATTCAATGAACAACAAAGTATTATTTGGATGAAATGTGACATCTATAATAAAACCACCATTTCCTATAAAAATATAAGAACTATGTATATTTTACATTCTTTTAAATATTGGTTTTATTTTATTCGCTGATCCTTTATGTGATTTAAGAGCATTTACTAATGTATTTTCTCATTATTTATTCATATATTGACATAATTGAGAGATCAAACCATTATGAATAGTTGTTCAGTTGGAAAACCATGCTACTGCATTCCTAGATATAGTTTAAGAACCTATGTTGGGGAGGGTTCATAACATGATATTTCTAGTTAATTTATATTTCCTCAATATGTATGAAGGTATAATACAAATTAAATACCAAATTTTATTGGTAAACTATTTTTTATGACAATCTTGACAATCATTAGTTTTAATAAAGTACTATTAGAAATGTAATTTTAAGAAAACATAGTAAATTTCAATATTTTATATTCAATAAAGTTTCCATAAGAATAGTAACTTTTCACACACTAAGGAATCTACTTCACAAATAAAAAAAATTGGTTAAAATATCTTCTAAATCTAGGTAACAAATTGAGATTTAAGAATTTGATGGGATATTACTGTATGTAAACTAAAATTACTGTATAAGAACATGGAAATGATATAGATCAGGATTTATTGATGGTTTTGATTTTTTGTTTTAAATTAATAGTGAAATTTATAATAAGGTATGTGGACCTAAGTTGCAACCATCCTAAATTCAGCCAACCATGCATTAATTGAAACAAATACAACCAACTTTAAAGTATGTATTTATAATGAGTGACAAAAAATACCCATGATAATTGATAGCGTCTTAACCCCTAATCATAAAATGAATCTCATAAGGCTTTTGATTGAAATTTTGAAGGACATATAAAGGAGTCTCGGTGACACGACCGACCTTATAATTGGATCAATGCATATAATCCTACAAAAAGATAGTTCCCAAAATTTTAGATAATCCAAAATGAGCCTAAACCCAACCATGATGGCGGTGTATAAAAAATCAATTGAGAAATTTCTAGAAAAATGAAATATATATCTCATTTTAACAATATAGTGGGTTAACCCATTAATATTATTCCCAAAAATTCATCTCTAACCATTGTTTAGAGTTAAAAAACTGAACTGATTATGGTGAGAGTGTCAAATAGTTTTAGTCTATATTGAATATATCTGGTTGAATCAAGTGATTAGGAAAGACCCCTTTCCAATATCATTCATTAACCAAATTCTTATAAGAATGTTAAGAACGACCCATTACTATTTTATTGAATGATTCTAAATGTATATCCAAGTGATAATTTCTCTTGATGATCTAAAGAAAACAATATTTACCTATCCTTATTACATATTTTCCAATAAAAGGATTCCATTCAGATTATGTAATACCCTTGGGACTTTATAAATATGCATGGAAAGTTTATTCTCTAGTTTGATTGAAAAATGTTTGGAATTTTTTTAGATAATTTCAGTGTTTAGAAATTCATTTGATCATTTTTTTTCAAATATCGAAATGGTTTTAAAAAAATTAATAGAAAAAGAATATCAAAATTTTGAAAAATTTTATTTCATAGAAAGAAAAGGAATTGTACTGTGGAAAGTGATTTCATAGAATCTAATTGAATGTGACTAATTAAATATTGAAGTCATCCTTGCAACACCCTACCCTACTTATTATAAATGTGTTATATCATTATTGGGACATGTAGGTTTTTATAGATGAATCATTAATAATTTTAATAATATTGTCTTACCAATTTCCAATTTAAAAATACATATCAAGCTTATATTTGGTTATTCATTAAGGAAAGTATATTATGAATTAAGGAGAAAATAGAATTCAACATCTGGTAATTAGACCACAAAATTGGACTACACTTTTGAATTGTTATATGATGCCTCCAATAGAGATATAGGGGTTATTCATTACCGATTATTTGATGGAAGAAATAATGTTATATATTATTCATTTAAAACAATATAATTTACCATTAATAATTATATAAACACTCAAAAGAAATTTCTTGAAATTGTATCTCATTTGAAAAAATTTAAACCATATTTTCCTAGAAAAAATACAACAGTCTACTCTAATTATGTGACATTTAAGAACTTGATGAATAAGTTTGAATAAAATATGATATTTATGATATATAAGTGTTTTTTAAAAGTGTTTTATTTGGGGATAAAATAAAAAATATAGGAATCCCAAACCAAGATCCACTTCCTGACTCAGTACTAGGTGTGAAACTCTATCTGGTTGAAGGAGAGGTTCCATGGTCTTATGACATGGTAAAATTTCTTAAAACTTTTCATGTCCCTTCACACATTAACCAATTACATGTCTCAATACTTTACACAAAATCTAAATTCAATGTGCGAGATGATTCATGGCTTAAAATAATCGATAGTGAAAAATTTATTATTACATGTTTATTCATGTCTAAAGTAAATTATGTACTTAACTGTTAGGTCTCTATCCTAGTAATGGTTTCACATAATAATGAGGGAAAATAATCGTTTTATAATTCTATAGGAACTAGTAGCATAAGGTTGGAGTAGGAGATTTGAAGAAGATAGAGGTAGATGAAGAAGCTCCGCAGAAGACCACATCCCAAAGTATGAAGGATGATCTTCCCAAGGATCGTGTCTCCTAGATTCCAATATGAATTTATTCTAAATAACATCATTTCCCCCACCTATAGAAATTAACCCTATTTAATATCCACTTCCATATAGAACATTCCCCAACCAAATAATAAAATAATGACTACACTACCCCTAAATGGTTCTTCGCTCCATCCTTACACACATACATGTCCAAGATATAGACTACCCCCAACCCCAAAAAACATATATTAACTCCCTCTTGAAAATAAATCATTCTCCAAATGTGGAAATAAAAAAATATTGAACTATTCCACCTGATGGGATGACCCCACCCCCACAAAAAGAATATGGTAGCACAATTATTCCCCTACACTCTATGTAACATCCCAGGTAAATAAAGAATAATAAATTTTCATATTTGTTATTATTTTCAAATTAAATATTAATTTTTCTTTAAAGAGGTTTCTATGTTCGATAGCGTACCCGATACGCAACAAATAGTTTCTTTGAAATCTTACGTTGCACACTAGTAATATAATAATATTATTTTAAATTGTAGTTAACACGTAGCCGTTGTATTAGAGAGAATGAATAGAAATAACTAAAATATGACTATATATGTTTGTTAAATGTTTTTACATTTATACAATAAAATATAAAGGCTTAAAATAAGAAAATAATTTAATTTTAAGCATAAATACTCTAATATTCACTAAAAGGCCGACTTATCACCTTTTGATGGAGATCCCTCTTTAAATATAATTTTGGTCACTCTTATACATTCTATTGGACCAAATAAAATTCTTCTTTAGAATTAGGACATCAAAATTTACTTTGTGTAAATTTTTTCAATTTTTCCGATAACATTCATTTTTTTAATGAATAGTGAAAACGTTGATTTGTAATTCAAAAACTCTTTTTAATATAATTTTTTTATATTATTATATTATCTTTTGAATTGGATTTAAAGTGAAATTAGAATAGATTTTTACCATTTAATCCAATGGTGCTCATTGAAATTAATTTCACTTTGAAATTGGACTTAAACTAGTGTCAATCTTTTGATATATATTGTTTCATAAAAATGCGCTATTTGTTCTAACAGTGGGAATTAATTATTAAATTAGTTAATTCAACTTATATGTTTTGAATTCTGTAATATAGAAATCATTTTTGAATTCGGAATATCAAATATAGCTTAGGGTGAATTTTTGGTATTTTTCTGGAAAACATCAATATTTGATGAATAGTGAAACCACTAAGTGGTAGTTAAAAAACCGATTTTTCGTTTTAATGAAACTTTACCACTTTTGTGAATTTAATTTAAAAAATATGAGATAAATTGTTTTCATTATGAAGTAAAATGTGGTTCAATGCGATTAATTTTTTTTGGGGAATAGTAACTTTTAAGTTTTATTAATCACGATTAAAGGTAATTAGTGTAATTTAAGGTAAAAATAATGTTATAATAATTTTAAATTACCATGACACTTGTACTACCATTATTGGATGGGTCCTGGGCAACCAAAAAAAACCATGGGTAAACTTGGGGACCCCAAGGAGCCACTTCGGTAAGACAATGACATTAATAACTTTTTATTTAATGTTAATATAAAAATGACACAAACATGTATTATTTTACTAAAAAAAAATTACATGGGGTTATACAAGTAATATTTTTGACTATAAATATTCATTTTAAAGATTAAAATATTTCCTACATCATTATTGTTTTTTATAATTTTTAAACATTAAAAAAATTAAATTATTTATGACACCATGATGATGCAGCGATTACCTCATTAATTAACAATTTAAATAAAATGAAAAGATAATGTAAAATATAAGACATACACTTTTCAAAAACCTATTGGATGGGTTTATTTATAACTCTTATCAACTTATCCTCGAAATATATAATTTTGAGACCCATAAAAACCTAAACTCATTATATAATAAAGTAACATTTTATAACATTTCAAGAGTGCCCCTCCCATCCTCTTATAAAAGGCCCCCAACTCTACCACCTTACCCACACCTCTCAATCCATTGGCTCGCCCATGATCTGCTCCTTTTATCTCTACACATCCCTTTTCTCATCCTAGAAGCCTTACTGTAGGCAGGAAGCTCTTCAAGAAACCCTTTTGGTTCCAACCAAAGGAAGTTACCCGATTTAAAGGTAATATCTTCTCTTGTGTTCTTATGTTCTATTTTTCTTATCTAACCCCCTAAACTGTTTTTATTCATTTATTTTGTAACAAAACCAGTATATTAAATATACTAGGATGTTTTTATGAGAAGGATTCAAGCTACACTTACACACACCTCCGTCTAATTGTTAAAGAACATAATGTTTCTGTGGTTGGCGAATTTCTGCCTCACAAAACGATGATAGTTCAATCTTCTTTGAACACATTTCATGGTGGGCATTAAGATGTCAATATATTTATATAAGATATATATTATGTTTTTGTTTTCTTTATGCTTCTGTATTTTTCATTAGTGGCATACCTTTAGGTTTCCATTTGGGGTAAACACGATAATTTCATTTCAGGAAGTGCGGACTACCGCCCCCTCAAAGTGATTTGATTCATTAATGCCTTATGTGGGACGTATAAAAGATGGATTTAATGATATTATATATGATAATATACAGGAATTATAATTTACCTTTATATAATTGTGATTTCAATCTATTAAATATGAAATAGAAATGATAGTAGCGTTCATGCGTACGTACGACTTACTGTCTTCATGAACGATGCATTTCATTTCTTACCTCTAAATGTTATATACTATTATAAATACATGTATATTCTAGATATATATGATATATATGATATCCAAATCATTAATATAATTCTGTATATAATGAACCTTTGACCACATGAACAACATGTAATTGTAAGGAGTCCATTTTTGACTTAAGTACCAAATATCGACAAAACGAACTTCATTAACTTAAATGATTACATATTGTTTATAACATGGAAATAAGTTATATAAAATGAATAATAATCTAGAAAAAGGTTCTTAAGAAAGTAGAAATTATCTTTAGTTTATTATTCAGGAGGTTAAAAAGCAATCAAGTCACGTCGGACATGAGGTATGGGACTTAGTCTCAATCTCTTTTCATTGAGGGATATTTTGTTCTAATACAAGACATTATTTTATATGATGTATAAACCCTGTTGACATATAATTTTATTCAAAATGAATATTTTACATACAAAGCATTTTAATAAAAGAAAAAAGGTATGTTTCTTTTTAACGTACGCGGTGACAACAACCTTTCCGCCACCGTGAGTATTATTTGATATTTGGATTCCTCAACAAGTAGTAATATTTTTAAAAGTAAATAAATGCCATATACTCTTTTATGTATTTTGGTATTGAAAATGTTTTTTATAATGGATTTGTTATGTCAATATATTTAAGTGATATATTGTTATTAAAATGTGGAAATGTTTTCATTCCTTTATAATTGTTTTATGATTTTATAATGGTACTTGGACATTTGACATGTGGTTACGTGATAAACCAAATGACGGGGTGGTGCCGTGAATACTAGGATGGGTGGTTACATTATAACCTCCAATGCATTGGGTATGGAAGTCGGCCGTATGGCTATTCCATTAAGTGATATTTGTGGAAGTCGACCGTATGGTTATTCCATTTAAGTATGTTTATGTCCCAAGTTACCTTTATATGTTATGTGTTCTTTGTATAGGTTTTATGGTAATCATTTGGTTACAAAAGGGTAAGTGATGATCTTTTTTTAGTGAAGATTATTTAGTACTTCCTAAAGTTGAAAAGTATTACTTTGATAAATTATTTATGCATTACATGATGTTTTGAAAAACTAACAGTTTTCCTTCTTTGTGTATCCCTTACTGAGCTTTTTATGCTCACCCCAAGTTTTTTTGAAATGTTTTTCATAGGACATAATGTGGAATAGGGTCAAGGATGGGATCAAGGAAAAGTAATGTTGTCTTAAACATAGAACTAGACATGACTCTTTTTTTAAGAGTTCTTGTTTTGTAAAAAAAAACTTTGTAGAAGTGTATACTGTTTAATTGTTTTAGATGTAATAGTTATGATCTAATTCTCTAAAACTCTAAACCTGAAAAGATCCTCAATGTGAATTATTAATTTAATTCAATATTAATTAATGTTTAAGTCTGTGGCCTTGTAGTTGGTATTAAAGGTCGGTTTAGACAACTTTAGGAGTTAAAAAATTGTTAAATTTATAAGTTAATTTTTGGTATGATTGAAATGATATAGAATTTAAATATTACCGTGTTTCTTCTCCTAAGATATTTCTATGATAAGAATGGTTTTCCATAGAGGAAACACATTAGCTTTTCTGGGAGGGCATACAGAGTATAATGACCTTTTGAATCAGCAACCAGAGATTGTCAGAATCAGAATTGAGCAGTTTGCTGCACTGATGGATCACTTGAATCAGGTGATAAATGGTAGTTGTGTTTATTGATGATATTTTGGTGTTTTCTAAATGTAAAGAGGAGAATGAAAGTCATTTAAGAGTTATCTTGAAAACCTTAAAAGAAAATAAAATGTATGGAAAATTCAGCAAGTGTGAGTTTTGGTTATAACATATTTCTTTCCTCGGTCACATTGCTTAAAAAAATGGCATAACCATTGATCCTTCTAAATCATAAGTTGTTGAAGAATGGCCATGACCTACAAATATAACTGAGATCCGTAGTTTTCTTGGTTTGGTAGGTTACTACCAGAGGTTTGTTGAAAATGTTTCATGGTTATCTAGTCCAATGACTATGCTAACTCGGAAGGGTGTTAAGTTTATTTGGACAAAAGAATGTGATGATTGTTTTCAGGAGTTGAAAAGATGATTGGTGAATGCTCAATTTTGGCACTTCCTTCAAGGAATGGTGAGTTTGTTATCTACAGTGATGCTTCATTGAAGGGACTTTGTTGTGTCCTTATGCAGAATGATCAGGTAATTGCATATTCTTCACGTCAGTTGAAAACTCACGATGTAAATTACCCTACACATGATTTGGAATTAGCTGCTGTTGTTTTTGTCTAAAAATTTTGAGGCATAATTTGTATGGAGTAAAGTGTGAAATATATACTGATCAAAAAAGTTTAATGTATATATTCACTCAGAAATAATTGAACATGAGACAAAGGAGATGGCTAGAATTAATCAAGGATTATTATTGTACAATTCATTAACATCCGCGAAAAGCAAATAAAGTGGATGGTACTTTGAGTCGAAAAAGTAATTCTTCATTAACCATGCTATGTTTGGAACGAGATCCTTTGGATTTTTATTGGATGAACTTTATCATAGAAGTTTTTGGTGCATGATGTTCTTCTGTTTTGTTTCAGGTGTCAGTGAGATCATCTCTATCAGACAGAATTAAGCAAGCGCAGAAGAAAGACAGTGGGTTGTAGAAAAAGGTAGAATTGGTTCATAAGGGTAAGTTTCCTGAATTTAACACTGATAATGATTCTGTTTTGAGGTTTGGGAAGAGATTATGTGTGCCTTGTTATTAAAATTTGAAGAATGAGTTGTTATGTGAGTCTCCTAGTTCCCGGTTTCCAATTCATCCTGGAACTACTAAGATGTACAGAGATCTGCGGGAGTATTACTGGTGGGATGGAATGAAAAGATATATTTCCAATTTTACTGTGAAGTGTTTGACTTCTAAGAAGGTTAAATCAGAGCAGCAGTTACCACAAGGGATGCTGGAGTCATTACCGGTGCCAGAGTGGAAATGGGAAAATTTATCCATGGACTTCATTGTGGGATTGTCGAAGACACCTCGAGGTAATAATTCAATCTGGGTTATTGTTGATCACTTGACTAAATCTGCTAATTTCCTTACTATATGAGATACTTTTTATCTAGATCAACATTCTCGATTGTATCTTAAAGATACAATCAGGTTACCTGGATTTCCCCTCTCCGTTGTATCTAATCGTGATCCCAGGTTTACTTCTAACTTTTGGAAAGGCCTTCAGAATTCGTTGGGTACTGAATTAAATTTTAGTACAGCTTTTCATACTCAGTCAGATGGGTAGTCAGAATGAACAATTCAGACTTTATAGGATATTCTACTTGCTTGTTCGATGGATTATCATGGAAGTTGGGACCAACATCTTTTTTGGTTGAATTTTCATATAATAACAGTTTTTATTCCAGTATACAGATGGCTCCGTTTGAAGCATTATATGGTAAATGGTGTTAAAATCCATCTTTTTGGGATGAATTAGGGGAAAGGAAGCTGATGGGACCAGAATTGGTAGAAGAGATGGTAGAAAAAGTTCAGTTGATTCAAAAACACATGAGAACAGCTCAGAGTAGACAGAAACGTTATGCAGATAACTGGAGGAAGGATCTATCTTTCGAGGTAGGTGATCATATTTTTCTCAAAGTTTCACCATGGAAAAGTGTGATGCGATTTGTTAAGATAGAAAAGAGGAGTCCAAGGTTCATTAGACCATACAAAATTCTGGAGAGAGTTGGATCAGTTGCATACCTAGTGGCTTTACCTACGAGTTTATCTCAGGTACACAATGTTTGTCATTTTTTGATGTAGAGAATGTATATTCCAGATCCATATCTTGTTTTGAGCCTAGAGGTAGTTCAGTTGGAAGAGAATCTCTCCTATGAAGAACAACCAGTCCAGATTCTTGACCGTAGAGAGAAAGTGTTGTGGAATAAGGTAATTTACCATGTAAAGTTTTGGTGGAAAAACCATATGGTTGAAGAGGAAACATGGGAATCTGAAAATTCTATGAGAGATAAATACCCCCACTTATTTTGATAAGTGAATAAAATTGCGAGGACGCAATTCCCAAAAGGGGGGAAGGATGTAACATCCCAGGTAAATAAAGAATAATAAATTTTCATATTTATTAATATTTTCAAATTAAATATTAATTTTACTTTAAAGGGGTTTGTATGTTCGATAGCGTACCCGATACACAACAATGAGTTTCTTTGAAATCTTACGTTGCACACGAGTAATATAATAATACTATTTTAAATGGTAGTTGACACATAGCCATTTTATCGGTGGGAATGAATATAAATAACTAATATATGACTATATATGTTTGTTAAATGTTTTTAAATTTATCCAATAAAAGATAAAGGCTTAAAATAAGAAAAGAATACAATTTAAGCATAAATACTATAATATTCACTAAAAGGTCGACTTATAGACTTTTGATGGAGAACCCTATTTAAATAGAGTTTTGGTCTCTCTTATAATTTCTATTGGACAAAATAAAATTCTTCTTTAGAATCGGGACATCAAAATTTACTTTGTGTAAATTTTTGGTATTTTTCCGATAAAGTTAATTTTTTAATGAAAAGTGAAAAATGTTTACTTTTAATTCAAAACCACTTTTTAATATAATTATATATATGATTATATTATCATTTGAATTGGTTTTAAAGTGAAATTATAATATATTTTTACCATTTAATCCAATGGTGGTCATTTGAATTAATTTCACTTTGAAATTGGACTTAAACTATTTTCAATCTTTTGATATATATTATTTCATAAAAACAAGCTATTTGTTTTGACAGCGTGAATTAATTATTAAATTAATTAATAAAACTTATATGTTTTGAATTTTTAAAAAAATTCATCATTTTGGAATTTGGAATATCAAATATAGCTTAGGGTGAATTTTTTGTATTTTTCTGAAAAACTTCAATTTTTGATGAATAGTGAAACCAGTAAGTGGTAGTTAAAAAACTGATTTTTCATTTTAATTAAGCTTTACCACTTTTGTGAATTGAATTTCAAAAATTCGACATACATGGTTGTCATTAGGACGTAAAATTTGGTTCAATGGGATTAAAATAATTTTTGGTGAATAGCAACTTTTAAGTTTTATTAATCGCGATTAAAGGTAATTAGTGTAATTTGATGTAAAAATAATGTTATAATAATTTGAAATTACCTTGACACATGTCCTAACCTTATTGGATGTGTCATGGACGACCCAAAAAATCCATGGGTCACTTGGGGACCCCATGGAGCCACTTGGGTAAGAAAATGACATTAATAACTGTTTATTTAAAGTTAAAATAAAAATTTCACAAAGATGTATTGTTTTACTAAAACCTTTTTTACATGGGGTTATAAAAGTTTTATTTTTGACTATAAATATTCATTATAAAGATACAAATATTTCTTACATCATGATTTTTCTTAATTTTTATACATTAAATAAATTAAATTATCTATGACTCCATGATGATGCAGCGATTACGTCATTAATTAACGATTTAAATAAAATGAAAAGATAATGTAAAATATAAGAATTACACTTGTCAAAAACCTATTGGATGGGTGGATTTATAACTCTTATCACCATATCCTCGAAATATATAATTTTGGGACCTTTAAAAACTGAAAATCATTATATAATAAAGTAACATTTTATAACATTCCAAGAGTGCCCCTCCTCTCTTCTTATAAAAGGCCCCCACCTCTACCACCTTACCCACACCTCTCAAGCCATTGGTTCGGCCAATCTCTACTCCTTTTATCTCTCCAAATCCCTCTCCTCATCCTAGAAGCCTTCCCTTAGGCAGAAATCTCCTCAAGAATCCCTTTTGGTTCAAACCAAAGGGAGTTACACGATTTAAAGGTAATATCTTCTCTTGTGTTCTTATGTTCTATTTTTCTTATACAACCCCCTAAACTCTTTTTATTGATTTATTTTGTAACAGAAACAGTATATTAAATATACTAGGATGTTGGTATGAGATGGATTCAAGATACACTTACACACACCTCCATCTAATGGTTAAAGAACATTCTGTTTCTGTGGTGGGCGAATTTCTGCCTCACGAAATGATGATATTTCAATCTTCTTTTAACACCTTTCATGGTGGACATTAAGATGTAACTCTATTTATATATGATATATATTATGTTTATTTTTTTACTTATGATTCTGTATTTTTCATTTGTGGCATACCTTTATGGTTTCCATTTGGGGTAAACACGATAATTTCATTTCAGGAAGTGCAGACTACCGCCCCCTAAAAGTGATTTTATTCATTAATGCCATCTGTGGTATGTATAAAAGATATATTTAATGATATTATATATGATATTATACAATAATTATAATTTACCTTTATATAATTATGATTTCATTCCATTAAATATGAAATAGAAATGATAGTAGCGTTAATGCGTATGTATGACTTACTGTCTCCATGAACGGTGCATTTCATTTCTTAACTCTAAATGTTATGTACTATTATAAATACATGTATATTATGGATATATAATATATATATGATATAAAAATCATGAATATAATTCTGGATATAATGAACCTTTGACCACATGAACAACATGTAATTGTAAGAAGTCCATTTTTGACTTAAGTACAAAATATCGACAAAATGAACTTTATTAACTTAAATGATTAAATATTGTTTATAACATGGAAATAAGTTATATAAAAGGAATAATAAACTTGAAAAAATATTCTTAATCAAGTAGAAATTAACTTTAGTTTATTATTCAGGAGATTGAAGAGCAATCGAGTCACGTCAGACACGAGGTATATGACTTAGTCTCAATCTCCTTTCATTGAGGCATATTTTGTTCTAATACAATACTTTATTTTATATTCTATATAAACCACTTTGACTTCTACTTTTATTCAAAAGGAATCATTTATATATGAAGCATTTTACTCAATGAAAAAAGGTATGTTTCATTTTAACGTACGCGGTGACAATGGCATTTCTGCCGCCATGAGTATTATTTGATATTTGGATTCCTCAAAAAGTCATAATATTTTTAAAAGAAATTAAATAACATATAATATTTTATGTATTTTGGTATTTAAAATGGTTTTGATAATGGATTTGTTATGTCAATATATTTAAGTGATATATTGTGATTGAAATGTGGAAAATATTTCTTTCCTTTATAATTGTTTTATGATTTTATAATGGTACTTGGACATTTGACGTGTGGTTACGTGATAAACCAAATGAAGGGTGGTGCTGTGAATACTAGGACGGGTGGTTACATTTTAACCTCCAATGCATTGGGTATGGAAGTCATCCGTATGGCTATTCCATTAAGTGATATGTGTGGAAGTCCACCGTATGGTTATTCCATTTAAGTATGTTTATGTCCCAAGATACCTTTATATGTTATGTGTTCTTTATATGGATTTTATGGTAATAGATAGGTTACAAAAGGGTAAGTGATGATATTTTTTTAGTGAAGAGTATTTACTACTTCCTAAAGGTGAAAAGTATTACTTTGATAAAGTATTTATGCTTTACTTGATGTTTTGAAAAACTAACAGTTTTCCTTCTTTGTGTATCCCTTACTGAGCTTTTTATGCTCACACCAAGTTTTTCTGAAATGTTTTTCACATGACATAATGTGGATTATGGTCAAGGATGGGATCAAGGTAAAGTTATGCTGTCTTAAACATGGAACTAGACATGACTCTTTTTTTAAGAGTTCATGTTTTGTAAAAAAAAAGAAACTTTTTAGAAGTGTATACTGTTTAATCGTTTGAGATGTAATAGTTATGATCTAATTCTCTAAAACTCTAAACCAGAAAAGATCCTAAATGTGAATTATTCATTTAATTCAATATTAAGTAATGTTTATGTTTGGGCCTTATAGTTGGTATCAAAGGTCGATTTAGAAAACATTAGGAGTTAGAAAATTGTTAAATTGATAAGTTAATTTATTGTATGATTGAAATGATATGGCATTTAAATATTACCATGTTTCTTTACCTAAGATATTTCTGTGATAATAATGGTTTTCCAAAGAGGAAATAGAGCATATTTTCTAAGATGTCATACAGAGTATAATGACCTTTCGAATCAGCAACCAGAGATGGTTGAAATCAGAATTGAGCAGTTTATTACACTGATGGCTCAGTTGAATCAGGTGATAAAGGGTGCTTGTGTTTATTGATGATATTTTGGTGTTTTCTAAAAGTAAAGAGGAGCATGCAAGTCATTTAAGGGTTATCTTGCAAACCTTAAAAGAAAATAAACTGTATGGAAAATTCAGCAAGTGTGAGTTTTGGTTACAACAAATTTCTTTCCTTGGTCACATTGTTTCAAAAAATGGAATAACTGTTGATCCTTCTAAATCAAAAGTTGTTGAAGAATGACAAAGTCTTACAAATATAACTGAGATTCGTAGTTTTCTTGTTTTGGAAGGTTATTACCGAAGGTTTTTTGAAAAATTTTCACAGTTATCTAGTCCAATGACTAAGCTAACTCGAAAGGGTGTAAAGTTTATCTGGACAAAATAATGTGATGATTTTTTTCAGGAGTTGAAAAGAATATTGGTGAATGATCCAGTTTTGGAACTTCTTTCCAGGAATGGTGAGTTTGTTATCTACAGTGATGCTTCATTGAAGGGACTTGGTTGTGTCCTTATGCAGAATGATCAGGTAATTTCATATGATTCACGTCATTTGAAAACTCATGAGGTAAATTACCCTACACATGATTTGGAATTACCTGCTGTTGTTTTTGCTCTAAAAATTTGGAGGCATCCTTTGTATGGAGTAATGTGTGAAATATATAGTGATCACAAAAGATTAAAGTATAAATTCACTCAGAAATAATTGAACATGAGACAAAGGAGATGGCTAGAATTAATCAAGGATTACGATTGTACAATTCATTACCATCTAGGAAAAGAAAATAAAGTGGATGATGCTTTGAGTCAAAAAAGTATTGTTTCATTAACCATGATATGTTTGGAACAAGATCATTTGGTTTATGATTTGATGAACACTGGCATAGAAGTTGTTGGTGCAGGAAGTTCTTTTGTTTTGTTTCATGTGTCAGTGAGATCATCTCTATCAGACAAGATTAAGCAAGCACAGAAGAAAGACGGTGGGTTGCAGAAAAAGGTAGAGCTAGTTCAGAAGGGTATGTTTCCTGAATTTAACATTAATAATGATTGTGTTTTGAGGTTTAAGAAGAGATTATGTGTGCCCTATGATTCACAGTTGAATAATGAGTTGTTATATGAGGCTCATAGTTCCCTGTTTTCAATTCATCCTGGCAGTACTAAGATGTACAGAGATCTACGGGAGTATTACTGGTGGGATGGAATGAAAAGTGATATTACCAATTTTACTGTGAAGTGTTTGACTTGTCAGTAGGTTAAAGCAGAGTGGCAGTTACCGAAGGGGATGCTGCATTCATTACTAGTGCCATAGTTGAAATGGAAAAATTTATCCATTGACTTCGTTGTGGGATTTCCGAAGACACCTCGATGTAATAATGTAATCTGGGTTATTGTTGATCGCTTGACTTAATATGCTCATTTCATTGCTATAAGAGATACTTTTTCTCTAGATCATATTTTTCGATTATATCATAAAAAGATAGTCAGGTTGCATCGAGTTCCCCACTCCATTGTATCTGATCGTGATCCCAGGTTTACTTCTAACTTTTGGAAAGGCCTTCAAAAGTCGTTGGGTACTGAATGAAATTTTAGTACAACTTTTCGTCCTCACTCACATGGGTAGTCAGAACGAACAATTCAGACTTCAGAGGAAATGCTACGTGCTTGTTCGATGAATTATCAGGGAATTTGGGGCCAACATCTTTTTTTGGTTGAATTTTCATATAATAAAAGTCGTCATTCAAGTATACAGATGGAACCGTTTGAAGAATTATATGGTAAATGGTGTCGAACTCCAAATTTTTGGGATGAAGTAGGGGAAAGGAAGCTGATGGGACCATAATTTGTAGAAGAGATGGCAGAAAAAGTTCAGTTGATTCAGAAACACTTGAGAACAGCTCAGAGCAGGCAGAAACGTTATGCGGATAATTGGAGGAAGGATCTATCATTCGAGGTAGGTGATCATGTTTTTCTCAAAGTTTTACCATGGAAAAGTTTGATGCGATTTGGTAAGAAAAAAAAGCTGAGTCCAAGTTTCATTGGACCATATGAAATTCTGGAGAGAGTTGGATCAGTTGCATACCGAGTGGCTTTACCTCTGAGTTCATCTCAGGTACACAATGTTTTTCATGTTTCGATGTTGATAAAGTATATGCCAGATCCATCTCATGTTTTGAGCCCAGAGGTAGTTCAGTTGGAAGAGAATCTCTCTTATGAAGAACAACGAGTCTAGATTCTTGACCTTAAAGAGAAAGTGTTGTGGAATACGGTAATTCACCAGGTAATGGTTTTGTGGAAAAACCATATGGTTGAAGAGGAAACACGGGAATCTGAAAATGCTACGAGGGATAAATACCCCCACTTATTTTGATAAGTGAATAAAATTGTGAGGATGCAATTATCAAAAGGGGGAAAGATGTAACATCCCAGGTAAATAAAGAATAATACATTTTCATATTTATTAATATTTGTGAATTAAATATTAATTTTACTTTAAAGGGGTTTCTATGTTTGATAGTGTACCCGATACGCAACAAAGAGTTTCATTGAAATCTTACGTTGCACACTAGTAATATAATAATATTATTGTAAATGGTAGTTAACACGTAGTCGTTGTATTGGAGGGAATGAATATAAATAACTACAATATGACTATATACGTTTGTTAAATGTTTTTACATTTATACAATAAAAGATAAAGGCTTAAAATAAGAGAAGAATTCAATTTTAAGCATAAATACTCTAATATTCACTAAAAGGTCGACTTATCACCTTCTGATGGTGAATCCTATTTAAATATAGTTGTGGTCACTCTTATAAATTCTATTGGACCAAATAAAATTCCTCTTTAGAATTGGGACATCAAAATTTACTTTGTGTAATTTTTTGGTATTTTTCTGATAAAGTTCATTTTTTAATGAATAGTGAAAAATGTTGAATTTTAATTCAAAACCTCTTTTTAATCTAATTTAATTATATTATTAGATTATCTTTTGAATTGGTTTTAATTTAAAATTAAAATATATTTTTACCATTTAATCCAATGGAGGTCATTGGAATTAATTTACTTTGAAATTGGACTTAAACTAGTGTCAATCTTTTGATATATATTGTGTCATAAAAACCTGCTATTTGTTTTGACAGCGGGAATTACTTATTAAATTAATTAATTCAACTTATATGTTTTGAATTTTTAAAAATAGATATCGTTTTTGAATTCGGAATATAAAATATAGATTAGGGTGAATTTTTGGTATTTTTCTGAAAAACTTCAATTTTTTGATGAATAGTGAAACCACTAAGTGGTAGTTAAAAAACTGATTTTTCAATTTAATGAACCTTTACCACTTTTTTGAATTGAATTTAAAAAATACCACATACATGGTTGTCATTAGGAAGTAAAATGTCATTGAATGGGATTAAATTACTTTTTTGGTGAATAGTAACTTTTAAGTTTTATTAATCGCGATTAAAGGTAATTAGTGTAATTTAAGGTAAAAATAATGTTATAATAATTTGAAATTTCCTTGACACATATCCTGCCCTTATTGGATGTTTCATGGCCGACCCATAAAATCCATGGGTCAACTTGGGGACCCCAAGGAGCCACTTGGGTAAGAAAATGACATTAATAACTTTTTATTTAAAGTTAAAATAACAATGTAACAAACATGTATTGTTTTACTAAAACATTATTTATATGGGGTTATACAACTCTTATTTTTGAATATAAATATTAATTAGAAATACACAAAGATTTCCTACATCATGATATTTGATTTATAATTTTTTGACATTAAATAAATTAAATTATTTATGACTCCTTGATGATGCAGCGATTACCTCATTAATTAACGATTTAAATAAAATGAAAAGATAATGTAAAATCTAAGTCTTAAACTTGTATAAAAC
Organism: Viscum album; assembly: GCA_963277665.1. Lineage (NCBI taxonomy): Eukaryota > Viridiplantae > Streptophyta > Magnoliopsida > Santalales > Viscaceae > Viscum > Viscum album. The sequence goes on from CAUJRU010000205.1 coordinate 337,480, forward strand.
CTATTGTATGGGTGGATTTAGAACTCTTATCACATTTTACTCTAAATATATAATTTTGGTACCTTTAAAAACCGAAACTCATTATATAACAAGGTAACATTTTATAACTTTCCAAGAGTGCCCCTCCTCTGCTCTTATAAAAGGCCATCACCTCTACCACCTTACCAACACCTCTCAAGCCATTGTCTCAGAAAATTTCTACTCCTTTTATCTCTCCACATCCCTATCCTCATCCTAGAAGCCTTACCTTAGGCAGAAATCTCTTTAAGAAACCCTTTTGGTTCAAACCAAAGGGAGTTACCCGATTTAAAGGTAATGTCTTCTCTTGTGTTCCTATGTTCTATTTTTATTCTCCAACCCCATAACCTCTTTTGGTTCCTTTATTTTGTAAATAAAACAGTATATTAAATATACTAAGATGTTGTTAGGATAATTATTCAAGCTAAACATACACACACCTCCGTCTAATGGTTAAAGAACAAACTGTTTCTAGGGTTGGTGAATTTCTGCCTCACGAAACGAAGATAGTTCAATCTTCTTCTAACACCTTTCATGGTGGCCATTAATATGTAACTATATTTATATATGATATATATTATGTTTATTTTTTTCCTTATTCTTCTGTATTTTTCATTCTGGGGCATACCATTATGGTTTCCATTTGGGGTAAACATGATAATTTCATTTTAGGAAGTGCGGACTACCGCCCCCTAAAGTGATTTGATCCAATAATGCCATATGTGGGACATATAAAGGATGTATTTAATGATATTATATAATATAATATACTATAATTATAATTTACCTTTATATCATTATTATTTCACTCCATTAAATACAAAATAAAAATGAAAGTAGCGTTCATGCGTACGTACGGCTTACCGTCTCCATGAACGGTGCATTTCATTTCATACCTCTAAATGTTATGTACTATTATAAATACATGTATATGATGGATATATTTGATATATATGATATCAAAATCATGAATATAATTCTGAATATAATGAACCTTTGACCACATGAACAACATGTAGTTGTAAGAAGTCCATTTTTGACTTAAGTACAAAATATCGACAAAACTAACTTTATTAACTTAAATGATTACATATTGTTTATAACATGGAAATAAGTTATATAAAAGGAATAATAAACTTTAAAAAGGTTATTAAGCAAGTTTAAATTTACTTTAGTTTATTATTCAGGAGGTTAAAGAGCAATCGAGTCACGTCGGACATGAGGTATGGGACTTCGTCTCAATCTCCTTTCATTGAGGCATATTTTTTTCTAATACACGACTTTATTTTATATGCTGTATAAAACCCTTTGAATTATAATTTAATTCAAAAGTAATCTTTCATATACGAATAATTTTACTAAATGAAAAAAGTTATGATTCTTTTTAACGTACGCGGTGACAACGACCTTTCCGCCGCCACAAGTATTATTTGATTTTTGGCTTCCTCAACAAGTCGTAATATTTTTAAAAGTAAATAAATAACATATACTCTTTTATGTATTTTGGTATTGAAAATTGTTTTGATAATGGATTTTTTATGTCAATATATTTAAGTGATATATTGTGATTGAAATTTGGAAATGTTTTCTTTCCTTTATAATTGTTTTATGATTTTATAACGGTACTTGGACATTTGATGGGTGGTTACGTGATAAACCAAATGACGGGTGGTGTCGTGAATACCAGGACGGGTGGTTACGTTATAACCTCCAATGAATTGGGTATGGAAGTCAGCCGTATGGATATTCCATTAAGTGATATGTGTGGAATTCGACCGTATGGTTATTCCATTTAAGTATGTTTATGTCCCAAGTTACCTTTATATGTTATGTGTTCTTTATATGGGGTTTATGGTAATTGTTTGGTTAAAAAAGGGTAAGTGATGATATTTTTTTATAGAAGAGTATTTACTACTTCCTAAAGGTGAAAAGTATTACATTGATAAAGTATTTATGGTTCAATTGATGTTTTGAAAAACTAACAGTTTTCCTTCTTTGTGTATCTCTTACTGAGATTTTTATGCTCACCCAAAGTGTTTTTGAAATGTTTTTCACAGGACATAATGTGGAATAGGATCAAGGATGGGATCAAGGAAAATTCATGCTTTCTTAAACATGGAACTAGACATGACACTTTTTTAAGAGTTCATGTTTTGAAAAATAAAAATAAACTTTGTAGAAGTGTCTACTGTGTAATCGTTTGAGATGTAACATTTATGATCTAATTATCTAAAACTCTAAATCTGAAAAGAACCTCAACGTGAATTATTCATTTAATTCAATATTAAGTAATGTTTATGGTCGGGGCCTTATACTCTAGTTGTTGATTTTTCATGTCACCACCACCAATTTTTTTTGAAAATATATACCTTCATCCATATCTTAAAGTACTAATGTATAAATATCTTATTCTTAGGAATATATCTTGAGGGGAATTTACTAATTGAGGGGATGAGGAAAAAATTTCCTGAAGCACTTTCATCATATTTGATACAAATTTCCTCACTTTTTGACACTATGTTTGGTTTTTTCTAGCAATACAGTGAAGGCTGGAAGATGACCTTTACACAAGACTAGTGACATTGGGAACTGGTCCAGAGAAAAATCCAAGTATGTTGTGCTTTCCTACTCCGCTAATTAGTGATAGAGGAAGATCATTGAGTCCAAGTATAAATTAATTTACAACACCTTATTTTTGTTTGATGAAATGTCCTTTTACTACATTTATTTTTTTACAAAAACATGATCACCAAATTTAAGTCCAATAATAACCTTAAGTGTTGATATACTAAATTGAGTTATCACATTACTCAGAAAATAAATTGTACTACTAATAAAACCTATAGTCTTCTGTGCTAAGTCTTTAATGACTTCTGTAAGACATCTAAATATGTAGGCTTGAACTAATAGAAAATATTTAATTCCTAATCTCCAACTACATGAAAATTATATAAATTCATAAGATGAGATTTAGTTTTCAATAGTTAAAATATATTCAAGTAATATTTCTCATCAAGAACCCAATCAGTTTCAGGGATATATAACTATATATTTAGTAGATCATCCATCAAGAAAGTTTCATGGTCTAAAATATTTCAACTGATGTGGAAATGGTGATAAAATTATTGTGATGATCTTCATATGTTAATCATGTATTTCTTGTCCTTAACTACCCAACAAGTATTTTTCCCTTTCAAAAAATAGGACACTAAAAAATTTATCGGTGGTACCAATATATCAGTGGATTCTAATTTTCATGCCTTCAGGTAAATTTTCTAATCATCACATTCCATGATTCTGTTGTTTTACAAAGCATCCATAATTCAAATATGCAGTATCAGTATGATGCTATCATACAACATTTACTTTAATTAATACAGAAAAACTTCAAGTTTTTTCTATATCCTCTCATGAAAAATAAGTCTTTCAACCCTTTCACCCATGACTCCGTCATTTAAAAAAGGGAAACCCATACCTTTATCTATCCAATTTTTATTAGATGTCTAGAAATCGGTAAAATAAGGTAGAGCACATTGTAATGAAAGATCCAGTTGTAATAGAATCACCATCATGTTCCCTTTTATTTTTAGGATTAGAATGTGTGACGTCCTAGGTAAATAAAGAATAATACATTTTCATATTTATTAATAATTATGAATTAAATATTAATTTTACTTTAAAGGGGATGCCATGTTCGATGGGATACCTGATACACAACAACGGGTTTCTTTGAAATCATACGTTGGAAACAACGTTGGGTCATATTGAAAAATAATAATATAATATTTTTTTAAATGGTAGTTATTTCCTAGACATTGTAATGGCAGAATGAATAGAAGTAACTAAAATATAATGATAATTTTTTTTAAAATGTTCTTACATTTATCTAATAAAAGTTAGAGGCTTACAATATGAATGAATCTAATTTTAATCATAATTTACTTTAAAAGGTCGATTTACAGCCTTTTATTGGAAAAACCTTTTTTAAATCTAGTTTTTGTCACTTTTATATGTTATATTTGACAAAATAAAATAATTCTTTAGAACTGGGACATCAAAATTTACTTTTGGTGATTTTTTGGTATTTTTCTGATAAAATTCATTTTTAATGAATAGTGAAAAATAATTTTATTTTAATTCAAAACAACCATTTAATCTAATTTATTTATATGGTTATATTATCTTTATAATTTGTTTCAAAGTTTAATTAGACTATATTTTTACCATTTAATCTAATTTAGGTCATTGGAAGTAATTTAACTTTGAAATTGGACATAAACAAGTGTCAATCATTTGATTGTTATTATTTCTTAAAAACACGATTTTTTGTTTTGACAATGGGAATTAATTTTAAATTAATTAATGAAAAATATATGTTTTGAATTTGATAAAATATACATCATTTTTTAATTTGTAAAATTAAATATATATTAGGCTGAATTTTGGCATTTTTCTGAAAACCTTCAATTTTTCATGAATAGTGAAGACACTAAGTGGTAGTTAAAAAAATGACATTTCCTTTTAAATGAAATTTTACCGCTTTTGTGAATTGACTTTTGAAAGACCAACATACATGGTTGTTATCAGTAAGCTAAATGTGGTTTAATAATATTGAAATATTATATGGTGAATAGTAACTTTTGACATTTATTTACCGTAACAAAAGGTAAATATGATAATTCAAGATAAAAATAATATTATAAATATATAAAATTAACCTAAAATGTGTTCTAATACTATTGGTTGATCCATTTCTGACCATGGGAATCCTTGATTCGATTTTGGGATCCCATGGAGCCACTTAAGAGTGATAATGACATTATATTAATTAATTTAAAGTAAAGACAAAAATGACTTAAACATATATCTTTTAGTAAATCAATTTTTACATGGGGTTATATAATTTATCTCTTCGACTATAAATATTGATTAGAAATATAAAAATATTTCCAACATCAAGGTATTTGTTTATAATTTTTAGACATCAAATAAATTAAATTATTTATGACACAATAATGATGTTGTGTTTACCTCATTAATGAATGATTTAAATAAACAAGATTATAAATATTAAAACAATATCCAAAACCTCTCCAATTATTATTGGATGATTTTATTTTGAACATGAATCATCTTATATTTTACTTTATTTATTTTTGGATCTTTAGAAAAAGAAAATTATTATATAATAAAATAATATTTTCAAACTTTCCTAAAGTGCCCCTCCTCCCCCTTATAAAAATCCCTCACATCTAACCCATTACTCCCACCTTTAAAGCCCCCTATCTCGTCCAAAATCTGCCAAATTAAGCTCCCTAAATCCCTTTATTTCTCATATAATCCATCCCTTAGGTAGAAGGAACTTCAATAAATCCTTTTGGTTCAAACCTAAGGGAGTTGCCCGATTTAAAGGTTACGTCTTCTCTTAAGTTCTTTTATTTTATTTTACTTCTAAAACCCCCAAAACCCTTTTTATTACATTATTTTATAACAACACCAATCTAGTAAATATAATAGGTTGTTTTTATGAGAAGAATTCTAACTAAACTTCTACACAACTCCATGCAATGAATACGAACATACTCTTTCTGTGGATGACAAACTACTGGCTCACAAAACGATGATTGTTCAAATATCTCAAACTGCCTCTCATGGTGGCCATTATGATGGCACTTTATTTATATATGATATATATTATGTTTATGTTTTCTTTATTCTTCTATATTTTTCATTTATATCAGACCATTATGGTTCCCATTTACAGATAAACATGAAAATTTCATTTGAGGATGTGCGGACTACCGCCCCCTAAAAGGGATATGAATCGTTCATACCATACGTGGGACATATATAGGATGGAGTTAATTAAATTATATATGATATTATACTGGAATTATAATATAACTATGTATCATTTTGTTTTCATTCCATTATAATATGAAATATAAATGAAAATATCGTTCATGTATACGTACGACTTACCATCTCCATGAACGGTGCATCACGTTTCTTATCTCCAAATTTTATGTACTATTATAAATACATATATATACTGGATATATATTATATATATGATATCTAAATTAGTAATATAATTCCAGAGATAATGTAATTTTGACAACATGAAAAAATTATAATTATAAGAAGTTCATTTTTAACTCAAGTTCCAAACATCGACAAAATGTCCTATATGAACTCAAATAATTAAATAATTGTTATAGAGAGGTAATTAGTGATGTAAAAAAATAATAAACATGAAAAAGGTTCTTAATCAAGTAGAAATTGACATGATATTATTATTCAAGGAATTAAAGGAAGAATGGGTCAAGTGGGGCATGAGGTAAGGGACATCACCTCAATCTCATTTCATTGAGGTATACTTTGATTTATACACGACATTCTTTTATACGGTATATAATAAACCCCGTTGAATTTTAATTTCATTCAATGGGAATATTTTTTTTGAGGAAGTGTTTTACTAAATTACAAAAGGATTTTTTTTAACATTTGTGGAGATAATGACCTATCTGTTGTCGTAATCGTTATTTGGCTTCCTCTATAAGCCTTAATTTTTTCTAAAATGAAAAAGAAATTCCTTACTCTATTTTTGGGTATTTTGGTACTGAAAATGGTTTTTGAAATAGATTTTTTTTTCAATATCTTGAAATGATTTCATGTGATTGAAAACTAAATGTTATTAGTAAAATTTTTATATTTGCAATATTTTATGTGTTATTATTTTATAATTGTACTTGGACATTTTACGGGTGGTTATGTGACAAACCAAATGATAGGTGGTGTCGTGATAAACCTAGATGGGTGGTTACATTATTACCTCCAATTCATTGGGTATGGAAGTCGGCCATATGGCTCTTACATTTAGTGATATGTTTTGAAGTTGACCGTATGGTTATTCCATTTAAGTTTGCTTATGTCCCAAGTTACCTATATATGTTATATACTCCTTCTATAGATTTTATGGTAATATTTTGGTTAAAAAATGGTAGGAAATGATATTTTATTCCGTGAGTAGTATTTACTACTTAATAAAGGTGAAAAGTATTACTTATGATAAGGTATTCATGCTTTACATGTTGTTTTGAAAAACTAACAGTTTTCCCTTCTTTGTGTATCCCTTACCGAGCTTTTACTTCTCATCCCATGTTTTTGAAATGTTTTTCATAGGACATAAAAATGAATTGGGTCATGGATGGGATTAAGGAAAATTCATGCCATCTAAAACATTGAATTAAACCTAAATCTTTTTTTCAAAAGGTTTTTATTTTGTGCCAAAATGGAAACTGAGTAGAAGTGTCTACTGTGTAATTTTTGAGATGTAATGTAATAGTTATGGCCTAACTCTATAAAACTATAAACCTGAAAAGATCCTCAGTGTGAATTGTTAACTTAATTCAAGATTATGTAATGTTTTAAGGGTGGATCCTTATAGTTGGTATCAGAGGTCGGTTTAGACAACTTTAGGAGTTAGGGTATTGTTAAATTAATATACATAAATTAATTTATTTTAATATTGGAATGATATATCATTTACAGATTACCATGTTTCTTCAACTACGATATCTCATTGTTGAGAATGGTTTTTCATAGATGAAATAGGGAAGCTATGTTGGGACGACATCAAGAAGAAATGACCTTCCAAATCAAAATCCTGAGATGGTTAGAATCATAATTAAATAGTTTAATGTAGTGATGGATAAGTTGACTCAGGTAATAATTGGTGGTTGTGTTTATTGATGATATTTTGGTTTATTCTAATAGTAAATTGGAACTTGAAAGTCATTTAAGGGATGTCTTGTAAACCCTAAAAGAAAAGAAACTGTATGGAAAATTCAGCAAGTTAGAGTTTTTGTTGCAAAAAATTTCTTTCCTTCATCATATTGTTTAAAACAATGGCAGAACTACTGATCCTGCTACAATGAATGTTGTTGAAGAATGGACAAGACAAAAAAAAAAACTGAGATCCATAGTTTTCCTGGTTTAGCAGGTTATTACTGGAGGTTTTTTGAAAAATTTTCATGGTTATCTAGTCCAATGACTAAGTTTACTCGAAAAGGTGTTATGTTCATCTGGATAAAAGAATGTTATGATTGTTTTTAGGAATTGAAAAGAGTATTGGTTAATGCTCATATTTTGTCATTACCTTCCATAAATGGTGAGTTTGTTATCTATAGTGATGCTTCGTTGAAAGGACTTGGTTGTATCCTAATGTAGAATGATCAAGTAATTTCTTATGTTTCATGTTAGTTGAAACCTCAGGAGTTAAATTACCTTACACATGATATGGAATTATCTACTGTTGTTTTTTTCTTTAAAAATTTAGAGGAATCATTTGAACAGAGTAAAGTTTGAAATATATAATGATCACAAAAATTTGAAGTATATATTCACTCAGAAAGAATTGAACATGAGACAGAGGAGATGGTTGGAATTAATCAAGGATTATGATTGCACAAATCATTACCATCCGAGAAAAAAAATAAAGTGGTCGATGCTTTGAGTTAGAAAAGTAATGCTTCATTAACCATGCTAATTTTGAAACGATATCCTTTGGTTTTTGATTTTATGAACTTTGGCGAAGAAGTTAATGGTGCAGTAAATTCCTCTGTTCTGTTTCAGGTGTCAGTGAGATCATCTCTATCAGACAGAATTAAGAAATCATAGAAGGAAGATAGTGAGTTGTAGAAAATGGTAGAGTTGGTTTAGAAGGGTAAGTTGCCTGATTTTAAATTTGATAATGATTGTGTTTTTAGATTTGGAAAAAGATTATGTGTGCCTTGTGATTCGCAGTAGAAGAATGAGTTGTTATGTGAAGCTTATAGTTCCCTATTTTCTGTTCATCGTTGAAGTACTAAGATGTACAAAGATCTTCAGGAGTATTACTGGTGGGATGGAATGAAAAAAGATATTGCTGATTTTACTGTAAAGTATTTGACTTGTCAGCAGGTTAAAGAAGAGAAACGGTAACCAAAAGGGATGCTTCAGTCATTACCAGTACCAGAGCGGGAATGGGAAAATATATCCATGGACTTCACTGTGGGATTACCAAATAAATATCGAGGTAATAATGAAATCTGGGTTATTGTTGATTGATTGACTAAATCTGCTCATTTTATTCTTATTTGAGATACTTTGTCACTAGATCAACTTTCTTGGTTTTATGTTCAATAGATAGTCAGCTTTAATGGAGTTCTCCTCTCCATTCTATCTGATCATGATCCCATGTTTACTTCTAATTTTGGAAAGGCCTTCAGAAGTCATTGGGTACTGGATTAAATTTTAGTACAACTTTTCATCCCCAATCAAATGGGTAGTCAGAACGAACAATTCAGTCCTTGGAGGATATGCTACGTGCTTTTTCACTGGATTACCAGGGATGTTGGGACCAAAATCATTCTTTTGTTGAATATTCATATAATAACAGTTTTCATTCTAGTATACAGATGGCTCCATTTTAGGAATTATATGGGAAGCAGTTTCGAAGTCCAGCCTTTTGGGATGATGTAGATGAAAGTAAGTTGATGGGACCAGAATTGGTAGAAGAGATGGTAGAAAAATTTCAGTTGATTCAAAAGAATATGAGAACAACTCAGAGAAGGCCGAAAAGTAATGCGGATAATAGGAGGAAGGAACTTTTTTTGAGGTAGGTGATCATGTCTTTCTCAATGTTTCTCCATGGAAACGTGTGATGCGTTTTGATAAGAAGGGAAAGTTGAGTCCAAGGTTCATTGGACCTTATGAAATCTTTGAGAAAGTTGGATCAGTTGCCTACCGATTTGATTTACCTCCATGTTTATCCTAGGTACACAATGTTTTTCATGTTTTAATGTTGATAAAGCATATACTGGATTCATCTCAGGTTTTGAGCCAAATGTTAGTTCAGTTATAAGATAATCTCTCTTGTGAGGAACAACCAATACAGATTCTTAACCAAAGAGAGAAAGTGTTGCAGAATAAGGTAATTAATCAGGTAAAGATTTTTTTGGAAAAACATATGGTTAAAGGGGCAACATGGGAATCTGAAAATGCTATGAGGGATAAATATCCCCATTTATTTGACAAGTGAATAAAATTGAGAGGTCACAATTTTCAAAAGGGGGAGGGATGTAACATCACAGGTAAATAAAGAATAATACATTTTCATATTTATGAATATTTATTAATTAAATATTAATTTAACTTTGAAGGGGATGTCATGTTCGATGGCGTACCCGATATGCAACAACAAGTTTCTTGGAAATCTTACGTTGCACAGAACGTTGGGTCATACTGAAAAATAAAAACATAATATTATTTTAAATGGTAGTTAATGCCTTTCCATTGTAATTATGGGAATGAATATAACTAACAAAAATATGAATATACATGTTTTTTAATTGTTTTTGCATTTATCCAATAAATGTTAGAGGCTTACAATTTGAATGAATCTAATTTTAAGAATAATTTACATTAAAAGGTCGATTTAACACCTTTTGGTGGAAAAAACCCTTTTAAATATAGTTTTTGCCACTTTTATATGTTCTATTTGAAAATTTAAATTCTTCTATAGAATCGATACATCAGAATTTACTTTGGGTAAATTTTTGTTATTTTTCTTATAAAATTAATTTTTTAATGAATAGTGAAAAATAATTGTATTTTAATTCAAAACTACCTTTTAATGTAATTTATTTATATGGTTAAATTAAATTTTTAATTGGTTTTAAATTATAATTAGATTATATTTTTTACCATTAAATCCAATGTTGGTCATTTTAAGTAAATTCACTTTGAAATTGAAAATAAACAAGTGTCAATCTTTTGATAGTTATTATTTCTTAAAAACACGCTCTTTTGATTTGACAATGGGAATTAATTTTAAATTAATTATTGAAAAATATAAGATTAGAATATGGTAAAATAGACATCATTTTTGAATATGGAATGTCAAATATAGATAAGGCTGAATTTTTGGAATTTTTCAAAAAACCTTTAATTGTTTATGAATAGTGAAAACACCAAGTGGTAGTTAAAAAACCGAATTTTCCTTTTAAATGAAATTTTAGCACTTCTATGAATTGAATTTTGAAAATCTGACATAAATGGCTATTATCAGTAAGTAAAATTTGGTTCAATAAGATGAAAATATTTTTTGGTGAATAGTATCTTCTGACTTTTATTTACCGTAGTTAAAGTTAAATAGGGTAATTCAAGGTAAAAATAATATTATAACAATATAAAATTAACCTAAAATGTGTCCTAATACTATTTGTTGATACATTTCTGACCATGGGCATCATTGGCTTGATTTCGGTATCCCATGGAGCCACTTAAGAGTGATAATGACACTTTTAATTAATTAATTTAAAGTAAAGACAAATATGACTTAAACATATATCTTTTAGTAAATTAATTTTTTCATAGGGTTATATAATTTATCTCTTAGAATATAAATATTCATTAGAAATCTCATAATATTTAATACATCATGGTATTTTTTTATAATTTTTAGAAATCAAAAAAATAAAATTATTTATGACACAATAATGATGCAATATTTACCTCATTAATGAATGACTTTCAAAAATTAGATTATAAATATTAAAACAATATCCAAAACCTGTCTGATTCTTATTGGATGATTTCATTTCGAACATGAGTCATATTATCTTTGAATTTAAATAGTTTTGGATCCTTAGAAACTAAAAATCATTATATAATAAAATAATATTTTCAAACATTCCTAAAGAGACCCACCTCCCCATTATAAAAATTCCTCACATATGACCCATTACTCACACCTCTCAAGCCCCATGGATCATCCAAAATCTGCCCAATTAACATTACTACATCCCTCTCTTCCTTATAAGACTTCTCTTAGGCAGAAGTCACTTCAATAAAGCCTTTTGGTTCAAAACAAAGGGAGTTGACCGATTTAAAGGTATCGTCTTCTTTTAAGTTATTTTCTTTTATTTTACTTATCCAACACCCTAAAATATTTTTACTCATTTATTTTATAAAAACACCAATATAATGAATATACTATGTTGTTTTTATGAGAAGGATTCGAACTAAACTTCCACACAACTCCATCTAATGAATACGAAAATACTGTTTCTGTGGATGACGAACTACTGCCTCACGCAACGATGATTGTTCAAATATCTTCAACCACATCTCATGGTGCCATTATGATGGAAGTATATTTATATATGATATATATTGTGTTTATGTTTATTTATTCTTATTTATTTCTCTTTTTTATCATACCTTTATAATTTCCATTATGGGTAAACGAGATAATTTCATTTGTGGAAGTGCAGACTATCTCCCCCTGAAAATGATATGACTCGTTCATACCATACATGGGATGTATAAATGATGGAGTTAATTAAATTATATATGATATTATAATGGAATTATAATATACCTATGTATCATTATGTTTTGTTTCCATTATAATAAAAAATGGATATGAAAGTAGCATTCATGCGTACGTACGGCTTACCGTCTCCATGAACGGTGCATTTCATTTATTATCTCCAAATGCTATGTACTATTATAAATACATATAAATACTGGATATATAATATATATATGATATCTAAATCATGAATATAATTATAGATATTATGGAATTTTGACCACATGAACAACTTTTAATTATAAGAATTTCATTTTTAACTCAAGTTCTGAACGTCAAAAAATGTTCGATATGAACTCAAATAATTAACTAATTGTTATAGAAATGTAATAAGTGATATAAAAATAAATAATAAACAAGAAAAATTTTCTTTAGTAATTAGAAATTAACTTATGTTTACTATTCAGGAAATTAATAATGAACGGGTCAGGTCAGACATGAGGTAAGGGACTTCGTCTCAATCTCCTTTTATTGAAGAATAATTTGACTTATACACGACTTTCTTTTATACAATATAAAATAAACCCCATTGAATTTTAATTTCATTCAAAAGGAATATTTTTTTATGAAGCGTTTTACTAAATGACAAAAGGAATTTTTTTAACCTTTTCGGCGACAATGACCTCTCCACCGCCGTAATCATTATTTGGCTTCCTCTATAAGCCTTAATATTTTATAAAATGAAAAAGAAATCCCTTATTCTATTTTTTGGTTTTTTGGTATTGAAAATGGTTTTTGAAATGGATTTATTATTTCAATATCTTGAAATGATTTCTTGTGATTTCAAATTAAATGTTATGAGTGAAATGTTTATATTTGCAATATTTTATGTGTTATTATTTTATAATGGTACTTGGAAATTTGATGGGTAGTTACGTGATAAACCAAATAATGGGTGGTGTCATGATAAACTAGTATTGGCGGTGACATTATAACATCCAATCCATTGGGTATGGATGTTGGCTGTATGACTATTCCATTTAGTGATATGTGTGGAAGTCGATCGTATGAGTTTTCCATTTAATTATGCTTTTGTATTAAGTTACCTATATATGTTATGTGATCTTTCTATGGGTTTTACGGTAATATTTTGGTTAAAAAATGGTAAGAAATGATATTTTATTCATTTTAGATTGTTTACTACTTCATAAAGGTGAGATTTGTTACTTATGATATGGTATTCATGGTTTTCTTGTTGTTTTGAAAAACTAACGGTTTTCTTTATTTGTGTATCCCTTATGGAGATTTATATGATCTTCCCAAGTTTTTGAAATATTTTTCATAGGACATAAAGATGAATAGGGTCAAGGATTAGATCATAGAAAAGTCAAGCTGTCTAAAACAAGGAATTAGACTTGACTCTTTTTTTCAAGAGTTTTTATTTTGTTAAAAAAATGGAAATAGAGTAGAAGTGTCTACTTTGTAATTTTTGAGATGTAATGTAATAGTTGTGGCCTAATTATCTAAAACAAAAAACATGAAAAGATCCTCAATGTTAATTATTAACTTAATTCAAGATTATGTAATGTTTTAAGGTTTGGTCCTTATAGAATGAATTTTAGTTTTACATATTTTGAAATTGTCATCCATCGTATTCTCAATATATAGCTGGATGAGGTAACTTGAAGACTTCAATTATTATTAACATGGAATATGTGAGTTGGGATAGAAAAATAATTTGAAAAAAGAATAATATTTCATGTATATCTTCTACTATAAGGTAGCAAGTTAGGATGGTGAAATGTAAACCGGTGTTGGTGATCGTACCACGATTCAGTGTTTCATTTCACCCTTATACCAATGTATTAAACTGGTTTTTTATTGAAAATTACATGTATAATAACATTTTTCACTCCATTATTGATTAAATTATTATTTTTAAAACTTTTAAAAAGGTAAATGTTACTTTTCTGATAATTATATTGTAGGTGGAGGTGATTTGGAGGACCCATGATTAAGCCCAAAAAAATGGGCCAATCTGCACATGATCCAAGCACACCAGTAGACTAAAACGCATGCTTCTGCTAAACTGTGATTCGAATGTGAAGAAAAATTGTGGGAGGATCCAAAATTTAATGATATACATTTCATATCAAGGAACTGAATCCCATTTCATCCATTAAAGAGGCCCATACAGACTAATCTATCCAACAAAACGAATCTACACGGGGTCAAAACTAGGCCTCAGTATTTTATCCATATCTCGTATTATATTCAATATCTAACAACTGAAGTTTATATAGAGGAAGAAATTGTGTCTATAAACAACATTTTAGTTTTGTGAAAAGTGATTTATGACCGTCTGTTCGGCCAAAACTAGGGACCAGTCGGATTATCAAAATCAGGGTGCCAAAAACCACCTCACACTTTGCCTATAATTTGGAACCTTGGGCACCCCTTGATGGAGTTCGATCAGGATAAAATGTGATACCATTTTGGACTCAGAAATAGGTCTTTTAATAATTTCTATATGGTTTGGAGGCTACGAGAAGTTCTACTTAATCATATTATTCTTCCTCCCCTTCCATGAATTTCTAAACCCCTTATGATCACCTGGGGAGGAACATGATGTAATCCTGAAATTCATGTTTTCATAATGTTAAATGATCTTTTTAATTTGAGGTTTTATGTTTTTTATATTCATACTATATTATTATTTAATTGAGATATGTACTGTTCAATCATGATCAACTCATATGACCATGTTTGGGGGTACCCATTCATGTAATGTTTCACACACCGTTCACCACTTCTTTTTCCCCTCTCAATTGTAGTTTTTTGTGGTTCATATTTTTTAATTGTACTCACATAAACAATATCATGGACATGAAATTTCAAGTCATGGTAACTAATTTAAATAACATACAAACATGGATAGTGCATTGAGTTGTTTGTGTGTTACCTTGGTGAGTTTCAGTTATGTAGTCGAATGCAAATCACCCAATCATCAGTGGTATCCAGTGAATCATTGTGTGTTTTCGATTGAACCCTAGGAGGTATACTATTATAAAATCAGTAAAATTATAGTTATAGGTGTTACAAAACCAGTATTAAAAGATCATAACCCTATCTATTAAAGTGACGAATGATGAGAATCATGATATTTCCCCAGGTTTATCACACTTAATTAATCATGTTCATTCTTGTTTTGTTTTATCATTTTCATTTTATATTGTCATATTTAATCATCAAACACATGTTTTATTAAATCCCATATCCCTTTTATTTTCATAATCAAAGCCCACATTTTAAATTAATGATCTAAGGCTCCATCGAGAGACGACCTAGGGTTTCTGTTATACCATAGAAATTCTAGTAAAAAAACAACTAATTTGACGTGCTCGACAACGCGATAAAATTTTGGAGCCGTTCCCAGGGATCCAAGATCATTTTTTCTTTATTTTATTTTATTTATTTATTTAACTTCTTAATTAGTACTCCTTTCAATACACCACCATAATTTTATTGTTATTGTTATTGTTTTTTGTTTCTATTTTTGGTTGTTTTTGTGTGTTCTTCCTCTCCCTCTCTCTATCTTCTTCTTCTACATCTCTCTCTAATTTTTCAGTATAAAATTCTCAATTATTTCATAAATTAATTTCTTAAGTATTTTTATTTCATTCATCTTCCTTAAAAATGCAATTAAAAAAAAATAAAAATAACAAAAAATCAATCCATCAAAGTGGACATCATCGTTGAATGAAAAAATATGGTAAAGAGACACTACTTCAATTTGAACCTAAAATTGAAAACTCTCTCCATTCAAAAATCAAGGAATCTAGAGAAGTTCAATCATGTAACACTAAGGAACCCACTGTGGAACCTCATGTGTCTATAAACCAAAAACAAATTGAACCTAATCAATCCCAAGAAAACATGGCTACAAATAATCATACCTTAAAAAACTGACCACCCTGGATGTGGAGTACCAACTTGTGAACATACAATATCCTGAGGAAGCAACCAACATTTATTTGAGATCATGCCTCACCCACCTACTTCCTAAATTCCATGGTCTTCCCGGTGAGGTCCCTCATAAACACCTTAAAGAGTTTCACATAGTGTTCTCCAACATGAAACCCCAAAATATATCTAAAGACCTAATTAAGTTTAGGGCCTCCTCTTTCACCCTTGATGGTGTATCTAGACTGAATATATTATCTTCCTACCATGATTGGTGGCTAGAATGACCTGAAGATACCCTTTTTAGAGAAGTTATTCCCTGTCTCCCAAACTGCATCAATTAGGAATGGAATTTGTGGCATTAGGCAATCAGAATGAGATAACCTTCATGAATACTGGGAGATATTAGAAAGACTTTGCTCAAGCTACCCCCACCACCAAATTAGTAAACAAATGTTAATCCAGTATTTCTGTGAGGGACTTGTCCCCATGGATTATGGAATGATAGATGCTGCAGTTGGCGGTTCCCTTGTTGATAAAACTCTTTTGGCTACTAGTGACTTAATAGCCAACATGGCTCAAAATGCACCACAATTTTGTACATGAGCAATTTCACCAACCTGAGGAGTTCATGAGATAAGTCATTCATCCCTAGAACAAAAGGTATATAATAAACTTGATGAGATGCAAACCATTATAATGCAATTATCTCAAGCACAAGGTAACTCACACTCTACTGATATTCCATTACATTGTGGTATTTTTTATGATAACACTCATTTTTCATACCAATTCCCACAACTTCATGATTCATCCGAGTCTTGTGCAGTAGTATTCCCAAGGCATAATTTTCAGTAATCATCACCCTTCAAGCCAGAACCATTTAGGTAGAATCCAAACCCTGGTTGGAAAGCACAACCACAATACCAGGAAAGGGGAAACCCATGCTACCCCAAGAAAAATTGGTATCAACAAGGCCAAGGAATGCAATAATATTATCCCCAAACTTATCAAAATAATACTCCTCCTCCTCTCAAATGTGAACCAATCCTTGAGGACATGGTGAAGCAAATGGAATCCCAAAACCTCCAGTTCCAAAAAACCACAGAATTGTCTATTCAAGACCTATGAACTTAAGTGGGGAAATTAGAAAACACCATAGGTGAGATTAAGATGCAATGTTTTAGACAAATACCATCCGAACCCATTTCCAATACAAAGGAAAAAAGGTAATTTATGTGTAGTTACACTTCGTAGTGGTAAATAAGTTTTTCCTTCTACTGATTCTATGCAACATGTGTTTCCCCTTCTGAAAATACTCTTTCTCCACCCATAAAATATTCCAATGAAGAAAAAAAAATTATCGAGTAATCAAATTATCATTGATGATTCAAATTAGCAAACCATTCCTCTTCCTTTCCCCCAAAGACTCTCTAAATCTAAAAAACTTATGATAATGAGATTGATACTAAAATAATGGATACATTTAAAAAGTCTAAGTTAATATTCCTTTATTGGATGTAGTCAAGAAAATTCCATGTTATGCCAAATTTCTTAAAGAACTTTTCACCCATAGAAGAATGATGAAGGGGAATGAGAGAGTCAAATTGGGGAGGAATTTCTCGGCCTTGATTCAACCAGCAATGCCAAATAAGTGCAAGGATCCGAGCACATTAACGATAACTTGTACCATAGGGGAGAAATTATTTTCAGATGCTATGTTAGATTTAGGTTCTTCCATTAATGTAATACTTCACTCCATGTATACTTCTCTAAAGGTTGGAGAGATTCAACCAACATTCATTGTCGTGAAACTTGAAAACTAGAGTACTATGCATCCAACATGTGTGATTGAAGATGTCCTTATAAGAGTGAAGAATCTCATCTTCCCTACTGATTTCTATATTCTTGAGATGAAAGATAATCTAACCCAATGACACACCCCTCTCATAATTGGGATTCCATTCCTAAAAAAAACAAAGGCGATCATCAATGTTCACAATGGTACACTATTCATGGAGTTCAGTGGAGAAAATGTAAGTTTTAACATCCTTGAGGCTATGAAATAACCTATTGAAGAGAACTCCAATCTTCCTGTCTATTCGATGTAAGTGATCTGAAATGATGAAAACACACACAAAATTATCTCCTTAACCCATAATCAAATTCATTTTCCTCATTTTACCCTTGGATTATTTGATTTTTGATTCGACTTGTGAGTGTTGTGTGGGTTTTGAAAAGTGTAAATTCTGTGCCTTAATTGATTAGTGTGTTCATTCTAAGGTACCCATGACCATCGATGATTCTAAAAATATCATTTCAATAGATTCTGTATCTTTTGAGAATAAACATGAGCATATAGATAGTTTAATGGACCTCACTCACCCTAAATCTCCTCACTCGTTCAAAAAACCCCAAGTTTGGGAATTTAAACCACTTCAGTAAAATTTAAAATATGCTTATCCTGAGAGGATTGACCAATATCCCATAATTATTTCCTTCAACCTATCTCAACAGCATGAATCAAAACTGCTCAACCTTCTATGAGAGTTTAAAAAGGAAATAGGATGGACATTTGTTGATATTCTCGGAATTAGCCCATATATTTGTATTCACCATATACTTTAGGATTATTTGGATAAGTCTATAAGAAAATATCAATGCTGGTTGAATCCCACTCTCCTTGAAGTGGTAAAATTGAAAGCCATTAAATTACTTGCTGCAAGGATCATTTATTATATATCTGATAGTAAATGGGTTATCCCAGTTCAAATTGTTCCAAAAAAAACTAGAATAACAGTAGTGTCTAATGAAAGGAATGAATTGGTTACAACACGTGTGCAAAACAATTGGCAAGTTTATATTGACTACTGTCGACTAAATCAAGACACGCAGAATGACCACCTACCTCTACCTTTCATTGACCAAATTTTAGAAAGATTGATTGTTAAGTCCCATTATTGTTTCCTTAATGGATATTCCAGTTATTTTTAAATCCATATAGCCCTTGAGGATCAAGAAAAGACATCATTTACCTTTCCATTTGACACATTTTCATACAGAATGATTACTTTTGTTCTTTGTAATGCTCCTGGTACTTTTCTGTGTTGTATGTTGAGTATTTTTTCTGAGTACCTAGAGAATTTTATGGAATTTTTATTGGATGATTTCTTGGTTTATGGAACCTCCTATGATAACTATTTGTCTCACCTTGGTTATATCCTCCGTCATTGCATAGAAAATGATCTTGTATTAAATTTTGATAAATTCCATTTCATGGTTGAAAAGGGGATAGTTCTTAGGCATGTTATTTCAAAAGAAGGAATTCAAGTGGATAAATCAAAAGTTGAATAAATTTCGACCCTTCCATATCCAAAATGTGTTCGTGAGGTGCGATATTTCTTGGGTCATTCTTGTTTTTACTGCCAATTCATTAAAGACTTTAGTAAGATCACACTTCTCTTATCCTGATTATTACACAAAACTTTTGAGTTTGTGTTTGATAAATTTTTTGAGAATGCATTCAATTCAGTCAAAAGAAATATCACATAACCTCCCATCATTCAACCTCTAAGGTGGGATCTCCACTTTGAATTTATGTGTGATGCCTCTAACTTTTCAATTGAGGTAGTTTTATCACAAATGGTTGAGAAGGCTACTTATGTCATTGCATATGCTTCACATACCCTTGACCCTGCCTAGGAAAACTACACAACCACTGAAAAATAACTTATTTGTATTGTTTTTTCCTTTAAAAAATTTCCATTTATACCTTATCAGTTAAAAAAATCATTATCTTCTCTGATCAATCTGCCCTTCATTTCCTTTTAGAGAAACCTGAAGCCAAACCCCGCCTCATTTGGTGGATGCTCCTCCTCCAAGAGTTTGACCATGAGATTCATGACAAGAGAGGAGTAGAAAATGTGGAATCTGATCACATTAGTAGTATTTCACAACCATGGGACCTTCATGTTGACTCACCCATCCCCATTGGAGAATTATTCCCTCATGGGAACCTTTGTGATGTTGTGGACCTTACCCCTGGTATGCATACATTTTGAATTTTCTAGAAACATCTATGGTTTCAACTGATTTCAGAACTTCACAATCCCATAGACTTAAGCATGATTTTCAGTGGTACATTTGGGATGACCCATATTTGTGGAAAATATTTAGTGACCCAGTAGTTCGTCATTGGGTCCCTAACCATGAGTTCACCTCTGGTTTGACCTTCTTCCACACTTTGGCCTATGGGGGCCACTTTGGCACTCAACATACAGCTTGAAAGGTCCTTGACTCAAGAATTTATTGGAAAAAATTTTATAGATATGCCCATCAGTTTTTTAATTCATTTAGTCATTATCAATTCACTGGGAATATCTCCAAAAGGAATGAAATTCCCCAATATCCCATGTTATTCTATGAATTTCTTGATGCATGGGGATTTGACTTAATGGGGACTTTTCCAAATTAATTTTTCTTTTTGAACATCATATTTTTTGTTGAATATGTATCAAAATGGGTGGAATCGAAGGCCATCAGGACTAAGGACTCTCTATTGGTTGTTTAATTTTTGAGGTCCCAAATTTTCGGTAGGTTTGGTTTACCATGATTCACCATTATTGACCAGTGGTCACATTTTTTCAATCACAACATGAAAATTTTGATTTAAAAGTATGGGGTTGATCATAAAGTCTCCACTACATATCACCCAAAAAATAATGGACATGCATAAATCTTAAATCTAGAAGTTAAGAGAATCTTGGAAAAAACGGTACAACCTAATAGGATATATTGGAGTTTTCACTTGGATGATGCACTTTGGGAATATTGTACAACATTTAAAACCCCAATAGGAATTTTACCATAGAGAATTGTGTTTGGAAAGGCTTGACACCACCCAGTAGAGGTATAACCCCATGAATATTTGGCTGTTAAACAATGTAATATGAATCTTTCAGATATAGGTGAGCATAGGTAGCTGTAGATTCAAGAGTTGGAAGAAATTTGACGTGATGTATTTTAGAACTCCTGGGTATATAAAGAGAAGAAAAAGGATATCCATGATAGCATGATTCATCAGTGGAAGTTTCATATTGGTGAGAATGTTCTCATGTATAATTCCAGGATAGATTTTTACCCAGGTAAGCTTCGTTCTCGATGGCTCAGTTCTTATACCCTTACTCATGTTTTCCCTTTTGGTGCTATACAAGTTTTGAATGAGAATAGTGGAAAAAGGATTACTGTCAATGGGAAGAGGCTCAAACACTTCTATGAGGGTTGTCCAAAGCATATCGTGTAGTGAATCCAACTGATAGATGCCACATATGAAATCACTTAGAAGGATGTACCTTCTCCATACCTTTATTTACATGTCTATTTATTTAAAATACTTTCATTGAAGACAATGTATCTTTAAGGTGTGGGGGAGGGTTACATGTCATTGTTAGGATTAAACAACACAAATAAATTAAAAAAATTAAAAAATAAAAATTTGTTTTAATTTTTGATTTCTTTATTTTTTGTTTTTAGATAAAAATTGATCTTTAAAAGAATATCCAAAATAATTTTTCATGGTTGAGTCGATTTTGATGAAAATTCCATTGTTTTTGTAAAATGGTTTTTCAAATGAATTTTTATATGGAATATTTTTCTAGAATTTGTATTTTCAAATCATTCTTAGGAGTTTAATGGAATTTTGAAATCTATGCATCATTAGCACTGACCAATATTTTAATCCCATACCCGAGAGACATTCTAAGAACTTTATTACATATTCTTCCTTTTCATCACTTTCTTGAGAGTCTGAGGTCATGCAGAGAAACTAGAACTTTCATTGATTCTTTTTGAATCCATAAGATTCATGTATGATACATTCCTGATTTAGACAATCATTCATTAAAAATACCTTTGTAAAATTATCCTCTATTTTTATCCACATTTACATTTTAACCTTATTAAGTCTTAGAGACAATGATATGCCTTTTAGGTAGCCACATTACAAGCTAATTTATCCCTACCTACCCATATCTTGTGTATATTTTTGTTTTATTTTCAGAAAGTGTGGGAGAGAGGGTGTTTCCATGGGAATTATGGGAAGAGAATCATTGTTATGGGTTAATATAAAGGGTGCATACATTTTCCATGGGAAATGGGTTAACCAGACATATTACATAACTGTTTTACAAATGTTTCCCACTTTACCTCCAAAAAAATATATACGTTAAAAAATTATATCTTTTTACATTGAGAAAAAATATTGTTTAAAAGAATAAAATGGAGAAAAGAGGACATTTACTCATTATTATTCATCACTTGGTTATGAACCACACAAATCGACAATGTGGATACTGAGTGGGAGGTAATACACTTTGTGAGGGGTTGAGTGTGTACATTAATTGTAATCACATGCTAAATTTTTGCAATTTTTGTACATAAGAGATCGAACTATCCTCTTACCCCTCATATTTTTAAACATTAAATCCTACCAACCCTTGAACCTTAGAACAACCTTTTGGAAGTCCCCTTGAGTAGCACACTAGTTTATACTGATAGGGAACTAAAAATATTGGAAAGCATATGGTAAGATCACATGAAATTTGGGAAATAGAATAAATCCAATATCATATGTTCTTGAGTGAAGAGGGAAAATTTTTAGGTCAGGTAGGTTGTAACATGTTGCATGGGTGAACAAATGAAGTTGAACAAATTTGAATGTGAGAAAAGAAAATTGATAAGAAAATTGATTCCATAAATGAGACATGATGAATTTTATTTCAAAATAATCTTGGATGTTTTTTCACCTTGTATTTAGTAATGATACATGATTATGATATTATAATTCTCTCAAAAATGAATTTTTTTGGCGTGGGGGTATGATCGTTCCATGATTCATTGTTTTATTTCACCCTTATACCAATGTATTAAACATGTTTTGTTTTGAAAATTAAATGTATTAAAACAAAATTCACTATATTTTTTATTCAATTATTTTGTGTTTAACACTGTTAGAAAAGGAAATTTTACTTGTTTTGATAATTATCTTGTAGGTGGAGGTGATTTGGGGGACCCATGATGAAGTCCAAGAAAAATGAGCCAATCTGCACATGATCCAAGCAAACTAGTTGAATAAAACGACTTATTATACTAAAAAGTTAATTAACATAGGCTTAAAGATTTTCTAATGATCCAAAATTTAATTTTCTACATTTCACTTGAAGGAACAAAAGCCCAATTCGTCCATTAAAAGGCCCATACCGACTGATCTTTCCAACAAAATGAATCAGCACGGGGTCAAAAATTTTCCTTAGTAGTTTAGCCATATATATTATTATATTTTATATATGTCCACCAAATTTTACATGGAGGTAGAAAAGGTGTTTGGAAACATGTTTCTAGTTCTTTCCATTGTGAGTTATGATTGTATGACCAGCCAAAACCAAGGACCAAGAGGATTATCGAAATCAGAGTGCCCAAAACCACCTCCCAGATAGCCTATAAATTGGCACCTTGGGCACCCTATTTTGGAGTTAGACCAGGAGGCAAGGTGCTTCCATTTTTGAGTCCCAAATATGTATTTTAATCATCTCTAAAAGGTATGGAGGCTATTGTAGGTGCTACCTCAACATCTTATTCTTCCTCCACTCCCATGAATTTCTAAACCCCTTGTGATCACCCGTGGAGAAACATGATGTAATCCCGATCTTTATGTTTGTGTTATGTTGAATAAACATTTTAATTCCAGGTTTTATAATGTTTTTATTCATCCCAACTTCTTCTTTAATTGAGTTATGTACTGTTATGTCATTTTCAACTCATATGATCATGTTTGGGGGTACCCATTCATGGTATGTTTCAAACACCGTTCACCACTTCTTCTTCCCCCTCTCTATTGTAGTATTTGTGTTGTTCATATTGTTTAATTGAAAACAAATAAACACTATCATGTCCATGTAATTTCAAGTCATGTTAAAACATTTAAATAACATACGAAACTGGACAATGCATCGAGTTCTTCTTGCATTGCCTTGGTGAGTTTTAGTTATGAAGTCAAACACCAATCACCAAATCATCGGTGGTATCCAATGAATCATTGTGTGTTTATGACTAAACCCTAAGAGGTATCCTAGTATAAAATATGTAACATTTTAGTTCTAGGTATTACAAACTAGGGATTAAAAGATCATAACCCTATATCTTTAAGCGATGAAGGATGGGCATCATGATATTTCCCCGAGATGATCACACATAATTAATCTTGTTCATTTCTGCTTTGTTTTATCTCTTTTGTTTTCTATTGTCATATTTAATCATAGAAACTAAGTTTTATTAAAAACCATTACCCTTTTATTTTCATAATCAAAACCCACTTGTTAAATTAATGATCTAAGGCTCCATCGAGAGACGACATAGGGTTACTGCTATACTGTAGAAATTCTAGTAAAAACTAAATAAATAATTTGATGCACTCGACAACACGATAACATGGTCAATAGGATAATAAAAAACAAGGCTTAAAATAAGATACTGAATAAGATTTTCACCAACTTCACTGATCTCACATCACACTCCATATGATAACACATACCTTTATTACACTTTAATTCATTATTTATTACATAAAGGCATACATAATACAACCTAGAATATCATGAAGTTCAGTATATTTAGGAAGTAGGTACATAACATAAATAAAAGATACATGGACACAAAAACATGATTGAAAACTTCCTTAACATGATCATTTAATTCATCAATATTCTAAAACTTCATGAGATACCCTAGGTATATCCATAATAAAGTGGTGATCTATAATGCCCAGTAAGGGAGTAAACAAAGAATAACATGATGAAAGTATTAAATTTTAGTCAATAGGAATTTAAATGGGACATAAAAGGTTTGATAATCATAATCATGAACAATAAGGCATGATAAAACATTATAACACAGAGTCAACATTATGTTTAAATAGACAAAAAGGAAACATGGGAATGTGGAAAAAAATTTAAACATAACATCATAAATATAGGAAAAGGAAAACTGCCAAGACATATAACATTCTTGAAAAAGTTCCATAATAGATTAGTTTTACTCCATATTCCCTTGAATGACGTCTCATGATACTAAAACATTACACAATGCATTGGAGTGCTATCTGAGCGCATCCACCATTTCCTTATCATGTGCATGCATAAGTGTTATACATAGACCATACAACATAAATATAACTTTTAATAATTTTAATCCCATGATAAAAGAGTGTGGCTTATTAACATGGAATTACTAAATAAATGAAGGATCATTAAATTTAAGTGAATACCTTTGTGTAGAAATTTTATTGGGTATTCACTAAACAAAAGTGGTTCATGGAAAATCATTGTGAGATCTTGACAGCATAACCAGGGTACATAAAAGTTCATGGGAGGGATTGGTGAGAGAGAAAGGGGTCTCTCATCACTTGTACATCTTATGTCCAGTAAGAGAGATGTGTAAGAACATACCCTGACATGAAAAAATGGAAAATAGAAGACATTATATAAAGGATGATCTTGAATAAAGAGGACAAAGAGAGGATCCCTTACCTTGGGAGGGTGTTTCCAAAATATTGGGAGGATCTTCTCGAGAGCTTAGGGGAACCTGGGGATAATTCAAGAGAAGAAAGGGAAATTTATAGTTATTCTACATGGTTTTTGAGTGAAGATAAATGGGATCTTGGGTGGACTAATATATGAAAAGAGAGGGGAGTTATTTTTTATTTCCCAAATATAGGTTTTGGACTAAAGAATAATTTTTTTAAAACCAAAAACCATCAAAAGATTTTTCCCATTATTTATACCAAAGTGAAGTGGTTTTAATTATTTCAAAAGGATATGATCCGAACATATTAAAACAATACCATTGGTGATAGAGAATTCGGTAATGTTTATAAATAATTTATTTTAAAACTGTGAAAAATAATATATGTTTTGAAGGATTAATAAAGGGTTTATAATTTTTTTAATTAAATAAAATTCACATAATTTAAAATGGAAAATATATATTTGTTCTTGGAAACATTTTATGGAATTTATTTCAAAAAATTTGGTCTTTTATGATGTTATAATATACAATTTATATTAATACCATATTTAATTTTGACACAAAAATATGATTGTATGAAAAAGTTATTAAAAAATAAACGTGGGATCATTACAATGTAATGATTTTATAAATAATATTTATTTTTTCAACATAATTATCAAAATATGACAATTTACACTTTTTAATTAAAAATACATATTTATTGATAAATACAAGTTTTTTTTGACAATAATGGTTTTCTAACCCTTACAAAATGTATATATGAATTTGTAAAAATATATTATCGTTCATATTCAATAAATAATATTCAATAATATTTTTTTTATTAAAATATCATTTATTTTAAAAATTATTAAGTACTTAAAATTAGTGTTTTGATATAAACCCTATATCTTTTCAAAAATATAGTTTGAGTTTCATTGTATCAAAATATATTTCTTAAAAATCTTTTATTTAATCATTTATAAATTAAAAATAATAAGAAACAAATATAATAATTATTCTATTTAAAATAAAATACACATATTCATAATGTTATACCAAATATATACTACCCATTATTAAACCAGTGAACGACCTAAGGGTAAGGTGCACAACAGTGATATTCTCATGGGGTGGTTCAACAAACTTGGTTTGGAACATGATCTCGATGTGCTTGAAATACTATAGTAAATGGTTTAACTCATCCTTTAGTTATTGGATATCATCTTGGGATTGGTCAAGGAAAAATCCCAGTGATTTTATCTCCCTCAAAAGCTATGATAAATAGACTTCATAGGGTTCGATCCTATTGGTTGAGGCAATCAATTCTTTTATCTGTGTCAATAAGACTTTTTCATAAAACGTAATATATACTAATCATTTGATCACTAATTAATGGATATATTATCAATGGTTATGACTTATAATTGTTTTTTAAATTTAATCTAACCTATAATAGTTCAAAATTACCAAAGTAGTGAATATTTTTTCTCTAACCATATAAAATAATAGTGGTTTTAATTTAATCACTAATGTAATTTTATTTATAAAATTTAGTTTCATTACATTATTATCCACTTCAGAAATTTCACCCTTGAAATTTTTATTTATACACCAAAAAAGATTTGGGTACTTCTGTTTTATTTCACCTTCTTGTTCCCAAGTTGATTCTTCAAACTTGTGGTTCCACCACAAAACTTTGTTTGGGCTAGTTGTTTTGTTTCATATAACTTTGTCTCTATGATCTAAGATCTTCACTGATTGTTCTTCATATTAATGAAAATTCTCCGAAGGTACCACCTCTAGATTAAGTACATGTTATAGGTCTGGTATGTACTTCCTCAAGAGTGATACATAGAACATATCATGTACTTAAGATAGGTTAGGTGAGAGTTCTAGTCGATATGCCACAACTCCGATATGATTAAAAAACTAAAAGGGGATGAAGTATCTTGTACTGATCTTTACTTTCTTCCAAAAACTCATGAATTTATTCCATGGAGACTTACGAAGGAACAATTTATCACCGACCTCATACTCTAGGTATCTTCCTTGATTGTATGCATAGATTTTCTATCAACTTTTTTTATGTTTCGTATGAAATTGAATGGTTTGTAACTTCTCTATAATATCTTGGATTATATAATGTCCCATCAACTTCCACTCTCCAAATTCATCCCAACATGTTGACGTTTGAATCCTCTTCCCATATAGAGCCTCATAAAGCACCATTTGAATGAACGAATGGAAAAAATTGTTATATGAGAACTCCGCTTGGGGAAGGTATTGATGCCAACATCCTTTGAAATCCATTAAACAGGATCTCAACATATCTTACAATGTTATAATAGTCTTTTTATGATAACCATCTGTCTGAGGGTGATAAGTAATACCGAATCACATTTCTGTATTCCATTCTTGTTGAAGTCTTCTCCAGAACCTAAGGTAAACCAAGGATATCAATAAAAAACAACAGTTCTTGGAACTCCATGAAATCTTATAACTTCCCGAATGTATATCTTGGTGAGTTGGTCGAGAGATAAATCTTCCATGATTGAAAAGAAATGCAATGAATTCATAGGGTGATCAACTAGTACCCAGATGGTGTTATTACCTTTAGGTTTCTTAGGGAGTCCTATGAAAAAATCCTTAGTTATGTTTTCCAATTTCTATACTGTTATGAGAAATGGTTTCACCAAACCCTTATACATTTTTCATTTGACCATGAATTGTTGGCCTACCAAGCATCAAGATACAAATCCTATAATATATCTCTTAATGTTATCCCACCAGAATTTTTTCTTCAAAAATCTAAACATCATAGTGCTTCATAGATGAATAGAGAAGTATGAAATATGAAAATCATTCCGAATTTACAAATTCAATTTTGGTTTTTATGGGACACATATCAGGGTTCCATACATTATAAATCAATCTTCAGAAAAGCTAAACTATGAAATTTTATCTATTTTCTTCTATAGAAACTCATCCTCTTTCTAGTTCATATTGATCTATTCAAGAATGGATGTTTGATTACTTTTTTAGAAAGGTAGTGTATATATAATTTTATTATCTCCATATCCATCCTTTTCATTTATAAGAAAATTGGATCAATTTTAATCCTCATCATGGATATAGTTGTAGGATCATTTCTACAAAGAGAATCGTCCAATTTTTATCTTTCTTGGGATGATAATGGATTGAATAACCATAATTCATGATCACCTCTAACCACCTATGTTGGTAAATATTAATATATTTTTTTGAATATATACATGAGGCTTTTATGGTCCATGTATATATGTCACACTTCTCCCTATAGAGATAATGAACCCAAATCATAAATGTGAAAATCATTGCATCCAATTATACATCACGATTTGGGTAATTATGCACAGTGATCTTTAGTTTTCGGGTTGCATAGGCTATGAATTTTAATTTTTAATTCATACACTACCCAATCCATTTTTAGACACATCGCTATAGATCACAAAACCTTCCTCGTTGGTGGGTAATGTGAGCACAGGTGTAGTGATAAGCTGCTTCTTTATCTCTTTAAAACATTCTTCAAATTCATCAGTCCAAAAAAACATGAATCCCTTCCAAGTTATCATGGTCATGGGGAAAAAATTGTGATAATTTCCTAAAAAAACAATGATAATACCCAGATAATCCTAGGAAACTTTTTATTTATTTCACAAATGTTGGTAAAAGAAACCCTTCAATCATCTCTATTTTTAAAGGATCCATATATATACATTTTTTGGTGATGACATGCCCCTTGAATGATACTTACTTGAACCAAAAACATTCACTATACATTCATACATATTTTCTTTTCTCAAGGTCCCTAGAACAATATTCAAATGCTCCACATGTTCCTCCTTACTTTTAGAGTAGATAAGAATATCATCAATATAGAATACTAAAAATTTATTGTGTTAATACCCAAACACTATATTCATCTAATCCATAAATATTGGTGGAGAATTAGTCAGTACAAATAGAATCATTATGAACTCATAGTGCCCATACATTGTATAGAAATTAGTCTTAGGGACATCATCCTTCTTCACCTTTACTTGGTAATATCCGAACCAAATATCTATCTTAGTGAAATACTGGGCTCCACATGGATGGTAGAGCATAGAAAAAGTCTGTGACAAAGGGTACATGTTCTTTATCATGATCTTGTTAAGCTCATAGTAATCAATACCAAGGAAAATTGACCCATCCTTCTTTGTGAAAAAGAGGACTGATGCACCCCACAATGAAACACTTGGTCATATAAACCCTTTATCCAAATTATCCTATAGTTTTTTCTTTAGCTATTAATGTTAAACAACAACCATTCAATATTAGATCTTAATAATATAGACAAATATCTAGGTTTTATTTTGATTGAGAACTCAAACTCATGGCTTCGAGGAAGGCCAACCAATTCTTTTGGAAACACATCTATGAATTCCCTCCCAATAGGCATGTCATCAAGGATAATCTTTTATTTAGTATCAATCATTCATGCTATATTTGTTTGCTCCTAAGGAAAAAATATCCATGATTGAAATTTTTTTCCAAAGATGATTTATCCTCAACCATTCCATTGTATAGAATCATATAGAGATTCATGATATGGAGTGTAATTTCTTTCTCTCAGCAATTAATGTTTTCTCTACATAAGTAGATCCAGTCCATACATATAATTTCATCAAATTTCGTGAAAGGGAGTATGAAATTTTTCACTAGGAAGTTCAAATGGAAAATATGTATACGGGAGGAGATATGTACTTGGGATGAATTGATTTATGTATTTTCCATTTTCACCAACAACTCTACTTTCATGCTTTATAGTGATGTTAGAATAGTTCTACTAAACTTACAGGAAATGAAATAATGCATAGAACTAGAATACAAAGTAAATTTTTATTTTTCAATTAATAACTAGAATACCTATAAAGATTTAATTTTCAAGATCCATCTCCATGTCGTGATGGAATAAACTCACCCAAGCTATGTTGGGGGTTTTTTGCATTGATTTTCTCTAAAAACCCTTGGATTAGGGAATTGCGTTACACAATTCCTATGTTCCTTTCAATTAAAACACTACAATACTGGATGAGGGTTGACTAAAGAATTCCTTCATATCCTTTAGGCAATTTATAGGGTGTTTCTTCCTGCAAATTTGACAAGTGGGATGTTGGAATTTCATTCCACCGCTGCATTTATCCATCGCACCACCAAAATTAAACTCCACTTTCAACATCTTGTCCCTATGTGACTCTTGAGATTTTCTGATCTCTATTTCATCTTTGAGGGAACTTCAAACAACTTATTCAAAATTTTCAAGGTCTCTAATTGATAAGGATTTTCTTAGACTCATATTTTGTTCACCAAAGAAGCAGTCAACATAAAATTCAGGGGTAATGAAAAAAATATATTCATATCATAAAATTATATAGAAGTTTTCCCCATGAACCCTGATAGATCTGTCATAATTGTTTCTTGAGGCTAAGGCAATCCCTTTCTATTTTTAGTGGGAGAGTGGGAGGAAAATATTTATCAAAAAACATTTTCTATAATTTCTTCCACTCCATCACTTCAATCTCCTCACCAGTCATTAAATTATTGACCATGGTCTACCATTGATCATCTCCTCCTTATTTATGATAAAAATGAACATGACCTTCTCTTTCTCAGATCACTAATGGATAGGGAATATCTTCTCAATAGAGCTGATCCATTATTTCAAAATGATGGGATCAGAATATCCACTAATAATTAGAGGACTTTATCATATAAAGTTCTTAATTGAATCTTTATATTACTTAGGGGGATTTGGGTGTTATGAATTATTCAAATTTTGGTTCAAAACTCAATTAAATTGAGAATTTACCATTACGATGTTCATGATTCTAGCCCCCAATTGGTTTGGAATCTTGTTTGTCCAGTCATCACATTTTCACTCACATTAGTTCTTGACACCGTTTCTCTTATTTTCTACAATTTACTACAATAAATAAAAAATTATGAATGATAGTTTTTAAATTATTAATAACATAAAAGGGAAACAATGAACATTAAGGGATTACTCATAAATGACATGTACTTGTTAACCTATGAATTTATCGGTATCAATATAGGTTATACATGATCTATTTCATAACATAAAATTTTATAGGAATTTTTTCCCTTAATGATGGTTTACAATGAAATTTTGAATTTACCAACCTGTAAGCATCAAACTCGGTACGTAACATGGAACATTTTCATGCACTAGTACCCACTCAAGTCTAGCTCCATATGGTGTTTTAGGGGTTGTTACCACTAGGTACATCTTTACCAGATCCACATAAACCTGTAGTATATAGATAGGGATGTATTTTCTTGGAAACCACTTACTCTATACTTTAATAAAATTTAGGGATGTATTACTTTGTTTAGTATTATCCTTAAGGATTTATTTTGTGTTTTTTAATCTTAATCCAAAAAATAATTAAGCATTTCTATAATACCAACAATGAAAACACATAATTTTATAATACTTTAATTGATTATTTATTACATAAAGGTAAACATAAAACAAAATAAAAGATCATGAATCATAATATCATTGGGAATTATGTACATATCATAACAATGTGACACCTGGATAGAAAAACATTATTGTATAATTCCTTAACATGATCTTTGAATTCATCAGTCTTCTAAAACTACATGAGATATCCTCAGGATATACATAAGAAAGGGAAGAGATATAAGGACCTGTAAGGGAGTAAACAAAGAATAATATCATGAAAGTATTAAATTAAATTCAATAGTGTCACAACCCACCCCCTGAGGCCCATTCCATGACTCCCCCAATCCCGCCTCCCAAAGGCCAGAAGTTGGCGACTAGCACCGAAGGCATTAAAATGAATGTGGGAGGATTTATCTTGATTACCCGCACATACAAAAAACCACATCCTAAAAACTAGAAAGGAAACGTGCATTCCACTAAAAACCCATTGAGTAAAGGTATAAGATGTAAGGCAAATGGGGCAGGATAATAACCCAATAAAAAACTGAAAACAAGAAAGTACAAGGATCTCAGGAGATCTGTCCACTGAAAACTCCACCTGATCGTTAGTGCAGAGTAGGTGATAGAAGTTGTATAAGTATGCCCCACCTACCTGAACTCACTGGACCCCGCCTGGTCCTAGGTCACCAAGTACTTCGTCTAGGCATTGGTCGTCTTCACAAGAAACGAAACGTGTGGGTGAAGCCTGTGCATGGGTGAGTAACAAAATACTTAGTAGGGACCCTGAAACACCAAGGAAAGACCACAAAAGAAAGTATACACATGGTACTCTCAGATCACAAAGGTATACTCTAGAGTATATAAAGAAAGGTCAATTAGTTGTATCACTAAACACCATAGGCTACTGGGGTACACCTCCCTGATGAGTACCATCAGTATGCTGGGTCACATAGAGCTGCTCCCCATAGTGGGATTTCCAGGACACAAAGAGTCATTTCCCACTATCCTTGTATTGTTGTGGTACTCATCCCAGATGAGTACCGTTGGTATGCTGGGTCACATAAAGTCGCTCTCCACCATGGCCCCTCTAGGTCGCACAAATCAACTTCCCACTTTGTCCATAATATCGAGGTACTTCTTCCTGATGAGTACCATGAGTCTTTCGGGTCAAACAGAACTGCTCCCCACCGTGGACCTACCAGGTCACACAAAGTCGCTTCCCAATGGGCCATTATAGCTGATCCTCATAGGGTCACTTGTCAGTAGTCTTAGGGTCTCAGTTAGCTATACGATCACAGTATGTAGTGAACTTGATTTTAGGGAGTAACCAATTCTCAAGCCATTAATTGTATTCAAACTTCCCTGAAATCCTCCTTAGAGTATTCTAAAAGATCTTCCTCACTTGAGAGTTCTAATGCTGTAAATGGATCACCAGTAAGATTTTTGGTTTGAGAGATATTAACGTTTTAGTAAATAGGGTCCAGTTGCGTCTGGGCCCTGCCTAACCTGACCAACCCAGCCTGTGGGTCCTACATGACCCGAACCAGTTCACTGACCCAACCCGACCGGGATCGCACTACTGGAAAATGGACCTATCCCCACGGTTTTCCAAAACCGTGGGTATACTGGGGTCTATCCCCACTGTTTTCCAAAACAGTGGGGATAAGTCTTGAAAATTGACCTATACCCACAGTTTTCAAAAACCGTGGGTATAGGGGTACCTATCCCCATGGTTTTGGGGAAAACCGTGGGGATAGTTCTGGGATAAAAAACCTATACCCACGGTTTTGAAAAACCATGGGTATAGGTTTCCCATGTGTGCGCAGGAAATTTTGTTTTTCCGCGAGATGGAATTTTTTTTGGCGGGAGTCCTATACCCACAGTTCTTCCGTATATACCCACGGTTTATATAACTATATTTAACTAAATGTAAATATATATACACATAATTGATGGTAGGGTAGTGGTTAGATGCGGTACTTTGTAGCAAAGAGGTCGCGGGATAGAAACCCGCCTGCAGCATTATTTTAAGATCTATACCCTTGGTTTTGAAACCGTGGGTAAAAGCCACTGACACTGTGGAAATTGGGAATATTTTGTTGACATGGTGGCAGAACACCTATACCCACGTTTTTGGAAAACCGTGGGTATAGGCTGGGTACCTATACCGACGCTGTTCCAGCCCACGGTTCCCTAAATCGTGGGTATAGCCTATAACCACGGTTTTGAGGGCTATACCCATAGTTTTGAACCATGGGTATAGGCAATTTTTCCAGTTGTGTCGGCTGGGGTTCCAGCCTGCCGGGTCACCCATCAATCCTATCCCATCCAGCCCAGCCTGCAACTGGCCAGCCAATTTGTTCCTAGCCTGGTAAACTCGGTGACCTGATGTTAATTTGCTGGCCTAGCCCACAAAAGAATGTGTACTTAATTTGCAGCCCAGGCTGCATAGCAGACGGTTTGCGTTCCCTGATCTGGCGCCCCCGGTAGGCCGGACATCTCCAGCCGGGATGCCCAATGGGGTGTCTGATTCCAATGCACCACAGCTAGCTAAACCAGTTGTGTTTGACTCCCCCTGAACACTATCATGAGACCGTGTACTAGTAAGAGCTACAACCCACCTAACGCAGCCAGATGGCCATGTCTCTTTACCAGCTACCAGCCCGCTACCAGCAGCTCTTGCCGCACTGCCGTGGCCCGACCCAACCACAACATCTCCCACGATGTGACGTCGTGGCGCACCGACGATCTCTTCCGCATACCACCTGGTCTACTATGGTGATCCTTTATTCACACGGTTTTCACCTCCAGCCTCCATGGGGTGCCACTTCCTCTGTTAAGGCCCCAAAACCATATTTTTTCCATTTTGATGGTTCATCTATGGAGAATGCACTAGGCGGATGTGCTTGATCCTATTTCGTATCATCCCATGCCCTCCACATTAGATTTTAAACATGGGTAGTTTTAGGATTGATGTTCTATCAACGAAATAAATTTAATCAGAATAAAAAACCCCAAGAAAAAGAACCCTCCCACAAGAACAAGAGATCTATGAATCAACCTGTTTGCGGTTTGATCCGCATTCGTTGTCTTAAAATGATGAATAGTAAAATTAAGTAAAATAAAAGCTACCCCTACCTTGAGGAGGTTCATCATTAGAGCGATCCATTCATGGGGATTCCATTGGCATTCTTCACTCGTTGGTCCTGTTCTTTAGGGTGCATCGATGTCAGTGGCGATTCGCTGACATTCGTTATTCATTGTTGGAGAGGATTCTAATCATATTTTCTTTAGAGGAGTTCCACATTTTGATCCCAATTTCTCCAAAGTATTAACCCATTAAAAGAAAAACATGTCACAACATTTCTTTTATGACGCATCATCACTTTGTTACACTAATTAATTTATGAAACAAAGTATCTGTTATGCTTTATTTAATGAGTGATTACACTGTGCATAAAAATCCATAAAAAGTCTTCATCTAAATAGACTTGTCATCACCTCATCAACATGATGCAATGCGGATGTGTCACTGCTCAATAGTGAAAAAAACAAAAAAAAACAACTTTTTAAGTTATTTTTATTTTTCTCCTGAAAATTATTGAAAAATAACTTTTCCGGTCGGCCCTTGCTGGTCGATGTTATGTCCCTTGTAGTAGAATCTCAAAATTTTGAATTCAACAGTTCCCTAATATTTTTTA
Organism: Viscum album; assembly: GCA_963277665.1. Taxonomy (NCBI): domain Eukaryota; kingdom Viridiplantae; phylum Streptophyta; class Magnoliopsida; order Santalales; family Viscaceae; genus Viscum; species Viscum album. The sequence goes on from CAUJRU010000205.1 coordinate 373,601, forward strand.
TTAGAGAACCGATTAAAATTTTTAAATAACCCACTTTAATTTTAATTTAAATTTACTATAAAATGTTAAAAAATCTATTCAGGGCTCCCTTAGCCTCAGAATCGAGTGTTGTCTAAGCATCTATCATCAAAATAATCACATATAATTTTAAAAAAAAATTACATGGAATTTCTGGGACATTACATTACCCCCACCTTTAGGGATTCATGTCCCCATAAGTCAAGACAAGTATAATCCAACAAATGGGGATACTGATCAAAAATATGAACCTCACGCTCCCATGTTACCTCTGAGAGATTCTCGTGCTACAACCGAATGTGCACTAGTGGAATCATATATACATGAAGGACCCTCTCCTATCAATCCTCTATCTCCAATGGGAACTATGTAAATGTATCCCCATTGTCAATTTCTAGATCTCCCCATTCAATGACATGTGATGGATCTTTCACGTGCCTCCTCATCTACAAAACCTGGAAAAAATCATGCACTTGGTTCATATATGGGGGGGATAGCTAGGCGGAACACCACCTCTCTAACTCTGCTCAGAATATGGAAAGGTCTAATGAACCTTATATATAACATGATTCACCAACAAATCTCTGAAATCTCTATTGGGGTGAGACTTGAACGAACACATGGTCTCCCTCCTCAAACTGAAAGGGGTTATTTCTCCTATCTGTATAATATTTGTTCCAAATTTTTGCAGTCCTCATCTTCTAATGGGTGATATAATCCTTTTCAATGGTAGCACATACCAACTCTAGATCCATAAGTGCTGACTCCCTAGGGTCTGCCTAGCATAGAGGTGATCATCCAAGATGCCCATACAATACCACGAACGATTACATGATAATGGTAGAGTGATAGATATTTTTGTATGAAAACACCCTCAATGAAAGGTGTTCCTCCAAATTATGACCAAAATCAAGGATGCAAGTACGAAGAATGATCTCCAAGGTCTGTAGGGTCCGCTCTGTCTGACCATCAGTCTATGGGTGAAAAGCTGTGCTCTAGCATAGCTGAGTCCAGAATGTCTCTTGTAATCGTTTCCATAGATAGGATGTGAAGTGAGCATCATGATCTGAGATAACCATCAAGTTAAACCAGTGAAGATGTACTATCTCTTAGGTATGGAGGCATCACAAGCCCTCTACTGATTCTTGCTCCCAGATGGGTATGAAGTGAGCCAACATGGTGAGTTGGTCAATGATCACCCTGATAGAATCATGGCCCCTAGATGTGCATGGTAATACCATCACAAATTACATAGAGATACCATCATACTTCTATTCTGGTACCTCAAGTGGATGGGCCAATCCTTTTAGAACATAATTCTCAACCTTCACCTGGTAACAAGTAAGGCACAATAAAATGAACTCTGCCACCACTTTCTTCATCCTTTTCCACCAGTACTGATGTCGTAGGACCTAATAAATCTATGCCACACTTGGATGTACCACTAAATGGGATGTATGGGACTCTATCAACACCTCCTCGCAAAACAACACTGGTACTACAATGCTCCCTATTGAAATGATGACAAGCTCCCAACCTTTCAAAAATCCATCAGGTGCCCATCTTGAGGATAAATGAGCACATCGGGCCTCGCAGTCAACATCCCTAAGTTGTGCCTCCATAAATCATTGTAAGAGTGGAGGAGTGATAGTCATCGACTGAAGGTAATATGCCCTGTCATCATCCACATAGTATATCTTCATCATGGATAGTTGCTCTATCTCCTCACTCAGTAGGTAAAATCTGAATATCCTATTGAGCATGTCTTCCACCATGTTCCCCTTCCCAGGACTGTACACTATCTTGCAGTCATATCCCTAGAGGAACTCTTGCCATCGCTGCTGCCTCAAGATCTGGTCCATCAGTGAGATGATATACCAAAGAATTTTGTGGTTGGAGTAAACTGTAAGCCACTCACCCATCAAGTAGTGCCACCACATCTTAAAGGAAATGACCACTACTACTAACTCCAGGTCATGGGTCACGTAGTTATTCTCATGAGCCATAGGTGATCACTGCTTTCTCTTGCATCCAGAAACAACCTAGTCAAATCCTTGATGCATTAAAGAAAAATATATTCCCAATGCCCTCCTCTAGTAGTCTCAAGATGAGGGCACTCATTAGTCTCTGACCGACCTCCAAGAAACTATGATTTCACTTATTCGTCCACATGAAGGGTTGTACCTTCCATGTCAAAGCTGATAAGAGTGATGTTACTATAGAAAATTCGAGCTCAAAGCTCTAGTAGTATATCGAAAACCCCATGAAACTCTTCACCTCACTCACACTCTTGGGTGGATCCTAAGAAAGAACTGCCTCTATCTTCAACAGATCCATTGAAACTCCAGCCTCTGAGATGACATGTCCTAGAAAGTGGACCTCCCAAATATATAACTCACACTTCAAGAGATTCCCATAAAGCGGGTTCTCTCGGAGTGTCTCCAGGACTATCCTCAGTTTTGTAGCATGCTCCTCATCTGGGACCGAGTACACCAAGATGTCATCTATGAAGACTACGACAAACGATTGGGGTAGGGCTGGAAGATCCTATTCATGAATCCCATGAACACTACTTGGGCATTGGTCATGCCAAAGGTCTTCACCAAGAACTCGTAGTGGCCATACCTACATTTGAAGGCTATCTTTGGTATATCCTCATCCTGTACCCAAAGGTGGTGATAGCCTGATCTGAGGTCTACCTTTGAGAACAACCTCTCTCCCTTCAACTAGATAAAGAGGTCATCAATTCATGGAAGTGGATATTTTTTCTTCATAGTAACCTGGTTCGGGCATCGGTAGTCCATGCATAGCCTCAAGATTATGTCTACCTTCTTAGAAAACAACACTGGGGCTGCCCATGGTGAAATGCTGTGCCACACAAATCCCTTCTCTTGTATGTCCTCTAGCTATACTCTCAACTCATGAATATTTGTAGGGGCCATCCGATATTCCATTGTGGATATCAGTGTCGTCCTAGGGTATAGATCGATGTATAAGTCTACCTCCCTATGAAGAGGTAGCCCCAAAACATCCTTAGGAAAAATTTATTCATAATTGTCCACCACTACAAGAATGTGAGGACCCATCTTGTCCACCGCATCGATGGTGAGGATAGCCATCTTGTGAGTGATTGACTGCACCCTCTTCCGAGAAAGGGTGACATAGTAAGGCCTGGATTGGCACACCGCGCTCTACTTCAAGAGTACCCTTATTGGTGGTGATGGAAAACCTGGCACCATATTTGTGGGAAGACCACACTCTACTCCTAAGACAGTCAATTTATGCATGAACTGTGGATAACCAGCCTATACCCAATATGAAATCGGAAGGCCTCGATGCCACTACTAGAAGATCCCAGCTAAAGCTCTTGCCTCAAAGAGTAAGCACACATTTCTGACACTAGTGTGTAATTGTTGAATCCCCTCCCTTAAGAATCTATAACCGTAAAGATCACGCCAACAACTCTACCATAATCTCTAATCCTCAAATGAGGTCCATGGTAAGGAAAGTGGGACTAAATCCTGTGTCTATAAGAACTGTAACTAGGGCGGAGAAGACAAAAATCGTACATTTTATCATCTCTGGAGCACCAGGGTCATAGGCCTCCACTGTATTAATCTAAGCTATCCCCTGCCCGCCTTCTCCATGAGGCTATGGTAGAACACCTGGGGGTGGTGGTGGTAGTACCAAGAACTGTCGCCTACCGTACTCCACCTGCTGCATGTCCTGCCCCTCTGCAACATCCACCGCCCTGCATACCTCCTCACTTGAACCTCTGTCTCTGCCTCGGTGGTCACTCGACCATCCGCTGATCATTTGTCTGGTGGTTCGGGCAGTCACAAGCAATGTGTCCCTACCATCCACACATGAAGCACATCCTAGCTTCCTGCTAACTCCCTCTCCTCTGGGTGCCCCACACTACTGACCCTGAGTCATGGGGTTATCCCCTAAAAGATATGACCCACTTGTGTCCCCATGGCTGCTGCTAACTGCTCACTAGTGAAGACACTACTACCTATCAACCTGTGGTATCTCCCACCGCCGGTGCCTACCCTTCAAGGAATTTCTCTACTAGTAGATCTTTCTCTAGCACTCTAGTATAAGTAGGATATTGAGGGAAATCATTGATGCTTGCATCTCCATTTTGATTCCCTTCTCAAAGGTCCTGGACCTAAAAAAAGGGTCACATACCTTATCCGTAGAGTAGCAGGAGAGGTCTATGAACGCCACAGAGTAATCAACCACTATCATGCTGCCCTACTATAAATTAAACAGCTCATGTATTTGCACTGAACACAAGGTCATGGGGAATAAATCCTCTCAGAAAAGATGGATGAAGTCAGCTTAATAGAGGGTCACCTCGTCCAGAGTCTAAATCATCAAACTCAACCATCTCCTTAATGTGACCTGAAGAAGGCTCATGGCTAAGATCGCTATCTATTAATATGGGATCCTCACTAAGAAGAAGACCCACATCACCACCTCCAGCTAGTCCTCAGTGTCCTGATGATCTGTCTCTCCCTGGAAACTGGGAGGTCTATGTCTCTAGAACTCGTGAAAGGTGTTGAGCCTAGGTGCATCCTCTACTGGTAACACCGGTTGTAGATACTGATCAACGAGTGGTGATAAAAATGGTGAACCACCCGGCAGAGCCATCACGAGCACGGATCCCTGAATCAACACCTCATTGAAAGGTGGGCTTTCCTCATGGTCACACATCAGAATCCTTACTGGATATCTATGTGGAGGCATCCTAAAATAGATCAAGATGTACCACAGTTAGTAGATTATACCTGGTGAGATGACTGTAATTCAAGAAGAACATTTGGAAACACTCAATTCCTATATGATGCATGCAACCATTGTTTTTTTGTATAGAACCAAAAAGAATAATTCAAGGTCCTAGTGTATGGATACGTCGTCTACCACAATAACATTGGACTCCCGAAATCTGAAAGGAGAACTCGAAACAATTAACCCTGTTTCCCAGAAACAAAACAATAGACTCTCAATCTTTATAGTAGAACTGACCACCTCTGATACCACTTTTTCATGGCTCATCCCCCGGGGCCCGTGTCCTAACTCGCCCATGCCCGCCTCCCAATGGCTTGGGGTTGGAGACTAGCATCGAAGCCATCAACCTACAAGTGAGATGCATTTTCTTAGGTACATATATACACACACAAAACCACGCCCTAAAAACTAGGAATGAAACATGAATCCAACTAAAAAACCACTATGTAAAGGTACAAGTTGTAAGTCAAATGGTCCAGGACACAAAAAAAATTAAAAACAGGAAAGTAAAAGGATCTCGAGAAATCCATCCTCTAAAAATCCCACCTGATGGTAAGTGTAGAGAAGCTGCTAGAATCCGTAGAAGTATTCCCTACCATCTTGAACTCCCTAAACCTCACGTGGTTCTAGGAAACCAAGTCCTCCGTCTAGGCGTCAATAATATACACAAGACACAACATGTACAAGCAAATACCCTGCAGGGGTGAGTAACAAATTAATTAGTAGGGACCCTGAAACACAATGGATAGGCCACAAAAGAAAGTATACATATGGTAATGTCAGCTCACACATGTATAATATAGAGTATAGAAAGCAAGACCATCAATCATATCACTAAACACCTTGGGTTGTTGGGGTACTTATTCCAAATGAGTATCGTGGGTATGATGGGTCATACAGAGCCACTCCCCACCGTGGGTCTACCGGGTCACACAGAGAAACTTCTCACTAGCCTTGGATTGCTGTTTTAGTCTTCCCTGATAAGTATCGTGGGTATGTTGGGTCACACAGAGCCCCTCCCTAGAGAGGGTGTGCCAGGTCACACATATCTACTTCCCACATTAGTCATCGTACTGAGGTAATCCTTCCTGATGTGTATCGTGAGTTTGTCAGGTCACACAGAGCCACTCCTCATCTTGGGCCTGCCGAGTCACACAGATCCGCTTTCCACTAGGCCATTGTTACTGATCAAAATAGAGTCCATTTTTAGTATTCTTCAGGTCTCAGTCAGCCATAGGATCTCCACATGCAGTGCTCTTGATTCCAAAATAAACTGATACTAAAGCCATTCTTTGTATTCCAATTTCCATGAAAGCCTCATTATATTATGAAAAAAATATCTGCCTCGCCATGAGGGTTCCAATGCTCTAAACAGATTTTCAATCCAATGCCAGGTTTGAGAGATATTGGCATTTTAGTAAACAGGAACCAGTTGCATCTGGGATCGGTCTGACTTTGTCGGACCGACCTGACCAACCCTACCCAAGGGTGCCACATGACCTGACCTGTTTTGAGTTACCCGACCTGACCCGGTTCGGCCTATCCAGTGGTCCAAGCCCATTGGGCCTTACTGGACCCGACCCTGTTCAGTTTTGGGTCCAGCTTGCTGGGTCACCCAGTGACCCGGTCGCATCCAGCCCGGCCCGCAACATGCAGGATGGTTTGTTCCTAACTTGGGCCGCTTGATGGACTGATTTTAATTTTCCGGGCCGACCCACAAAATGAGGACGACTTCATTTCCAGCCTGGGCAACATAGTGGCCCGATACAAAACCCCAAGAAAAGGCACCCTCCCACAGGAAAAAGTGATCCATGGATCAAGGGTTGATCCACGTTTTTTGTGTTAGAATTAAAAATAAGAAAAAAAGTCATATCAAAGAAACCCTTACCTGGAAGAGGTTCATCGTTGGAGCGATCCCTTAGCGTTCGTTTCTCTCCAGTCCAATTCTTTGTGGTTCGTTGATGTCACTGGCGATTCATTGGAATTCATCATTCATCGTTGGAGATGATCCTCGTCATATATTAGTCATAGAAGTTCATTTTTCGATCCATTTATCAAATTCATAAACCCTTTAAAAGAAAAACTTGTCAGAATGTTTTTGTTATACAGCTTCGTTGAGTCGTTATGCAGCTTCATTTATTAAAAAATATATATGTTAAACTTAATTTAATGGGCCATTATGCTACACATTAAGAGCCATAAAATGGATACATTTAATACAACTCATAGTCGCCTCGTCACCATGCTAGAGTGTGAATGTTTCACCTCTCAACGGTGAAGGAAACAAAAAAATAACTTTTTAAGTAATTTTTATTTTTCTCTTGAAAAGTCATGAAAACTAAATTTTTCAGTCAGCCCTAACTGGTTGAATTTAGGTCCTTTCTAGGTGAATCTAAATATTCTAAGAACAATAGTGTTCTCAAATTTTTGATCGAGGAAACAGTTTAAAATTTATAAAAACCTACTCGCACGTTAATTTAAATGAACTAAACAAAGTTCAAAAAATCTATTCTTGGATCCATGGGCCACAGAATCAGGTGATGTCTGAGCATCTGGACTCGAAATAATCCCATATGATTTTTAAAAAAATTACACAGAATTTATGAGACATTAAAAATAGTAATTTTAATGGGAAATACAATGGATGAGAATCATAATATTGATCAATAAGGCATGATGCAATATGATAACATAGAGGAAATATCAGAATGTGGAAACAACTTTAAACATGACATCATAAACTTGGGCCAAGGATAACTAAAAAGACATCATTACATGTTTGAAAAGTGTCATAATGGATTATGATTACACTCTAATATTTTTCATGATGTCTCATGAGTCTAAAAAAATTACCTAATGCATTGGAGCACTATCTGGGCATACCAATCATTTTCTTATCATGTACATGCAAGAAGTTTTACACATAGATCATACAACATTAATATGAATTTTACCAATTTTAATCCCATGATAAAGAAGTGTGGGTTACATAAATTGAATTCCTAAATCAATGAAGGATGATTAAATTTAATTTAATACATTTTATTGGAAATGATAATGGTTATTCACTAAACAAATGATGTGCATGTAAAATCGCAGTGCAATTTCCATAGAAAATCAGGGGTATATAATGGTTCATGGGAGGGATTAAATAGATAAATGGGTTATTAATCAATTTAAAATAATAAGGTAAGTAATATATATGTGTTATAATATACCCCTACATGAAAAAATAGAAAACATAAGGCATAACATAAAGGAGGATCTTGAATAAAGAGGAGAAAGAAAGGATCCATTACCTTTATAGAGTTTTTCTAAACATCTGAAGGAGATTCTTGAGAGATTGGGGGAACCTTGGTAGAGATATAGAGAGGAAAGGGATGATTATAATCATGTTATATGGTTTTTTAGTGATGGGAAATGAGATTTTGGGGGGGTTTATATAGGAAAAGAAAGGGTAGTATTTATTATTTCCGAAACGTAGGTTTTGGACTCGACAATAATGTATTGAAAAAAACAAGACTTCCCATGATTTGTTTCTAGGTTTTCTACCAAAGTTAAATTGTTTTCATTATTTTTTAAGGAAAAGAACTTAACTTATTAAAAATAATACTCTTGGTGATGTGGAAGTGAGTCATGTTTATAAAAATTAATTTTAAAAAATTAAAATATAATATAGGTTTTGGAGGGTTCATAAAAGATTTATAAAAATTTTCAAATAAACAGAAAAAAATTATATTAAAGGGTAAAGATATATTTAGTCATAGATAAATTTTATGTAATTTATTCATTACTTTTAGGATTTTATGTTGTCATAATATACACTGTATATTCATACCATTTTTAATTTCAACCCAAAAAATAGACTGTCTCAGAAAATTATGAAAAAATAACCATTGAATAATTTTGACATGATGATTCCAAAAATAATACTTATTTTATCAAAATAATTCTCTATATATGAAAATTGAAACTTTTAAACTGAGAATACTTATTTATTATGGAATACTGGGTTTTTTGAGAAAAAAATTTTCTAACCCTTAAAAAAATTATATTTGACTTTGTAAAATTATATTATAATTCATAATAAATAAATAATATTTAATGGAAATATTTTATAAAAATATAATTTATTTAAAAAATCATTAAATTCATAAAAATAGTGTTTTGATCTAAATTTTACATCTTCAAAAAATTTAATTCGTGTTTCATCGTATCAAAATACATCTTATAAAAATAATTTATTTAATAATTTATAATGTAAATAAATAAGGAATAAATATATTCATTATCTTATTGAATATAGAAATTACATAATCATACTATTATAGTCCTGATTCATAACCCATTATTAGAGTTGAGAATTCTCTAATGGTAAGTTGTGTGACTGCGAGATTCTCATGGGGGGGGGGGTTCAATGAGCATAGTTTAGGTTGTGATATTGATGATATTGTAATTCTCTTGTAAACAATGTTTTCATGATTTAGTTATTGGATCTCAGAATGGGATTGGTCCAGGGAAAAACCTATTGATGATATCTCCTTCGAAATATCTGATAAATGGGCTTTATATGGTATGATCCTACTGCTTGAGGTCATCACTTATTTTGTCCCTGTCAGTAGGACTTTATCATAACCCTTACTATATACTAATCTTATGATCATTATTAAATGACTGTATTATCAATGGATATGATTATTAACAGTCTTTTAAATCTAATATTTTTTAAGAGGGGTGTCTTTTTCAAATAGACCAAGATAATTTTTATTAAATACAAAGAGATATTACATGAGACGAGAATAAGGGATTTTGTTACAGTATTTTTCAAGAATAATATTAAAATTAGATGGCAACTCTTCTAACAAAGTTAGTTCCTTTTATTTACATTATTTGAAAGCTCATCTGATACCGTGTTTGCTTCCCAGTACACATGTGTGACAATGTAATTGAGACTTGAGATAATTTTGATTGATTCTATCCATCTAATAGTGATATTCCAAGATAGGTGGATCATAAAATTTTATATAGTTTGAAAAAATATTATAGAATCATATTCAATACAAATATTATCCAAGAATTTTAGTCTAGAATAATGTTAAAAATGAATAACTCTAATCATTCCAACCCCTAACGAGGAGGAGATTCCACAAGTTCCAGAAAAACATCCAATGACCTTTATGTTATGATCTTTAAATAAATCACCATAGCCTGTAATACCCAAGTTACCTTTTGAAGCTCCATAGACATTAATTTTTATCCATCCTTAGAGGAGAACCTACTAGAAGACCGCAAGAAAACATTCTTGATGCTTATAATTACTAGGAACACCATTTTTTTTTGAAGAACCATGAAATATTGAACTGAATTAAAACAAGTATCCATACTGTACAAAATTGGCCTCTTTGGTTACTCTAATGAGATGATCAAGAGTTACTTTGAGGAATAAGTGAGTCTTCCCTTGTGTGATGGCATTTCAGCCACTCCATATAATGTTCATGTTTTCTTCTACAACCACTAAACATAGGTTATTAATTTGACGATCATCCTGCATAGTTGTACAGTGTTGTATAATAGTAACAATGTTGGTTGTTTTTGGTAGATTTATTTCAAATATTTCATAGAGTGCTTCATAGAGTGTAGAGGCTATGGCACATGACCATAATAGATGTGTGATATCCTCCCTCTGTTAGTTTTTGAACGTATACCTAAAACAAAATAAAACTCCAAAAGATTATAAGAAATCATCAGTATAAAGCCAACTATGTGAAATCTTCCAAGTAAGGTTCATCCTTGAAGGCCTGATCCAAGGTCTATAAAAATTTTTGAGCTAAGAAAAATCTTTATATGATTAAAAATTAGAATGATATAAATTTTTGGAATCCAGAATTCCATTTCGAGAAAAGTTCCCAAATTAAGGTATCCTTGTGAGGTGAAAATACATAATTATTGAGTTGGTTGAGGAAGTTTTGAGTCATATCCTTATTAGTAGTAGTCAATAAGTCATGAATTGAAATAATAGTGTCTAGAGGATGATGGTTAGGTTCAAAAGAAGAGATAATAGGTGTACCCATCCAATTTTCAAGCCAAAAATTAAGAGAGGACTCCCTACAAGAAATCTATATGGGGTAAGACAAGGTATTAGCAAAAGAAGAATTGATGGCTGGAAAAATCAATGAGACCATATAAGAATTATTTCCCCTTTTTAGTTTGTCACAGAATCTATCTCTAAGAAAGAAAAGATCCACTAAGTCACTAATAAGTATATTCCATGTAAAGAAAGATTGTAGGGATTTATTGGATTACTTGATGTTTTTGATTACTAGGACACCACTATCTATGGGTTTGAAACATTTCTTCCAAGAGATAGTGACCTATTTTATTTCTAGGGTGTTTCTACTCGAAACTAAGTTCTTTATGTTGAAATTAAGGTGTCTAAGTAGATAAATATTGTATTTATAAATCATAAAAGAGTGAACCAGTTTGGAGATATCAATGTATTTTACTAGACAGATCCTATCGACTATGGAGAGAGACATACCTTCATAGGAAGAACGTTATTTCATTATTTGGTAACAAATATTGAGGAAATGATTGGACTTAGTTATTCCCCATTAAATAATAACTTCAATATAATGATTGGGCATGAATTCTTCTTTGATTCCTAGATCAAACAAAATTTGAGATCTTCTAGCTATTATAATGCTCTTCCTGAAATAAATTAAATACTTATTCCAATTGATAAATTTCCCTAAAAAACCTCACAGTGAGATAGGTCTCTCTTTATATTTTTGATATTTCTTTTATCTCCTTTCAAAAAAATGATCATGTCATCAGTATAAATGATGTGAGTAGGAGTATATAGATTCTTTGAAGAAATAATAGGTTTATGTTTTCCTTTATCCATCATATGTGTGAGAAACCTGCTAATATACTCTCCTGATATGGATAAGAGAAAGGACAAAATAAGGTCACCTTGTCTGAATCCCTTTAAAAAATTTAAAATACCCCTTTATAGAACCATTAATAAACACAGAGATACGAGAAGACTCAAAATGATATTTCACACAATTTATAAAAAGGTCATTGATACCGAAGAAATGAAGAAATTTATAAATAAATCTCTAAGACATATAATAGAAAGATTTTTTGATATTCATCTTTAGAGAAATACAACAACCTATTAAAGTTTTCTTAAGGAGGTTGACACATTCTAAGGCCATGATAATGCAATCTTGGATAGATCTTACTTTCACAAAACTAAATTTGTTCCAAGAGACAAATTTAATTGTAATTTTCGTGAGTGTATTGGAATGGTTTCTAGTTATAATTTTATAACTAGTGTTGATGAGATAAATGAGTTTGAAAAGATGCATATTAGAGGCATTTTCGACCTTGGGAATGTGGGTTAGTAATTATGAATTAATACCATGAGGTAAAACGCCTATAGGTAATAATATTTTAACCAATCCACATACATCCCAATAAATGACATCCCAAAAATTCTAGAAGAAATAATTAGAAAAACCATTAGGTCCCAGGGCACTGTCAGGTTTAAGGTTGAAAATTACTTCTTTTATCTCAAAGTTAATAGGGATACTAGAAATCCTGTTGTTATCCTCATCAATTACCATGCTTGGAATAATTCCATCTTCTAGGTCCTTGTTGAGATTAGGACCATTAAAAATATTTGAAATATAGGTGACAATATGATCAGTTGGGGATTTCTCATTATTAATGACTTTGTCCAATTCTTTTAGTAGAGTGAGAGGCTTACAAGCCTTCCTAGTCGTTTGGAGAGCATTATAAAGTTTTGTGTTTCTAACCCCATTATTTAACCATTTTACATTCAAAGTTTCATTTTTAGTTTGTTTTTTAGGGACATCAGAGAAATCATCTTAGAGGTGAGCACAATTTGTAACTAAATATTCACCTCAAATTTAGAATAGGTGGCCTTAGATATCATTTGGTTATGTCTGTCTTTAAAAGAAACAATATCATTCTCCATATTGTTGTAATTTTCTATGAAAAACCCCTTTAAATTATACTCTAAAATCTTTAGCTCCATGCTACAATTTGAGGATACTAGTAATGAGTTTTACCAAAATAGGATTATGGTCAGAGTTAATCCTTGGGAGGATGATTCTTGAGATGGTATCCCATTTATCAAGAGATATATCATTAGATAAGTCTCAATCATGTTTGATAGAAATCATTATAGTGTTATGCCTTCTATACCAGGTGTATTTTTTCAAAAAAATATTAATTTAAATCAAATTTTTTCCTTCAATTCATGTCTTTAACTCCCTTGAAGACATAGTAGGATGGGTAACTCCCATTATTTCCCTTGGGAATAGGATGTCATTAAAATCTCCAAGAATGATCCACGAGCCTTGAATCCCATGGTTAGTAAACACTATATTCAATCAATGCATTATCCTTTCATGGTATTTATTCTTATCATAAATGAAGGAGTAACAGAAGTGGACATTAGAGATGATGACTTAATAGTTTATCATCTATTCATCAACATTGAAGGAAGATGAAACACTAATATAATCATGATCAAAGACCCATAATGTATCAATTTGAATGAATTTGTGTAAGGAGGTGGTAGTTTCATTATTTTCCACTACTTGATAGTTATAAAAGAAGATATTCATTTGAATCTGTTTTTGGGGGCGGAACCCCTTTTTTATTTCCTCCTGATGTTGTATTCCTGGTTGATTTTTTGGTTGGTGGAACATTTGTAGTGTCATTCCTAGTAAATTCAAAATGATCTATAGGAACAAGATTTATTAAAGGAACTTTAATTCTTTGACTTGCATCTTTAGAGTGTTTTAAATTCCCTTAAACATAGATGGTGTCTTGATTTATATCAATATATTCTAGAATTTATAGATTCACAGTGTGTTTCATAGGAGAAGTAGCAGAGTCACTTAAGAATATGTCATCAGTTGGTGTTGACATTGCTCTATCAACAGAGGAAACAATATTGGTGTCCTGTGCTTTGTCAAAAACATCTATCAGTTTCAAGTTCTCAGCATGTATATCAAGAATGTTTCTATTAATAGGAGATGAATCATTATCACGACCTCACTGGTTTGGGGTGGGGCTTTCACGAGTATTAGTAATACCCTATGATGGAGTTGTGATTACATGGTCATAAACTCATGCTACATGATTATACTATGTTAGTGTAATCACTGATCTGTTATTAGAGGTAATCACCTTATTTGGATCATAATTTTTGGTACATAGTGGACTATCAATAATTTTATCATTGGAAAGAGATTATATTCTTTCAATAGTAGTTGAAGGATTTACTCCAGAAACATTATCAATGTTCACTACATAAGGAGATTCAAGACATCACATGTTTGTATAATTTTAGTAGTATCCTTCTTACTAAAATATTTAATTTCATAATCATATCTATATTTAAAGGAAGTGATAAAATTTAGATTATATTGTGGAAGATCAAGAGTTATGTTATCTTCTTCAATTTACATTTCTTCTTCTTCAACAAGAATTACCCATGATTTATTTGTTCCAGGATGAGTTGTTTGATTCTTTACCCTTTTAGGATCATCCATATTCTTTGATGAATCCCCCTTTTTTAGGAAAATACCTTTACCTTTTTCCTTCTAGACACTCCTTTCGATGCAGTAGCATCAGGTGGTGGCTTTACCTTTTTATGAATAACCCTATAATTAACAAAGGAGTGTTCAAAATTTTTGCATATATACAAAAATAGAGAATTATATTCATAAAAAACCTTGATATCATCTTTGTGATCATTTTAAATGAAGTTAGTAGTCTATGGAAGTTTTAATCTATGTTGTAATCAACCTGTATCCAAGCATAGAGACATAGCTATCCATTTTTGGTGTGTTGGTCTAATTTCTAGGAAATTATAATACAGGAGGCAATGTCATTAAATATATTTGGAAGGAAAAAAACCTAGGTCAAACCATGGAGTCTAATCCAGATCTAAGACGAGGTATTTTTTGAGAATAGGGGTTAATGTTGACATCCCAATCCAAAATTCTCAAGAATCCATTATTTAGGTGTAGGTTTCTAAAATTCCAAGCTAAGCTCAATTCGTCCTTGCTTCCTAATATGATATGAGAATAAAATTATCTTATTGGGATTAGTCTCAAATTTACAAATCCCCAAAGGTCTGAAATTCATGATTTAATATTAGTAAAGGACCATGGTTTGTCTCCTCCTGAATACATAATTCTCCCATGTAAGGAAAATATTCACACATCTAACCTCTATAGAAGAGATTAAGGGTCCACAACAACTAAAAATACCCCATTATCTATCCTTATAAATTTGCGTGGTTTATATGAGGCACTAGTGAAGAGGTTAGAGACTTGAAGGGCTACAAAAAATGAGATACAATTGTGTATAATGGTAGAATATTTCATACTCAAATCTGCATCTTGTGTATTCTCTTTTGGTTGCTCAAAAACCACATCTTTGAACGAATGTTACCATTCCATATTGAATGAGTCCATGTGAGATGAAAAATATGCCAAATTGAAGAATAAAAATCTCATAAAATCACCAAATCCAAAGCTTGATCTTGTTTAATAGTTGAAGTTGCATTTCCCACAAGATCTATCTTCTTAAATATGATATAACTTATAATTATCCAAAATTGTTAAGACCCCTTCCCTCCAAAGGCACCCCCAGGGCCAAAAATGGAGAAAGGGATATAATGACCCCTTAGTTCCACCTCCAGTAGGCCGTGGGTTGATGAATAGAACCAATGGTGTAAAAATATCACAATATGGGAGGCATTATCCTCTATAATATAAATAGGATTAAGAGATAATATGAATCAACCATGAGAAAATCCATGAAATAATATAACAGAAATCTAAATACCATGACACAATGTATGTATAAATAATATTGATACAGATAAAATTATCCAGAGTAAATAATCCAAAAAAGCTAAAGCAACGAAACAACAACAATTCCATGGTCTGAGATAGTAATGTCTAGTTAAATCCATGAATTCCTCCACAAAACCAAAATATTAGTTTATATATGTATGGTGAGAATACAAGTATACACAGTAGGAAGACCAAAGTCCCCCGTGGACATGTGAAAGAAGCATAATAATTCACTCGTGAGAAAACAGCAGAACCAAACCATACCTATACAGAAATACTTACCAAACCAATCATCACTATGGATCACTCACAAAATATCATATCCAAGTATAATATAATAATAATAATACGAGTATCGATAATTAGTACCATGAACCACTTTACCATCGGTATGCTGCCTTTATACCCCAATGACGTACTTCCTGGTTCTCCAACCCCCTCAATATATCTAATCATTCAAAGAACCCCACATAAAACTGATCATCACATCACGTCTCACTTCAAGTCACTTGGCCCCCAAACAACCAAGATGAATCTAACCATCACGTAACGAGAGAGTTATGATATCATGACCATGTATTACATCAACCTCATGTCCTCCTATTTCCATTTACAAACCCCACCATAAACCATCTTAACATCTCATTTGAAAACACATGGGTAAACACATCTCACCTTTCTTGAAGACACCTGGGCCAGTGTCCCAAAAACAAGATCATATAATGGCTCACCCAAAAACACATGGTCCATCTCATCACATCTCAACATTGGTACTTTTGAATTATGTACATCATATCCCTTGCATGTCATCATAGTCTAGAATAAGGAATAGGGAAGAGTGAGTAGCTAGTCATAAATCCTCACCACTGATATGTTTGAAAAAACAACCCCAAAACATTTGGTTGTCAGCACTGGGTGATCGAAATGGGTGGCACATGTATATAAAATACATGGAAAATTAAAGGTGTATATATATATCCCAATCACAAGCACATCCTTTCGTTACCTAACAAGTACTAACCATTTTCAAATATCCTCCACTTCCACTTCCAAAACTATATGCAAGACACCACATGAGCTACACATGAGCCACAAGCCACTCCCCACCTTTAATCCACATTTATCCACTTTTCAGATTCACATTACTAATTAGTTCCATTCCATTATCATTCAGTCATTAGACATTCACATTCCATTAACCCATCCAAACCCCAACCATTCCACTTTCATTATTATCATTTCACATTCCATTACTATCCTACCAACCATAATAGCATAGCACACAACAAGCAGCACAACCCAACAACAAGAGCCCCTTACACCTTCCATCACATCATAACCACTTTAATATCCCATCCACACAACCGTACTACAACCACCATCATATCCCCACTGCACAACTGCATTACAAATCACCCTATACCAGATCACAACCACATATCCAATCCACACCTCATATCAGAACACCCCATCTCATTTGACAAAAAAAATCACTGCCCACACACCACACTGACAAAACAATCCATACCACTCAACTACTTCCATAAATTTATTCCATATTACACACAAAAAATAATTTTCATACTTGAAATACAGGTTATTTATCACTTTTAGTTCATTATTTAAGGGCATTCTCACACAATCCATATATATTGGGGAAAAATTTTCATTAGTTGAATATAAGTTGTTAGCTAATTTCAATTTTATATGATATAAACCAATCAAAAGAACATAGTAGACACAAAAAATTTCATTCGTCTTAAAAATGGCCCCCAACGACAACAATATTTAGCAAGGAATTATGCATATAAAATCATAATATCAATCATAATAAAATATTATAAATGCATGTGATTCAGATTCCCCTTCCCCTTTTAAACTAATTTATCCAGTTTATTTGTCTTTATTAATTTGGATGAAACTTTTTACATACAGATAAACAAAATCAACACTCCCTAAATGATACACATAAATAGAAATGAAGGATAATTTTCTATATGTAGAAAATAATCCTCACTTGACTCAATACACCAAAACTGGGGGGCAAGAAAAGACTGACACTAGAAGGAACATGAACCATTGAAACAAGATTACATGACCCCAAGGAAATTCTCTTGAACATATCATCTTAAGATAAATAAAGCAGAAAGGGATGAAATGTAGGATCTTCATCTTTAGAGTAGACAAATACAGAATGTTTTGGATTTTAGATCGAAACAGATTTGATTTACTATATTTTGAGGATATCGTTAAAGTCCATTGAAAATAAATATTTTACATCCCATATTATCAGAAAAAATAAAGGGTATAATTATCCTTGAAGAAATAGATTTTGAATACCTTGGATTCACACCACCGAAGGAATCACAAAGCCATTTCCATGTGACTGGTGGAAGAATTCCATGAACCCAAAAGCATATGTAACTGAAGCCCCATGTAACTATTTTTCATTTTTTCAAAATCACCATGTATTTGAAATCCCCATGTATCAAAACTCCCCACATAGCCAAAATTCCCAATTATACAAACTACCCATATATCTGAACTCCCCATGCAGTTGAACTCCCCACATAGCAGAATTTACCACCTAATAGAACTCCTTAGGTAGCCAAACTCCCCATATAGACAAACTCCCCATGTAATCGACCCCCCCACATAGCTGATTTATTAGCATAGAAGATTCCTACGCATAGAGGATTGGATCACGTAACTAATTCCTATGGCTGCGAACAGCTCTAAAAAAATATGGGGAATAGGCCCCAAACACCTTCTCAACTCCTCCCATCCTTCTCCAAACACCTCTAGATTACCCACAAACGCCTTAACCACAAGATTTCATAAAATGTAATGGGTAGTAATGTTTATGAAATTAAATTAGATACCTATCTAACAATTATATTCCTCAACAATCAAAAACCAACCCATATGGAATGAGGGAAAATTTCCAAACAACCACCCCATGAGATACCTCTCAAGGATTTCATCTTGACTGAAACCCTACCACCAACCAAACACTCCAACCAAAATCCTCCTCTACCCCT
Organism: Viscum album; assembly: GCA_963277665.1. Taxonomy (NCBI): domain Eukaryota; kingdom Viridiplantae; phylum Streptophyta; class Magnoliopsida; order Santalales; family Viscaceae; genus Viscum; species Viscum album. The sequence continues at coordinate 392,361 of CAUJRU010000205.1, forward strand.
CATAACAAATTACATAACCAAATAATACTCTACAAAACCCAAACAAAAAACTTCTACAACCAACCAACTACACCACCCTAAACATACAAATTACGTAATTCCATCATCCATGTGAATATATTATCCACTATGGGTAACACTGACTCACCCACATAGGTTTAATTGTATCAGAATATAATGTGTAAAAATTAGGAATCAGGTAATCCCCTTTTCATATGTCAGAGTTTTATCACACATCACACACCAGGAATGAAACTCATCTCACAAATAAAATGGGATCGAACATCATGCATAAAATCGCAAAGAATACAAATAAAGTAATTAACTTTCCCATGTAAAGATATTATCAAATTTGGGTGGAACTAACTCGATCACATGGTTTAAATAATATCAAAGTATAACACATCATAATTAGGGTTTAGGTGTCCCATTATTTTTATGCTTGAAATTTTTAATCAAAACTCAGACATGGTAACACAACAAGATTAACCACACATTAAGAAGGAACCAAAATCAAGGGTACATAACTAACTAAGTATACCTTGAACAATCTCTAGCCCCTTTGAAGATGCCACTACCACTATCTATAATTGACCACACCTAGCTCCTCAGCCTTTATACTGATGTAATCCTCTACAACCATGTTTTGGATTAGTTACCTAATCATTAGGAACATCCTACAGTCTACCTCCACCAGCTCCATCTTCTCTCACTAGAGCATAAGCCTACTGCCCCTCCTGCTAAAATGGACTTTCTGGAAACTAATGGAGAAAATACTACTAAAATTGGACACCTATATAAAGATGATCTTGAATATTTACTAGGAATTGGTTCTAGAGATTTCAAAAAACCCAATTGAAAAATAACTCTGACCCCAAACCCTTTGGAAAAGTACAGAAACTACTGGCCACTGAAGGTCAGAATGGAGGCTACTAAGGATGAATCCTGATTGGTCAAAAACGTGAATGCCCTAGAACATGATACCCTCCACCTAAAACTCTAATACTAAAGAAACCCTACTATATACCACCTCATGGTAAAACATCTCATGATTGTATCCACTAGATCACCTCATCATTCTTCTAAACCTCTAGATACATTGGTAACATAAAAAGAGTAACTACATACTGGATTGAAGGATAGAGTGACTAATCACAATGTCATTCATGAGACTCATCATTAGAAACTAATCTATGGAAAAGCGTAGGAGATCCTTAAACATGATCCCCATATCCCACACTAACATACTCCCTTGTAAAAGAGAGAGTATCTCATGTCACTTCACTGTCTTCAAGGTCAATGAATGAAACTTTGGCTAGAAATATTTCTAAAAGTTGACTCACATAACACCTGCCTCCTTTCAATCACCTAGATACCACATCCACTATTGAAACACAACTCCTCACATCAAACTAATTTCCCAAGGGACCCAGTAATCTATCGAGTTCCAGATCAAATTGAAGGCAATATCAAGCTCCTCTAACCAGCTCTCTACCTCCTCATCCGAAACATTTCCCTAGTACTTCCCCAAAACATTTAATTGAAAATCATATAATTTCCTTTTCCAATTATCATATTCCTCAATTGGATCAACCCTCCGATAATCAACTAGGTCAACCTGCTAAATATCCACCGCCAGAACCACATGCGAACAACAACATGAATCCATAGATAAAAATGTAATCATGTATTTTCTAATATCAGTAGTATGGTATATTATTAATATTTATATATTTCATTTTAATCCTTTTCAATTACCAAAACAAATAAACCCAATTAATACTATAACACAATTTATCATGATGCATATAGATCTCCTTGGTCTTTACCATAAAAACAGGTCCACCTCACTTGGTTATTGAATAAGATCCGAGTATTTGAACTAATCATGGGGGGACCTAAATGTAGTGCCCTATCTAGTCGCCCTATCCTATGTTACACACCAAGGTCAACTGTCACCGTTATGTTACCAACCCATGAAACCCTCATAGTACCTAACTCCATAGTCTATCATATCTATCAATAATTATCCCCCAATACCATTATGTCATGACCGCCAAAACTCCAAATGCACCCCTTATAGGGATAAAATTAAGAAAGAGAGATAATGACCCCCCTGAGTCCCACATACTGTAGGCCTTAGGATGGAGACTAGCATAAAGGGTGTAAAAATCTCACAATATGGGAGGAATTACCCTCTATAATATAAATCAGATCGGGAGATAAGATCTATCAAACAGAAGAAACTCCATGAAAAAATACAAAAGAAAGCTAAAAACCATCCGACAATGCATGTATAAATAAGACTTATATAGATAAAATTTCCAAGATAAATACCCACAATAAAATCTAAATTAGTGACACGAAAACTATCCCATGGTCAGAGATAGTAATGTCTAGGATGGTCCACGAAGTCTTATAGGAAACCTGAAAATCAGTTTATATACATTGGGTGAGAATACAGGTATACTTAGTTGGAAGATCAAAGTCTCTCACGCACATGTGAATGAAGAATACTAGTGCACCCATGAGCAAACAATAGAACCAAACCAAACCAATAAAGGCATACTAACCAAAATCATCCTCACCATGGCTCACTCCTAAAATATTGCATCAAAGTATAATAACATAATAAAAACCATATTGATAAAGGGTACCCCACATTTCATTCCCACTAGGATACGAATATCAAACCCTAATGATGTGCACCATAGTGATCCCACCTCCTATGTAAACCTCATCATTCCAAGTACCCCACATGAAAATCACTATCACATATCACCCAAAACGCCTAGCCCCTAAGAACCCGACATCCATCTAACTATCACATAAACATAGAATAGGGTATCAAAAACATGTATAACATCAGAATCACTTACTCCTCCTACCATGAATGACCCCCACTATAAACCATATCATCATGTCACCTAAAAACAATTAGTCTAACACAACTCACCTCGCCTGAAGACACCTGGGCCACCACCCCACAGGCATGATCATATCACACCTCTCTAGAAAACACCTGTTCTATCACATCAAATATCGATAGTGGCATTTTTTTACTTCTATCCATTATATCACATTAATGTTACCATCTGTTGGAATAGGGAGTGGGGAAGAGCGGGTATCCATTCATCCATCATCACCATAAGGATATTGGGTAAAACACCCCCAAAAATTTGGTTTTCGACACTAGGCGCTTGAAATGGGTGTGGTGAATATAGAAATTGAAAGGAACATACCAGGGATATATATATATATATATATATACACATATTCCACACACAATCCCATACTAAGGGTTCAAAACAAGCACTAAATATCTCACAAGATCCACCACTTTCGCTGCCAAAACTATACATAAGACACCACACAAAAAACATATGAGCCACAAGACACTCCCAAATTTTATTGAACATTTATCCAATTCCTTGATTTAAAATACTAAATAATTTAGTCCCATTATCATTCATTCATTTTCCATTAACATTCAATAAACCCAACCAAAACCCTAGTCATTCAACTTTCATTATTATCACTTCACATTCCATTAATATCTAGGTAACTAGCACAACACAACACACAACATGAAGCAACAAAAAATAGCCTAACAACCACATCCACTTCCAGTAACCATCACATCACAACCACTTTCACATCCCCACTGCACGACCACACCACATTCACCCTCGTAACCCTGATACAAAACCACATCATAAATCTCCCCATACCACATCACAACCACATATGACAACTACACCTTTCATCACAACACCCCATATCCTCTGCCAAAATAAAATTAGTACCCACACACCACTTTAGAAAAACAAGACATACCACACAACCGCTTCTAGAAAAACATTCCACATTAAACATAGTAGAGAATTTTTATATTTTACATAGGGGTTCTTTATCATTTTCACTTAATTATTTAGGAGCATTATCACGTAATCTACATATCCAGGGGAAACCATTTAATTATTTTACTATAACTGGTTATCTGATTTCCTTTTTAGGTAATATCAAACAATCACAACAAACACAAGAGACACAACACATTTCATCTAGCCAAAACAAGTCCCCCAATGGCCGAAATTTTCAGTAAGGCATTACACATATATAATTATAATATCAATCATAATAAAAGCTTGTTAAAGCATGTGATTTACATTTCCCTTCCCTCTTTAAAATTCATTTATCCAATTAGTTTATCTTTATTAATTTGGATGCAACCACCTCCATACAGATAAAAAAACCCGCCCCACATGATACACATAAGGATAAATGAAGGATAATTCACTACATAGAAGAAAAAATCCCCACTCGACTCGTTTAACAAAATCAGGGGGCCCACATAATATTGAAATACTACTAGAAGAAACTAGAACCATGATAGAAAAGTTCCACAAATCCATGGAAAGACAATCAAATTTCTATTCTTGCGAGAATGAAAGAAGAAAGGGATGAAGGGTTGGATATTCATATTTACAGTGGAAAGATATGGAATGGTTACGATTTTAGACCACAATAGATTTGATTTACCAGATTTTTAGGATCCCATTATACTCCATGTGGAATGACTCATTTACACCCTGGATCATCATAGAAAATCCAAGGTATAATTATCCTTAAAGAAAAAGACTTTGAATACATCATATTCGCACTACTGAAGGGCTTGCATGTAAATTTACATGATAATTATGAAAGAATTCCATGTGGCTGAAATCCCATGCGGATGAAGACCCATGTAACCATTTCTTATTTAGCTAAACTCCCCATATAGGTGAATTCCTCACACAACGAAACTCCCCATGTAGCCAAAATCCCCACATAGCTAAAATCCCCATGTAGCCCCAATCCTAGTAGCCTTCACTCCCTATATTTTAACATTATATGGATCACGATGAAAAAAATTCCCATTTAATGGTTTAAATTCCTCTATTACCATGTTTCCGACACCTATAATCCAAGTATTAGCAAATTGATTTAGCCTTTGAATATCTCCCATGTTGTAACCTTTCTCTATGTGATTCTCTTCAAATTTTAATTTTTCGAATTAAATAATATTTTTTGGTACTTGAACAAACTTCTATCACATTGTTATGTTTACAAAATCCATAATATGTTCAGTATCTTTGTGATTCATTTTATCCAACCTACTTTTATTAGAATTTTGGGTGTTACTCCTAGTAGTGACCATGATATGAACTTATGGAATCCAAACATCTTGAGGTATAAAATGTGGACCGAGAAAAAGTTTTTCCTTATCAGTATTCCCTACACGCTAATCCATGCAAAAAAATATATCATAAATTATTTCGTCAAACCATTCTAGAGGAAAAAATAATGACACTGCATTATCACTACTATGGGTCCACCCCTGTCTAGGCTAGGAACTCCTGATCACTACCCCATCTTTTATTGTTATTTGTTCTAATAAATATTCTATAAATTCCAAAAATATTATAACAAAATCCAATCTATCAATGCATATTGGTTGTCCTATTGGATGAGAATACTACAATCTATGTTCTTCATGTCTCATTATTGGAAAAGTTTAGTGAATTTCCTTTGCACTAAATGTAGAAGGTGGAGAGACGTTTTCCATAATCTAGAACACTATTGAATCATGAGTCACCCTCAGACTCATCCCTTCCACAAATATATATATTTTGAAGTGTATACTATGCTATGTTGCAAACTAGATAAGTTCATGCACTTCTTCCCATAAGGACTGCAACTACTCAAGGTTCTCCAAATATACCCTAGAAAGAGATTTTATAGACATGATTAGTTATTTAATCTCATCTGCCTATGTTCCAAATAACAACTATATCTCTAACTAATCTATAAAAACTCTAGAAACTATTATAATAAGATCACTCATGATAAAATCATTATAAATGGTCTTAAACGACCACACAACAGTGAAAAAATATATTGAAAATACCATAGAAAATGTATCAGTTCCTCTTCCTCTTCTTGTGTAGCACAAAAATTGCAAAAAATTATCATTACTTCCACTCGATATTCGACACTCAAGATACACAAAAAAAACATTTTTCTCATGAATTCCAAAAAGTGTTCAGCTAGCTCTAAATGACCTCTCTGCATAGAGATCACATATCTCAGTCATCTTCCTCTCTCCTCGAGTTTATCAAACCATTATCAACAACTCTCAATGAAAGAAACAATTTTTTATGTATATAGCCTAATGATAACGGCACTAAAGAAATAGGTAAAATAAAAATTATATTTCTATATAGGAACAAGAGGAATTGGGTCATAATAGGATAGTAGGATTAGATAGTGGTAGAAGAAGGATCTTCATAGAAGACCACTTCCCCGAGTTCCAAGGTCGATCCGCCAAAGGACCATACATCTAAGCTACCAAGTAGAATTGATATACTGTTAATTATTTTTTTTTTGTAATTTATTCATTTATAACATTTATTTTACATATTTATTCATTAAAATTTAATGTTATTAATATGTATTAATCTTCATTTTAATATATATTCATTTTAAATAATTTTTATAATTATTAAAACTAATCAATTTTTTAATGTTTTTGAAGTCTATTAATTTTTAATTATTCAATTTCACTAATTTTTAACATTCATACATTTAATATCATATATTATTTAATAATGTTATTTATTTTTTTAATTTTTTTTAAAAATTTATCATATTTATACATATATATTTTAATATTCATTTATTTTAGTTTCAACATTTTTTATCATCTCTTCAAAAAAGGGTTGATAAATATAGGTTTTATTAGTGCTAAAATATTTATCACAAATAAAATCTACATTTATTAGTGCTATGATTTTACTACTACTAAATATAGGTATTTATAAGTGTTTTTTAGAAGATATAATGATATTTAATATTAATTATTATTATTATAGCACTAATAAAACCCATATTTATCAGTGCTTTTTAGAAAGAGCAGATAAAACTCTTACCAGTATTATAAATTCAACTCTAAAAATCCCACTTATTCACATTGTTCAAGATCTCATTTTTGTTTTCCTCGACCGCCTATCCCCCTAAAACTTATCAAAAAATAGATCCTATGAAAACCTAAGGTATGTGATTATTTTTACTCGTCTTTAGTTGAGTTTGCAATGTTTCATACATTTTATCATTAATTATTCTTATATAATAACACATCATCGATTCAACATCATAAATAATGAACCTTTCATATTAAATGAATGTTTGAAAGCATTTTTGAGTTTTAGTAATCATTCCATTTATATGGTTATCATCATCTAAATTCCTTGACCTCATAGAATGAGGAATATTTTTCATTTTTGGTTATTTGATGAATCACCCCAACTGCTCAAATCATTAGCATAGAAATTATAAGATGGTACTCCAGTTTGGTACCCCCACTAAGATGTGGGTTGGATTTGGTTTCTTCCACAAATATCTAGATAAATATTAGTATAAAAATTTTCAAGCTAATACAATTCACATGCGTTTTCATTTGGAGTGTCCCAATTCAATAAATTTATTATCGTAGTAGTTTCTTCCCTTACTGACACCATATATGATTTCTTCCACTTTCATTATATAATTGTTCCTAATTAGTAAGTGGGTCATTCTTTTTAGTAAATTATTTCTCTTGGATGAAATTTCATTCATTCTGAGCACTATTGGGATTCTTGAAGCCAAAATTTCGATCTTTTTCTATTAACTATATTGATTCATCCCATTTGGGTAGACCCAAAAATTTATCTAAACCCTGGTCCCAGTTATGGGGAATCTTATAAATCTATTTAATTCTCCACATAGGCTTCCATTCACTCTTTAAATTCGAATTATTACCATAATTCAAAACATCCATATTTAATACCGTTTTGTCTAAACCTTGTCCCTAGTTACCGCTGCGAAATTTTTATAGAGTTTATTCTCTCTATTTTTATAATAAAGTTGAGTTTTTTAGGTGATCCTAGGTAGTTGGACTTCTTATCCAATCATTAGTTTGATAGGGGGATTTTTTTGATCCCACTAAGACACTTCATCAGCTTTTGTTCAAGTTGATTATTAATTCCATCTCTAATAAGAATTTTCATTTCTATTATTTGATCCGTCATCCCCACCATGTGTATTTTTCAAATTTGAAGCATACATAAATCCATAATTTGATTGTTCATTAGTTTTTCTTGTTTCTTGAGAAACCCAAATTGATACTTCTAGTTCATTGGATTTAATTTCAAGAGTTTCTTGAAACAATGGGTTCTCAATATCCGGTGATTGGGCCCTATCAATGTTTTCATCATTTGAGAAAAGATCATCAACTTTAGATCCTATACACTTGGTCACTCAACCACCACCTTTCACTCCACGTACCTAGTAGTTAAATGAATAAACATCAAATCACCCCTCTTGTTGTACTCTCGCCAAGAAAAGTTATAGAAACCATCCTTGAATCACCTCATATTTTTCAATGAGAAATAAAATAAAGAACCTATACCAACAACAACATGTTTACCTAGAGGATATGTTATTAAGTTTTCAATAGTTCCAAATAATTTTCAATTCACTAAATTAAGTATAATTAAATGTTCCTTCTAAAAATGATGATGGTCTTCAAAAAACTTTAAACCATTAATTTTTCAACGTATAATTCTCTTAGATGAAGTACATAAACGTTTATTAAATCCAGTAGGTATTTTTTAATGACCCAGAAATGAACATCCACCTGAATAGTGCTAAACAAGTCGGGTTTTACTACCTTAGGTGCACCTCCCAAAATGCCAAAGGCAGCCGAATAGCAGTGAGGGTCTTATTGGTGTAGTGGGGAGCCTATACCCTCTCAGAGGATAAAAATGGTACTGGTCCGAGTATAATAATGATGATGCAGTAGAATAAATGACTCAGAAGACTCAAACCAGACCCGCATAATGGAAGCACATTCAATATCAATAAATATCGGAAGCAATAAATATAAAAAAAACATCAGAACTTAAATACAATAGCATGCTGATCACGTGTATCTTCTATTGAAAAAAACATACATACAAAGTAGGTCATACATATCCATATGTAAGGTTCCAATGGCTAACTAACTGTAGCTACAAAACAAGTAAGCATGATGATACAGGAAAGAAAGAAAAACAAAGTAAAATCCTTCTAGGAAAGACCTCAAGATCCATACCATCTCCATGAAATAGCTAATGCAGTCCATCTCCTGAAGATGACATCTTTCCTGCATGTAAATCCATAATGTTTGCACACAAACTGAGGGGCCCATGCAGGGTGTGAGATGAATCTCAACCGGATACCACCCAATGGTGCATACCTAATATAAGTGTTTATGTAGACAAGCATTTATAAGGAAAACAGTAAGACTAAAATGCACAAAACCAAACACAAACTCCACTGGTGCTTTGAAGCCAGCATGGAGTGCCACCTAATTCAGCCAATTCAAGAATCAATGTCATGTAACCTAGCACCATGTGCCCCCTAACATCGCGTGCCTCAAGTACCGATGTCCTGAAGGCATGCCTAGGAAATAGTAACCTGGAGGAACAATGATGTTTGAACTCAAATAAGTAACCAGAGGGACAATGATGTCTGCCCACAAATAATGTAACCAGAGGTACATCGATGTCTGCCCTCAAATAAAGTAAAGATAAAGACATCGATGTGTTCCATCAAATGAAGTAACAGGTGGGATAGTCATGTCTTCCCTCAAATAACGGCGAGCCTCGGCCCCCAACCCGATAGCCTCAATGTTATCACCTGAAGGCTCCTCACCTTTCACGTGGCTTCCTATAGCGAGCACCCCCAACCAATAGTACCTAAACCGAAACTAACTGGGGAATCTACAAACTCGAGTGGTCAAAACCACCACATCACATAGTCTCTATGTGTCCACAATAGTAAAAGTTCTGAGTGAGCGGTAATCACCAAAATAGTACCTAATCCACAACACCTTAGACACCTCATATCCCTACGACCATGATAATCAAGTCTGATGGCCTTGAAATCTAAGTAACCCAGGTCATGACCAACATGACAGTCATCCTACCTCAAGCTAACATCCATGGCATCCAATCTCATGGTTAGAACCACCAAATGTAACCCGAGCCAAGCCCAACCTGTGATCCGCATCACTTAAAAATATCAGGGCCATGACCAACACAACCCAAAGGTTCCAACATATGCAATTCAGAAATTAAATATATAACACATTTAAACAAAACACATAAATAGGAAAAACAATCTAAATAGTTGAATTTCACAAGCACAATGGTTATCAAACATCAGCACTAAGGTCTTCAATGCCTCTAACAATTCATATGAATGTTTAATAAACTATACTCAACAGTTTAAAACAATACAATTCAATTATAACCATTTTGGTATCCCCAGGTCAAAATTACCCATTGACCAATGACCACTCACCCGACCCTGATCAAGAAAAATAGGTAATAGGGCATACCCAAAGGCATCCCATAGGTCAAATAACAATTTAATAGACAATAACAGGTAAAACAAAGTCACACTCAAAATACCCAAAAATGCGACAAAGGTCATGCTGCCTGAATGTCTATAAAAGAACAAAAAAAGGTATGAACCACCTACCTGAGACTCATATATGTAGGAACATCTGATATCGAGCTCTAATTTGAAGCTGAACTTTATAGATCTTTTTTTTCTGTCAAATCCTAGAAATTCCACTTAGATGGAAACTACGACGCGTGAGGCCAGGAAACTGGAATGAAACAGGGTGTGTGGGTTTAGCCTCACTATTGTGATCCCGCATCCACCGACGGATTGAAGAACAGACTCCGGATGAAGAAGATAGGGAGAGGATTGTTTTTCGGGTTTTTAGAGTGAACTGGTTCTGATGTTGGGGATGAAGAAGGTGTTTTACTAAATAATACATGAAACCCTTTCATTTAAGAGAATAAAAAAAGTACACGGTGTTTATTTAAGAATTACAGGCCGTGTAGTGGCCTTTTCAGTAATATGACTTAAGTGGAGATAGACACATGGCTTGGACACTTGACAAGAGTTGACACACGGCTTGAACTCAGCTGGTACACATAAAAAAAGATACACGGCATGTCGAGAAACACTACATGCCCTGTAGTAGAAAATTTATACATGGTCATCACATGGCATGTAATCGGTGAGCACACACCCAGTAATTTCCTATCCCATACATGGTGTGTAATTTAAATTACACAGCATGTAGTCTGGAAATTTCTAGAACCTCCCAGATTTTCCCAATTTCCTTAGAGAAAAGTCAAAAATTCAAAGAGGGTCGGGATTTTGACCCATTCTAAAAACATGGGTTCTTATAATCTCGCCACCTTAACATATCTAATCTTTGATCTATCAAACAAAACCCATAGATGTCACTAAACATTCGACTCCGATCAATGTAAACCGAACACTCTCAGTCTCAACGATTCTAGCTAAATTCCTTAAGGGGATACCCACCTTAGGAATTGCCTAACTCGGTCTCAACCCTACAAAACTCATCAATTTAATGGCTTACTAACCTATTTCCGGACTCATGGTACACTTTTTATTCATTATCACCCATGCACCTCATTAGTGCTCCTGCGTCATTTCTGACACCCAACGTATCCCAAACTGCATCGGTGTCCGCCTCCACAAGGTCCTCCATCCCATGGATTCTCAAAACGAACCTGGTGCCTAGCACCTCAAGTAACCCACATCCTCGATGCCCCGATGCCCATGACACCTCAAGTAACCCACATCCTCGATGCTCCTGATGCTACTCATCTTATATATATATATATATCACACACCCGATGGGGCGCCAATCCCACTGATCGACATCTAGTCAGTCTAGATAGGTAATGTGCATCACCTGCACTCAAAACAGACATGCCTCAATAGGTCATGCCAAAAGAAAAAAGGAAGTTCATGGACACAGTCGCTGTGTACCTCTAACTGTCATCGTCTCACCATCTTACTCAGCCCCTAGAAGCTCCACAGTATGCACCTATCTAGATGTAAAAATTCCTAATGCCCGACCTCCCTGTGGTGCTACTCCAGTCACCGGCCACTGACCCCTCAGGTGGGTCCCACTGTCTCTATCACGTCCTCTGCGTTCAGTTGAAAGTTTGCTACCCTCTCCTGGTACTGAATTTGAAACAACTCTAGATTCCATAGGATATCCTAGTCCCTATCTTCCAGCTTTCTGAGAAGGCTTCTTGGAAAACCTATCAAGATTTCTAACCTGTCCACATGCCCGAAACTACTTTGGAGGCCTATCACACTGAGTCCAAACAAGTCTTGGCTATCCACACTGGAATAAAACCACTAAATAACTGATACAAGGTTGTCTAGCAGAGTCTTTTTCCTAACTTCCCTACTAAAACTCATCCCGACCTCACTTCCTACTATTCAAACCATCACCGGAAGCTGTCACCCAGCCAACCTAGGGCCTATCCCTCTGGTTTCCCTCCACTATGAGCACCTAATTCACCACCTCTTAAAAATAAGCAAGCCTGAAGATATTTACCTGGATCTGAATGGTGTGTCATAATGAATCCTCAAAGCGCCTCACCCTTGTTGTGTCGTCGCTTACCATACCTGGTGAAATGCGAGACAACACAGTGAATATAGCTGCATAGTCCATGAAAGACAAGTCTCTCTACTGTAGGCTCAAGAACTCTCGAGCTCTCTCTTCCCTCAGTTTTCTAGGTAAAAATTTATCAAAAAACCCGTCCTCAAATTCTTTCCATGCTAGTCCCTCGTGTATGCGATCCTAAACCTGAACATCCCACCAATGATTTTCCAGTCCTCACAACATGTACGTCTCCAGCTAGACCCTCTACCCAGGAGGCGTCTTGAGCTTCTCCAATATCATATGCATGGTCTTTATCCAGTTCTTAGCCGCATGTGGACCACCCTCACCTGAATAAATTAACGGGTGCATATACTAGAACTCCTGTGTCAAATAATACATAAAGGGCTATATACCCTACATGACTCTACCGATCCCCTGTAAGACACATACCGTGCTAACTCAGAGCTGCTCATCGAGCCATGGTCTGAATGATACCAAACTCGTTTGTTTTCCTGCCTACACTAGATCCTGGACCTATTCCTATCCCCGAGCCTCTACCTGCGGCACATGTTTTTCCTGCACCGGATTCAAGAACCTAATCTTGATCCCATGACACTATACCATCTCCCGCCTGATGCTCCATATAAGTCAGTAAAAATGAACCTGCTGAATACCATAAATAGTCAGACATCCCAAATATATAACAATATATATTCAATATAGAATGAAAAAGTAGTAAAAGACAGTGCATAACTAATACTCTTACTCTCCCCAACCACAACCCATTCCCATGGCATCCTGGCCTCATGGCCTCATTACCAGCCCTCAACAGATCCAAGTATCAAAAGTAGTTCGGGCCATGCCCGTACCGACAACTAATGTTGCCTCAAAGTGGCAACCGTGTCGCCCAATACTGGTGATACAAATCACCTCAAAAATAGTACCTGCCTACTTGTATAAGAGCCAAACCCAATTATTCGGCCACATGCAATTCAACAAATATATAAAGCATGGCATAACACCTTGAAATAAAAAAGTAATTATATAAGGAATTTCAACTATTCACAATTCAAAGCATATATAGCCTGACAATTGATATTATTGACATGGAATTATCACTTCACAAAGCATACGTTCATTTATGAAATTTAAATACCCTAAAAACCAGCTTATAAAAATCCAAACAAACAGCCTTGCCATACCGGGCCATGGTCCAATTCTCCCTTACCACACTAGGTCAAGGGTTACATATCACAATCAATAAAATCACACACCAAGTGAGCCATCAATGTGGAAATAATATAAACTGTAATATGATAAAAAAGAAAACAACAATTCCCTCCCATGGAAACATGGTCCATCCCTCGTACCTGGGGCTGCAAGAACCCAAGAACAAGCTAGAAACCCAGTTCTAGTCAGAACTTTTCTCCAGTCTACCATATCCCAAATAGTAAAACCATTATAAATAAAAAAGAGAAGTCTCAATATCATTAGTATCTAGAAAAACACTACTACTAAATCCCTTTCAATAACTCCTCTAATACCACTTTAATGAAATTATCCTTCTAAAAATGATGATGGTCATCAAAAAAATTTAAACCACTAGTTTTTCAACGTATAATGATCTAAGATGAAGTACATAAACGTTTATTAAATATAATAGTTATTTCATACGTGACTTTGATGACATAATCTAGTTCCTAGTGGAAATTTTATTTCATTATACACATAAAAATTGAATTTTATGGTTATAATCATCACAAACTGACAATATGAAAATAAAATAACATTTTAACACATATAATGTTTTAATGTTTGTCATTGAAATCATCATTATCCTTAAATATTTTATCCTAACTGATAACCATTGATAATTTGGTGAGTGAACATTATTTATCTATGTGTTTTTCAATATATGAAAATTTAATTACATTCTTTGTAACTTTATTGATATCACACATTCCCTTCCTTCTATGATTTCCACCACTACAAAATAGTCTCAATATGCATCATTAGAATCTTATTATCTTAGAATAACATATTCATATAGAATAAATGATTATTTAATAAATTTATAATACTTATAACCCCTTTTGGGGAGAGTATATCCCTTTAAACACCATAGGTTATTTATTTTCATGTTACCCTTGTGAAAAATGATAAATTATTAGGAATCATCATTAATAAAATTCAAATGTTGAGATTCCATCAAATTTAGTAGTCCAATATGATCATTGTCCTTCAATTAAGATAGAAATTAACCAAAGGGTAAATCAACATCATGGTAGATATCATCCCATGTGGGTTCCCCTTATTGTAATTTAACATTCTCCTTGATCTATCTACATTAAAGCTTTCATCAATCATCAATTTCATATTTTAATGATACCAGATTCCATTTAACTTTGTTTCAGACACTCAGAATTCTCCTTATATGAGGAGGTTATCAATGTTACAACTTCTCATAATAACGAGTCAAATATAACAATTTTAATAAATTCTATAATTTTTATCAATATAATTTTATTTTTATTACTTCTATGAGTATCTAAAGTGAGCATGCCTTTTATATAAAGAAAATAATCTAATATCATAGAATTATCTATAACATTATTCCTTTGATTATGAAAAAACTATGTGTATTTATTTATTTTTGTACAAAATTATTATTTTTTAATATAATATAATTTACATGAATAACAAATGGTTGTATGTTAATCACATGATAAAATATTATAAGGTTGGAGTTATAGAGTTCGTCAGGATTTCAGTAGATCATGTATACAATACTTATAAAATCATTTTTCTAGGATTAAATTATTTAAATTCAAGAAAAATTTTTCTAGAAGAGTTGGGAAGTAACTTGATTTGTTACAAGCTGAGAAAAATCTATATTTCATTATCTATAGATGAAATAAATCATTTTTTATTATAAAATATTACTTATAGTACATCGTCAGTTATGTTGGTAAATTAATACTTTCCACTGTGGTTATTCATGAAGTGAAAAAACATTATGTTTTATCATCTATTATCTGGACCAAAATAACCTGGTAATTATATGATGTGTATTTGGATCCATTCATGAATGATCTAAAATTAATGTGGGATACAGTTGTGAAATTGTATAATGCTTACAAAAGTGAAGAGTTCACATTTAGAGCCATGTTGTATGGGATGAAAAATGAATTTCATGCTTATAAAAATTTATAATGTTAAAAAATTAATGGAATGTTGGGGCGTCCCATTTATGAAGAATGTAATCACTCAGGTAGGTTGAAGTATTCTTTGAAGACTGTATTTTTTGAGCATTGGATGATTTTAACCCAATGAAATAAATACTAATCTTGGATGACATCATTATATAGAAATATAGAATATGGTACATCACCATATCTACCAAGAGGTGATCAAGAGGTTGAGAAGGTGAAATGTATTGAAACTATTTTTTAAACCTTTTTATAAAAACCATAAAAATCATGTTGAAAAAAGGGATCATATTTTCGTTGAATTAATGTAAATGTAATATTACACATTAGATATTTTCATGATGACATGCACATAGAAAAAATTCACGTGGTAGTGTTATTGTAATATTACTAATTATAACAAACAAAACAAAAGATGTAATTAAGGATGGGTTGGACAATATGGACATGTGGATAAGGAAATAATTGTTATCGGTGAAGGGAGAAAGATGAATGTTTCTTCCTCCATAAGTTTACACTATCCATACAAAAAATATTTCAATTTTCCCTATAATAGTGTAAAATTTATAAAAAAATATTAATCAAATATCAAGAAGTTCTTATTTATTAATATTAATAATTGTTAAGGTATAAAATCACATTAAAGTCATGTTTTTATTCAAGGTTTGATTCTAGTAGATTTACATTGATTTTTTCCTAAAACTGTATGACACACATTAACCAGACATTGATTCCTTTTCAAAGAAATTTGAAGTAATTTTATAAAACCAGTAAAGTTTAAAATTATGAGTAATGGAATTTCAGTCATATTATGTTAATTTTATATGTTCATACCACCAACATTCTTTGATATAATTTTCCACCTTTTGGTTCACTTGGTTTGAGTGATTCAGCAATGTGGTCCTCTCCATTATTGATGGACGTATCCCATTGAATAATATACGAATATTTTTAAAAGATACATCTATAATTGAAATTATAAATAAGGTTTTATTAAAGTAATATATTATTGAATAATTTTTTGAATTATTTATGAATTTCATATCAGATGATGATAGCATTGGTTTCCCAAAATCTAGTCATAGTGGATGCAGAATGGGTGAAGATATTTTCAGATGATAAGTTTTTACAATTGCTATAAAGAGAGGGAGAAGACTCACCTTTAATTTTTACATAATTATAGCGACTGAGTCTTCTCATACATGGATATTACATTTTTTAAAGGAATATTCATTACATTACATGAAAAAATGCATGAAGACTGTAATATTTTAGTGCCTTTGAAAACTTGGAACATAATCCTCTAAACTGGTGACCGATCATCAATATATCCCAAAAATATCTTCTCACATAGTAATACCACTAGACATACCATGCCTAAGACTTTATTCATAATACCAGGGAAGGAAACATAAGAAAGAGTGATATTAGATTCTTAGTAAGGGTTAACATAAGAGATATAAATATAAGATCATATGAAAGCATAAGATAAGAATAAGGGTATTTTATTATGAATGTAACTTGAAAAGATTATAACTTTCCCTTCATGGATCATAAACAATATTCATTAACTAAAACTTTATCATTTTATAATACATGGGCCATAAGAGTGAGAAATCATTATAAATCAATCATGAACCATAAGCGCATTTCATAAAAGTGTGGAACCATTATAAATATAGGAAACCATTTCATATGTCAAGGTAAACTATCAAGACCATAAACACAGTGGATCAAGACTTATCACCCATTTCCTATTTTGAATTAAGATACACCTATTTCCTATTATGGATTAGGACAAACCTCTTTCTCATAGTGGATCAGGGCACACTTATTTCCCATAGTGGACCAGGATAAACCTATTTACCAGAGTGGATTATGACACACCTATTACCTACAGTGGATCAAGTACAGTAACTTGTTTCCCATCACTATCTCCTGAGATATAAATATTTACCCAATTCATTAGAGAGAGAAATAGGTCTCACCCATCACATAATAAAAATAATACACATGTGTGCCACAAGATCATAAAACATAATATTATAAGCCATAAAATAAAATGAGATTCATAAAAATTTCTTTATATCATATCCTATGGAGAAGATAAAGGGTTCACAATCATTTTATCATTTCATCATCACATAACCCTTGAAAAATAACCAGGTTTCATAATAATTCTATCATGGTGTAACCCGTGGAAGAGAGACAAGTTTCATAAACATTTATTCATAATAAAACATTCAGAGAAAGAGTAAGAATGGTATACTTAGTTAATATCCCAAATCAAGCATAATTAACATAAAAAAAGACATCCTAGATAGAAAATAAATTTGAAGGAATTCTCCAGACATTTTATGAGGAAAATAGATTTTCATTGAAAATCAATTTTTAAAAAATAATATATTTTAAAAAAAATTTATTTGAATATAAAAATAAAAAAATATAAAGAAATATTTAAAAATAATTTAAAACATTTCATAAGTAAAATATCCTTCATTCATTGATTTTTTTTATTTTTTCCGAAAACATGGTTTTGTATGGAAATGTGTTCTCATCCAAAAAGATATTTTTTCTTAAAAAATTAATTCTAACCCTTGAGTACATAGAGAAAAATGAAGGGAAACCATGAATTATCATGACATAAACAGGAGAGAATAATGTTTATGAGAATTATTGAGAGGTATATCCTGATATCACCACATGTGAAACTGAATCATAATCAATCCTGATAAATAATGAAATTATAACATAAAACCCTTACCACTTTGGTAACCTAGAATCATAAGCCCAATAAAAGAATAAAATTAAATGAAACCTAAAATACCATTAAAAGAAGTATATTCATGATATAACATGTAAAATTTCCTATATATTCACCACATTAAATAAATAGGTGTTGAATATGGCATGTGTCTCAAAAAAGTAAAAAGTGAGACAAAAATCCCTTACTGATTTGGTAACTTTTGAACTATTAACCCCATGAAAGAGATATCCTCAAATGGATATATAAATACCCTTAATTTTAAATATAATAACCATAAAATAAATTCATGGGTAGTATATACACAATATAAAAGAAACAAGTGGTGAATATGGAATTTTTCTCATAGAAAGTAAAAGTGAGACGAAATTCCCTTACCGATTTGGTATCTTTTGTGCAGTAAACCCCATGAAAGAGAGATCCTGAAATGGATATGTAAATAACAATAATTTTAAGTATATGTATTATTAAATAACTTCATGGTTAGTATATACATAGCATAAAATAAAAATTTGGGTAATATTTCATTTTTCACATAGAAAATAAAAGTGAGATGAAAATATCTTACCACTTTAGTAATGTTTTAAAATTAAACCCCCCTGAAAGAGAGATCCCCAAATGGATATGAAAATCCAAATAATTCTAATTAAAATAATCATAAAATAAATTCATGGTTACTATACACATCACATTAAATAAATATGTGATGATTATGGCATGTTTCTCGTAGAAGTAAAACGTGAGATAAAAATCTCTTACTGAAAGTCTTGACTTCGGCCATACTCCTTGAAACCTCATATTCTTTAAATATACTCATTAGGTTTTAAATAAAAGTATTTCTAGGATGTATTTCTAAAAAAATAAGGCTTTTAAGATTAGGGGAGGGAATTTTGGGAATTTATTTGGGAAGGTATTGCCTGAACCAAAAGTTTTTGAAGGTTTTGAGAAAATAGAAGTGGGGGTGGACTTTTATAAGTGGTATAGAGGATAGACTTAACATTTTAAAAAATAATTGAGTGATCCCAAATTTTTCAAATGAAAAAAGTGTTAAAAAGGTTAAATTATTTAACCTTAGAGGTGTAATGTTCAAAACCGGTCAAACCAATAGTTTTTAGTGAAGTTAATTATAGATTTTAACTCTTATCTTTTTATTTTAACCACCGGTAAAACAAATTTTACCTTAACCACGATACTTTTTTTTCCTTCACTATTTATTTTATTAAATAATTAATTGGGACTTATTATATAATATAAATTATTCTGATTAAAAATATGGAATCCATTTTTTAAAATTCTATTTATATAATATAAAATATTTCATTTAAAATGAACCCCACACACATAATAAGAAAAAGGGTTTTTAAAGAGAAAATACTCAAACATTTACAATGTTTTTAAATAAAAAATCGATATGATATTGATTAAAATGAAATAAATTTGATTAATGGATGTAAAATTGAACAAATTTTACTTTAAAACCAATTTAAAATATAATTTCACTTTATAAATAAATTAAATGAAAATGCAGTTTTCAATTAAATTTCAGTATTTTTACTATTCATCAAAAAATGAATATTTTCAGAAATATTTAAAAAATTCACTATAATATAATTTCAATAATAAAATTTCAAAAAATGAAGATTATTTTTTTGAATAAATATTCTAAAACATTAAAAATATAATTTTAAAAAATTTATGTCATAAAAGGCGACAAAACTATTTTTTAGAAAATATTATTTTTAAGCATAAAATTGGATTTATTATTATATATTTTAATGAAAACACATAAGATTAATTTTCATTATTTTATATAGTATATAATATATAAATTTCATTAAAATCGTTCACCAAAGGTATTCTTTTAATTTTTTGTGGAAAATGTGTTTTTGTGCATAAAATAATTTTTTTAGAAACTAATTTCGTTTATTTTCAAAACGTTTTTATTTTAATTTATAATTAATTTGTTACCAAATAATTAATTATATATACACCTTGAAACCATATATTTTCCTATTCATATGATCATGGATTGATATCTCCCATGTTTCCCCTTACTGAGAATCTGATCTCACCATTTCTTTTGTTTCCTTTCCCTAGGTTATGAGGAAATGTTCTATGTATTGTATGTCCAAAAAGAGTACTAAATGGAAAGATATATGTTGGTTATAATCAAGATCTTTCATTAAATAAGATGAGTGTTTTTTTGGTATCCAATGACACTAAACCTATAAGGTCCTTGGGAATGTATTGTGTAATGTAAAGAATATTCATCTAAAAAGTTGTGATATTTATGTGTGAAAATCCCGGGTCATTATAGTTGGTATTAGAACAAAGGTTTTAGTCAATATTTAGATATTAGGATTAGAAAACTATAGTTATTAACCATAGGATAGGATTTAAGTATAGGATAACATCCTAATGTTTTTGGAAAGAATATATTATGTGGTTTAACATGCAATACTTCCTGTTTGAACACTACAAGTGGATGTGGTTCCATTATAAATGCACCTAGGGGTAATAATTCTGAAATATTCATGTTAGGATTAAATCAATATTTACCTAGTACAAGCCAATTAGCTTTACTTTGAACCTAGTTTGACACTCCTAGGGGATATGATTTGGTAAATCCATATTTTCATTAAAAGCCAAAATGAGGGGTTTGACTAGATTATGATCATGGATACCCTAGGTTATACCTAATGTGTCATGGATTGAAAATAATGTCACATACTTTAGATATAATATAAATAAATTTCTATGATTATGTGGTTTTCCACTAAGATTAGTGTTACTCACTCAATAATTTTTGGTTTCAGTCAATGGTTGGAACCTCAATGAATTGTACTAATGCTAAATATTATAGAAAATGAAATGATTGTCCCCATGAGAAACCAAATTCTCTGGGATCTAGGATATTGTACCTTGTTTTTATTGTCACACATCATTCATAGGCCAGTAATAATGATGAGATTAAAAATTATCAAAAGGGGGAAAAATCTGTTCAATCCTTCATGTGTTAACATCCACCTACTATTAGTGGGTCTCCTAATCCACTAGTATTTGAGAGATAGATCTACAAAATTGGGAAGTTATTTTCTATTCTTCAATACTCAAATACCTTTGAATACTTCCATAGATATTTATCATTTGGAAGGTGATATTGATCAATTGTGGAACCCTGTTAAGAATACGAGTCAAGAGGAAGCAATTGACTCTATAGAATGGGATGAGCTTAGGTTGATATTTCAATATATGTAACTCAATCATATACTACATACATGGATGGATAAATAATTTCTTGAGCTCAAGAAAAATGACGATGAATCCATCGGTACCTATAAAGATAACTATACAAGGCTTTTAAGGTATACTTCTGGTTCAATCACCAGTCCATAAATAAAAATTGTCTGATTCTTTAGTTGATCAAAAAAAATTATCCAAAAAGAATTTTCTATAGGATACTTTAGTATCTGTGAAGAAATTATTTAGTATTCTCTAAAGGTAGAAATGGAAACATGAGATTCCTAGTATTCCCATGGTTTTTGATAAGAAAAGGATGATTGAACCTCATGAAAACCAGAATAAATCACATGGTTGAAAGAAATCCCAGCCATATGAATGATAGAAATGTAGAAATATGAATCAAGGGAATTACTTTAATGGAAAGGAGAGGTTCTTTAAATGTGTAAATGTGTTTCATAATTCATGTGAATTCTGAAATTTGATGAATGGATCGATTAATGTAAACGTGGAGAATATGACACTAGATAATGCACCACTCACACATCAATTATTTAAATGTAGGGATTATGGGTAGTAATACAAATGGTGCATGAATTTGATTATCTTAAATTCCCATAGTCAACAGCCTCCTAAGACTAATGAAAAAGGGAAATATAATGTGATCATGACTAGTAGTGGGTTATTATAATGATGTACTGAAAGGTACACTTATAATCCAATCTAGAACTTCTAATTCCTTTTTTATTATTAATATACCCACTCTTTTATATATAAATAATTTTATAATATTATTTAATTTCCATCTCAAAATTTAGATACTGAGTTATCAGAAAAAACACCTATTGGTATTATGATCTCATCCCAACTTTGTAGTTCATCTCCGATTGAAGTTTGTGGTATAATTCTTCACACAAATATTTTGATTCTACCTTTAGTTAAATTTGATGTGATTCCGTGAATGGATTGGATTTCATTACACAGGGCCTATATCAATTACCAAGGGAGGGAAGTCACATTTGATATTCTGAATAAACCCATTCTCATTTATTAGTGAGAGGATGCATTAAAACATCTAATGAAAATTAGTTCTACCTTATGGGTATTAATCCCTAAACATGAATGATATTTTTATTATATGGTTAGAGAGAAACTCAACATTGAAGATATGTTAATAGTTTGGGAGTTTGTTGATTTATTTCTAGAGGAATTTCCTAGTCTTCCTCTAAGTCATGATGTTGTGTTTTGAAGAGGCTTCATGAGGTTTTGTCATAACAATGTTTTTGTGTTTTTTGACCAATAATATTTTGTAAAAGAATGTTTTTGAAAAATAGGTTCAAGTTTCTAATGGGTGTCATTGTTGAATAGATTCCATCAAAATGGGAAATCCCATCATAATAAAGTTAAATTATAATGAATTTGAGGAGGAATATTATACTGACTCTAATAAATAATATCATAATAACATTGAAGAAGGAATATCATATTGACTATGAGATGGAAGATCCGACTAGCTCTAAGAAGGAAAATCAGACTGACTATGATAAGGAAGATCAGAGTGACTTTGAGAAGGAAAATCAAACTAACTCTGACATGGAAGATCAGAATGAATCTAATAAGCAAGATGATCTAACTAACTATGAGAAATAGAAGCATATTAAATATGAGAAAGAAATCATATTGAATATGAGCAAGACAATCGTACTGAATCTGAGCAAGATAATCATACCGAAGATGAGCAAGATAATCATACTGAAGCTAAGTAAGAAAATAATACTAAAACTGAGAAAGAGAATCAGACTGAAGCTGAGTAAGATAATCAGAATGAAGATGATAAAAATAATTCGACTAAAACTGAGAAAGATAATTATACTAAAAAGGATAAAGATAATTAGACCGAGGTTGAGTAAGATAATCGGATTAAAGAAAATTTAGAATTTCCAAGAGGACTAATTTGAGAGAAACCTTTATATGGTTTGAAGAAGTAAACGTTGGAGTTTACATGTGAGTGTTTTTCAGAGTTTTGAAATTTTATTAAGTGTTAATTGTTTAGTATACCACCTTCTCTTTTTTTGGTTTCATATAAATAGAGGCATAGTTCATTCACACTTCGTAACATTCATGAGTGCAGAAAAGGTTGAGTGATGTATATTTCATTCAGACCATTTCTTTCTAGACTGAGATCTTAAAATTAGGTCAAACTATTTAATTTTTTTATTGGAATGACGATGATCATTTAAAGAATTTGAGAAATTTTTTATTTTTACATATTGAGACTGATTATATTGTATTGAGTCCGTCAAACTGAATTCATCTAAATAAGGAAAGTCAGATTGAGGCTTGGGAGTTTCTGAGAAGTGAATGTTTTTTTATCCATATAATTTTTTTAAAGGTGAATATTAATAAAGGCTAAATGATATTGAGTCAATTAGATCAATTCAACCAGACTGGGTTCATTGTACTGAAGGCCAACAAAAACAGAGTCATAATACCCAGGAACTTTTTTGGCTCAAATTAAAAAAAAGTAGTTATTATTTTATTTTGGCGCAATTATTTTGTAAGAAACTTTATAAATTGATGGGAGTTAGTATAATAATTAATATCAAGATATTTAAGGTGTCTAATGGGACTTGGGAATCGTTCTATTCACTTATTTTTAATAGTTAATATTTATAGACAAATATATGTATTTTATGAATACATTTTATGGTATTTTATTATAATGATTTCTGTATTTAAATGATTAATATTTCCAATTTTGGAACTGATTGAATTTTTCTATGTTTTATGGTAGGATGCATTGGATATTTGGAAAAGGAGTAAAAAGTGATGGAAATTGGAACTAAATGACACTTTTAACCGCTTTTCTTCGCTTGTGGTGCGACACTAGATTTTTGAAGATGTAGTGCAATAAAAGAACTGGAGTAGAACAACTACACATCATGTATTTCATTACATGACATGAATTCATTAGGAATCTGCTACTACTCAAAAAAAGTTGTGACTCCATTACATGAAGCGAAAAGAAGTTACATTTCATGTTACCTAAATACACACTGTGAATGATCAGGGTATGATAAAGATGAAAATACATTGCTGATGAGGAATAAAATCTATTTAAATTAATACATGTTGTGAATATTTTAATGGATATAAAAATAAATGATGTTTTGGATGAGGATTAATGGGAACTTTATTTGTTAACCCCTCTTCTACACAACAAGAGGCATGATCAGGGACCAAAGGAGGTAGTGAGATTCTGACGGATGAGACACATGAACAAAGTGATGATCCAAAGCCATGCTTCACCACCATTATTCACCGCCTTTCTTCTTCAGGTACCCATACTACTAATTATCATCATGAAAATCATGAGTGAGTAGTTTTATTTATATCGATTGATGTTATTTTAGGGTGATGTGCTGTAATTTATTATTTAAATTTTCTTTTCTAGTTTTGGATTGTTCTAACGTTTTTTATCAATTCTAAATAACTTTCTTTTCGTATTTCATGACCATTGTATCATTTTGAGGATTTCCATTCATTGCATCAATTAATTGGCATATTTTTTGTATTACCATTATGCAATATAGGTTGGTTTTTTTTAAATTTGGTGTTGGGTTTTTTAGTTTTGTGATTGAATATATTAGATGATCATTCCAATGGTGCAATCAATGGATTGTGCAGGGAACCTAGACCAAGGATCTCTGCTAACCTAATTATGACACCAAACCTATATAAATCCATTATTAATTTAATCCCTAGAAAAGAACCTGAAAATAACTGAACATGGAATGTCTCTCTCTTGATATTAAAACAAATCTTTACTGCAATTTTTTTCTTTATCCCAACAAACCAAACAATTACAGTTTCAAATTCATTAATTAATTTTGAACATTCATAACTTTCCTATGGGCTTGACACTTGAAATTTCTAATTAATATATTTCTATAATTTCATTTGAGTTTTTTAAATTATTAAATCTGGGTAGACCTGTAAGAATTACCGATGTCATGAAGGTTGTAAAATTTTTGGAGCCATTTCTAGGGATGGTTTCCACTATGTTTAAGGTAATTAGGAATCTTGATAATTGTTTTTACTTTAATTAACTATTTTTCACTTGGTATTTTCATGTTGTAGCTTCAGGTAATAATCTTTTTCACAAATACTCCACTCATATAAATGATAAGGTTGAAGATCTTGCATTTGAACTAGAGTTGGGGGAGTCTTTAAACCAGTAGAGAAAGTAAAAGGAAGAGTATGAGAAAGAACAGAGAATCATAGCTGGAAGGGATCAATTCCAAGTATATGATCATGAGAAGGGAAAGAGAGACGGACCAGACGTTCAAGTAAGAAATATAAGGGGAAAACTTTTATGAACTATAGAATCAACTTGATCACATGGGTTAATTTGAGTATTATTATATCCCATATCACTGCTCAACATTTTAATATCAAGCCAATGATAATTCAAATGATCATGCATTCACGGCAATTCACTAAGAAACCTCATGAAGACCCCAACTCACACATTGAATGTTTCTTATAAATATTTGACATATTCTAATTTAAAAATGTGACAAATGATACTATAAGACTACGCCTATTCAGATTCTCATTGAAAGAAAAAAGACATGAGTTGATCTAAAGTCTACCTTGTAATTCAATCACCACATGGGAGGATCAGGTAAGAAAATCATTGACAAGATTTTTCCCACCCTCAAATTCTATGGTTCTGTGGGTAACTATTTTAAAATTTGAACAATTAATTGAAAATTCTGTATATAGTTCATGGGAATGATTGAAAGGTTTAATAAGACTATGTCCTCATCATGGAATTAACATGTGGTTAATAATTCACAATTTATTCAAAGGATTGTTGTAGGAAAAGTTTTCAATATTTGATGATGATACATGAGGTTCTATTATCATAAAATCTCTAGAGGTGAGTTATGAGTTATTAGATAATATGACCAATAAATGTTTTCAATAGAATCTATAATAAGGATGAATACAATGACTACAAATGGTAGACAATAGCTTTGTTTCCACCCAAATGAATGTCATGTTAAGGAAACTCAATGCAATGATAACCAATAAAATTCTCCAAGGTACGTATTCTGAAGATGTAAACTATCTAGATTATAATCTTCAAAATTTTGTGTATGGATGGAGGCCATAATAACCACAACAAATGAAACAATAGAATCAAAATCAAGGCTAATGATTTCATCCAAGGAAATAAGGTTTTGCAACCTCAACACCAAGGGAAAACACTGACTAGTCAAGTCTACTCACTAGAGGAAACCCTTGTCACTTTTATGAAAACCATAAGAGATAGAATTACGAAATTAAAAAAATACTGATGGGATCTAGGAAATATGATCATAGGTTTTCAAAACGACTCACAAACCCAATAATTTATAATGAGGAACTTAGAAGGTTGAGTCAGTCAAATAATCGGACAAATTATAGAAATAAAAAGAGGAGAACTTCCAAAAAGCACAAAACAACATCCTCATAACGATGTGAAATCCATATTTCATAGAAGTGGTAATAAGATCCAAGAATACAATATAGAATTTTCAATAAATAATGAAGAACAACTAGTAGGAGTGATTAAGGAAAAGCTTATAAAAGATAGGGAAAATAATGAAGAAGAAGCACCGCCATTGTACCAAAAACCACTACCATATCTGAATTTGTGTTGAAGGTAAATATTGATGAAATAAAACAAAATTTTTAGATATTTTCAAAAATATACACCTCAACATCCCATTTACTGAGGTAATCACAGATATCTTGTCTAAGAAAAGGTCACAAAGGAATTTGAAATAAATAAAAATAATAATGAAGAATTATACATAATTCTACTTATATGAGAATGTTTAGCAGCAGTATCAAGAATCTTAACAAATAATTAGAATTATCCAGGTTGTTTTCCATTCCAATTACTATTGGTTCTAATGATTTTGGTAGTGCATTATGTGATTTAGTTTCCAATGTAAATATAATTTTATATGCAACATTCAAGATATTTGGATTGAGAGAGATGAACCAAACTTGAGTTATGAATCAAATAGCTGATACAATAGTGAGACTACCTCAAGGGATACATGAAGATGTCATATTAAAAGTAGACAAGTTCTATATTCTTGATAATTTTCTAGTGATGGGAATGGATGTATAAAATCTCCCAATAATATTGGGAAGACTATTCCTAACTATGTAAATGGAACTTGTTGTTGTTTACAATTGAGAAAAGTGTTTAATATTTCTAAGATCATAGGTGAGGTTCAATTTGACCCATGAAATATATAAATCAGAAAAGACCATTGTTGAATTTTCAAGATGTAATCTTTTGAGAGAATAGGATACTATTGTCCATAGAAGAATAGATGAAGTAGATTTCTGTTGAAAGTGAAGAAAAAATTATGAAAAAGATGAATTAATGTAATAAATTTCTAGAAAAACATTAAGATAGTGGAGAAAATTTCATCCCTGAGGAATTCAAAGAAGAAGAATAGGTTTGTATAGTCAGTGAATTTCCATTTGAGTTTTCAAAAGGGGAAAATAACTATTGGATGGGGCGCATAGAAATTGAGAACATATTTACCAAAGGAATAGTGAAATTAGTTTCATAGATAGGGAGATGACCCATCTATATATTGGAATTATAAATTTTACATTTTTTTCATCTAGATCAGGTAACGTCTTTCCAACTATAAACCACCTAGAGCTGAAGGAGGTAAGGTTGACCTAACGATAGAAAACATAAGCTCTTCTGGGAGGCCACCATAGTTTTTAGCATTTTTTTCTTTTTTTTATTTTCAGGATAAATCACTCATCACTTAATTTTTTTAATTTCATTGTTATGTACTATTATTTCAGTTGTGAAATTTTAATTTTTTAGGACCATCAAGGTTGGCAGTAAGCAGAAGCAAGCAACAAAAGAAAAAACTGCAGAATAATTACATGTCATGAAGGGCATTTACACGTCATGAAAAGGTTCAGGCTGAACCATTACAACCTATGATTGATGTGTTAATTTAAAATTGTGAGTTAGTATTTAATTTTTTTTATTTTCAATTTTATTCCCCAACTATTATTTTTTTAGTGATTCAACATCCAATTATATGCCCGCATTTGATTCTTACATTACTCAACTGAACTACGAGACATAAACTGCCTAAGATAATCATCATGACATAGATTTTAATTTATTTTTTCAATAAATTTCAATGACAAAAGTTTGAAAATGATTTAGTAGAGATAAAAATGTGGATTAGGATTTATAAAATCAGGATTTAGTTGAGAGTTCTAATTCTTGTAAATGTATATTTTTTATTATTTAGCCGACATTGAATTTTTGATATTTTAATTAATGGATTTAGTTATTCATGTGAATTTACATGAGTAGTTTTACCAATATTTATCTCATTTCTGAGACATCAACTGAGCCGATATTTTCAATTATTTCATTTGTATATTTTTTTTTGAGAAACCCGTGTATGTTTTCTTCTAGATCATGATTTGAATCTTATCGATGCTATGACTAAACAAAGTCACTTTTAAATTGATTGAGGAATTCTTTTTTTATTATATCTTATATTGAGACCCACCTTGAATTAATAATTTTTAAGTCCATATAATCCATGGACATCCTTGTTAGGTAATAATCCATGCTACAATACAATATTATCCATTCCTACCTTCCTCTAAATGTTTTTCATTATTGGAACCTTCTTGCATGGAGTGTGTCTGAAATCTCTTATTTTATTGACCAAAAACCATGATTAATTTATTACTAATTTTTCACATATTGTATGATAGAATTTTAAATGAACATATTACTTCTATAATATTTATCTTAAGAGTAATTCTAAGACTCAATTGGTTACGAGTAACTTATACCACCAGAATTGAGACACAGTTACCTCCAGGATGAGCTACCACCTGACTCAAGTCACCATAACCACTAGGATGAGCTACTACTAGACTTAAGTCACAGTTACCACCATGATGAGATACCCCCAAAAGTGAGTCACTAGCACCACCAATGGTGTCACCATTAGAAGATTCACCACCAGAGGCTGTGTTATTGCCAGCTTCCTTGTTACCATTGCTGTCTGAGATCTTCGACATGAATGGTTAAATGAAAAAAATCTATTCCTATATAGTTTGACCAAGTCATTAAGATTTAGTATAAGATGATCTGAGTAAATTTGGTCTCCTTTAACAAGTGCATTTATATGATCACAACGGATCTCTCACCCTAAACACATTAAACACAAAGATCTATCAAGTACTATTATCCAAGAATGTTGTACGATTGAGTTTAGGAATTATCTCAAACATTCTAATTCAAATTATGTGAAGATCAAAGACACAAAAGAACTGAACCGACTACTAAGATTGATTGACACAACAAACAAATAGCATCTGAATAATTCCTTTAGATTTCTATGATCCTTTATTCTTCTTCAATAATCTTCAAAAAATAACATACTCCTCGCCATTGTTGATCTAAGGATTACAAACATACAGAATACATCAGACTAATATTTTTCTATCTGTTCTATCTGTTTTATATTTGAGCAGTGTTTTTTTCCTGTTATTCAATAAAGAATTTCTTCTATATATTATTAGAGAATACTTGTTTTTTTGAATAAAAATTAAAAATTTTATTATAGAAACACTTTTAATGAATAATTGAGAAACCAAAGGTCACAATAATGGCGATGAAAATCCATGGATAAAAAGTTACACACAAAAAATCATCCATATACACACCTTTAAAAACATCTTGTTCCATCTTAGAGTCAAGAACTGAATCATCAGATACAATACCAGATTACCAGCGGATGAAGCGAGTTTGTATCCTACCTAGCCAGCCTTCCACCTGATGTCTACTAATGTCCAATGAGCAAATACCCAGGTTGGACATCTCTTTCCTTTCCACATAGTTTTGCCTTTTGTTTTGGCTGATTATTACCTCCAAGCATATCAAACTGATTATGGGTGACCACAGGGGAATCCAATATAATCTAAACCCACTATAGCATTGATCATACCCACCTCATATGTGGAGTAAGTCATAGTGGTAGCCACTTGTTCCCCAGAAAAACAAACAAAATCATTGATGCTCTCTTTTTCTCCATCATCCATGGGGAACTCTGCCAAATTGGGTCCTCCCTTCACCCAATAAGGTTAACCACACCACAAAAAACATTGGCATAGGAAGGAACAACTCACCTTGAAACAACAATGTTTCCCCTTCCCTCCCTATCATCCCCTAGCTTGAACAGCTTCGGTACAAAGGGAGGTGCATGAGCAACAAAACCTGGTAGACCAGAAGGTGTGGATAGTTGGTCAAGGCCAAAATTGGCCGGACCCCATTGGATGCCCGAAGGGGAGTGAATACTAGCCGATGAATATCTTGGACCCATCTAGACATTAGTGGGAGGAATGTCATTAGAAACCATAGGGTATATTGGAGAATGATAGTTGGGCTGAGCCGCTGCTCCCATGAGACCTATCCCATCATGTAGAGAGAAGGAAGAATTCTAGTTTCCTTGTTGATAAAAAAATGATCAAAAAACAGAGGATTTATCATAATTAATGTGTTTCCAAAAACCAAACTCACATTAAACTTGGAGATGAAGATGATTTGAGAGAGTCACTAAGAATTCCATATCAATTCAGAGGTGAGAAAAGCCAAGATGCTTTATGAAAAGATTATCATCATAAATTCGGAGAAAACAACGGATAATATCACCAATACCTTTTAGGATATATGAGTTATGAAAGGGAAGTGAGAGATAGGGAAGGTGAATCCAGACCATTGAATGCTTGCAATTGAAACCATGATTGAACTCCACTATCCAACAGAAGATAAGGAAGTTTCTATTGTCATATAGTCACCACTCTGATGACTAGGAACATTAAAAATCATCATCATAGAAAAATTTGATTCTTAAATTCCAATGATCCAGAACTCCCACTTCCGATTGGGAATGAAGACCCCATGATGAGTTGATGAAACTCTCAACCAAATCCGGTGAAGGTCGATCATCACCGAATCTGGCCATAAGAATCCAATAGTGGAAGGCACCAGCATCCTGACACTCAGATGTGGAAAGAAAAATATATGGAGAGATATTGAAAAAAGATGGGTACTTATAAGATATAGGAATTGGAGTGATCTATGGAAAATGGGGAAGAACTGAAGTAGGTATAGTTGGAGGGAGAGATCATGAAAGATATGAAGCGAATGAGAGGAATGTGATCTTCATCCTTCCTTACTCCCCATAGGTGAAAACTACTCCATATATGTTGATTGGATATGACTAATCTCCTGACATCTTAGAGTGTCACACTGAATACCACTCCTCGCCCTGACCTGCATCCTGCATGAGTTCACCTCACCGAATCTGACCAAGTATGTCTGGCTGAGGTCGCCACCAGAAATCCTTCTTGAGATCAAGATTTCCTTCATAAAGTGTCCCCCTTTATGTCTCCTGATCACATGAAGACATCACCGACACACTTTTGAGGAAGTAAATATTCCTCATAGAATACTTGTTATTCTCTTGTTCCTCTATTTATTTCCCACTATGTTTCTGGAAGAGGTCTCTGTGTGACCTGTGCTTTTCATTAATCCCACACATAACTGTGGAAGATGATTTTATCATGTAAAACATGTTTCTATTGACTGTATACCTGATCTAGTTTGTGGATTTGTTTGATTATATTCATAATCTTCTTGGCAGCAGGTAATTTCCAAATGGAGGGGATTAGGTATCACCTTGAGACCGAACCTCTTGTTTATTATACTATATCTATTTGTTGTTTATCTTATTCATATTGTAGATGAATTCTTGATTTTATAATTATTCAAAACTAGTTTTTATATATGTTTCTATCTATGTAAATTTATCTCAAAAGTTAAGGTATTTCTAATCCACATTTTAACTGAGATCTAATAAGTCTTTAATAAATATTTTAAAATGATAAATATTATATCAATCTTCTATTTTGTTTAATTGGCCATTTCATTTTATTCATGGGATTTTAATTTAGTCCTTTTATTTAAAAATTTTATTATTGGGTACTCAAAATCACCCCCTATTGAGTTACTCACACTGACCAACATTTGGTATCACAAGATTGTTTAAATTTACTTGTTAGATGTGATTTTTTTTATTATAATGATATACAATTTCTATCATTTCTAAATTTTAGTTTATTATGGATAATAGAAAATAAGGATCTAGTACAAACAGACATCCTTATTTTAATGGAAGCAACTATGCTTAATGGATAATCGAAATGAGAATGCATTTAGAAATCCTTAGTGGACTTAGGATTAAGACCTTAAGGAGTGAACATGGTCCATAATTTAAAAATCAATACTTTGGGTCATTTTGTTATCAAAAATCGTTATAATCACAACTATTCTTCTCCTATGAAACCACAACAAAATGGTGTGGTAGAAATAAGAAATAGGGCTCTTCAAGAGATAGCCCAATACTTGTAAAATGAGTATGACCTACTTGTCTACTTATGGGCTGAATCTGTTAAATACATCCTATTATAATATTAATAGAGTTCTCATAATACCTCTCTTAATGAGAACACCTTATGATTTCTGGAATAATAGAAAACCAAAATCTAATTACATTATTGTTTTTGGTTTCAATGTTTTTTTTCCAATACCAAGAAAAATTTGGATAAATTAGTATCTAAGATAGATGAAGGAATTTCACTTGGGTATTCAAATTCCATCGAAGCCTATAGTGTGTTTAACAAGAAGACCAGAACAATGGAAGAATTTTTTCATTACAATTTTGATGAAACCAATCCCAATGAGACTAATACTATATTAGAAGACCCTATGGATGAGATTTAATCTTTTAATATCAATTCCAAATAGTATGAATGTTCTATTAACCAAGATGAAAACTCATCCAAAAAATTTCCAGAATCTGAACTAGAACAAAATATTTATTCTTCCAGCATATCTTCTCAAATAACTATTAACAATCAGAGACATCACCCTCTAGATATAGTAATATTTAACTTAGATAGATTTATATAGACCAGTGATTCACTGAGAAATCATATTGAACATAAATTCTTATTGTCACATATTGAACCTAAGAACAACAATGATTCCATCAATGATGAATTCTAGGCAATAGTTGTGCAAGAAGAACTTAATCTGTTTGAAAGGAACAATGTTTGGGAACTTGTTGACCAACTTAAAGATACCTTAACTATTAGTACTATGTCGGTGTTTAGAAATACGGTTTATAAATATGTAACTAAAGTAATAAATAAATCTAGATTAGTTTCACAAGGATATAATCAAGATTAAGGTATTGATTGTAATGAAACTTATTCACATGTAGCATGAAATCAATACATCCGGATACTACATTCCTATGCATAAAATTTTGACTTCAAAAAATATAAAATTGATATTAAATGTTCATTCAGAAATGGTTTTATAATTGATGATTTTTTTATTGAACAACCCCCTAGATTTCAAAACCCTCATTTTCTAAATTTTCTTTTTAAATTAAAAAAAACATTGTATGGTTTTAAATAGGATCTTAGAACATGGTATTACAGGATTACATCTTTCCTTGTTTCAATTTTTTAAAATTATTAACTGATACAACTCTCTTTATAAAAATAATCTAAAAAGTTGTTTTGATCGTTAATATTTATGTGGATGATATTATTTTTGAATATACTAATGATTCTATATATTCTGATTTTTTAAAGTTCATGAAAAAAGAATTTGAAATGAGTTCAGTGGTTGAACTCAAGTTCTTTCTTGGATTTATGATTTTTAAAAATAAATAAGTTTTTATTTTACATCAAAGTAAATACACTAAATATCTTTTAAAATGTTTTTGGCCTTGAGTGTACTAAAAGTAAAGATACTCCCATGAGTACCACCTATAAAATAAACCTTGATAAGACTAGTAAATCAGTATATCAAACTAGATATAGAGGTATGATTTATAGTCTTCTCTATTTAACTTCTTGTCGGGCTCATATTATGTTTAGTGTATGTATGTGTCCTCCCTTTCGAGAAAATCCAAAATATTCACATTTATTAGCTATCAAATGAATTTTTAAATAACTCAACAATAAAACCAATTTAGGATTGTTCTAACCAATATGAAATGATTTTTATTTACTTTATTATTTAGATACTTATTTTGGTGGTTGAAAGTTAGATTGAAAAATCACATTAGGAAGATGTAATATTTTAGGGAAATCCCTAGTATCATGGTTTTGTAAGAGTCAAATTTCTGTTGCACTATCCAATACAAAAGTA
Organism: Viscum album; assembly: GCA_963277665.1. Classification (NCBI taxonomy): domain Eukaryota; kingdom Viridiplantae; phylum Streptophyta; class Magnoliopsida; order Santalales; family Viscaceae; genus Viscum; species Viscum album. The sequence continues at coordinate 427,499 of CAUJRU010000205.1, forward strand.
TAATACATAGATATAGGAAGTAGTTGTTCACATATCTTGTGGTCAAACCTCGGTTTACTAGACTTAAGAAACCAATTTAGACATGTAACTATAATTGTGATAAGAAAAGTTCAATAAAAGTTTCCAAAAAACCAGTATCTCACTCGAGAATAAAAAATATTGATGTAAGAAATCACTTTTTAAGAGATCATTGTCAAAAGGGTGATATAACATCAAAATTTATTAGGAATGAACATATTCTACTTGATATATTCAAAAATCCATGGAATTATAAAATATTAAACTATATCAAACATGAATTAAGAATGATAAACTTTGTTTGATGAGTCACAGTTTATGAATCATCGTTTATGTTTCACTATAGATGAGTCACTATTGATGAGTCACCATTGATGAGTCACCATTGATGAGTCACCATTGAGGAGTCACTATTGATAAGTCACTGTTGTTGTGTCATCGTTAATGAGTCACCATTGAACAAGTCAATATTTCTTTTTATGTTACCATTATATTTATTACCGTTTCAATTTTCCTGTATGGATTAAATTTTTATTATATTAATTTTATTATTATTCATTTAGAATCCCTAAATGATAAAAAAATGGGATTAATTAAAATTTATTCACTTCTCCTAACCCTTGAAACCCAGATCTCTTTCCTTCCCCACGAACCAATCTTCCCTCTTTCTTGCTCCTCATGAAAACTTCAACCGATTCGAATGGCTCGAATGAAGTGAGTTACAGAATCAAATCAATAATAGATGAGTATATCTAAAAGACGAAGAGTATCCTCAAATTTTCTTCAAGCTATTTCAGTAAGACTGTATATGAAGAATCTTATATTTTCAGAAGAAAATGAGATTGATTGAAAATAGATTCCAACTAGCATTATGCTTATGTTAAAGGTAATACAAAAACAAAAGTGGATAAAATGATTTACCTTGAATCATAGATTATATTATCCAAGGATTGTTTATGAATTTTATCAAAATGCACAATTTATTTTAGGGAAGAAAGAAGATAAAATTCAAACCAGTATAGATAGAGAAGAAATTTTTTTCTCTTCAATTTAATGGGATCAATGTCTATAGATTCCTCACAAAGTAGTTTATGATGATTTTCAAGGAAGTATAACTAATTATTATCTAGAAGAGGATCTCCTACAATTAACTGGAGACTGAACCAAGAGGATACCAACATACATAGTTCTATTTGGTGAGTGAAATATACTGTTTTATTTTTTACAACATGTTTTATGTACAAGGAAATGAGATCTCAACACAATGAGGTATCAGGATTTCTACTTTATGTATATGATGAGGAAATGAAAAAGGATAAATATCTATAGATTTTTGATGAAATATATTCATGATATGTTCAATATTAACTCTAGATCAAACTCCCTCATCTATTCTAAAATGATTTTTTCCATCCAAGATACAAAGGGTTTTGTTAAACCTCGAGAAGAAGATGAGGATTAAATGGGTGGTTTTTTCTTTTCAAAGACAATCATCAAGAGAGTGAATGTAATTTGTAACCCCTGGATGGTGTGTTAGGTTAGGGATAATGAATAACAATATGATGATTTTAACTCTATTGATCACCCAACTATAACAAAAATATGGTGGATCCTAGTATTGAACCTAATTATATTCTTGAGTATTCTATCATATATGTTATTGAGGAAAGAGATGAAGAAGAAGTTAAATATGAGTCAGTGGAAGAAGGGAGTGATCTAGGGATAAAAAATCTATACCATGTGTATCCAGTGATATTTCTAGTTTTACAGGCTCTATACCTTTTAGAGAAATACTCTTATTTGAGCATGATATTGAGGAAGATATTGAAGTTTCTGAAGAGTCTTAGTCTAAATTATCTACCTCTGAGACCTCATGTAAGGATATTAATGATGGATGAAAATATTTTGTTTCTAAAAATTTAGATAAATAGATTATGGATCTTGAGAAACTAGATGCATCTTCTAGTGTGGATGATAAGGATAAAGCTATTGAATCTCTTGAAGAGAATCCGGATCTTAGAAATAATGGAAGTGGATCTGATCAAAGATTCGATCAACAAAAAGAAGGTGGTTCTCCTCATAAGGGGAATGCACAAAATGGAGTTGATCATATAAATATTTCCCAAGAGTTATTTCAACTTCAACCCTCAGTACCAAATATATACAATCTCATCTAAGGAAGTCATAATAGGGACATACTAATGCAAGATATCCAATTAGTTCATTCAAAGGATTTGAAATCTAAATGTGAGGGGGAGAAAACTAACAATTATAATGAGAAGTTAGTTTAACTGTCTTAGTTGGACTCAGTGGAGACGTTAGAAACGAATCAGACATCATATCTTCCAGTGATAACTGAAGGGGAGTTTCCAACAATTCCAGTTAATCAAAAAATTCTCATAGGTCAGATTCCACAGACATATCCTATGCTCTCAAGAAATGATGTTGTTCAAAGTTCTGAATTGACCATAGACACTCCAATTATTCCATGTGTCAGATCTTCAGTTAGTTCCTTTGATGAATGATAGAGATATCCCAGTTTTGTAAGACTTGGGCTAACATACAATGATTCATATGATGATTCTGAATTTAGAAGATAAGTATTCCAAGTAAGTCAGATAGATGAAGCTGGTGAGTTACAACCTTTTACTCCCATGGAAATAGAAAGAACATTTGGGGACGTAGTATCACATGATCAAGGAAATATTCCCACAAATCAATCAGTGTTACCTCATAATTTATTCACCAAAACTCATTTAGATTATTTATAGAGGGATGTTCATTCATATATGGAGACCTTGAAAAAGAATTTGGTCTCATACTTTTCACAGGTCTTGAAAAACCAACCATCTCCTACTTCTCTCCTTAATGAATATAGTGTTAGATATTTTATAGAGATGGCCATATCTCATATTAATCCTAGAGTTCGTTTTCATATTCAAGAAATGAAAGTTGAAAATAGAAGATTGACATATTATGTATCATGATTGAAATATTTAGTGGAGGGCCTGCAAGATTAGTTTTCAAATATTATGAGTTATACTTCTTATAAGTTTTATAGTTTGGATTCTATTATATCTACATCATCTGAAAATCCTTCAACTTCAGTATAGTTTGATAGGTATCATTTTCAATAGTTTTTTTAGAGAATAAATTTTAAATGACTTGGATGATGTTAGTACTCATTAAGAACAGATTCGATAGATACATCTTTGTGGAGAACATATCCTTGAATTCTAAAAAGAGTATACGGGTTATCTCAGACAATATAAGGAAGTAATAAAAAAGTAAATCAAATATTAATTTTCAAGTATCTACACTAAGAATGTAATGTATGGCAATTTTTAATAACTGGATGAGAATTTTATGATCACTCCAATCATAAGATACATCACTGTATAAGTGAGTCAGTTAAAGGTTTTCACACCAGCTCTTCAGAGTTTTATGGATGAAAAGATAGATTTATTTAATGAAATGGAAATGGGAGGCTCAATAATTATGTAATTTATTAATATTTTGAATACTTAACTCTATGTACATCAAACAAATTATTTATCGAGAGGACATTTCTATTTCTTCCGTTTTTCAACCGCAACCACATGGATAGTTCAATATAGGCCTGATATACTCTCTTAGTCAACTAGTCTTATGCCTCCACCATTTTAGCCTCTAATTATTTTACCAGTTGAAGCTATTAGAAATCTCATACCAATTATTTTTAGCGAACCACTACCTCCTAATACCACTTTACCAACCATTAAAACCTTTTCCCCTACAAATAATTCAAATGTATATTCTCAGGATGATGAAAGAAATAGGGAAAATGACAAAGGGAAGGAGAAAACCGATCACCCACTATCATCTCAGAAGTGAATCAGTTCTGATATTCTCTCTTTGATAGAGATCCTGTAATTTCTTCCTTTAATATTAATCTTATTTCATTATCTATCTTTTTAGATATTATTTAATAAAATACTTTATGTTCTTTCTGTATTTTTGTTACTACTTTGATAATCTCAAAGGAAGAGATTATTGTGAATTTATAATTTTGATATAAGAATATCAATATCTAATAATTTTTAATTACATATTTAGTACATGTTTTATAGAATTCCATGTTTTGTGATCATCAAAAAGAGGGATGATATTGGGACCTCCTTACATGGAGTGTGTTTTCCATCTCTTATTTTATTAATAAAAAACCATGATTTATTTATTACTAATGTTTAATATATTTTATGGTAGAATTTTATATGAAGATATTACTTATATAATATTTCTATTAAGAGGTATGGCAAGACACTATTGGTTACATGTCACCTCTACTACCAGACTCGAGTCACTATTATGACTACGATGAGCTACCGCCAGACTCAAAGTCCACATTACGGCCAGGATGAGCTACATCCAGACTCAAGTCACCATTACCACTAGGATGATATACTACCAGAAGTGAATAACTAATACTACCAAAGGAGTTACCATCAGTGGAGTCACCACTTGAAGCCGAGTTATCTCCAGTTTCCATGTTACCGTTGCTCTCCAAGATCTTCTGTGTGAATGGTTCAATGGAAAAAAAATCTATTCCTAGATAGTTTGACCAAGACTTTAAGACATAGAAACAGAATATCTAAATAAATTGGGTCTCCCTAAACACGCACTGGTATATAATCATAAAGGATCTCTCCACCTAATCACATCGAACACACATGCCCAATGATTACTATCGACCATGAAAATTGTATGATCAAATTTTTGAATTATCTCAAACATGATGATTAAAATTATGTGATGTTCAAGACACATAAGCACTAAACCAACTACTAAGATTGATTAATACAACATACAAATATCACCTGAATCATTCCTTTAGTTTTCTAAAATCCTCAATTCTACTTCAATATTACTGAACTAAGTGTAGACTCTTCACCGTTGTTGATCTAAGGATTACAGACATACATAACACATCAGACTAGAATTTTTCAATTTTTTCCATCTAGTTTACTTTTGACCAGTGTTTTGTTTTGTTGTCATTAAATACACAATATCTTCTTCATATTCTTAGAAAATACTGGTTATTCTCTTATTCCTCTATATATTTCTCACTGTTTTTCAAAAGAGGTATCTATGTGACACGTGGTTTTATTTTATCCCACGCATAACTATGGAAGAGGCTTTTAGCCTGGACAACTTGTTTTTTGTGACTGTATACCTGATCTAGGTTGTGAATTTTTTTGATTATATTCACAATATTCTTAGGAGAAGGTGATTTCCAAGTTGAGTGGATTATGTATCACATTGAGACTGAACCTATTATTTATTCTATTGTGTCTCTTTTTTTATCATATTCATATTCTAGATAAATTATGGATTTGATAATTAATATTAACTAGTGTTTATATATGTTTCTATCTAATTAAATTGATCTCAAAAGTTAAGGTATTTCTAAACTATGTTTCAATTCAGACATAATCACTCTTTATGAAATATTTTAATAAGACAGATCTTATATCAATCTACAGTTTTGATTAATTGGTCAATTTATTTTATTCAGTGGTTTTTCTTTTAGTCTTTCTATTTATATAAATTTTTATTGGGAACTCAATTAACCCACTATTTAGTTACTCACTCTGAACAACATTCATGATATTAAAAAGAATAAGTGTGGGGGAAGAACATTATATGGTGTACCAGGATATACTTCATTGTGGATATTTTTTTGTGACATTTTTTATTATGATATGGGGAGAGTCCATGAGATCATTCCTTTTATTTTATTATTTACCTCTATTTATAAAAAATAACTTAAAAAAAATAAGAAAAAAGGAAAAAAAATGAAACATTGGGTTATGGTTTGGGAAGATAAAAAAAACGTTTTCGAGACCGATGATCTTTTGATCAAATTTGGTTTTATGGTGGATATGAGATTTGTCTTAATCAAATTTTTTTAACAAGAAAAAAATATTAAAATATAAAAAAGGGAAAGAGAGGTTGATCCATTCACTATATTTACATGTATCATGGAACCACTTTGAGCTATTTGGGATGAAGAGAGATATGGAAACTATAGAGAAAGATTTTTATTGCGATTATCTTTTTATATCATACAAAATGATTTAGAGTCAAAAATACATTTTGAGATTTACTTGGTTTACGTCATTTAGCTATCTACCATGATGCTTCAGAGTAATCCGAACATTAATGATGAATCCCTCATGGATAATTGTGATCTTTTTATTTAAACAGTGAAGATGTTAAATTCCTTGAAAACTTATGGTAAGTGACATGTTTTTGAGGTATGCGATAAATTATATTTAAATTTTTACCTTGATAATGAGTAGAAAAATTCAATGTATGGTAAATTAAAAATTTAATTCTTGTTAATAATGAATTTAAAAATGAAAATGGATGATAGAAAATTCTTTGTTACTTCAAAATAAGAAAAGTAAAATACATGGATGGCTTGTTTATTTGAAAATTGACGCATTGAAGAAATTTACTATATGATTCTCAAACATTTAATTTTTCATATATTTAATTACATTAATTAAAATTGAATGTAAATCATGGTAGAGTAAGGGTCCTTTGTATTATATTGAGATTCCATCCTTGAGGAAAAGTATGAATTCAAGTGTGGGATTATTTGATATCTGTATTTCATGCATACATTTTATGGTATTTTAGTATAATTAATTCTATATTTAAATGACTAATATTGAAAATTTCGAATTGGATTGACTTGTTTAATGATGTATGGAATGATGAATTGGATATTTATAAATAGATCGAAAAGGGATGGAAATTGGAACTAAAAGACACTTCGCACCGCTTCGCATCGCTTCACACTGCTATGCTTCGCTCATGGAATGACACTAAATTTTTGGGGATGTAGCTAAACTAGAAAACCAGAGAATAACAACTACACATTTTGTATTTCACTAGATGATTTGAATTCATTAGGAAGCTACTAATTCTCCATAAAAGTCATGATTCCATTACACACTGTGAAAAAAAGTTACACGTCGTGTAACCTAAATACACATCATGAATGATCAGGGTAAGAAAAATATGAAATGTCATTGATGATGGGGTTTACACACCATGTAAATTATTACATGTCATGAATATTTCAACAGATATAAAAATAAATGACACTATATATGAGGGTTTAAGGGATCATTATTCATTAACCCCTTAACCGAAAAACATGTGGTATGATTAGTTACCATAGGGGGAAGCTTAATGTCAAAGAACGAGCGGAACACAAAAAGTAATAATATAAATCCTTAATTCACCACCATTCTTCATGAAATTTAGTCTTCGGATACCTATTCTTATCATTCTCCTCATTACTATCACGAGAGAGTTGTTTTCATTGTGTCAGGTGATGTGATTATAATGGGATTGGATTCTTGGTTTTATTTTTATTTATTATTTTTATTTTGGATTGTTACGACATTGTTTATTAATTCCAAATCTATTTATTTTCATATTGCATGACCATTACAGAATTATGAGGATTTAATTTCATTGCATCAATTAATTGGACTATTTTTTGTATGAACATTATGAAATATAGGTTATTTATGTTTTAATAGTGTTTTGGGTTTCCTATTTTTGTGATTGAATCTAATATATGACCATTTCAACAATGAAATCATAAGATTAGTGTGGGGTACCCAGACCAAGAATCTTGGATGACCTAATTCTGACTTCGAACATGAATAAATCAATAATCAATCGAATCCCTAGTGTACACACCTAAAAATCATTGAACTTAACTAGTCTCTCTCATGATATTTAACCTAATACGTGCTACTGTTTTTCTATTTTTTCAAAAAAATTAAAAAATTAAAGTTTCAATTTCCCAATTTAATTTAGAACATATGGATCGTCCTCATGGGTTTGAAAGTCAAGATTTCAATGTAAGATATTTTCATAATTTTACCTATGTTTTATAAATTATTAAATTTAGATCGCCTTTTTGGAATTAACGATGCCCTACGGGTTGTCATACACCCACGAGAGTGGCTCTTGAAAGAATATAGGTTCTCACATTGAGATTGAACCTTGTCAATATTTCATGATTTACTTACCTTCCTAGTTTTTCATGAATTATTATTTACTAAAATATGACAAGGAAATGAATCTTAATAGGATTTAAGGGTTATGTTTCAAAAAGTATTGAAACTCATAAAAAGTTAACAACTGATTCAACCCTCTGTTCTCAGTTGTTTTTTGACCCTTTCGAACTTCAATTAGTATCAGATCCAAGGGTCTTTTATTGAATCATAATCACAGATAATCTCAATTCAGTCAATAGTAGATGAATTACTACATTTGATGACAAAAATTATTGTGGATGGAAAAAATATGATGGTTGCTTATATCCTATCTATTTTCCCATATGTTGTTTATGCTACTACAATTGAGTTTCTGCCTATTGAGAAAGATTCCCCAAAGACTTTTGTTAATAATAAAAATATTTAACTTGATGGAAATGATATAAATTCTATCCTTATATACCTATCATAAAATATTTATGTGGAGGTGATGGGTATCAAAACATCAGAAAGTATGTAGGACAAGCTATAAATTATTTTTTAAGGGAATACATAAGGGAAGGAAGAAAAGTTAGAAATATGGCATAGAAATTATGAATAAATAATAATGAGAGATGAGGAATCTATTGATGAATACTTCACCCGAGTAAATGAAATAGTTGGAAAGTTTATAGGATTCACTGATGTCCTGGAAGATTCTACAATTTTGAAGAATCTTATGTGAAACTTTCTAGATATTTTTTATTCTAAAATTTCGTATTTATAAGATAAGGATGATTTATTTCTTGACGAGTTTCATAACTCTCTTGTTGCTCATGAAATGAGAAAATATATAAAATTCAAAAATAATATAAAAGATGAAATGTATTTTGAATCTATGAGAAAAATTAAAATTCAAGATGTTGAAGATGTTTATCCTTGTGACTCTGAAGATAAAGAGGATGATGAGATGAATGAAATAATCATGTATCTTATATCCAAGAACCATCAGAGAGGAAGATAAAAATATGGAGGTAAAGTTTCTCTCAAATGTTTTGAGTGTGGTGGAATTAGAAACTTTTCTATGGATTTCCCTTAGAAGAAAGTAAGAGAATATTAAGATGATTCTTATGAAAAACCTCAATAGAAGAAGTGGAATAAAAGTTCTAAAAAAAGTCACCCAAAAAATATGATAAGAAGTTAAATGGAGAGAAAATGTATTAGTTGAGGAAGAAAGATGAATCATACTCAAAAACAAAAATTCGAAAGAGGATTAATGTTTAATAAAGTATAGAACATTTATTTAAAATTTCAGAAAGATGAAGACGCCTCAAATAGTAAAGAAGAAGGAGGTAAAGAATCTTACAAACAGTATCATCTCAGAAATAAACTTATTGCATATCCTGATAAAAAAAATCTCCCAAGAAAAAAGTATTTTTAATAAAGAAATATTGTGAAGAAGTTGTTGAAGGAAGAAAATATTTCCTAAAGTAGGAAAAAAAATACATTTAGGATATCGTAAGTTGTCAATTAAGAATTGATGTAGAAGAAAATATTATTGAAGATCTCTGTAAGATATTAATTGCTAAGTAATAATGATTCAATAGGTTTTTGTGTAAATTTCTTGTGTCTGAAAATAACTTGATGAAGATGAAGTAAAATTTCAACAAAATAACATTAGTAAATGATAATACTTCTAAAGTTTCTCAGAAAGCTCAAATTAAGAATCAAGTGAAATCCCCACCCAGTAGAATAAATGTTTCTTCTAATTTTTCTAAAATTTTAGGTTATAGAGAACGTGTTAAGAACGATTGGGTGGAAATAGAGCGTGAGAAAATGATTTCATCTATATAAGATGAAAACTCACTTTGTATGAATGTTGGTCTGTGGCTAAAGTATGTTGAAGTAGGAAAAAGTTATTTTACTCATAAAATTTTGTGTACAGAAATATCTCACTTCAATAGAAAATAGTGATTTAATAAATATTGCTGGTGCTATGGAATCTATAGGCATATGGAATATAATCTTTGGCATAAATTTTCACTTCTTGAATGAAGGGTTTGAAGAAGATAAATCAATGGTGGAATAAGTATGAGTATCTTTCCTAGCCCAAATGAATTTATAAAAGATAAAAAATTAAGATGTTAGAAAATATCCAACCAAAAATCAATTATAATCTCTAGAAGATGTTTTTGGAAGATGTGATCAGAATATTCATCTTCTTGAAATATGTATGTCACTCCTTCCATTAGAAGTTTCTTTTGGTAGAAAATAAAAGGAATCTAGAATGAAGAAAGTTGAAGAAAAAGCTTTTGTTGTCAAAATGAATTTGAAATAAATTAAAATAAACAAACCATGGATACTTGATAGTGTTTTATATTCACATATTATAGGTGATATAAAAATATTTAAAAATGTAGAAATTCATGATGGAGGATCAAATACCTTTTTTAATGATAGTTACCTAAAAATTAGATGAATCATAATGACTGAAATGGAAGAAGAAAAGATGAAATCTAAGGAAGTGTTATTTATTGATGGGATAAAACATAACTTACTCTAATTCAACATTGTGATTATAAAAAGAAGTAATTTTCATAAAATATTCTTATATCATTATATATGATAAATATGGAAATGTTATCATAAAAGGAGAAATAACTAGTGGAAATATTTTTCAAATTGGGGATTTTATAAACTCCCATTATTTGAGTGTTGATGATGAAAATAATTATGAAACTGAAGAAATGAGAACCTGGGGAAGGAAAAAAACATGAAAAACATTCTAAATTTTGTGTTTTCTATTATTTTATAGATTCAAAAAATATGTGAATATGTTTGTGTTATTTGTCAGAAATGGAAGCTGACTAACAATAGTCATAATGGAGTTGAGAGTCAGTCTACTAGACCTCTTGAACTTATTATTTCTGATTTATATGGGCTAATGAGACATCAATCAATAAATTGAGATTTATAATTTATCAATTTTAATAATGGTTTCTCCCATATGGAAAAAATCATATTTATGAAACCCATGTCAAAGGATATGGAAAAGTTCAGGTTTTTCATAAATGAAGTTGAGAATGAAATGGGGGATTATATAAAGATTTTGAGAGCATATAATGGTACTAACTTTATAAGAAATAATGTTGAAACTTATCTAAGAAATAATGTTATGAAAAATTAGTATATTTATCCCAAATGTCCACAAAAAAATGGAGTATCAAAAAGAAGCAATATGATTTTTGTGGAAATAGGAATAAGTATGTTATTGGATTACAATCATTCAAAGTTTTACTAGAGAGAAGCTGTTAGTACTTTTATATATATTAAATAAAATTGTTTATTGAGGTTATAATCCAATATGAATTCTTATCAAATGTGGTATAACAAAATAAATATTGAGTAACTTTAATGTTTTTTTAAGTCAATGTTTACTCAATATAAAAAATCTGGATTTGGAAAAGTTTGATGAGAAAGATGAAGAAGGAACTTTTAAGGGATATTCAATAAATGGAATAAGATACAAATGTTGGAACAAATTCGTAAAATATTTGGTGGAATTATATGGTGTGAAATTAATTGAAAATCAAAATTCATTAACAATAGCTATTAAGAATTATGAGGAGGATAAAATGGAAATTTACAATGATAGTGAAAGTGAATCAAAACATCCTTATCAATATTCGGGAGAATCATCTGATGAGGAAAGTTCAACAGGAAAAGAAACTTTGAAATTTCCTACCTTATAAAAAAATTAGAGAATGAAAATAATCATGTGAATTAGAAGGCTCCAGTTAATCCTAGAAGGATGTTGAGATTAGAAAATAAGACATCCCTTATCTCAAAAGTTGGATTGGAATCAGTTTCAGAAGTCATTCAATATAACGAATGGGTGGATGCTATGAATGAAGAGTTGGATAAGATTGGAAAAATGAATCATGTGAAATTTTTCCATGAAAAAAAATAAAAATGTTATCAGAGACAAATGGGTTTACAAAAATAAGTTGAATAAACATGGATAATTTTTAAGAAACAAAGATATAATTGTTTGTAAATAATATTCATAGGTGGAAGGTGTGGATATTGATGAAAATTTTTCCCCTATTACAAGATTAGAAACTATTAGAATGTTTCTAGAAATGGATGCTCAATAAAATTACAAAGTATATTAGATGGATTTAAATTCATCATTTCTCAATGGATAAATTAAAGAAGAAGTTTACATTGAACAAACTTATGGATTTCTACTTTATGAGGATAAACACAATGATTTTAAACTAAATAAAGATGTGTACGAGATAGAATAACCTCCATGTGCATAGTATTATAAACTTGACAATTGTTTGAGAATGTTGAATTTATATAAATGAAATGTTGACAGAAACATATATGTGAGATATGTTGACTTTAGAGCTCTAATTGAAATTGTTTATGTAGATGATATTATTTTTATTGGAGATAAAGGAAATATTTGTAATGAATTTGTTGAAGAAATGAAGAAGAATTTTGAAATGTCAATGTTGATAGAATTAACTTTCTTCCTAGGATTACAAGTTCAACAAAAAAAAGTACATTTTATTATCTCAAGATAAGTACTCCGTGGAATTGTTAAAGAATTTTTGGATGGTATAATAGAATGAATATTTGACTCCTCATTCCTTGAGAAAAAAGTTGAGTAAAGATGAATATAGAAAACGTGTGAATCCAAAATACTTTTGGAAACTGATAGGAAGTCTACTTTAACATACACCCTCAAGGCATGATATTATTTATACTATGAAATTGTGTGCTCGGTATTAAAATAATTTGAAATAATCACATATATTTTAATTATAGATAATTCTATGGTATGTAAAAGGAATAATGTCACATTGTTTGTTATACACAAATAAATTTTGAGATGAAGTTTCATGTATATACTTATGTCGATTGGGTTGGAGATCGTAATGATAGAAAATCAACCTCAGGTTGAACATTTTTCTTTGGTGATTTTTGTGTGATTTGACATAGTTAGAAATAAAGTTCATTAACTTCCACCATAGTGGAATTAGAATATGTTGTTGCTAATTAGGATTTTACTCAGTTGTTTAGGATAAAAGATCAGTTGGAATATTTGAAATTTAATGTTTGTAAACCTTTTAAGATACATTGGTTTAATCAGAGTGAAATTTATATTTATAAAATACCATCCAACATTTATGATAAAAAAACATTGATATAAAATTTCCATTTTTAAAAGAGAAAGTTTCTACTAGAGATTTTTTTGGAATATATCTCAGCGAAGTATCAAATTGTTGATATCTTTCTTCCAATGGCCTGAAGGCCTTCATTTTTTATTCATTTTTGGATAATCCACTTTTCAAGGGGTGAGTTGGAACCCTTACAAGGCCTGTAGGCATAAGTATTACAAGGACGGTTGGCCTTAGATGAATTCATTCACATACACTTCAAACATTACATACAACCCATACTACCAACTTAGAACTACTCCTCCCCAACATCTTTATCGTGAAATCATCTCTCCACCTTCTCTTGGATATTCGTCTAGGATTTCCCATGCATGTACATGCTTTTACCGATGGTAGGTTACCTACTCTCTCATTCTTAAAATATTAAAGAATGTTTTTTTGAATTTAGAATGAAAATTCATACTCATCCTCTTCCAATGACTTTGTAAATATTCAAAGGAAGAAACTCCAACATGATTTGGATTATATTGACAAAGGGGGAGAGAATGTAATAAATGTTTTACTTTGTAATAAGTGTTTACTTATAATATATTGTAAGAAGATTTTACTTATCTTTCTTAAATGAATATGAAGTTGTGGTTATCAGAAAATGAGGGAGAGAATAAATAATGTATAAGAAAGGATAAAATTGAGTTGGAGTTTATCTTTACATGGACACAAAATATTCTTTTCATCGAGGGATAAAATTCCTTAGAAAACATTACTTTAACAAGTAGTGTGGTGTTAGGACACCCTCTTATGATAAAGGATGTGTTTTGGTAGAAAAATAAAAATTTGAGTTTTGAATTTTTTGAGATTTGAATTTTATTAAGGATTGTTGTCAAATAATAAAAAGGGGGAGTTTGAAAAACCTTTATGAAGTTTTTCCTTAATAATGATTTTTTATTTTTTGATAAATAATCATTTGTAAAGTAATGTTTTTGAAAAATAGGAGAATGTTTCTATGTGGGGTCATAATTGAATACATTCCATCTTAATGGTATGTTACGTAATAATTAAGTTAAATGAGGATGACTCTTAGGGGGAGGATTAGATTGAATCTGAAAAGGAACCTCAGACTGACTCTAAGAAGGAAAATCAAATTGATTATATGAATAAATATCAGTCTGACTCTAAGAAGGAAAATTAGAATGACTCTGAGAAAGAATATCAGACTGAATCGAAGAAGGAAAATTAGAATAAATGTGAGAATAAAGATGAGAATGACTTTGAGAAGGAATATAATCAGACTAAAGCTACGCAAGATAATCAGACTGAAGCTGAAAGATATAATTTTAATAAAGATGAATAAGATAATCGTACTAATGTTGAGAAATATAGTCAGAATTAATATGAGCATGATAATCACACTCAAGCTAAGAAAGATAATCAGACTAAAGCTGATCTTGATAATTGAACTGAAGCTAATCAAGATAATCAGACTAAAGCTAATAAATATAATTTTATTGAATAAAAGTTAAAATGTTTGGGAAGAATGATTCCAGAGAAATCATGATAAGGTGTACAGAATTCAAATTTGGAGTTTAAATGTGAGTGTTTTTTAAAAATTGAGTAAGTAGGAAAAGATTCTTAGTTTCTTACCTTTTCATTTCTGAGAAACCTAAAAATACAGTCATAGTTCATTCACACTTTGTAATTTTCATGATTATAGAAAGGTGGAAAATTGAATATTTCTTCCGAAGTTTTTATTTATGGACTTATATCTTAGATGAAGTTCAGACTACTAAATGTTTTTTAGCAGGCCAAGGAAGATAATTTTGAGAATTTGAGCTATATCTATGTTTTTAAGATTGATATTGTGTTAATAATACTCATTCCATAATATTGAATTCATTAGATGGAGGATGTTTAGATTGAGGTTTGCGGAGTTTCTGATAAGCACATGATTTTTTATCCAGAAAGAATAAGAAGTTTGTTAAGGAGTATATTGAGAAAGGGGCATCTTATTAAGTCGACTAGATTGAGTTAATCGAAATGGTTTCATTATACTGAAGGCCATCAGACTAAGTTTCATTGGACCTAGTAACTTTTGTGGAGAAAATTGAATAAATTCATTATTAATTTATTTTGTCTGAATTATTTTTTAAGAATCCTTGTAAACTGATAGACGTTAGTATAATCATCTTTATATGGATATGGAAGGTTTCTAATGGGATCTAGTGCAAGTTTCACTCACTTGTTCTTATGATTGAATTTACATAGTCCCATGAATGTAGCTACAGAAATAATGTAGGTTCACACACTAAGGCTGAACTTTGTAAATATTTTGTGCTTTACGTGCTTTCCTAATTTTTCATGGATGAGTATTTACTAAAAGATTATAAGGAAACAAATCTTAATAGGTTGTAGAGTTGCGTTTCAAAATGTTTTGAAACTCAGAAAAAGTGAAAAACTGATTCAATCCTCGCATCAGTTGTTTTTTCATCTTATGGAACTTCAAGTTATCAATAGAACTCATAAATGGTGAAACACCTATTTTGAAGGATCCTTAAAGAATGGAACCGATTAATTTGCAAGAAATGGAAATGTAACTCTAGGAGAATCTTGATAAGTATTTATACACCATATTGCATCACCATGTAGTGAGGATATTCTCTTTGTTTATAAGAAATTTGGGTAAATGTGAATTTACATTTATTATTTAGAACTTAATAAGATCACTATCAATAACATTCATCCTCCACCATACATAGATGATTTGTTTGACCAATTATAAGGATCATGGTACTTTTCCAATGTTGATATTCAATCAGATTACTATGAATTGAGGGTAAAAAATAAAGTAATAAACAATAAATCCATCTATATATGGTATGGAAACTGTGAAATTATATTTATTCCATTTGGACTTACAAATTCCCATTATGTCTTCATGAATTTAATTAATAGAATCTTGAGAGATTAACTTGATCAGTTTGTGATAGTCTATATAAATCATATTTTTATATAATGAATGGGAATGGAAGAGAATGATGATCATTTTAGGATTATTATGAGGACCCCAATAAAGAAAAGGTTGTATGAAAAATTTACTGAGTGTCAATTTTGGATTTAGAAAGTTTCATTATTGTTACATATAATATCATGTGAAGGTATTTTAGTTGATATTTCAAGGATTAAGGTTATTGAAAGTTGACCTATACTAACCATCGTAAAGGAGATCCATATCTTTCTTGTCTTGGAAAGATATTATCATCTCTTTTTGGATAATTTTTCATCGATGTATAATCCACTCACCATGTTAACTAAAAAATAATTCAATTTCTTTTGGATGGATGAATGTGAGGATAATTTAAAGGAGTTGAAGAGAAGGTTGGTCGGTGAACCATTCCGCACACTGCCTTATAATAGAGAAGGGTTTGTAATCTACAAAAATATATCCAAGAAGGGATGAGGATGTGTCCCCATGTATAATGATATGGTTAGAGATTATGCTTTCATCCAATTAAATGTTAATGAGTAAAACTACGCAACTCATGATTTGGAGTTAGCTATGGTAATTTTTTTATTAAAGATATGGAGGAATTATATTTCTGGATAAGTGTGTGAGATATATACTGACTATAAAATTTTAGAGTATATCTTCAATCAGAATGAGTAGAATATGTGCCAGAGAAGATGGTTAGAGATAATCTATGATTATGACTGGTCAATACATTACCACCCTTGGAAAGAGAATAAGGTGTTTGATACTTTTCATTGAAAGGATCATGTAAACTTACCCATGTTGTGGATCAAAAAAGGTTTAATATTTTTGGAATTGAAAATCATGGAGATTGAGACCATAAACAAAGGGGAAAAATATTATCCTTCTCAAATGAGTGTTCAACCATCAATTCAATAGAAACTTAAAGATGAATAGATGGAAGATGTGGAGCTATATAAGAAGGTGAGAGATATTCTAGAGTATAACCTTGATAATGACATAATGATATGTTTCAAGAACCATCTATGTATTCCATCCATAATGAATTTTAAGGAGGATATGTTAGAGGAGGCTCAAAGTTATTCATTCACTTTTCATCCTATAAATTCAAAGATTTATTGAGATTTTAATGAGTATTTCCAGTGGGATGGAATGAAGAGAGATATTTTAGAGTTTATATCTTGGTGCTTGGTATGTTAGAAAGTCATGGAAGAGTGAAAAAAATATAAAGGGATGTTATAACAATCACCCATACAAGAATGGAAATAGAAAAACATCAACATCTATTTTTTCATTGGACTCCCCAAAACATCTAAATGATATAATTCTATATGGGTTATATTCGACCAACTTAAAAAGTATAAAAAAATTATTGCTGTTAGAGAATAATTTTCTCTTGATCTAATTTCTAGAATATACATAAAGGAAGTGGTGATATTTCATGAAGTACCACTGTCTATTTTGTTTCATCAGGATCCTAGGTTTACCTAATAATTATGGAAAAGTATTCAGTAAGCCCTTAACACAGAGTTGAGTTTCAACAATATGTATTATCCTAAAAAAAGATGGTTAGTATGAGAGAAAAATTTAAATCCTATAGGATATGTTGAGATATTTTTCTCTATATTTAAAAACATGTCAGGGTTAAAACCTTCCTCTGTTAAGTTTTCATACAAAAATAGCTTTCAATTGAGTGTTCAGATTGATCCTTATAAAGACCTTTATGGAAATAAGTATAGAACTCAAACAAGATGGAATGATGTTGGAAAAGGAAAGATATTGGGACCTAAGAAATATAATGAAATGGAAGATGTATTTATAGTTATTCATCATTACATAAGGGAAGAAAAAAGATGATAGAAATGTTATGATGACAATCATCAATGAGATCTAGAGTTTGTGGTTGGTGACAGATTATTTCTTTGAAGTTCTCCATGAAAAAAGGTTACGAGATTTGGAAAGAAATGGGAGATGACCCATAGGTATATTGGACCTTTTGAGATTCTTGATATTATCGGGATAATATCTTACCATTTGAAACTACCAAAAAATCTCTCTCAAGCCCATGATGTGTTCCATGTATCTATCATGAGGAAGTACATACCGAATCCATCACATGAACTGGACTCAGAGGTCATACCATTAGAGAAAGATATTTCTTATGAGGAGCATCTGGTGGAGATTCTAGATTGTATAGAGAGAGTGTTTTATGAAATATGAATACTCATCTGGTCAATGTTTTGTGGTGAATCCAATAGTTTGAGGAAGCTATGTGGGAACATAAGGATACGATGATGGAGGAGTATCTTCATTTGTTTTCAAAGAAATGGTAAACTTTTCAGGGAAAAATTCATTTTAAGAGGGGGAGGGGGAGATTGTAACACCTTGAAATTTTATAAAATATATTTTTTCAAATAAATTAATTTCTTTGATAGCTTGAATTACATGAAACACTGAGTTTCTTTGATAACTTTTGTTACACACACCATTGAGTTTTAACTAATTGTGATATATTATATTAAAATATTAGTATTTATTTGTCTCCTACCCATTATAATTGACGGTATTAATAGGATTAAATAAATTTTAACAATTTATGGTTCAAACATTTATAAATTTACTTATCTAGATATCAATTAATTATAAATCGAAATAGAAGTCAATAGAAAATAAAGGAAATGTTTTATGAGGAATTGTATTTTTCTAAAGAACCGATTTTGTCTCATTTATCACATATATTTTAAAATTAATTTTGACACTCATAGAAAATTAACTATAAAAAATAAAATTCATTTTTGAAATAATCACGTCAAAATTATATTATAATGAATAATTAATAATTGTATGAATTGTTTTTTGATAAATATTGAAAATACTAATATTTGTAAAAAAGTGTCATTTCATTTAAAGTACATAAAATCTTAAAATTTGTTTAAAACGAATTTAAAAGTACCATTATATAAATTATATTATAATTAATCTCTTTTAGGTAATTAGAATCAATTATATATTCAAATTTAATATACAAAAAGTTTATACATTTAAAACGTTTTCTTTGGAAAACTTCTTTTTTCACTGCGTCTGTGAGATTTATTTTAAATTAAATTCTATAAATTATATGAATTTAATTTTGAGAAATTGATTCCATATTTTGAATCATAATAATTAATATTATCTATTAATTTCAAAATAATGTTTCTCTATTATTAATACTGAAAATCGTAAAAATAAGTTAGCATTATTAAGGTTAACATGGGTTTAGCCAGGGTTAGGCTAAAACAATATGGGTAATATTTTCATTAAATATCATATAAATCATATTGTATCCCCCAATTTCAAAAATATACTGTCCTATGTTAGAATCCATTTCCATTTGGAATATTTTTTCATTGGAATAACTTTCTAATTTTGGAGTCCTTTGGGAAATTTTCAAGTAGTTTCCAAACAGGTTCCTTTCCCCACTTATAAAAGGACCTCTCCCCTGCTCTCATCTCCACGCTCCAAGATCCATTTATCTCATTAAATAAATTCCCAAAAAACATCCTTACTTCCCTTACCATCCCCTTTAGTCTTTTTTTAGTAAACCTTCCTAAGAATGCTCTAGGTGTAAACCTAAAGAGGCTCTCTCAATAAGAGATAATACAGTTAACAATGACTTATTATTTTATTTATTCTTCCTTATCCTTCAATTAATTTTAAACCATGATAATACAATAACCTCATTATCATACAAATAATTATACTTTTTATATTAACAATATTACCTATATCCGTATACATTTCCATCAAATAATCGAAACAGTCGATCATGTGTAGGTCGGACTACCGCTTCACAAACCGATGTATTTATTTTCCATCACCACCACCCACTATTGTTTATAATTATGTATTTAATATATTCATATTTTATTTTTAATATAATTTCAATTCTTAAAATATAATATCGCATATACCTTTTTTACTTTACACTTCATTAGGGAGACACTAAGGTCACTCTTGTGTATGACAGACTACCGCCACGCAAAATGATGTGATTAATTCTCACTAATGATTTACATGGACGGAAATAATGATTTTGTTAATAAATATATCTGATATAGATTAAATCATAATTATTATATATAATTTAATAATCAACTACCTATTTTTTCATTTCATACGTCAAAATATGGGAACAACGTTCATTCATATCTACGGCCTACCATATCCATTAAAGGTGCATTTCATCATTCTATCTCTATGTTTTATGAAAGAATTTAAAAATGTATATAATTAAAATATATGATATTAATTTCATGTTTAACATTATGGATATTATTTAATGATAATTAAAGTACTAGAAACAAAAAAAAAATGAAAACATACAAGAAAAATGAAGCAGTTATTACATAAAACATGATTTTAACATGGAATTGTTAATAAAAGTTTAATAAAAAAGTGAATAAGTAAATAATGTATGGTTTAATACACACTAGTATGTTTTTAATATATTTATAATAAACTTATATCTATTACATAGGAGTTTCTAATGTGTGTGAAATAAGTTAGTGCTTATGGTAGGGGATTTCAATCTCACTTTTATTTTCCATGAGACACATTCCATATTCGCCACAAATTTCATATATGTGGGATTTATAGATCCCATGAGTCCCTTTTATGATGATTATATTAAATTTTATGGGGATTTATTTCATGGGGTTTAAATGTAAACAAATTGGTAATGATTTTATGCTACAATCTCATTTTTTATTTAGATTGTTTAGGATTAAGTCTCCAATATCTAAATATTATGATCTAATTATAAAAATTCTCATTAATATTATTTTACAATATTTATGTATTGAGAATAAATGTTTTACCATTATTTTACTCTTTTTATGTACTGAATATAAAAGAAAAACGTTTTTAAAAAAATCACATTTCTTTTTTCTTTGGCTGAGAAACATTTTTTTCCATATTCATATTTTCTAAAAATGTTTTCCAGAATACTCTAAATTTTAAATTATTGTTATTTAAAAGTATTTTTACTAATTTTTTACTTTTTTAAAAAACTGTTTATAAAGAATCTTCTTATAATTTTCCAAACAAGGATCTTTTGACTTTTACCAACAATGTGGAATGAATCATTATTTTTATATATACATAATGTGTGGAATTATCCACTATTGTGACTACTCAATGTTTTGAATCATACATTTAATGTTTTCAAGGTTATTTTCAGTGAAAATGTTTTTATTAACGTTTTGGAAAGATTTTTATTTTAATGTTATTTTCAAAGAAAAGTATTTTGAAAATATTTTATGTATTAAAAAGTGTTTTTTAATGTGGAGTGGATATTTTCATAATGAAATGTTTAAAGGTATATTTCAAAATAATTTTCCATATAATATGGAAAACTTTGATGTTACTCATGCTTAAATTGGGATATGACCCAAGGAAAACATTATTTTTCTTTATCTGAATGGTTTATATTTATGATGATAGGATTTTAATGGAACACATTTCTCTTACACAAGTTATACCATGATGAAATTTTTATGAAACTAATTAATTTTCCAAATATTATGATATGATTTAATGATGGATTTTTATGAAACTTGTTTCATTCATATGGGTTATGAGATGATATGATGAATTTTTATTGGTATTAAGACACACATAAGTATGGTTTTCACTATATAATGGGTGGGAACTATATATAATACAAATTAATTAGGTAATGGTTTATATCTCATGATATAACAATGGGAAAAAGTTCAACGAGCTTGATCAACTATGAGAAATTGGTTCATCCTGATCCACAATGGGAAACATGTGATGAGGCCTGATCCACTATAATGATTGTCTTGGTAGTTTAACTTGAAATATTAAATGGTTTCTATATTTATGATAATGAGACACTTTTATGACAGGAGATTATGGTTCATGATTGATTTATGATGTTTTCTCACTCTTATGGCCAATGTATTTTGAAATGATAATCTTTTATTCTATAACCCAGGTTTATGATCTATGATAGGAGGGGTATATACTTTTTATGTTATGTTTATGATTGCATACCCTTATTATTGTTTATGATTTCATATGATCATGGATTGATATCTCCCATGTTTACCCTTACTAATCATCCGAGTACACCCTTTCTTATGTTTCCTTTCCTCAGGTTATGTACAAAGGTTCTAAGTAGGGTGTGTCTATAGTTAGTACTAAATGGGGGGTTATTAGTGGGATATGTTGAGGATATTTTATGAAGTAAAAAAGATTTATTGTCTAGTCTCTGAAGACACTAAACGTATATGTTCCATCAGAATATATTTTGTAATGTAACTAATATTCATCTAAGAAGATTTAATATTTATGTGAGAAAATACTTGGTCATTATAGAAATGAATATTAAGTCTCTAGTTTTGTGAAAAATATTACAAAAATAGTAATCAAGAATTAGAATTGGTGCTTGAAAATGTTAAACTTTCCTTAAATATGGAGAAATGTAAAGAAATATAGTAATTCAGATAAATAATGCAGTACCAAACAATATACTAAAATTAATATATTCCATACAAAAATAAATTTTGATGTAGTACCAACTCATATATATTATGGGGTGTTCCTTTATAGTAAATTCAATGTCCAGTCTATTGACCAACAATCAACTCCTCTATAAATTAAAGAAGATAATATATTATATAAGCTCTAAAAATCACTCTTTGAAGAATAAATCTTGAGTGTCTAAGCTTATATATTAATTTTCATATGTTGAAACAGGGGACACAAAAAGATGACATGGAATAAAAAAATCACAATTATAATATTATGATCAATATAATAACTAAATATTGGTATTTTTGTAACACCCGAGACTTTTATGTTATATAAACCATCAAAGGAATCTTTTTCTACACAACACTTGCTTGGATTGCTTTGCACGCAATCGCGACCTTCCTCGATAGCTTGCGTCGTACGCAATACCGAGTTTCACTAAACAACAATATGCTATTAAAACTAGCCGTTATGAATAGTAATAACCACTTTTTAAAATTTTATAAATTTTATTTTTCAAAATGGACTTCATTTTTGGACTCAGAATATCGAAATTAGCCTAGGGTGAAATTTTGCTATTTTTCTGAAAACTTTCAATTTTTGATGAATAGTGAAACCACTAAGTGGTAGGTTAAAAATTGAATTTTGCATAAAACTTAATTTTACCGCTTCTGTGAATGGAATTTCAAAAATCCGAGAGACACGGTTAATATCAAGGACTAAAATGTGGTTCAATGAGATGAAAATAATTTTTTGGTGAATAGTAACTTTTTACTATTTTTACCGCGGTTAATAGTAAATAGGGTAACTAAGGGTAAATATGATATCAATATTACCCTAACACATGTCCTAATTCTATTGGAAAAGTGTAATTAGACCAAAAACAAACTTTGGAATAAAATATGACCATTTAGGCCCACTTGGATTAGATTAGGACATTTATTATTAATTTATTTAAAGAAGGGTTAAAATAGTTAAAATCAAAGTTTAATAAGTAAATCATTTTTTAATATGGGGTTATACATAAGATAAATTCGATTGTAAATATTCATTAGAAAGCTAAAAAGATTTCCTACATGATGGTATTTTATTTGTAATTTTTAGACATCAAATAATTTAATTTATATATGACACAAAGATGATGCAGTAATTATCTTATTAATGAAATATTGACATAATTGATAATATAAATACCAAAATAAATGTAATTTAAGACTTTTTATGAATTACACTAATTTTATAGGTTACTATGATATATTAGTGTTGATTTAATCAACTTGGTTCGAACATATAATTCTGTTATGACTTTCAAAAAAATCATATATCAAATAGTGTCAAAATTGACACAAAATAGTTTTTAAATCAAATATTATATTATTAATTTTTATTTTATTCCTAAAAATCTAAGGTTCGGCCAAATGACTTAGATAAAGATATATATATTAATAATAAACAATATGGGGTTCGTTTGGCATGTTATAGTAAGTGTATTAACCATATAGTGAAAGAAAACAAAAAGACACGGTAAAAGTTAAATTAATTAACTTAGAGTTAAATCTAATTGATAAGGTTAAAATAATACCCTAAACTTGTCTAAGTCCTATTGGTTGATAGGATTTCGACCCTTCCCCACTTTATCTTCGAAATAAGACCCTTTGGAACCATTATAAACCGATTTTGACTTTAATATAAAATAATATTTTGAGATATTCCTAAGGTGCCCCTCTCCTCCCTTATAAAAGGGCACCTCCTCCCCCTCCTCCTCACACCAATTTGAGCACTCAAGCTCGGCCAACCGCTGACATTTTCTC
This sequence comes from Viscum album, assembly GCA_963277665.1. NCBI lineage: Eukaryota > Viridiplantae > Streptophyta > Magnoliopsida > Santalales > Viscaceae > Viscum > Viscum album. Next base: position 452,088 of record CAUJRU010000205.1, read on the forward strand.
CTCTACACTTCCCTAGAATAATCCTAGAGGTCCTGGTCTTCTCCAAAGACCAATCTTAGTTCCTTAAGTGGGGGATTCAAAGAGGCGTTCCAAAGAAGAGGTAATATCCATTACCGATCTTTTCAATTTCATTCTTCTTCAACTTCTTATTCTTTAGTTGTTTCATGATAAAGTAATAACATCAGTATTACTTACATACTGATATGTTATTATAAATATGAAACAACCCTAATTCACCTTCTATCCATCCTACGGAAAAATGAAATCACCGCGCGTGCGTACGTACGGAATACCGTCTCCACGCCGTGGTGTAACCTATTTTCCACCATCACCTTACAAGGATGGGTATAATGGTGTAATGAGTAACTATATATGATTATTATGAAGTAATATTGATACTGAAATAATATATATATACTCCAATACAATTCCACGATCATAGGAACGATATCATCACTCGTGCGTACGTACGGAATACCGTCTCCACGATGTGATGCGACTCGTTCTACATGATCTTCATTTCATAATGATTATATAAATGAATTGAATGAATGAATATGGTATATAATACACTAATACCATTTTGGAAATGAATTATCTATAACCTAAAGATAAGAATAATAATTTATTCGACAAAACACGCATAAGAACAAAAAGTTATAAAGACCCGAGTAACAAGTAACAATGAAATATTACTAACAAGAAGCTAATAATATGACCATATATGATATCATATCAATATGTATGATTCTGGAATAAGTCAATAACATTATTTAAACCATTATACAGGAGCTTCGGACACGAACAAAGCAAATCGGACCTAAGGTAAGGGAAATATCACAATCTCATTTTTATCCGAGATTGTTTATTCGTAAGTATTTACTGGGGTGTATTTTATCATCCACATCCATGTTTACTCAATATGTAATATTATTTCCATCCACCTAAAATTGTTTAAATCCATTTTTACCCTTCAGTGAGTTTTTAGTAATACGTATGAAAGGAATCTTTTGTCGTTTTTCGTACGAGGTACTTTTTGACTTTTTTGACAAAAGTACGAAGAATGTTTTTTTTAACTTATACGACACGAACGGATTTCTACTGTTTTATAAAGCCTTATTTTAATGAAGCTTCCTCTAAAAGATTTCATGACTATTTTCAATAAAATCTCTTTCTTTTAAAATTGCATGATGTTTTGTGAAACGAAATTGATTTTGAAGAAGAAAGGATATTTTCCTCAAGAATTCAATTCAAGTGTTTTATCAAAATTATTTTCCATCTAAGATAATAAAGGGTTCTGTTTTTATCCATATTTTTACATTGATTTGACTATGTTGTGATGGAATTATGTTTATGAATTCCTTTATCTTTTATGAATTGATTTGTGATGTCATGATGTTTCAAGAATCCCATTTTTGTTACATGTGTTATGCGATGATGTATGTTTTATGATTATGTGGCACACATAAGAAATGATTCATTATAAGATGGGTGGGACCTATATCTCCCTCCAATGCATTGGGTAATGATTTTATATCTCATGAGATAGACATGGCTGGAACGGAAGGTTATTTCGGTTCAGTGATAGAGGACTGAAATGAGGAGTGAACTCGGTTCAGAAAGGGACTTTGTCCACTAAGATAGTCTTGGCAATGAGTCATGACTAACAAGAAATGATTTTCCATGATTATGTGTGCATGCCACAAAGTTTCAAGTTTTATGTTATGATTATGGGGATCTAATTTTCACTTCTATGATTTATTCCATGTTAAGATATTATGATCTCTTTTGCAGATTTTGATTTTCAAAAAGATATGATATGATTTTTATTTCTTTTATTTTCCCTTGCTGAGCATTTGAGATCACCCTTTTATGATTTCTTTTACCCAGGTCAGGAAGATGGATATTAAGTAGAATATGCTAAAAGGGACCCTATATATGATGAAATAAATGGGAGACACTGTAGAAGATTTATGAACCAGTTGTTTATGTTTCCCAGTTTCTAAAGACACTATACCTATACGGTCCTTTGTGGTTTTGTCATATGTTGTAATAAGTGTGCTTCAATTTTGAAGTATTAACAATGTATGTAATGTATGGGTCGTTATAGTTGGTATCAGAGGAAAGGTATAGTCAACCTTTGGAAACTAGGATGTGAAAGCCTTAGTAAGAACCCTAAGGATAAGTCTAAGCATAGAACACAATCTTAGAAATGGCCATGAATAACCTAGGATAAGACCATAAGCATGAAAATTTTATTCTTGAATTATGTGGTTTCCTATTATAATTAGTGTTGCTCACACTATTCTTCTTGGTTTTAGTCAATGGCTGGAACCCGAAGGAACCGTGTTAATGCGGAATGCGATGGGCAATGCAATGATTGTCCCCCTGAGCAACCAAACGATATGGGAGCTGGAATGCAAAATCTTGTAGCCATGCTCACACAACATTCTCAAGCTATGAATCATGCAGGATTTCCAAACGAGCAAAGGAGGGAGCAACATTCTGTTGAATCCTTCATGAGGCAGCGTCCACCTTCTTTCAGCGGGTCTACTGATCCATTAGTTGCTGAACAATGGATTAGTACTACTAAAAAGATATTTTCAGTTCTTCAATGTTCTGAGCATGATAAAGTCATCCTAGCAGTGTATCGTTTGGAAGGAGATGCGGATCAATGGTGGAATCTTGTTAGGAATACGAGGCAAAGGGATGAAATTGAGTCTATGGAATGGGACGAGTTCAAGAACTTATTTTTCAATAAGTACTTCCCTCGTATTCTCCGAACAAAGATGGAGAAAGAGTTCCTTGAACTGAAGCAAAGGGATGATGAATCTGTTAGTACCTATGAAGAAAATTTTACAAGACTTGCAAGGTACTCTTCTGGTATTATTATCCAACCTGAGAGTAAGATCGATCGATTCTTTAGTGTCTTAAAACCAAGTCTTCGAAGGGCGTTAGCCATAAGGGACTTCAATAGCTACGAGGAAATCATTCGATGTGCTCTCAAAGTCGAGATGGAGATTGGAGTAACCCATCAGTCACATGGGTTTGATAAGAAGAGGAAGATGGAATTCAAAGAAAAATCTAAAGAGCACACGGAAAAGAAGATGAACTTTCCCTTATGCTCAAAGTGTGGAAAGAAACATGGAGGGAGTTGTCTTAAAGGGACAAGTAAATGTTTTAAATGTGGAAAAGAAGGTCATCGGGCATTTGAATGCCATGATAATGGGAAGAAGATGTCTAATGACGCAAACAAAGGAAGGGATACACAGAATGAACCTACTACACTTCAATGTTTCAAGTGCAACGAGATGGGGCATTATGCCAATCAATGCCCAAATCCAAGGGTTGATGATGATGGTCGACGTCAACAAACTCTTAAGGCTAAAGACAAAGGAAAGTCACATGCAATTTCTATCAGCGATGTGGAGTACGATAAAGATGTGGTGAAAGGTACACTTACCATCCACTCTAAAGTAGCAAATGTTTTATTTGATTCTGGATCCACCCACTCTTTTATTTCTAAAGAATTTTCTAAGGGTATCACCATATTACCTCAACAATTAGATGTTGAGTTAGATGTGACAACACCTAATGGCACATCAATCGCATCAGAAGTTTATAATTCTTCTCCGATCGAAGTTTGTGGGAAAGTGCTTCCTGCAAATCTTGTGATCCTTCCTTTAGTGGAATTTGATGTGATTCTTGGCATGGATTGGCTTTCTCTACATAGAGCTCATATCAATTTCCAAAGAAGGGAAGTCACATTTCATATTCCAGATCAATCTATGATCGTCTATCAATGCAAGGATGAACATAACCTTCCAGTGGAAATTTCTTCCATCTTATGGGTATTGATTCCACTAAATGAAGGTTATTTATCTCAAATAGTTGGTGAGAAACTCAAGATTAAGAATATGCCCATTGTACGGGAGTTTGATGATGTCTTTCCGGAGGAATTACCGGGTCTTCCACCAAATCGTGAAGTTGAGTTTTCAATAGAACTCGTACCGGGTGCTTTGCCTATTTCAAAGACACCTTATAGAATGGCCCCAATTGAGTTGCAGGAATTGAAGAAGCAACTCCAAGAGAATCTTGATAAGGGATTCATACGCCCTAGTGCGTCACCTTGGGGAGAACCTGTTCTATTTCTTAAGAAGAAAGATGGATCAATGAGACTCTGCATTGATTATCGAGAACTTAACAAGATCACTATCAAGAACAAATATCCTCTCCCACGCATTGATGACTTATTTGACCAACTACGCGGAGCTCAATACGTTTCCAAGATTGATCTTCGTTCAGGGTATCATCAATTAAGGGTCAAAAGGGAGGATATACCAAAGACGGCTTTCCGTACAAGGTATGGACACTATGAATTTATAGTGATGCCATTTGGTCTTACTAATGCCCCTGCTATCTTCATGGATCTAATGAATAGAGTCTTTAGAGACTATCTTGATCAATTTGTGGTAGTCTTTATAGACGATATTCTTGTCTATTCAAAGAGCAAGGAAGAGCATGAAGATCACTTGAGAATTATATTGAAGACCCTGAGAAAAGAGAAGCTTTATGCCAAATTTACCAAGTGTGAATTTTGGCTTCAAAAAGTTGCATTTTTGGGTCATATAATCTCAAAAGAGGGGATATCTGTGGATCCAGCAAAAACAGAGGTTATCGAAAGATGGTCAAGACCAACAACAGTAACTGAGATCCGAAGTTTTCTTGGTTTGGCTGGTTATTATCGACGTTTTGTAAAAGATTTTTCACGATTATCTAATCCACTCACCAAGTTGACTCGGAAAGGAGTTAAGTTTGTCTGGACAGAGGAATGTGAAGAGAATATCAAGGAGTTGAAAAGAAGGTTATCCAGTGCACCTGTGCTCACACTGCCTTGTAGTGGAGAAAGGTTTGTGATCTACAGTGATGCATCCAAGAAGGGATTGGGGTGTGTTCTTATGCAAAATGATATGGTGATAGCTTATGCCTCACGACAGTTGAAAATCCATGAGCAAAATTACCCAACACATGATTTGGAGTTGGCTGCGGTAATCTTTGCATTAAAGATTTGGAGGCATTACCTTTATGGTGAAAGGTGTGATATTTATAGTGATTATAACAGTTTAAAGTATATTTTCACACAAAAGGAGTTGAATATGCGTCAAAGAAGATGGTTGGAGCTGATTAAGGATTATGACTGCTCAATCCATTACCACCCTGGGAAAGCAAACAAGGTGGCAGATGCATTAAGTCGACAAGACCATGCTAGTTTATCCATGATGAGGATCACAAAAGATCCAATATTTATGGATTTACAAAGGATGGATCTTGGAATTATAATGGAAGGGGAAAAATATTATCTTTCTCAAATGAATGTTCAACCATCTATACATGTGAAGATTAAAGAGGCATAGAAAGAAGATGTCGAGTTACAAAAGAAGGTGAGAAATGTTCCTGAAATCAACCTTGATTGTGATGGGATAATAAAGTTCAGGAATCGGGTTTGCGTTCCTCCCACCCCGAATTAAAGAATGAGCTGCTGGATGAGGCTCATAGTTCGTCATTCTCTATTCATCCTGGAAGAAGGAAGATGTATAGGGACCTGAAAGAGTACTTCTGGTGGGATGGCATGAAAAGAGATGTTGCTGAATATGTCTCTCGATGCTTGGTTTGTCAACAAGTTAAAGCTGAGAGACAGAAGTCTAAGGGGATGTTACAACCATTACCCATACCCGAATGGAAATGGGAAAACATCACTATGGACTTTTTCACAGGACTTCCTAAAACATCCAAAGGCAATAATGCTATCTGGGTCATAGTTGATCGTCTTACAAAGTCTGCACACTTCATTGCTATTAGAGAGGATTTCTCTCTAGATCAGCTTGCCAGGATATATGTAAAGGAAGTGGTAAGATTGCATGGAGTACCACTTTCTATTATATCTGATCGGGATCCGAGATTTACCTCGAAGTTCTGGCGAAGTCTTCAGCATACTCTGGATACAGAGTTGAGTTTCAGCACTGCTTATCATCCCCAGACAGACGGTCAGTCTGAGAGAACAATTCAAACCCTAGAAGATATGTTGAGAGCTTGCTCTATGGATTTCAAAGGAGGTTGGGATCAACACCTACCTTTGGTGGAATTTTCTTATAATAATAGCTTTCACTCCAGTATTCAGATGGCTCCTTATGAAGCTCTCTATGGAAAGAAATGCAGGACTCCAACTTGCTGGGATGAAGTTGGGAAAAGAAAGCTATTAGGACCTGATCTCGTTGATGAAATGGCAGAAAAGGTCAGATCTATTCAACAACACATAAGAGCAGCTCAGAGTCGACAGAAAAGTTATGCCGACAACCGAAGAAAAGACCTAGAGTTTGAAGTGGGTGATTAAGTGTTCTTACGAATATCTCCCTGGAAGAGGGTTATGAGATTTGGAAAGAAGGGGAAGTTGAGCCCTAGATATATCGGTCCTTTCGAAATACTGGATCGTGTTGGGAAGGTAGCTTACCGATTGGCGCTTCCACCGAATCTCTCTCAAGTTCACGATGTGTTCCATGTATCTCTCCTGAGAAAGTACATACCAGATCCTTCACATGTACTCAGCTCAGAAGTTGTACCGCTGGAGCAAGATCTTTCTTATGAAGAACAACCGATAGAGATTCTGGATCGTAGCGAAAAAGTCCTACGAAACAAGACCACTCGCTTGGTAAAAGTTTTATGGAGGAACCACCAACTTGAAGAAGCTACATGGGAGCTTGAGGATATGATGAGGGAGAAGTATCCTCATTTGTTTGTTACAAAGTGACGAATTTCGAGGGCAAAATTCTTTTTAAGGGGGGTAGAATGTAACACCCGAGACTTTTATGTTATATAAACCATCAAAGGAATCTTTTTCTACACAACACTTGCTTGGCTTGCTTTGCACGCAATCGCGACCTTCCTCGATAGCTTGTGTCGTACGCAATACCGAGTTTCACTAAACAACAATATGCTATTAAAACTAGCCATTATGAATAGTAATAACCACTTTTTAAAATTTTATAAATTTTATTTTTCAAAATGGACTTCATTTTTGGACTCAGAATATCGAAATTAGCCTAGGGTGAAATTTTGGTATTTTTCTGAAAACATTCAATTTTTGATGAATAGTGAAACCACTAAGTGGTAGGTTAAAAACTGAATTTTGCATAAAACTTAATTTTACCGCTTCTGTGAATGGAATTTCAAAAATCCGAGAGACACGGTTAATATCAAGGACTAAAATGTGGTTCATTGAGATGAAAATAATTTTTTGGTGAATAGTAACTTTTTACTATTTTTACCGCGGTTAATAGTAAATAGGGTAACTAAGGGTAAATATGATATCAATATTACCCTAACACATGTCCTAATTCTATTGGACAAGTGTAATTCGACCAAAAACAAACTTAGGAATAAAATATGACCATTTAGGCCCACTTGGATTAGATTAGGACATTTATTATTAATTTATTTAAAGAAGGGTTAAAATAGTTAAAATCAAAGTTTAATAAGTAAATCATTTTTTAATATGGGGTTATACATAAGATAAATTCGATTGTAAATATTCATTAGAAAGCTAAAACGATTTCCTACTTGATGGTATTTTATTTGTAATTTTTAGACATCAAATAATTTAATTTATATATGACACAAAGATGATGCAGTAATTATCTTATTAATGAAATATTGACATAATTGATAATATAAATACCAAATTAAATGTAATTTAAGACTTTTTATGAATTCCACTAATTTTATAGGTTACTAGGATATATTAGTGTTGATTTAATCAACTTGGTTCGAACATATAATTCTGTTATGACTTTCAAAAAAATCATATATCAAATAGTGTCAAAATTGACACAAAATAGTTTTTAAATCAAATATTATATTATTAATTGTTATTTTATTCCTAAAAATCTAAGGTTCGGCCAAATGACTTAGATAAAGATATATATATTAATAATAAACAATTTGGGGTTCGTTTGGCATGTTATAGTAAGTGTATTAACCATATAGTGAAAGAAAACAAAAAGACACGGTAAAAGTTAAATTAATTAACTTAGAGTTAAATCTAATTGATAAGGTTAAAATGATACCCTAAACTTGTCTAAGTCCTATTGGTTGATAGGATTTCGACCCTTCCCCACTTTATCTTCGAAATAAGACCCTTTGGAACCATTATAAATCGATTTTGACTTTAATATAAAATAATATTTTGAGATATTCCTAAGGTGCCCCTCTCCTCCCTTATAAAAGGGCACCTCCTCCCCCTCCTCCTCACACCAATTTGAGCACTCAATCTCGGCCAAACCCTGCCATTTTCTCCTCTCCACTTCCCTAGAATAATCCTAGAGGTCCTGGTCTTCTCCAAAGACCAATCTTAGTTCCTTAAGTGGGGGATTCAAAGAGGCGTTCCAAAGAAGAGGAGCTTCGGACACGAACAAAGCAAATCGGACCTAAGGTAAGGGAAATATCACAATCTCATTTTTATCCGAGATTGTTTATTCGTAAGTATTTACTGGGGTGTATTTTATCATCCACATCCATGTTTACTCAATATGTAATATTATTTCCATCCACCTAAAATTGTTTAAATCCATTTTTACCCTTCAGTGAGTTTTTAGTAATACGTATGAAAGGAATCTTTTGTCGTTTTTCGTACGAGGTACTTTTTGACTTTTCTGACAAAAGTACGAAGAATGTTTTTTTTACTTATACGGCACGAACGGATTTCTACTGTTTTATAAAGCCTTATTTTAATGAAGCTTCCTCTAAAATATTTCATGACTATTTTCAATAAAATCTCTTTCTTTTAAAATTGCATGATGTTTTGTGAAAAGAAATTGATTTTGAAGAAGAAAGGATATTTTCCTCAAGAATTCAATTCAAGTGTTTTATCAAAATTATTTTCCATCTAAGATAATAAAGGGTTCTGTTTCTATCCATATTTTTATATTGATTTGACTATGTTGTGATGGAATTATGTTTATGAATTCCTTTATCTTATATGAATTGATTTATGATGTCATGATGTTTCAAGAATCCCATTTTTGTTACATGTGTTATGCGATGATGTATGTTTTATGATTATGTGGCACACATAAGAAAGGATTCATTATAAGATGGGTGGGACCTATATCTCCCTCCAATGCATTGGGTAATGATTTTATATCTCATGAGATAGACATGGCTGGAACGGAAGGTTATTTCGGTTCAGTGATACAGGACTGAAACGAGGAGTGAACTCGGTTCAGAAAGGGACTTTGTCCACTAAGATAGTCTTGGCAATGAGTCATGACTAACAAGAAATGATTTTCCATGATTATGTGTGCATGCCACAAAGTTTCAAGTTTTATGTTATGATTATGGGGATCTCATTTTCACTTCTATGATTTATTCCATGTTAAGATATTATGATCTCTTTTGCAGGTTTTGATTTTCAAAAAGATATGATATGATTTTTATTTCCTTTATTTGCCCTTGCTGAGCATTTGAGATCACCCTTTTATGTTTTCTTTTACCCAGGTCAGGAAGATGGATATTAAGTAGAATATGCTAAAAGGGACCCTATTATGATGAAATAAATGGGAGACACTGTAGAAGATTTATGAACCAGTTGTTTATGTTTCCCAGTTTCTAAAGACACTATACCTATACGGTCCTTTGTGGTTTTGTCATATGTTGTAATAAGTGTGCTTCAATTTTGAAGTATTAACAATGTATGTAAAGTATGGGTCGTTATAATTTTTTATATATATTTCTTACTAGTTGAATGGAATTATAATAAATAAATATTATTTTTTTGATCTATTAATTTTATCTGTATGTAATAAATATGTTATAAAACAATATGTTATCATATTTAGAAGAATAAAATGAACTTTAACTTCAATATTCTCTTAGAATTCGAAATACGTTTTGGTGAACTGAATAGGGAAAGGATATTAACATGATCCTACTGACATTTGGGGGTTTGGAAGGAATGGAGGGAAAGGTATATATGTCAAAAATATGTTTTGTAATGAGAAAATAGAATTAATAATTATTTAATGATGTTTTATAAATGAATTAAATAATTTATATTAAAAATTCCTAATGAACAAAAGGTAAGAAGAAATGAAACTATATTTGTAGATATGAATAAATGAATAATAATAGAAGTTTTACATCTCATAAAAAAAAGAATGTTGTTTAGTGAAAATATAAATTTTTCATTGAAAGTGTTATTTTATATAACATACCAGTCAGAATGAAAATACATATTATTCATTTCATAATTTTGTAATAATGGGAATTTTTCCTATAAATTATTTTATTTAAAGTGGGAGACACATGAAGATATATAAGAATTGAGATAACTAATGTAGTACCAAAAAATGCTAATAAAATTAAACAACTCCATGAAAAAATAAATGTAAAGGACATACCTACTGATATAGAATATGTAATGTTGCTTTATAGGTAAGTCAATGTCCATTCTAATAACTTGTAATAAACTTCGATGTAAATTAAAGAACATAAAATTTCGTTTAATCTCTAATAACCATTCTTTAAAAAAATAATCACATAGTGTCCATGTTTATATAATTTATTTATTATATTGAAAAAGGGGTCCCAAAATGGTGGATTGGAAGAAACAAAATTGACAAATTAAAAGATTTTGAGTTATATACTTACACATATATAGGCATTTCAGATTTATATTTGTTTCATGTTTAATGGAATTATAATAAAAAGGAAAATTTTTTTATCCATTAGTTATATTTAATTTTAATAGATTTATCAAAAAAAATCAATTATAAGATTTAGAATAATCTCTTGCTCTTGATATTCTATCTTCTCACAATAGTCTACATCACTGTTGTCAAAGGTACATGGTGCAATAAAGTGAAAAGGCATCCTGGGGATGCAGCTTGAGGTGTGCACCTATTCAAACTAAGGAATATCCCATAAAATAATTAAATATGTATTGTTTTAAACAATATTTTAATGTTAAAAAAACTAAGTTCAATAAAAATAAGAAAAAATAAAATACATAGTGATAGTTTTGGTGCTGTGATGTGTAATTCTAGGGACTAGTTTTTTTAGAGTGCAATTTTTTTATCACTTCTTAAACATTTATTTTTAATTATATTGATATCCCAGCTATATTTAATGTTTATAATAGTAGCCCCCAATTTCCACCTAAATTTCCACCTCTATCCCATATAGCCTTAGTTTCCACCCACTTTTCACTATAGCCCCCAATTTCCACCCCCCCGATTTGCACCCCTATATCCCCAAAGACCCAATTTCTACCCATATTCTTTATAGCCTTGATTTACACCCCTATGTAGCCATGATTTCCACTCCATATCACCCCAACTTCTTTAGAATGTAACTCCAAATTTTTTAAGGAGCGTAAATTTACAACCCCTGGTACCTTAGTTCCTCCTATGATGGAACATGAAGCACGTGCCTTTGGGGATAATTAGTGAGATCTTAGTTGCTCATCAGTTTTGGGGAATTATAGGTGCACCTTGTATCACATATCACCAAGGTTCACTTCTTATCCTACCTTTTACAAAACTTGTCAGAATAAATTTGTTTGTACTTAATAGGGAATCAAAGATAGAATAAACCAACCAATAGTTGGGGGCTAGGAAGTAATGGATAGAAAGTTGGAGAATCCAGCTTTATATTATTAATGAGAAAATAAAATTCATAGTTATGTAATAATGCTATATAAATTGGTTAAATGATGAATGCAGAAAATTATTGATTAACATAAGTTAATAAGAAATAAAACACTACTTGTAGATATGTATAAATTAATAAAAATTATTATTTCTTATCTAATATAAAATAATGTAATGTAAGTAAAATATAATTATTTTATTTAATGTGATATTTTTTATAAAATACCAGTGGGAATGAAAATATATAAGATTAATTTTATAAATATTTAATAATTATATTTGGTTCTTAAAAAAGATAATATTTCTTTAGGACAGAAGATATGGGAATGAAAACAGAAATTGAGATAAAAAATTCATTACCAAATGTGATACTAAAATTTTTAATGTACTAACGCAGATACAACTAATTCAGTGCCCCAAGTCAGTTTTCAACGAGTACTTAAGTGTTCCTCCCCATATACTATGGGATACTGAATTGTATTTAGGGTAGGAAACTGGTAAAGTGGGGAGACTATACCCTCATATAGTAGCCGCACATCGAAAAAAACTAGATATCATCCCAAGAAGTAAATAAATTGAGTGCAGAATCAATAAACAACTGAAATGGAAGAATGCTATAACAATAAATAGAATACTATAAAATCCTAAGAAAACATGCGACACAAACAAAACTAGTCACCCACTGAGTTGGCTATACAAATATGAGTACATGAAGGTAACTAAAATTAAAGTACATGGATCTACTACGATCTCTAAGCCCGACCAAATATTCCGTCTCTAAGACACTAATGAGATGCTCCAAACCAATAATAGTAATCCACATGAGAGGATACACTTGATCTTGAAACCCATATCCATATACTTATACATCATGAAATCTGTTCTCAACCAAAAAATTATACATAAGGTCTTTATGTAGACCTAGTTACACGTATAGGCGTGACAAAAATCTTAGTAGGCCAACCTGATGATAAACCTATAATATACTGCCATGAGTGCATGTTCATGAAATATTATCATCCCATATGATGAAAATATAATAACCCCATCCTTTGACACATATTATTACATGGCTTTAATTATAATTAATCATCAATTACAAGACAAGGATCATAAATTCTAGTGTCATTGTAAGATTAAATATATAACTAGAAAGCATAAAAAAATAAAAAAAAACATTTATTAAATCTCCATATTGAGATAATAACATCAATTGATCTCTTACCTATGAAGAGGATAACCCTATTAGTACATGAAAAATGGTATGAGCTAAAAATACAAGTAAGTGAATAAACATATGAATAAATCATAGCATATAGGCTACATGACATAGCATTATGACATAAAAAGGAACAAAACAAGAATAAAACTAAGGAATAATAACATGTAGATAATGGGATCATGTAATCATGGAATCTTTGATATGTAGAAAAAACATAAAACATGACATAAGCATGATTCAAGGCTAACTTCCAAGACTATTTCACATGGCATACAAAGTTCTATAAAGGAATCAGGTTCAATCTCTATCCCGACATGACGTGTCATAAAACTAAACATTTCCCAATAAATTAGAGTGCTATCTGGATGCACCCATCTTAACCATTTTAGGAATATGTGTGGAAAATTATGAATCAAACATAACGAATATACATAAGGGTTACCCATGGAATGAAATGGGTATCGTAATCATGTAATAAGGCATAATAAGTGGGAGTATCATAAAGGTGTCTATGAAAGAATGGATTTAAATTATACATTGAAATTAATAAGTAAATATAGGTATATATCATATTATATTTTGTCTAATTAAATTTAAAGCTTCTAAAAATAATGTTTAAGACACTTTAGACAGGAGAAACATTAGTGTGATTTAAAGGAAAATATTGAAGGGTCATTTAAATGGAAAAGGCCTAATTGATTAAATAATACCTGATGTGAAGTCAGATAGTTTTTAATGATAAAAATAATGATTTTATAAAAATATTTTTGACTTAAAAAATATTATGGATGGTACTTGTAAATTGGTAAGAAATTGGGAAGTTCTCTTTTATCGGGCTTGCTTTTTGGGATGAATTAAAAATGGAAACTTATTAAACATGTATTTCCCAATATAATAAATAATAATTGATAAATTTAAATGTTTTATGAACATAAACATATAATATAGGAGGAATAAATAATAATAATTAAGAGTTATATTGGAGTAATGAGAGAGAAAGTTTAACTTGAAGGGAAAATGGGGGTTCAGAAAGAATCCCCTACCTTATGACCGAAAGTGTTAGGAACTTGTACATAATGTCTTGGATAATAAAATTATATTTATAAATAATTCAATTCATAACCTATTAAACATATATTTTATTTGTTATAATTTTATTAGTTTCATTTATAGCCATTTCATTGAGTTATAGTGTTTAATTTTGTCGTTCTAGGAGAATTTCTTTCATGGGTTTCAAGATCGGCTCCCTAGAGTATTACTATAGAAGTTCTTATCAAATTATAATAACTATCCATTATTTAAATTAATGGTATTAATTCACTTCCATAAATTTTAATGGATTAATATATCATTTTAACTTTTTTAGATGAGTATGATTCATTAGATAAAATGTTGATGAAAAAATGATTAGTTAATTTTTGTGGTTTTTATGACCATCATGATTTAAAGTTTTTTTATTTAATAATATATTAATATAATAGTTACAGACCATTAAATAAGTTTTAATAAAAATATTATAATCTGGTTGAACCATAAAAGTTTTTTTATGACAATCTTTTAAAGTGGTAATGTAAAATTAAAATGCATCATCCACGATGGCGGTAAATCGACACATCATGGACAATGTTTTCATTTTAAGAAAAAAAAGAGGGAAAAGATTTGATGATGGATTATTCTATTAACACAATACAATTTTAGTATTTAAATGATACTGGAGTTATCATGACACTTTGGGACATGTATGTGAGGTGAGTACGATAAAAGAAATGAAATTGAAAAGAAATTAAAAGAAAACAAAAGAGAATTATACCTCTTAAAATTCTCTCATTGATAACCTCCTTAGAGAAATTGGGTTCGGTATTTTGTTGAGACCAATGAATCTTGGACACGAGGGGAGAGTCTTGCGAACATTATTTGGTAGAATTTGGAAAACATTCAAGGCTTAGAATGTGTGAGGAGAAGTAGTGGTGAGGTGTGGTATTTATGGTGGAGGAGAGGGGTGTTTTTTATTATTTTATACATTTGTTTATTATTTTGGCTTAGGACTATCAATAATGTGGATTATTATGGCTAATTATAGTAACTATTTCATGTTAGGTCTAGCTAATGGTTCTTACATCATCCATACATCTATCATGACTCAATAATTCATGTATTTAGCTTATACAATAAATTACAATACTTCACTATTCATAAAAAATTCAACAATTTTAGAAAATTTTTAAAAAATTAGCACTGCCAATTTTCAATGTGTATATTTCAAAAATGTAATACGTTTTAGAAAAATAATTTTATAAATATGAGAAGTTTAATTTTTAATTTAAATATTATTTATTAAAAAAATACCGATTTTCAAATTATAACTGATTTTATAGCACTTTGAAAAATTAATTAAGGACTCATAAGATAATCCTATAATAAAAAAAAAATTAATTTATGATAATATTTAGTGAAAATAAATTTTATTTTAAATCGTTGTAATAATCTTAATTTTTTAAATAAATAATTATTTTTTAGAAAAAAAGTATAAACACTTAATTTATGATTTTTAAAAAATTTATTTACTTATACCACAATATAAATATATCATATTTCATTTATAATATACCTAAATTTTAGTTAAACGTTTATAGGAAATGTTACTATTCTATTGACAAATTTACTATTCCAAATGGCCACATTACTATTCCAATGGTCAAGTTACTATTCCATCAGTATAGGTTCCTTAGTTTATAGAAAAACATCTTATTTCATTAATTATTCATTTATAAAGTTTTATTGTGTTATCTATGTGATGTTTATGTGATTTATACTATAAAATAGAATTATAAGAAGGGAAATTCCATTGATAAAATTTTGGGTTGTTACATTCTTCCCCCCTTATGAAATTTCACCATCAATATTTCATTTGACATTCTAAGTTGAAAATAATTATCCTTTATTTCTTCCTCTAGTTCCCATGTCTCCTCTTTGTACTTATGGTTCCAACATTGTAATTTTACTAGGTGAGTGATCTTTTTGTGTATAAATTTTACTATGTAGTCTAATATCTTCATCGGGTCATCCTTGTAAGAGAGATCATTTTCCAACTATACCGCCCCTGAATTAAATACATGTGAGGGACATGATATTTACTTCTTCAAGAGGGGTACATAGAATAAATCATGTACATGAGATATGGTAGGTGGAAGTGTTAGTCTATAGGGAACAACTTCGACATGATCAAGAATCTTGAAGGGGCCGATGTATCTAGGACATAGCTTTCCTTTCATAAAAAATTTCATTATCCACTTCCATAGAGATATTAGTAGGAATAAAAAGTCTCTAACTGTAAAATCTTGGTCCTATTGACAATTGTTGTCATATATTTTCTATAAAATTTTGGCTATCTTGATGTACTACTAATATGTTTTCACCCATTCTACCATTTCTTTGACCATTTTATGTCCCAACAACTTTTTTTCTCCAACTTCATCCCAAGATTCTAGTGTTCAATATCTTTTACCATAAAGGGATTTATACAGATCCATTTGGATGCTTGAGTGAAAAATATTATTTTATGAGAACTCGACTAAAGGTATATGTTGGTACCATCCTCCCTTGAGCTCTATAGAACATTATCTCAACATGTCTTTTAGTGTTTGAATAGTCTGGTCAGATTGGACATGAGTTTGAGGGTGATAAGGTATACTGAAGTTAAACATGGTGTTTAGAGAATTTTGGATACATTCAAAAATATTGAGGTAAATCTTAGGTCTTTATGAGATACAATCAACAGTGGTACTCCATGTAGCCTCACCACTTCATTGATTTATATCCATGCAAGTTGATCGAGTGAGAAGTCCTCTCAAATTCATATAAAGTGATATTTCTTTATAAGATGACCCACAATAACCCATAGAGAATTATTTACTATGGATGTATTTGGAAGTATAGTGACAATGTCTATGGTAATGTTTTCCAATTTCTATATTGGTATGAGTAATGGTTGCATCCCCCTCTTAGACCTTTTCATTTCTGCCATCACTTGATAACATACTAGGAAATTTGATGTATATTTGGTGATCTCATTCTTCATATTGTCCCACCAATAGTGCTCTCAGATATCTTGATACAACTTTATGCTTATTGGGTGAATAGATAATTTTTATCTATGTGCGTCATTCAGAAGATATTTCTTTATATCTAGATTAGATGATACACTTAATGATGACCCAATTCTTATGACTCCTTTAACATCAATTTTGAACTCCGATAATTTCATATTTATGATAGCTTCCACCTTCTTCTGGATTTCTTCATAATTTATTTGAGCATCCTTAATTTTATCTATAAGGGGTGGTTGAGAAATAATATGGGAATGGATTGATGATGTTCCTTCCATAATGATTCTCATGTTTATCCTATGTAGATCTAAGAAGTTTGGATCCTTCCCAATTATTGTCCTTGATAAATTTGCAGGATCCTTTCTGCTCAGATCATCCACCAATTTATTTTATTTACCAAAATTATAGTTGATTGAGTAGTCCTAATCCTGGATGATATATAACCACATTCACAAGAATATATTAATTTCCTTTTATGTTAATATATTTTTTAGGCTCTTATGATCAGTATATATCTCACACTTTTCCACATTTAGATAATGATACCATATTTTAAATGTAAAGATCATAACCGCCAACTTCAGATCATGCGTGGGATAGTTTTTCTCATGAAGATTCAACTAACTTGAAGTTTATGATATCAATTTATCATTTTTTTCATTAGTAAACATCCTAGGAACTTCTAAGAATCATCACTATTTACAACAAAGAGTTCCCCACTTGTCAGGAGTGTGAGTATTGGTGCATCGATAAGCATTTTTTCCAAATCCTTGAAGCATTCTTCACATTCACTGAACCAGATATACCTTACACCCTTCTGATTCATCTTGGTTTTTGGGTTTAAAAATTATCATAACTTCATCACAAATTATTGGTAATATCGAGCTAGACCAAGAAAACTATAGATCTCTATTAAAGATTCTGGTCTAGGCCAATCCTCAATTGCCTTTATTTTTTAAGGGTCTATAGATATCCCTTTATTGGTCATTATATTCCCCAATAATGATACTTCATCCATCTATAACTGAAATTTACTATACTTTTCATATAGTTTCTCCCATCTCAAAGTCTTTATAATAGTATACAAATGACCCTCATGATCCTCCTTGCACTTGGAGTACATCAGAATATCATCAATAAAGTCTACAACAAATTTGACAAGGTAATATCTAAATACTATATTAATTAAGTCCGTGAAATTTTCTGGAGCATTATCATGTCTGAAAAGCTTCAATACAAACTCATAGTGTGCATACCCTGTTCAAAAGGAATTCTTGGTAATATATTCATTATTCACCTTTAATTGGTGATATCTTGATCTAAGGTACACCTTATAGAAATAGTTGGCCCCAAGTAGTTGATCTAAAAGGTAATCTATCTATGGAAATGGATACTTTTTATTTATCATGATTTTTTGGAGCTCACGATAATCAATTTAGAGGTGCATTGATACATTTTTTTCTTGATGCAAAGGACTGGAAATCCCCATGGTAAAGCAATCAAGAATATGAAACCCTTTTCTAGATTCTCTTGTAACTACTTGTTCAGTTCCTCAATCTCAATGGTGGCCATTATGTAAGGTTTCTTTGATATAAGAAGAGGACCATGAATAAGTTTATTTTATAACTCAACTTCTCAATTTAGAGGAAGAATATAAAATTATTTAGGGAACACATTAGTGTATTCCATCAATATGGGCATGTATTGAATCACGATTATATCCTTTATCTCAAATTTTTTTACATATTCTTGCTCATAAATAAATAATATCTATAATTCAGATGATGATTCTGAAATAGATTTATCATCCTCATTACACATGTACAAAATCGGAGGATGCTTTGGGATGTGAAGAGTGATCTCCCTTTCTCGATAATTGATTTTGGATTTATAAAAAGATAGCCAACACATTCTCAAAATATAATGAAAACACACCTAAGTATGGAAAGAATTTTTGGGAGGTTCAGTCCACAAAAATTAACTAAGGAGTTATATACTTTGGACGGAATAATTTCCCCATTCATTGTCCTCACAGATTACTCAACCCCCATATTTTGAGGTGGTGTTTGAATTGCACCGCTAAACATAAATGATATTAATGTATGTGTATAACTATAATCAAATAGTATATTCGTTATTCTTTAATGAATAACCATCATACTTTTCACTGCGAAATTGTCTGGATCCACCTCAATAGTAGTGATTTCATATGCCCGTACTTGCACCATTATAGGTTGTTATTATTGATTGCCTCTAATAACTATTGGATTAGGGAAATGGCTCACATAAGGACCATGTTTCTTGTAGTTGAAATATTGAACTACTTGATGATTTTTGATCTAAACCTTCCTTTATTCATCCCGATTAGTGGGATTCTTAATATCCCTTCAACAAAAATTATCCATATTTCCCTATATTCTACATTTGATGCATTTCCTGGTTCACGTTAAGCAATTTATAGGATTCTTATTCCCATAATTTTATTAAGTGGGATGTTGATCTTTCTTTCCATCATTGGATTTATCTATTGATCCTCATATAATAAACTCTATTTTCCACTTTTTATCTATGGGCCCATGAGACTACTGGGAGTCTCTAATCTCCATTTCAACCTTAAGGGAATAATGAAGAATATTATCAAAGATTTAAATGTATTAAATCACCAATTATTTTCATAGACTCTGGTTTTGTATGATAAAGAAGAGATCGGCCTTTCTTTCCATGTTCATGATAAAGCTAGAGGCCTATCTTGAAAGCCTTTTAAATTTTTACTCATAGGCCCTGATAAGATTTATCTTCATTTTTTCATTAGTATGAGGAACCCCATTTACATATTAATATAGACTTATTGGGAAAAATATTTATCTAAAAATATTTTTCTTAAATGATTTATATTCCATGGAATCAACTTGATACTTGGAATTCATTTTATTGATCAGTGTCCACCATTGACCAGCTTCCCCATCAAAAAAATAGACCGCCAAAACAAATTTATCTTCTTCTGAGGAATAGAAGAAAAATAATATCTTCTCAATGGTGTTAATCCATTTTTCTACGATGAAGTGATGCAGATATCCACTAAAGAAAGGAATTCTTTGATACATGAAGTATTAGACCAAAACATTCCCTTTCATTAGAAAAGGAGGGAATTCCACATGATTCAATTTATTATTCGTAACTTGAGCCAGTTGTGAAAGTACTATCATGAATTTTTGAGCACCTTTTCACATCAAATTTGGAATTTCATTATGAAAATTGTCACATTTCAGGTCACATTGATTGTTGGAATGGGTTTTTTAATTTCCAACCATTATCTAAAAAAATAAAGTACAATTAATGGGTCTTGAATTATTATCTCAAAATAATATAAAAGAAAACTTCGAACAGAGAAAGATAAAATTGCAAATAAAATTTTTATCCTAACTTGTGATTCCCTAAGTTTCAATCTAGGTTATCCAAGGTGATATAATTATCCCAAGGGTTCCTACTAATGTTTTTTGGTCCTAATATCTAAAAATGACTAGATCGTGATCTGTAACCAAATATAGAAACCATAGGCTTTTAAACATATTATTACATTATTTTAAGCATAATTAACCATCCATCACAAGCCAATGATTTTAAAGTATAGTGAATTTGGAAGATTAGGTACATAATTAGAAAACATGAAAAACAAAATTAAAACATCATTTATTTAATCACCATAATGATCTCTTAAAATACTTTGATATCTTACATCTTCATAGGATAAAATGGGGAATACATGAATAATGGTTTGAGATAAGAATCCCAGTAAGGGAATAAAATTACAAATAATGCATATCATATGGGATAGAAGGCATAACATGATGACATAAAAAGAAATGAAACGTTAATAAAAATAAGGAATCATAACATGTACATCATGGGATCATGTAATCATGGAATCATAAAAATGTGCCAACAAAATACAACATGACATAAGAACAAGTCAAGGATAACTTCCAAGCCCGTTGCACATGGTGGACAGTGTCCCATAAAGGAATCAGGTTCACTCCCAATCCCAACACGTTGTCTAATGAGAGTAAAAATTTCCCAATTCTTTGTAACACTGTCACTGCGCACCAATCAGAACATGTTCATGTATATGTGTTCCACATGAAGAATAAAACATAACAAATATATATAAGGGTTACCCATGGATGTAAATGGCTATCGTCCTCAGGTCATAAGGCTTACAAAATGGGAGTATCATAAAGGTGTCCATGAAAGAATGGATTTAAATCATACATGAATATTAATAAGGGGAAATAGGTATATTTTATGATAAATTATGTCTAATTAAATTGAAAACATATAAAAATATTTGTTAAGACACTTTAGAAATGAACCACTTTGGTGCAGTTTGAGGGAATTATTAAAGATTATTTAAAATTAAAAAAAAGAATAATTGATTGCATAAAATAAGAAATGAACTAAAAATGTTTTTAATGATAAAAATATCAATTTTAGAAAAATATTCGTGACTTAAAACAAATTATTGACGATACACGAAATTGGGTAAGAAATTGGGAAGTTCCCTTTAATTGGGCTTTCTTATCAGGAGGAATTAAAAAAGGGAACCTTATAAAACATATATTTAACCATAAAAGAAATAATAATTGATCTAGGTACATATTTTTTGAACATAAAAAAATAAATTTTGAGGACTTAATAAGAATAATTAATAATTAAATTTGAGTAATGAGAGAGAAACCATAACTCAATGGAAAAATGGAGGTTCAGAGAGAATCCCATACCTTGTTTCTGAAAGTGTTATGTACTTGTACATAATGTCCAAGATAATAAAATTAGAATTATTAATAATTTAATTCATAAAATATTAAACACATATTTTTTATTATAATTCTATTAGGTTCATTTATGACCTTTTCAATGAGTTATAGTGTTTATTTTTGTTGTTCTGGGAGCATTCGTTTCATGGATTTCATGATCGATTCCCTTGAGTTTTATTTTTGGAAGTTCTTTTAAAATTATAATAAATCCATAGAAGTGAATTTATATGGTATTAATTCAATTACATAAATTTAAATGGATCGATATATCATTTTAATTTTTACATGAGGATGATTCATTAGATAAAACATTGATGAAAAAGTATTAGTTTGTTTCGGCGGGTTTTACGAAAATCATGATTTAGTATCATTTAATTTAATAATATGCCTATATACTAGTTACAAAACATTAAATAAGTTGTAATAGACAGATTATAATATGGTTTTACCAAAAAATGTATTTATGACCATACTTGAAGGCTGTAATGAAAACTTAAAATGCATCTTCCACGATGGTGGTAAATCGACACATCACAGATGATGTTTACATTTTTAAAAAAATGGAAGAGGGGAGAGATTTGATGATGGATTATTCCATTAACAAAACAAATTAAATTATATAAATGATACTATAGTTATTCTGACACTTTGGGATAAGGAGGTGAGGTGAGGATAAGAAAAAAAAATAATTCAAAACAAATTAGAAGAATACGAAGGAAGATTTTACCTGTTGAACATCTTAAGATTGAGAACATCCTTAGGGAAATTGGGTTTGGTATTTTTTTGAGACAAAATGATCTTGGAAGTGGAGGGAGAGTATTGGGAAGAGGATTGTGTATATGTTGTACGTGCTTAAAGGCTTAGAAGTTGTGAGGATAAGAGGTGGCGAGGGGTGGTATTTATAGTGGAGAAGAGGGGTGTTTTTTGACTATTTTTTTCATTTGTTTGTTATTTTCACTAAAGACTATAAATAGTATGGATTATTATAACTAATTACTGTAACTAGTTCATGTTTTTTTGAACTAATTGTGCTTATATCATCCATACATCATCCATGACTCAATAATTCATGTATTTAGCTTATACCATAAATTACAATATTTCATTATTCACCAAAAAAGCAACTATTTTAGGAAAATTACAAAATATTTCCCTAACAAATTTTTTGATTTTTAAATTTCAAAAAATAGGATCTATTTGATGAAATTAATTTTAAAAAAATGATAATTTTAATTTTTTATTAAAACCATCATTTATTAAAAAAAATACAAATTTTAAAATTATAAATGATTTTATACCACTTTAGTGAAGGTCTCAAAAAATTATCCTATAGTCATAAGGAAAAAATATTAACTTTTGAACTTATTTTTTTAAAATAAATTTTATTTTAAATGATTATATTAATTATGAAATTGTAAAAAAACAATTACATTTTACAAACATACCAACACTTAATTTATCATTTTTAAACATTTATTTACTTATACAATGATATAAATATATAATATTTTCATTTTTAAGATACCAAAAATTTATTTATATTTGAGTTTAATATTCAATTGGCTGGTTTACTATTTCTAAAATCCAAATTACTATTCCAAAAGTCAATTTACTATTCCACTGATATAGGTTCCTTGATTTCTAAAAATACCACTTATTTCATTTCATATTCATTTATAAATTTTTTATTTTGTAATCTATGTGATTTTTATGTGATTTGAACTATATAACATAATTTTATGATGGGAAATTTTATTGATACAATTATGGGTTGTTACAATACAACAGGATGATAAACAAATACAATTATGATAAGGAAGTTTACAACCAATCATCGGGTCTGTAATCCTAATTGTCTGGACACAACACTATCTTATATGAGTATTTGTATGCATGGATATATATACAAATATATATATATATATATTTCCATATATATATACATGTGACCATATAAATATTTATATTAGAAAGGCATAAAAACATGAACAACTGAAACCACAATATATCTTTGGACCAATGATCTGATCAATTGGACATCATTGAAAAAGGTAATTGAGATAGATGTCATACCACTCAATCCTAACATCAATAAGTTGATCAATGGTTCTATAATCCCAATTTAAAATATCTAATTTGGCCAGTTATATAAATGTCTCTGAGTAAGCTACGTCACCATAGGGGGACACTCATCCAAGCCCGAGGTTCACCCGTACTCAAATCGAATCACTATAATGAAGGATGTCATAAACCAACAGATTATCCTATAAATTTTCACTAATATGGAAATCATACCACTCATTACATGTAAATCTAGACAGATGTAGAAATCCCAGGTCTCGGTCCATAGGTATTCATGACATTGTAACTCAAATGATTCTTAAGTTTATGACCCTTAGGCAATTTGTATATGAAATTATCTCTAGATACAAGTAAATTTTTGAAATCCATTCATATAAATAGATCAACTTCCCCATCCCCATGAAGTACCTAAGGATGATTTAAAAGTCATGGTGCATCAACCCCATCCCAAGGAGCATCCTAAGCATCGCTTGAGGAGAACATAATCAACCATAGAGTATATAGAAAGATATAACCTACGAGTCCATCCAAGGAATTATTACAACGGAAATCGAAGTATCACTCAAGGTGTATAATAAACCATCTGGCCTATGAGTCCATCCAATGAATTTCTACAACGGGAATACAAGTATCAATCAACATGTATAATAAACCATCTGGCCTATGAGTCCATACAAGGAATTCCTATAATGGGAATCCATGTATCACTCATAGTGTTCAATAAACCATATAACTTATGAGTTTTTTTAAGTAATTAATACAATAGGAATACAAGTATCAATAAAGGGGTGCAATGTAAGTCGTATCCAAGGAGTAGAAATGTCAAAGGAATCTCCTCCGGTCTGTGCCGAGTAATCAGGTTTCAAGAACTTATGGGCTGGATCCGAGGATTAGAAATGTCCAAGGAATCCTATCAAAGCATGTCTCAAAATAAGTATCCTCGTAAGAATTTTTGGGATTCCCAAAAAATAAAAAATCATGTCATGCCCATTATTCACGAACTAGGAAACACCTATGGCTTACATAGTTACATCATCAGTAACCTTGTGAATGCATAAATAATGACTGAGGGTGGCCAAATTCTGAAACCCACCATTATTTATACAACCCCCTAGGATTAAAAATTTTGTATGGGTTCTGAAGTGCATTGTGTTGCATTTGTTGTCAATGAGACATGAAGTTGTCTTGGAATGAATGGATGTCAGGGAGTCAAGATGTGAATGTCAAAGGATGTGATGGTGATGGTGATGAAGGAGAATGGCCATGGTACTAAGATGCATGTCACTTAGGAAAGTAAGTGACATAGGAGATGATGGTTGAAACATTCTCTAAGAACATCTGACGATTGTTGAGCTATTCTTAGAGTTCCAAGAACTTGTATCCTGATGATACAAAGTCACAACATGATTAGAAGACCATGCATTGTTGTGACAATGCATGAGGAGTTGAAGAAGCAAGATGATCCATTCACTAATTCTATGTGGATGAAGTGGCTTAATGAAGTCCATGTACTAACTCTTAGTGCATGTGAATTTGAAGTTGATCCAATTGATCTATGATTAGATCAATGAAGCACATTGAAGAATTTAAGTGATTTAGGAGTTCGGTTGAAGATGAAGAACCTTCAAGAATTTCCATTCCTAAGTGATGAACATTTGTTTAAGAAGTATGGAGGAATTCTAAGAAGAAGAAGAATAGAGATGGGAAGAAGATGGCTTGGAATGTGGCATTTGGCTTGAACTTATGGAAGAACTTTGTATTTGACAAAGTATTATTCTTTACTTTGCCAAAAAATTGGCCACCAAGGAGGCCAGCCGAGGGTCATCACCCAAGGCACTTGTGGGACTCAAGGTCACCACGCCCATGGGGAACCCTCAAGGCCAGGACAGCAACCTTGAGGCATGGGGCGCACCCAAGGACACCGCATGGGCGCCTGGGGCACGCCCGGAGGAGCGCAGGGGGCCGTGTATAAGCCCCCGAGGGCACGCGGTGGTGAAACCCGCGCGCCGGAGGAGCATAGTGGGCGCCAGTGGCGCGCCAGCAGGAGGCATGAGTGGGCGCAGAGCGCGCCCGCAGGGAGAACACGGTGCGGGGCGGCACCGTGGAGGGAGAGAGTTCAATTGCTGGGTTGAGGCGGCGCTTGGGTAATAAGCTGCGGAAAAACCGCGCGAGGATTCGATGTGGGACGCGGATTTTTTCCGCGGGAGTAATCCTGGCCGCACGATCAATCGCGCGCCAGATCTCGGCCGCACAACTGATCCGCGGCGAGGCGATCAGATCCAGGCCGCCCGATGCATCTCCATCGCCTGATCCGACGGCCGTGGCTCGTCTTGCACCTCGAGCTCGAGCCGAAGCCACCCGCGAGCCGCCGACGAACCAGAGGCCATCCGACGACCTATTTTGAGATTCCGGCCATCTCTCTCGAAGCCGAAGGCTCCATTGAGCTCGTCTCTCCACACCGAACCGATCCATGCTTAAAAATACACATGCATGCAATGTTTGGGAGATTTCGATGAAGGCCGAAGCAAACCGAAGGTGCGAGGCCATTCGGTGTTGATGCTCTGCATGGTTTGGATCGAAGGAAGGCCGTGCATGCGTTCTAAGTCGCATGCACGTGAAGAAGGCCGAAAAATAAGGGAAGCCGCGTGAAACAGAGGAGAAACAAGATTTTGGAAATCTTGAAGATCCGAAGATCTCGGGTGTTTGAAGTTATTTCACGCGGATAGAACCGCCTCTCCTCTGCCTATATAAATGAGGCCTAGCCCTCGAGAAGAAGCTGCTGATTATTTTGTTGAAGATCCGGAGTCCCGCGGAGCACTCTCTGCCTCGCGAAGCCGAAGCCCCGCGCATCCCACTTGCGCGGCTATTGTTCTCGATGCCATCTGAGGCCCGAAGGAGTCCCTTTTGCGCATCTCTTGCGCGAAAGAAGTGAAGGGGAGACCCCTGTGCGCTTTCCCTTTGCGCGGCAGGAAGAACCCATGGCCGCAACATCTTGCGCGCCCACGGTTGAAGCCCCGCGGGTGTTGCACTTGCGCGCCCCGCGGCAGGAGGAGCTTGCGCGCCCCTGTGCTCATGCACCTGGCGCGACTGCCCCTTGCAAGAACTTGCGCCAGTGTTGAGGAAGATTGGACGCACCCCTTGCGCGCCTACATTTGAGATAGGGAGTTCGGGTTGTGTTTTACACACAGTGTGTGTGTGCAAAATTTGAAGAACCACCGTGAGCAGTGTGTGTGCTAAGAGGAAGACCCGAGGACATTGTGCCTTGGGTGTGTGTGAAACAAGAAGACCACACCCTACGGGTTGTGGGTGCTTTGCAAGGAAGGAGGCCGAGGCCTTGCCCGTGTGTGTGCATAAGGAGGAACACCACACTTTGTGTGTGTGTGCAATTCAAGTGAAGGCCGAGACTTGCATGCCTTGTGTGCAAAGTGAAGGAGAAAGGCCGTAGCCTTGTGCAACCAAAGAAGACCCGGGCCTTAGTGCCTTGTGTGCACCAAGTGAAGACCACAACAAAGAAGAACACATTCAAGTGTGTGTGCAAAGTGAAGAATTTGTGTGTGCTTAACAAGTGAAGGCCGAAGCCTAGGTGTGTGCACAAGAAGGGAAGAAGGCCATAGGCATTTGTGTGTGCAAAAGAACTAGAAGGCCGAACCTAGTGTGTGCACTAAAAGTGTAAACACCTAGAAGTAAAATAAGGAGTGACCCACACTAAAGTAGAACACACTCTAAGTGTGTAAACAAATTGGTTAAAGTGT
This sequence comes from Viscum album, assembly GCA_963277665.1. Taxonomy (NCBI): domain Eukaryota; kingdom Viridiplantae; phylum Streptophyta; class Magnoliopsida; order Santalales; family Viscaceae; genus Viscum; species Viscum album. The sequence continues at coordinate 479,766 of CAUJRU010000205.1, forward strand.
GTGAAGGAGAAAGAAGGTGTGTGTGCTATATTTGATTACACCCTTTGTGGGTTTATTGCACCAAGATAAAGAGGAGAGTGCATGCATGCATGCATGCACGTGCACACGTGAAGAAAGCCAAATCAGTGGTGTGCATCTGAGACTGGACCAGACCGAAGTTAAAGAAATCAGTTGTCTGAGCATTCAGTAGTTGAAGAGAGAAGCCGGGTCATCCTTAGAAGAAGGTGATAAAGCCCGAGCTAGACGAGAAGACCCTGATCACCACAAGTGATCAGAAGAAGAGCAAGGCCAGCAGCCTTTATCCCAGGCTGCTGAAGTTACTTGAAGAACTTAAAGAGAAGAAGAGCTACTCGTGTGACTCGAGGAGCCAGGAGAAGACCCTGTGGGACTCAGGGAGAAGAAGTCTTCAGTGGGATTCTGGAGCAGGCCAGTGGGACTCTGGTAACACTGTGGGACGCAGTATAAAGACCCTCCTGTGGGACTCAGGAGAGATACAGTGGGACTCTGTATCGACCATTGTAATTTTAACAGGTTATAATGGAGAATCCATGCTTGGAGAGCATGGCAAGGATGTAGGCCTTTGGTGCCGAACCTTGTAAATCCTTGTGTCCTGTGCCTTTTCATTACTGCATTATCCGGGAAATGTTGAGAGATACAAGAAGAGTGGATCGAGGCTTTAACCAGCCATAGAGGTTTAATTGATTAAGAATCAATTAGTAAAAAGTTTTAAAGGATCACTGATTCACCCCCTCCCCCTCTCAGTGATTCACACTGATCTGGGCACTTCAATTGGTATCAGAGGGAGGTTACCTCTAAAAGATCCAAGAGAGTCTATATGGAGTGCAGATTTGAGGAAATGAGTGACCAGCCTCAAATGGAGATATCTGCCAAGACTCAGAAAAATAGAAAGAAGAAACAGGCCAAGAAGATGAAGAAGAAGGTTGATGCAATCAGAGAAACTCCTTCTATGGAAAGAAATGTGAAAGTCACATCAGATGACAATTCCTTTTATCTTTCTTCTGATAAAGCCTGCTCTAGCTGTGATGAAGATGGAAGAAACAATGATCTTCTAAATGCAATCAAATATCTTCAGAAGAGAGTCCCCAAGGAAATTGCAATGTGTATAGCTACAGGCCTCCTTGATCTTCAGGAAGAAAAATTACAGCTAGAAGATGAAGCCAATTCTCTAGAAGTCCAATTGGCAAAAAGGGTTGGGATAACCAACACTCTCAGAAAGCTGGTAAATGCCAAAGATGAAACAGTATCCCTTTGCAATGAAAGATATGAAGATACCTTTGAAGAATTGCAAAGAAGCCTTTCTGAGAAAGACATCTTTATGATAATGATCAAAGATGTTTTCCATGAACTGGAAAAGAGGCACAAAGTGTCAAGGGTTGTCAGAGATGCTCAACTCGAAGACAAAGTCAAAAGGGTGAAGGAGCTTGACAACTCATTGCTTGAAATGAAGCAGGTGCATGAAGACCAGATGAAACAGCTGGAAGAGAAATGGGAAGGAAGGCTAAGAACTATTGAGGATGAGAAGAACTCCCTCAATATGAAATGCTTAGAACTAGAAGTGATTTTGAAAAATCAGCAATCACCCAAAGCTGAATCCTCCCAGTCAGCTGAAAGAAGAAATGTTGCTACTCAAGTGAACCTTGAGCAGGATGATTCTAAGAGAAAGACATCCTCTAATAAAAGTGCAACTTCTTCTAGAAAGAAGGTACCATCCATCCCATCTTGTACTAATGCTTCTAATAGTGTTTCTACTAAAAGTGCAGGATGGAAGAATAATTCCAAACAAATATGGATGAAGACAGTAAAGAAGCAGAGCTCTCCTGAAGCAGCACAACAAGTCAAGAAAAGTACCCAACAATCAGAAGGACTCAAGAGGTCAAGATTTGTGGGTCAATGCTGGTGTTGTAATAAGTATGGGCATTGTGCAAAGGATTGTTGGTACAATCCACTGAGTGCCAAAGCACAGAGGAAGCCCATGCCTAGGGGGAGCAAGCCAGAAGGAAGGAAGCAACATCCACAGGTCCAGAGACATCTGTTTACTGCTAATAGATTTGGATTACTTGACAACATCTGGGATGATTGCAAAAGTGGTCAACAAAAAGATACATGTCAATCTCCAACTGTATCCAGAGCTCAAAAGAAGAAAAGATCACAGAACCTGGCTCAGAGAGATTCCTTGGGAAGCATGCAGAAGAAAGTGGAAGATGCTCCCAAGAAGAGTTTGAAGAATGAAGAGAAGTCCTTGGAATTGAAATCCAAGAAGGGTGAGTCATCTAGAAGGACCACCAAGAAAAAATGCTTCTACTGTGGAAAGAAAGGGCATATCATGGATCTTTGTAAAGAAGCCATGAAATTCAATAGAGGCAGACTGGACTCAAACAGACAATCAATCCAGAAGAAGCAGAAGGGATTGATTGAAAACAAGTTGCCTAAGAGAGGTAGCTTGACAGCATCAAAAGAACCATGTGGAACTTCCAGAACTGAGGCCACACTTCTAAATGACTTGTTAGTCATATGGCCAAATCAGTTGCAACTTGCCAAAGATCTACAAAGAGCTGAAGATGAAGTTCTGGCAATTGCTAAAGCAAAAGGGAAGAAGAAGGTTTCACATGAAGATGTTTTGAGAACCACACCAGCACAATCATCAATGAAGATCAAATGTGCAAGTGTGAAGAATGGTGAAAATGGGACATCTCGGTTGAGAGAATCTTCTCAACCTTGTTGTTCACGTTGATGAACCAAGGAGGTTCCATCTTATTCCCTTATACTATTGGTATTTAAATGTGCTAACATTGCAGGGAATTGAAGATGATGATCATTCTCAGCTGGAGGATGGTTTGGAAGGAATGGAGTGCACCCCTTGAGGGGGAGCCAATCTGGAGAAGATGATGTTCTAAAATTAATATCATCTTGAGAAAGTGAAGGTACTCCAATCATGCTTTCATCCCTTGTTTCTTAATTGAGTTTATCTTGTCAATTAAGGGGGAGTATGGATTGAAGACAAATGGATGAAAGGGGGAGCTTTATCATTGCACTGAACTTTCTAATGAGTTTTGTGAAGTATGTGCAGGATTTAGCAATTCATTGTTATATATGAAAAATTTTCAAACCCCTAAGCATGATCTCACATGTGTAGAGAATGTTGGACAGCATTGAGTACCTTGGTTACATCACTCTTGTTTTCTACACCGGGTTAGCCCATGTAGACTTAGAGTTGATTTACTAAAGGTTCTTTGCTAAAGAGAACATGTGACATCATCCCTCTCTTAGTGATTTTCAAGAATATGCTATTCAAAGGGAGGAAGATATTTTTGAAAGTGAACCACACCACACCTTTGCATTTGATTGCCAATAAGGGGGAGAAAATATTGGCACACATATTGACCCATTCATATGTGCTGAGTGGTGTATTGACAACAAATACAAAGGGGGAGATTGAAGTGCATTGTGTTGCATTTGTTGTCAATGAGACATGAAGTTGTCTTGGAATGAATGGATGTCAGGGAGTCAAGATGTGAATGTCAAAGGATGTGATGGTGATGGTGATGAAGGAGAATGGCCATGGTACTAAGATGCATGTCACTTAGGAATGTAAGTGACATAGGAGATGATGGTTGAAACATTCTCTAAGAACATCTGACGATTGTTGAGCTATTCTTAGAGTTCCAAGAACTTGTATCCTGATGATACAAAGTCACAACATGATTAGAAGACCATGCATTGTTGTGACAATGCATGAGGAGTTGAAGAAGCAAGATGATCCATTCACTAATTCTAAGTGGATGAAGTGGCTTAATGAAGTCCATGTACTAACTCTTAGTGCATGTGAATTTGAAGTTGATCCAATTGATCTATGATTAGATCAATGAAGCACATTGAAGAATTTAAGTGATTTAGGAGTTCGGTTGAAGATGAAGAACCTTCAAGAATTTCCATTCCTAAGTGATGAACATTTGTTTAAGAAGTATGGAGGAATTCTAAGAAGAAGAAGAATAGAGATGGGAAGAAGATGGCTTGGAATGTGGCATTTGGCTTGAACTTATGGAAGAACTTTGTATTTGACAAAGTATTATTCTTTACTTTGACAAAAAATTGGCCACCAAGGAGGCCAGCCGAGGGTCATCACCCAAGGCACTTGTGGGACTCAAGGTCACCACGCCCATGGGGAACCCTCAAGGCCAGGGCAGCAACCTTGAGGCATGGGGCGCACCCAAGGACACCGCATGGGCGCCTGGGGCACGCCCGGAGGAGCGCAGGGGGCCGTGTATAAGCCCCCGAGGGCACGCGGTGGTGAAACCCGCGCGCCGGAGGAGCATAGTGGGCGCCAGTGGCGCGCCAGCAGGAGGCATGAGTGGGCGCAGAGCGCGCCCGCAGGGAGAACACGGTGCGGGGCGGCACCGTGGAGGGAGAGAGTTCAATTGCTGGGTTGAGGCGGCGCTTGGGTAATAAGCTGCGGAAAAACCGCGCGAGGATTCGATGTGGGACGCGGATTTTTTCCGCGGGAGTAATCCTGGCCGCACGATCAATCGCGCGCCAGATCTCGGCCGCACAACTGATCCGCGGCGAGGCGATCAGATCCAGGCCGCTCGATGCATCTCCATCGCCTGATCCGACGGCCGTGGCTCGTCTTGCACCTCGAGCTCGAGCCGAAGCCACCCGCGAGCCGCCGACGAACCAGAGGCCATCCGACGACCTATTTTGAGATTCCGGCCATCTCTCTCGAAGCCGAAGGCTCCATTGAGCTCGTCTCTCCACACCGAACCGATCCATGCTTAAAAATACACATGCATGCAATGTTTGGGAGATTTCGATGAAGGCCGAAGCAAACCGAAGGTGCGAGGCCATTCGGTGTTGATGCTCTGCATGGTTTGGATCGAAGGAAGGCCGTGCATGCGTTCTAAGTCGCATGCACGTGAAGAAGGCCGAAAAATAAGGGAAGCCGCGTGAAACAGAGGAGAAACAAGATTTTGGAAATCTTGAAGATCCGAAGATCTCGGGTGTTTGAAGTTATTTCACGCGGATAGAACCGCCTCTCCTCTGCCTATATAAATGAGGCCTAGCCCTCGAGAAGAAGCTGCTGATTATTTTGTTGAAGATCCGGAGTCCTGCGGAGCACTCTCTGCCTCGCGAAGCCGAAGCCCCGCGCATCCCACTTGCGCGGCTATTGTTCTCGGTGCCATCTGAGGCCCGAAGGAGTCCCTTTTGCGCATCTCTTGCGCGAAAGAAGTGAAGGGGAGACCCCTGCGCGCTTTCCCTTTGCGCGGCAGGAAGAACCCGTGGCCGCAACATCTTGCGCGCCCACGGTTGAAGCCCCGCGGGTGTTGCACTTGCGCGCCCCGCGGCAGGAGGAGCTTGCGCGCCCCTGTGCTCATGCACCTTGCGCGACTGCCCCTTGCAAGAACTTGCGCCAGTGTTGAGGAAGATTGGCCGCACCCCTTGCGCGCCTACATTTGAGACAGGGAGTTCGGGTTGTGTTTTACACACAGTGTGTGTGTGCAAAATTTGAAGAACCACCGTGAGCAGTGTGTGTGCTAAGAGGAAGACCCGAGGACATTGTGCCTTGGGTGTGTGTGAAACAAGAAGACCACACCCTACGGGTTGTGGGTGCTTGGCAAGGAAGGAGGCCGAGGCCTTGCCCGTGTGTGTGCATAAGGAGGAACACCACACTTTGTGTGTGTGTGCAATTCAAGTGAAGGCCGAGACTTGCATGCCTTGTGTGCAAAGTGAAGGAGAAAGGCCGTAGCCTTGTGCAACCAAAGAAGACCCGGGCCTTAGTGCCTTGTGTGCACCAAGTGAAGACCACAACAAAGAAGAACACATTCAAGTGTGTGTGCAAAGTGAAGAATTTGTGTGTGCTTAACAAGTGAAGGCCGAAGCCTAGGTGTGTGCACAAGAAGGGAAGAAGGCCATAGGCATTTGTGTGTGCAAAAGAACTAGAAGGCCGAACCTAGTGTGTGCACTAAAAGTGTAAACACCTAGAAGTAAAATAAGGAGTGACCCACACTAAAGTAGAACACACTCTAAGTGTGTAAACAAATTGGTTAAAGTGTGTGAAGGAGAAAGAAGGTGTGTGTGCTATATTTGATTACACCCTTTGTGGGTTTATTGCACCAAGAGAAAGAGGAGAGTGCATGAATGCATGCATCCACGTGCACACGTGAAGAAAGCCAAATCAGTGGTGTGCATCTGAGACTGGACCAGACTGAAGTTAAAGAAATCAGTTGTCTGAGCATTCAGTAGTTGAAGAGAGAAGCCGGGTCATCCTTAGAAGAAGGTGATAAAGCCCGAGCTAGACGAGAAGACCCTGATCACCACAAGTGATCAGAAGAAGAGCAAGGCCAGCAGCCTTTATCCCAGGCTGCTGAAGTTACTTGAAGAACTTAAAGAGAAGAAGAGCTACTCGTGTGACTCGAGGAGCCAGGAGAAGACCCTGTGGGACTCAGGGAGAAGAAGTCTTCAGTGGGATTCTGGAGCAGGCCAGTGGGACTCTGGTAACACTGTGGGACGCAGTATAAAGACCCTCCTGTGGGACTCAGGAGAGATACAGTGGGACTCTGTATCGACCATTGTAATTTTAACAGGTTATAATGGAGAATCCATGCTTGGAGAGCATGGCAAGGATGTAGGCCTTTGGTGCCGAACCTTGTAAATCATAGTGTCCTGTGCCTTTTCATTACTGCATTATCCGGGAAAGGTTGAGAGATACAAGAAGAGTGGATCGAGGCTTTAACCAGCCATAGAGGTTTAATTGATTAAGAATCAATTAGTAAAAAGTTTTAAAGGATCACTGATTCACCCCCTCCCCCTCTCAGTGATTCACACTGATCTGGGCACTTCAGGTTCTATTTTGACACCTGCTACCATCTCTATCCGAACATGACATACTATCTTAGGGTCGTTCAAACATCGAGACACGCGTTGCGTTCCACAGGTAAAACACTGGAGAGGCATCCTACTTAAAATCCATGAAAAGATACATAAAAAAGGAATCTTATATGAGACCCTCAAAGTATCAAGAAGATAGAGGCATCCTACATGGGATCCTATAAGTATACACATAATATCAGGCTTCCTATTTGGGATCCTCTAGGTCAAAAGGTAATCTGAGGCAGTTGACTCGGAATCCTTGAAAATAACTAATTTGATGGACTTCTGAGTCAGATGGTAACATCTCATAAGGGATACTAACTCAAGGGAAAATACACATAAGAAATAGTCATGGGATATGTTTCATGGACCATATAAATCATGGTCTCACTCTTAGGAGACAAAAAATTTGATTATTGGAGGAAGAACCTCTCTATTTGAGAATAAGATTGAAATGACTCTTAGGAGTCCTCAAATCACCCCACGAGTTTAAAACTCACGATATACAGAGAAAACAACTAATAATAGATTCCTCATGGGTCCAATTTTTTCTCATAGTAATGGAGGATTATATGGAATTCATACAATGGTACATGGAGTGTACCCTTGAAACTCCAACTGGGCGTGTACTCTAACAGATCTTGGCATGTAAACACACAAGTACATGATGTTTTGAGCATGTACATGGAATGTACACAATATAGGGTACATTCCTGTAAACCTCACATTTTCTGTACATGAATATACCTTGTCCATATAACTCTACATTGTTTTTAACACACATGGGGTCTGGCTGTGTAATCTACATTGCCATGTACCCCTACATGGGCAGTCTTGTCAGGTGTTGGGCTACACAGAAGAGTCATAGTACATGTCTAGTATACCCTATATTGGGTATTTGTGCCCAAAATATCATCTTCCCCAAAAATTAAGAACACACGACATGTGTTCACTGAACCACACACCATGCATGTGGGTTTTCATGAATAGAAAACCCCCAAACGCCTCAAAACCTCTATTTTCTCATCAAAAGCTACAGATCGACCCACTAGGGTTACTATGAAGTTATAAAAAAGGAATTAAAACATGAAAATGATAAATCTAAGGTTATTTACCAAAAAACGAAAAAATGATATACCTTTGAAGGGAATTCTACAAAACTTCACCTATTTCCGCGATCCACAGCTGCTACATGATAGGCCAGCTCCTTTCAAGCTACACAATGACACCTCTCTTCCTCCCTCCTTATATATTTTAATATATATCTCCCTATTATATATTTTTCATTGTTATGTAACCCATGTAGGTTCATATACAATAATCTAAAGGAAAAAAGAAGAAATGAAAAAGGAAAAGGAAAGTGAAGAAAAAGAAATGGGAAAACAAACAGCAGCCCATGCCAGCCCCAACACCTAACTTGAGCTTATGAATTTCCTTAGAAAAAATATATATTACCACATCAATGAAAGTGACAAAATACAAATCTAATGGAATGTTCAGAGTATATGGATGAAGAAATCTTCACAATTAAATTAATATGTAATTAATTAAATATTAATTATTAATTAATCTGCTAAAATTTGATGGCTCGAAATTCCACCAAACTACGATCCTTGGGTGGAAGCCATATTATGGTCCCAAAGTAGTGGTAAAAAAATTATTTGAGATCATATTATATATTATTATTACCATTTTACCCCGTACAAAAAGTCAAAAGAAAAAATTCAAATTTCAGATAAACATTCTATTATGAGAAATCACAGGTCCTTACAGTCTCCCGACCATAAACGTTATCATCCCTAAGAAGCCTTGGTAGAATGTTATATCCATTCTCCTAACCCAAGAATATACAAAACAAAACTATATTTACTGTCCAATGACCAATCTCACAACATCAAAAATTTTATCCAATATGAAATACATTTAACCGTGACCTATCTAGTACCCCCCACCACAGTAATACCTTTATTTTCATCACAAAACTGAACATAAAGATCGAAAAATCAAATCAAATAATAAATTTCAACTAAAAACAATGGTCACCCCTCCCCCTTAAATGGCCTATGGTGCACTCCCCACCATATGACTTACTTTATACTACTCCCCAAGCGCAACATCAAAAGGTTCCTTTATCTAATCAGGATGGATATTTAAGGAGAAAATAAGCTCAGCATAGAGTCGATGCTCACTTAGTATACTCGGGATGAAATCAAGATAGATCATTATCATCTCTAACTAAAAGTGTACTAAGATTCAATCAAAATGTGTGTATGTATCCCCCTGATCCACTCTCACATCAAAATAGGCCATACTTTCTTTTAGCCAACACCTGACACCATATCTCATGACAATGTGTGCATAGGTCCAATCACAGGTCAACTATCTCATGACACCCAATCCACTACTGATGTCTCCTATACCATATAGGGACCACTGTCTCTTTACCACAACTCTCGTGCAACTATTCCCATGAAAAGTATTTGAATACATATGTCCCTAGCTCGTACCTGACCACTCACTACATTAAGATTTAAACAGTACCTTGCACAACCAGAATTTACCTTGATCACCTGACTCATACTCTAATGATTCATCTGCTACTAAATCCAAGATAACCATGCTACAAGGCATGTCAGTCAAAAAATACAGAAGCTCCATTGAAACTCATCTTCAAAATCAAGAACCTCACATGTGCTGTGATTTATTTCACAAACACTATCCACATGAAATTATCTTAGTCATGATCATTTACCCACAATATGATTACATTAGAAATAGTAGAAACACTATTCAATAGGGTCTGGAACCCAAACAATCCTTAGAGCCAAATAAAATCGCATAAAAGAAGCATCTTGGGTTCTTCATCAAAAGCCAAATACATTAACATTCCTATACAGAAAAACCCAAGCACTAATCGTTCGTTGGTATCAAATGAGCATACAACCAATATCACTATTTAAAATGGCACCAAAAAAACCCTCTATAACATCTCACATAGGTTTAACTTGATTAAAATTAAATTATGACCTACAAGGGTCTGAGTTAAAACTAAGGGCTCTTGAACTCTCATCTTTCCCTACTAACCAAGTGTCATAACTGGGTCATAGGGTCCAACCAATGTGCCCAAAATTCATACATCTCTAAGGGAGGTAAATATAAATCTATCCTATGTGGTTGAAAACTATCAACATGGCCAATAAAGTTCTTAATCTTCTCTGAGAATCCTCATAAGGAACTAAACCATAAATGTCACAATACCAACATCAAAGAGATACTAAACTGGAAATCACTAGGCATCCATATAAGCTAATACACCCCTGAGGTCTAGTCTAATAGAAACATACTATTACATATTGGATTCATACATAGTGATATGACTAGATAACCTTAAAAAGGACGGTTAAGTAAAATGTCATTCCAAACTATGTAGGAAAACATTGTATAGATTGTTACCAACACATTAAATAACCAAATCTAAGAAAACAACACCCCAAGTGTAATGCCTCGACCCCAGTTACCCCGAGACGGTGCATTATTTTAATATATTTTCATGATTAAAAGGAATCATGTCCCGAAATACCGATCAGTATAGTAGTCTTGGAAAATTGATTTCATACATGAACTTTACCTTACACATTAGAAAATGAAACAAAACATAAATTATCCTTTGAGAATGCCATTAATCCCCTAGCTTAACCCTTCTTATCAATCATATTACACCTATTGGAATCCTAGGAAAATAAAACATAAGAATGGGGTGATCTCAGATGCTGAGTAAGGATAACAATATAGTGGAAACTTTCATAGATAAGCATAAACATTTTAGGTAATGTATACAACTAAAACAAAATGATTTTAAACATAAACTTCATCATAATATGGAAGTTATAAATCTGATTATTCCATTTACTTATTCACATGGATATTCTACTAGTCAAATAATCACATGTAATATCAATATCCAATTTTATAATGATGGAATGCATAATGCTAGAATTCATAACCACATAGTAAAGAACTTGTTCCAAGACTACAAATAATATTTTGTCACGGCCTTGTGCCAAGACACTAGTTTTTCTCATGAGACCTACTGATGCATCAATGAGCTATAGGGGGATCCACCCTTCACTTACTAAGTTCAATGCATTCCTCATATGAAAGGTTGAAACATGACATAAACTTTCATATTAAAATTTGCATAAGAAATGTTAATACTTTATCCATAAACCATGAATGGTATAAAAATAAAACATCCACAGTCAAACATATCAGAAAACCATCAATACAATATGCAAGATTTGTATCATAATAAATCAACTTCAAAGAAATTTAAAATCCAACAAAGGATGTTGAAATAGATTAAATCAAAACAATTTGAGAGAAATATATCTTTATTATTTCTTAAATAATTTAAAAGTCACATAATTTAAAAATGAATACATTTATAGACATTTTTGAATCAAATTTTCCCATACAACTTTGAAATGTTGAATATAATTAACATTTCAAAACAATGATGTTTATATAAATAAATTCTAAAAATCATTTTGAAAACAAGGAAATTAATTAAAAATATTTAGACAAATAAATATTTAAAACATTTAAAATGATGATATAGTTAAATATACCCTTCCATAAAAACGTAAAATATTCCATTTGAAAACATTTTTATGAAAATACGGACATTGATGATAAATATGCCCCAGTAAATAATTACTCATAAACAATCTCCAATATTAATGAGATTGAGGTATTAACCATTACCTTGTACTTTTCCTTGGTCAAGGGTACGTTAACCTCCTGTATAATAGTTAAATAATTTTTATTAAATTATACATGAACCACATACATAAATATTATATCATATATGATCATCTAATATTGCATTGTTAATAATATTTTAGTAGTATCATCATTTTGGGTGTTAACTGATCTATCTTCCTTTATATGCTTGGTTACGTAAGCCATGTTTGTTATGGATAATATGTATTTGATTCATATCCAAAATGATATTATGTTCTTCAACCTTATTTGTAATCATAAAATTTAAAATATTCTTGAATGATTATGATGGGGAATGTATCTCATCACGTTTGTGTAGACGATAATCCGTACGTACGCATGCAGCACAATATCATTATATTGATGGTGAAATTGTTTGTAATTGGATGGTATATCATATATAAAGAATCATTAACATGTTATGTTTATTATTTACATTATTTATATTAATTATTATACCCATCCAAATAACATAGTATTTGAATAACAAACTACACCACAACGTGGAGACGGTAATCCGTACTTATACACGTATGTTTACTTTGTCATTTATAGGATGGATAGAATAACGAATATAGTTGTACCATATTTATAATAACATAATATTATGTAGAGGGTACTGGAGTTATTATTTGGGTATGGTAAAAATGAATAAAGAGGAAGTGGAAGAAGAAAAGAACTTGAAAGAGGCTGGTGAAATTATTACCTCTTCTTCGAGTGTTTCATTTTTGAGTTGATAAAAAAGGTCCTTAGGTTGGCTTTTGGATCAAATTAAAGCCTTTAGATTTATATGATGGAAGTGGGGAGTATATTTGGTCTGGGGATGGCTGAGCCAAATGGCTTTGGAGGTGTTATTTTGAGATAAGGGGAAGTGTCCTTTTATAAGAGGGGTGAGGGACACATTAGGAAAAGATTAAAATGTTAATTTATTATACAATAATATTCGTTTTATAATGGCTCCAAATGAATTTATTTCTATAATTAGGTGGTTATGTTTCTAAATACTCTCAAAAAATAGGTTTTAGACAAGTTTAGGTTAGCATTTTAACCTTATCTTTTAGATCTAACTCTTAGTTATATAGTTTAACTTTTACCGTGTCTTCTTGTATTCTTACACTATATGGTTAATAAACATACTCTAAACTTACAAGAGAACATCAAGTGGTTAATTAATGACATATATAATATTATATAAGCTCTTTGTAAGAACATTATATTTTTAGGAATATTATATCAACCAATAATATAGTATTTGTTTTAAAAAACAATTTATGACAATTTTGACACTATTTGGTATTTTGTTTTTGTGAAAGACACAAAAACCTTATCAATTCATAAAGAAATATATCTAATCAACCCTAAAATGTAATATTAACCTATAAAATTATTTTAATTCATCAAAAGTCTCAAATGACATTTATTTGGATATTTATAACATCAATTATATTAACCTTTCATTAAAAAGGTAATTACTACGTCGTCATTGTGTCATGAATAAATTTAATTACTTAATGTATAAAAATGATAAATAAAAAACCATTATGTAGGAAATATTTTATTCTTTTAAATTAATATTTATAGTCTAATTTATCTTATGTGTAACCCTATATTAAAAATGGTTTAGTTATAAAAATTTGAATTTAACACTTTCGACTCTTCTTTAAATAAAATAATAATAAATGTCCTAATATAATCAAAGTAGACCTAAATGATAATGTTTTATTCATAAGGATGATTTTCATTGAATTAAACTTATCAAATATAATTAAGACATGTCTTAGGGTAATTATAATATCATTTTTACCCTTAATTACCCTATATACATTTAACATTGGTAAATAAAAGGCAAGAGTTACTATTCAGAAAAAATTATTTTCATCTTATTGAAACAAATTTTACTTACTGATGTTAGCCGTGTCTCTTGGAGTTTTTAAATTCATCTCAAAGAAGCGGTAAAATTATGTTTTAAGCAAACATTTTAATGCTCCTAAAAGCTGGGTAAAAGATGGTAAAAAGTTCAATAAAATTTTATATATATCTATACTTATTATAAAATAAATCAAATGAATTAAATTGAACATATATAGGTATTATGTTTCTATTTTAAACTAAAATAAATAAAAATAAAAAAACTAATTACTTAAATAAAAATTCAGTTTTAAACAATAACACATTGTTTTTAACAATTCATCAAAAATTGAAAGTTTTCAGAAAAATACCGAAAATTCACTGTATGATAATTTTGATATTATAAATTGAAAAATGAATTCTATTTTACCAAATTCAAAACATATAAGTTTCACTTATTAATTAAAAATTAATTCCCATTGTCAAAACCAAAAAGCGAGTTTTCCAAAAAGTAAAAACTATCAAAAGATTGACATGTGTTTATGTAAAATTTAAATGTGAAATTACTTATAATGACCCAAATTGTATTAAATGATAAAAATATAATCTAATTATACTTACAACCCATTCAAATGTGTAATTTAACTCTATAAATTATTTTGATTAAAAAGGATGTTTTCAGTTAAAATTTAGTATTTTTCACTATTCACCCAAATATGAAAGTTATCAAAAAAACATCAAAAATTTATCAAAACTAAATTTTTATGTCCCGATCCTAAAGAAGAAGTTTATTTTTTAATAAATAATATATAAACGTGTCAAATATTGTATTTAAAAAGGGTTCCCCATTAAAAGGCGGTAAAATAAGATTTTCTAAAAAATACATCCTTTATCTGAAAAAATGAATTTGTTCCTATATTATGTCTAAGAAAAAAATAGTATGTATGTTAAAATTTTATTTAATATATATAATTAAAAATATATATAATACTATTCATAACCTCTTTTGAACGACTAGTTTGGTAAGTCGTGGTGCGCTCGAACTTGGTGTTGCATGTAGCGCAAGTTATTGAATTACTTTGAAGAAATAACATACTATGAAATCTTGGGGTGTTACACCAAGAGGGGTTTGATACATGGTCATCACATTACCTATCTACTGAATAGGTTCGTTGCACCTCCCGTGCATGAGGAATGAGTCATCGGCCTTAGCACCAAAAGGATCAACAAAGATCCACACAGACATCCATCAGAATAAAATATATGCATGTCACCCTAATTGATTAGAATGATCCAAAAAACTATTTGGGAAAACATGATTTATGTTCTTCTTGAAAATTTAAATAATAGGCCTCTATAATCTATAAAATCAAACATTAGAAGGCCTATAACATGTGAATCCTAAGTGCCAAATACGATGCATGAGACACCTCATTATTCTATCAGCCAAGATTCAAAATCAATATCTAACCTCTTACCAACAACCAAGATCCTGAAATCCAAAATAAATGATAACATCCACACAACATGTGCATCGCTCAAAGTATATATCGTAAACAACTATAACATCATAGATTGAAACAACAACCCCATAACCCTAGAAATAAGGGATTCTTACCAGAAAAATTATTTAGGATGCACTAGTCTTATATCCATCATAAGTTTTGAGACATTTCTAATAATCATGTCTACCATATCCCAAATAGTAAAATAAAAGGAAATGAACACATCTGAATTTTTTTTTGTAAATTCCCTAATCAGATGACACTAATCCAGTTCCCGGATCCAGTTCACTGTAAATTCTCAATCATGCATCCATGTATGCCAGAGGCTTATGACTAGTATCAAGGGTATAAAGACGACACAATGGGGAGACTGCACCCTCATATCAGAGTAACCTAATAGAAAAATAACCACATATCATTCCAAGTACTAAATAAATAGAGTGTTGAAGAAGTAAATAACTAAAATGGAAACATCCTGTTACAATCAATGAAATTATATAAAAGACCCAATGACCATGTTATACATACTACACTGGTCATCTATTGGACTGACTAGACATATAAAAGTAAATCAAAGAAACTAAAATAAAAGTTCATTGATATAATTTTAAATCTAATCGAAACAACATAACTAGTCTCCAAGACACTATAGAGCTTCTCTAACTTGATGATAAGAATCCACATGAGTGTCTCCACTTGATCATGAAACCCTGGGACTCCGCCCTATCCATAATGAAATCTGTGATCAATCTGAAAAGTAGACATAAGGAATGAAGTCACACTGAGGTGAACACATAGGGATGAGAAAAAAATCTTAATAGGTCACCCTAATGATGAAACCATAATATGATACCATAAGTTCATGCCAATGCAATATGCCCATCCTAGTGGATACACCATTGGAAGATAAATAGATAAAAATATTAGAAGCAAGTCTATAACTAATCCTCAGTTCCGTAAACCTATTCTTCTTGACACAACTTCATATTATAAGATCATATGTATGCATGGACATATATATATATATATTTGTACATGTACTCATATACATACTTAAATAAGAAATGAAAAAACATGAACAACTCAAATAATAGTAGATATTTTGACCCAAGATCCAATTAACTGAACAGATTGTAAAAGGGTAATTGAGTTGGATGTCATACCACTCAAGCCTTACATCAATAAGTTGATCAATTGGTCTATAATCCCAATCGAGAATACCTACTTAATCTACACTAGAAATGTATCTGAGCAAGCTCTGTCACCATAGGGGGGTACTCATCCTAGCCATGGGTTCACTTGTACTCGCCTCTAATCACTATATAAAATGATTCCATATATTTACAAATGATCCTAGAAATGGTCACTGAGATGGATGTAGTTCCACTCATTCCATGTCAACTCACTCTGATGTATGAATCCAAGGTCTCAGTCTGTAGGAATTCACGACATTGCGACTCATATGATTCTTAAGATGATGACCCTTAGGCCATCTGTATAAGGAATTATGTCCGAATACAAGTACATGATCGACATCAATTCATATAAATGGATCAAAATCCCCAAACCTAGGAAGTACATATAAGAGATATAGTAGTCATGGTGCATCCACCCAATCCTAGGGAGCATCTTTTTCATCACTCAAAGTGAGTATAATCATCCATCAGGTATAAAAATATACAACCTATTAGTCCATCCAAGAATTTCTACATTGGGAATCCAAGTAGCACTCAAAGAGAATAATAAACCATCTAGCCTATGACTCCATCAAGTCCATTCCTATAATAGTAATACATGTGTCACTAAACCCATTCAATAAACCATATGGCCTATGAGTCCATACAATTCATTCCTATAATGGAAATCCAAGTAAAACTCTAGGTGTACAATAAACCCTATGTCCATTGAGTCCATCCAATGAATTCCTAAAATTGGAATATAAGTACCACTCAATGAATATAATTAATTCAAATCCAAGTAGTAAAAATTTCCATGGAATCCCCTTCGGCATGTGTCATGTAAGCAATCTTTAAACACTTATGGGTCGAATCCAAGGATTAGAAATATCTAAGGAATCCTATCATGTAAGGATCAAAAGTAAGATCTCAGAAAACAAATATGGGCATCCCAACAAACAACCCATCATGTTAGGATCAGAAACAAAAAACCAAGAAGCACCTATGGATAACATAACTACATCATCAATAACCATTTGAATGCATAAATAAAGAGCGAGGGTGGTCGAATGCCTAAACCCACCACTACTACCACAACCACATGGATTTCCACCTTCAACATGATTTCTAAGATTACAAATTCTCCTATCTCCACCAAAATTCGATTTACTAGCTTAGGGTCAGTGAAACATTGGGCCACCCACTAGTTCCCTCAAGTAAAACAAAAAATAGGCATCTTACTCAGAATCCTCAAAATGGTGCATTAAAAATGCATCCTATATGGGACCCTCAAAAGAAGAAATAATATAGAGGAATCCTACACTGAGTTCACTAGGTTTACACATAAGAGAATTAATTCTACTTAGGAATCTCTATGTTGAGATATAAGTAGAGGCATCATACCATGGATCCTTGGAAACAACTATTTTCATGGATTCCTAGGCCATAAGGTTAAATTTTACATGGGAGATTTTCTTAATGTAAACCCCAAATAATCATTGGTCAGGAGAGATAGCTCATGGACCATATCAGATCATGGTATCACTCTCATGAGACAACATATTCAATTAATGGAGGAAGAACCTCTCTGTTTGAGAATAATCCTGAAACACGTCATTGGAGTCCTCAAATTACCCCAAGTGTTTCACCATCATGATCCTTTTGGAAAACTACTCATAATGGACTTCTCATATGTTCATTTATGACTCATGGAAATAAATATATGAATATACCCTAAAAATGGTAGCAAGGGAGGAGTATGCGGTGTGTGTTCCCTTGTACATGACGTGTACCCTCGAAACTCTACTTGGGTGTGTACTCTAGCTGAACTTGGTGTGTTAAAACCCAAGTACAGAACATGTTGATTATGTACATGCCATTTACCCTGCATGGGGTACTATCTCATGCACCTTACATGGAATGGTCATGTATATAACCTGGTAGTTTACCCCTACATGGTGTGCAACCCACATGGGGCATGGCTGTGCACTCCACATGACTATGTGCTTCGGTACATGCAGTCTAGTCGAGTACTCGACTACATGACTAAGTCCCAGCACATGGCATATATTCTCCATACACTGGTTTTACTTAAAAAATATCACCTTCCCCGAACATGAAGAACACGCTACATGTGTTATTTGAACCACACACCATGTACATGGGTCTTCCTGAAAGAAAACCCCCAAAACACCCCGAAACATAGTTTTCAAAGAAAAAGATATAAACCAGACCACTTGGGTTATTATGCAATCATTAAAATGTGTTAAAACACGATAATAATAAATCGATAGGAATTTATGGGAAATTTGTTTTAAAAAAAATACTACCTTTGGGAAGAATCCATCGATGCTTCAGTCATTTCTATGACCCACGACTACCGCACAACGGTCTAACTCCTCCCGATATTTAGGACAGTACCTCTATTCCCCCTATCTCTTTCTATATCTCACTCTACCTCTTATCTCTTTTCATGGAGGAGGAACCCATGGAGAGGCATATGTGAGAAGCCAGGAGATAAAATAGGAAAAGAAAAATTAAAATGGAAAAGAATGGAAATAAAAGAAAAATGAAAAAGGGGTTTAGGCTAGACCCAAAACTGAACCTGAGTTTATGCCTTGACTAAGAAAAAATTACCATTCTAGACTCAACAGTGGAGATAGAATATCAATCCAATGCTCCGTTAAACGATATGGATGAGCTAACCGACATGAATAAATTAATATTTCCTTAATTAAATATTGAGTATTAATTATTCCACTAAAAATAAAATGGATAATAATTCAACCAAACTCTTTTCCTAAGGTAAAACCCTACTCCCGGACTAATAAATTGATTAATAAAATTTTCTGATATTATCTACTAGGAGAAAATTATCACTTTACCCCCTTATAAGCATCAGAATGAAAAAAATAATTCTTTTTCTTAAAATTCCATTCTGAAAAAATATGATCCTTAAAAAATTAACCAATCCCAAGTGAATAGAAATGTAAAGGAAATAAAAGCTCATATATAATATGAAATTTTGTTTTATAGGTAAGTCAATGTTTAGTACAAAAACCTTTATTCTTCTCATCTTAAAATTAATGAACATAAAATTTTAATTCAACTTTAAAAATCAATCT
Source organism: Viscum album (assembly GCA_963277665.1). Classification (NCBI taxonomy): domain Eukaryota; kingdom Viridiplantae; phylum Streptophyta; class Magnoliopsida; order Santalales; family Viscaceae; genus Viscum; species Viscum album. Next base: position 499,086 of record CAUJRU010000205.1, read on the forward strand.
ATGAAGCATAATTTTAGTGTCCATGCTTATATATTTTATTTCTTATATTGATAGAAGAGTCCTTAAATGATGGAAGGGATAAAAATATGTACAATTAGAATATAATTATCCATATAATAATGAATATACATGTATTTATGATGTATATTGTTTTTTCATATTATTGAAAATCTAATAAAAAATACGATTTTTTGATATATTAGTTTTAAGTAAATATGATAAATTTGATTCGAAATAGTTTTTATAAGATTTAGAAGAAGAATATTGTATTGAACTCCAATCTTCTCACAATAGTTTATAGTTATTAGTGTTAATGAATTGGGAATCAGCATTTTGTCCTATCATCTATATAGTATTGGTTTCAGTATTTCCTTACCATCGACCTTGAATTTAATTTTAATATGAATTATGTTCATTGCCTAATTTCAAATATTTTTTGTTAACTCTATCCTTATTTCAAGTTAATCATTATTTTTTATATCCAATGTCAACATTTTTTGGAACATATGATTGTGCATTATTTTAATTGTTCAGCAATTTATTCACATGAAATTTGACTCTTGTTTGAGAAACTCCTCACTGAATATTGTTATTGTATTTTCTATTTTTTGGTATTAAATTTTTTTTTTGTGCAGTGTGAAAATTTTGTAGGATAAGTTTTCAAAAATATAAAATATACACTATTCTTATGTCTTGTTTCATTTTTTTGAAATTATTAATCGCCAAAACCTACAACAACACAATTATTAACTTAGAGGTTTTGTAATTCATGGCCTAGATATTCCATTTCATTTATATCGGGAAAACTAACATTTATTTTTCAGAACTATAATTGTTTTATTTTCAACACCTCAATTATTATTTATAGTTTAGAGTCTCTATATGAACTAAATTAATTTAAAATACCTCTATTTCATTGAAATATATGAGTATAATGGCTGAATAAAATGATAATGATAGAAAATGATGATATGTGAGTTAGTTATTTTGACACAATCATCCTAAACATAAATGGTTATTTCTTATTTATGATCATATACATATGATTCACCTATTGTATATATACAGTAAAATTATAAGGGGAGTGTGTAGATCATACTCTTAATCAATTATTTTTTATTCAAAATTTAATATGCTTATTATTATAATTTTAAAATCTATTTACAAAAAAATCACAATAGGATTTATCCTGTTATAATCAACCATATAAAGAAAATACTGATGGAGTTATCCAAATGAATTTTCAAAGGTTGGTGCATCTACTCTACCAACCCATTGAGATTGACCATGGATGTTGTATGTGTAGGAATTATTCTGCTAAATACCATGAGATAAGTCCATGATAAGTAGATGTTGTTGGGTTTACATACGAGTTATTCCAAATTTATACTCCTCCAATAATGGAAATTTTAAGATGTACAAGAGAGACTTCCACCATCATAGTGCAAGAGAGTTCTTTTTATATTAAACATTTGTGGTAATCTTCCATGTAGAGGGAGGGAGGTGTAGAGAGATATTTTTTGTACTTATTTTTTATTGAAAAATAAATCCCTAATTTTAATCTCAATTTTATTCCTCTATCCCCATTGTATGTGATCAATAAATCAAAACTATTGGTATCAGTGCCATTGGCGTCAAAATGGAAATGAACACAGAAGATATTCCAATGGCTAAAAAATTAAAGATTCCCAAATTCATTTTTAAATAATGATATTGAATTATCATGTAGAGAAAATTCCAATAGCAGAAACAACATAAAAGCAGGGCAAAATGATCTCTATAATAGAGGTTAATGTTCATCTCAAGTTGATGTGTTGCAATGAACCCATTCCCTTGAAGATGATGTTGTTCTTGAACCGATAACATTTCAGTAAAATTTCCAGCAATTTCATTGGTGTGCCATGTTAGTGATACTTCATTGGTCTATCTCACACATTGATACTATTTCAATCTTATCTTGATCAATTATAGTCTATTTTCGATGATCTTGGTGTTGATTCTACTATTTTCAACTATTCTCAATACAAACATACTCTCATTTTTTCCAAATTCTACTCAAATGATTTACTGAATTGAATCTAAATGGATTGGCCATTCATGAGAGGGATGATAATGTTGAATAATTAAATCTAATCTATTTTTAAATCTCTAATGAATAATCTCCTCAATGTTAAGGATCTATTTGATCTCATTGAGAATAAGGGTTTCAACCCTAATTGCACCATGGAAGTCGATTGGAGGATGTTAAAAAATAATATGATCTTTCAAATTCACCAATGGATTAATCATGGAATTTACGATGTTTCATAAGAAAATGGAAAATATAAACTCTGGATAATGTTAGAGAATATGTACCACTCAAAGGCCATTCAAAATAAGATCCTCTTATTAAATAAATTGTTAAGACATCAACTATAGAGTTTAAGATTTATATAATAACACACAAGTGATTTCAAAATTCTATTAGAACAATTAGTAGATTAATGTATTTTTCTAACTAATGATGATCAATTACACCACATTTTATGCACACTTCACTATAGTTGGGGTATAGTGGTGGTCTCCCCAGAAACATAGTTCCTAGAGTAAAACATACCTTAATAATGGTAAAAGATACACTATTCAATAAAAATTCTGGAAGGAAGGACACAAGTTTTATCAAAACACAAGCTATCATCTTAGAGAATCAAGGGAGAAAACAAGGTGGTTATTTAAGAGCCTAAAGTAGAGGAAAAAATAAGTTAAAAGGAAGGTACATATATGGTATGAGGGAAACATAAAAATATTATCATTATGGAATATATGGAAACATAAAAAAGAAATATTGAAAGTTACTATAGGAGAATGTACAAGGTAGTAACCAACAAAGAATAAATGAAGATACACATGTAGAAATCATTGGAGAAGTTACAATTTTCTATAGTAACTTTGAAGAAGATTATTGTCTATACACATCAGGGAAAGGCAAGGAATGGACTGTTGATATAGTATTATTGTGCCACTTTTGACTCCATCATATGTATTTCTTGAATTATTAAGTTGGTGAATTTTGTGCAAACAAGATGGGTAATATAAGGACCCAACCTTAAACATAAATTACTATTGAATTAAATGAATAATTCACATTGAGGATCTTTTCAGGTTTAGAATTTTGGAGAATTAGGACATAACTATTTCATCTCAAATGTTACAAAGTAGACACATCTACTCAGCTTCCATTTTTTCACAAAAAAACTCTTGAACAATGAGTCATGTCTAGTTCCTTGTTTTAGACAGCCTGACATTTCCTTGATCCCATCCTTGACCCTATTCAACATTATGTCCTGTGAAAAACATTTCAAAAAAAATTGGGATGAGCATAAAAAGCTCAGTAAGGGTTATAACAATACGAAAAGAAAACATTAGTCCATGTATACATAAGAATCAATGAAATCATACTTTACTCATAAAACATAAGCAATTTAACATACCTCATGAAATCACAAGATTTATGCATAACTCAATAAAAATAATAAGGCACAAAAGCAACTTGATGCAATCATAACATTTTTACGTAGGGAGTAACCCTCATGGTTACGTTTGGAATACCCATCATAGTATATTCCCTAAATCTCTTTGGAGAAACCTTAACGTTTAACCCCTTCGCGTTTCCCAATGCATTGGAGAGCTGTATTGGGCTCACCCGCCGTTAGTTTATCACAGAACCACCCGTCTTCATAAGAAATTCCCAAGAACCATAACATAATCATAGCACATAACTTAAGAATAAAGTAAAGATAACATTCCCGCACTGCAATAACAATATAAAATTTTAAGATATTGAAATAATGATTCCATTTTAAAAACCATTTTCAAAACCAGTTAAAACATTTAGCAAAGAGATTTTTGAATCGATGTGTCCCATACAACTTTGAAGCTTTAAAAATTTTAAACCATTAATATCCATATAAATAAATCCATAAAAACATTTTTAAACATGGATATTAATGAGAAATATTTATAATAATAAATCATTAAAACATTTAAAATGATATTTTAGTTAAAGGGTTTTTAACAAAATGAGAGACACTTGGATACAATAATTGAAGAATAACATTTAATCAGAACTTTATAATATCATGAGAATAAAGGGATTCATGATATAATATTCCAAAAGACAGTATATACACCATAAAATAGTTAATTGGTTCATAACAACAATGATGTCTCAAAAGAAATGTAAAATGAGATGAAATCCCTTATAAAGAAGGTATCCTTAAATTAAGGATAAATCAATCTCATAATTATGTGTGAAAAATATAAATACACCCAATATAAGTGGATATTAAGTGTAAAACAATCAATGGTCATTCACACATATTCAATGGATGAAATATTCAATAACTACATGTTGAACCTAAAGAAATCGAAATTGGGTTAAGAAGTTCCCTTGGTAAAATTCGACAGCCTAACGGCGTCACTTTAAAATTTATAAAATTAGTTGATGAGAGAGAAAATGGTATCTCATAACTTGGAGATAAAATTTACATCAATAAGGATATATAAGAACATATTCCAACATAAAAATATGCAAATTAAAAGTCATAACAAAATAAGTCCAATAAAAATAGGAGTGTAAAAGGTTCCCTTACCGATTTGGGAAACTTTTGAAACGTACACCCCATGAAATAAGGGTCATAAAATGAAGATGTAAATACCCATAAATGAGGCTATATTATAAAAATAGTAAAATAATGGTCAGTAAATTCACCACACAAAAGTAAATAGTGGACAATGTAGCATGAATCTCGAGGGAATAAAAAGTGAGATGAAAATCCCCTTATGAAAATTCGGCAGCCTAACGACGCCACATAAAACTTCCAAAAATGGATTGATAAGATCAAATAGGGTCTCTAATAATATTAACATAAAATGTAAAAAAATAGGAATATATAATAACATCCCCCAACATAATAAAGAGTATCTTAAAATAAGTGACATAAAACAGAGTACTTTAAAAGAAAGAGAGAGGTGGGATCCCTTACCTGAAGTCCGACTTGTCTTGCTCGTTTCTTTATATTCCTGAATAATAAAATTTGGTCAATTTATAATTTCTTAAGGGTATCCTTTAAATATTATTATTCATTTCATATCACATATTATATTGTTATAATAATTGGTTAATAATATGAGTTCATATCAGACGTTTTTGTCGATGTTTGGTACATGAGTCAAAAATGAACTTGTTTGAAAGGAATCGTCCATGTAGTTATAAGTACATCATATGCAGAATAGTATTAATGATTTAAATATCATATATATCCAGTACATATTCATGTTATACTATTCCATAACATTTTGAGATATAAAGAAATGAAATGCACCGTTCATGGAGACGGTAGGCCGTGCGTACGCATGAACGCTACTTTCATTTCTTTGTCATATTAATGGAATTAAAAATAATTGAGAGAGATATATATTATAATTACAGTATAATATATATGTTATATAGGTCACATAAGTTCATTAATTTCATTCTTTATATATTCCATGTATTGCATGAACAAGTCACATCACTTGAGGGGGCGGTAGTCCGCACTTCCTCATATGAAATTCTCGCATTTTCACAACATGAAAAGAATAAAGGTATGATTTAAATATAAAATAAAGAAGCATATATAAAACATAAATTCCATATATATAACATATAAAATACAGTGTCATCATAATTTCGACCTTTAAAGGTGTTAAAAGAATATTGAACAATCATCGTTTCATGAGGCAGTAATTCGCCATCCACAGAAACAGTATGTTCTTTAACCATTAGACGGATGTGTGTGTAAGTGTAGCTAGAATACTTCTTATAACAGAATCCTAGTATATTGAAGATATTGTTTTTGTTACAAAATAGAGGAATAAAAAAGTTTATGGGGTTGGAGAATCAAAATAAAACAAAAGAACATAAGAGAAGACATTACCCTTAAATCGGGTAACTCCCTTCAGTTTGAACCAAAAGGGTTTCTTGAAGATTTTTCTGCCTAAGGTGAGGCATAAATGATTAATAGAGGTATGTGGAGAGATTAAATGGGCAGGTGGTGGCTGAACCAAAGGCTTGAGATGTGTGGGTAAGGAGGTAGAGGTGTGGGCCTTTTATAAAAGGAGAGGAGGGGCACTCATGGAAAGTCAAGAAATGTTACTTTATTTTAAAAAGTGTTTCGGATTTTAAATGTCCCAGATTGATATATTTAGAGGATAAGTTGATAAGGATTCGAAATATACTCATCCAATAGGTTTTTTCCAAGTGTAAGTCTTAGATTTTACATTATCTTTTAATTTTATTAAAATCGTTCATTAATGAGGTAATCACTGCATCATCATGATGTCATAAATAATTTAATTTATTTAATGTATAAAAATTATAAAACAAATACTATGATATATGAAATATTTTTAGATTTCCAATGAATATTTATAGTTTAATTGATCTTTTACACAGACAAAACTAAAATTGTTTTACTTAGATGATACATACTTTTGTTATATTTTCCTTTCTTTAAAAAATAAAATGATAAAGTGTCACTATCACACAAAAGTGATTCCATGGGGTCCCAATGTTTGGCACAAGGCATACCATGGTTGGACATGACACAAAAAGTTGAATTAGGACTCATGTTAGGGTCATTTGTTATTATTATGATATTATTTTATTATCCTTAACTACCCGATTACTAATTAACCACGATAATTAAAGATAATTACCATCGTTACTATTTATAATGTCCAAAACAAAAGAGTCTTAATTAAATAATTTGGTACTTCTGATACCAAATATGGAATCCATCTTACCAAATTACAAACACATAAATTGCAATAATTAATTTAAAAATATTTCCCGTTGTCAAAACAAATAGCGGGTTTTTTTTGAAACAGTATCAATGAAAAGTTTGGCACTTGTTTATGTACATTTTAAAAGTGAAATTAATTATAATGACCACCATTGAATTAAATGGTAAAAATATATTTTAATTAAACTTTAAAACCAATTAAAAATATAATCTAACCATATATTTAAATTATATGAAAAATCAGTTTTGATGTAAAATGTAGTATTTTGTAACTATTCATTAAGAAAAACGAACAATGTCAGAAACATACCAAAAATTTAACCAAAGTAAATTTCAATTTTACAATAAAAAAGAATAAGTTTATTTTGACAAATAGAGCTTATAAAATCTTCAAAAGTTAGATTTAAAAAAGTGTCTCCATCAAAAGGCGGTAAAACAATCTTTTAAAAATAATAGAGTATTTATTCTTAAAATTGGATTCATTTGGATTTTAGGCCTATAAAATTTGTTGGATAAATGTACAAATATTTATCAAGCATATGAAATAATTTTGTAGTTATTTCTATTCATTCCCTCCATTACAACGTCTAGGAGTTAACTATTATAATATTATTATATTATTAGTGTGCAACATAATATTTCAAAGAAACTCCTCATTGCGTATTGGGTACGCCATTGAGCATAGAATTCCGTTTAAAGTAATATTAACATTTTATTCAAAAATATTGATAAACCATAAAAATGTAATATTATTTATTTACCTGGGATGTTACAGGTAATACCATTTCAAAGGTGATCATTAGAATTGGCGATATCTATGTCAAGATAAATATTGGATACATAATCACCACAAAGGATATATGAAAATTTCTATGCTCATGACTCAACCTTTTATTTAGATATCTTTTAACCGATAAGTCTATGTTAACATCTTTAGAAATAGAACATGGATGATGAGAAAAGGTTCCTACATCATCACTTGAGGACACATATGTGGTAAGTTGCAGAAAAATAATGTGAATATATGTATAAATAGCCTCAAAATAATGTATAGAAATATAGAGAGAGGTTTTATGAATTATGTGACATAGGATTATCAACCACATGAGTTAATGCATTTTATCAACCCTAAAAAAGATGAAGTACATTTGCATTGATAAGGATGTAAAACTATATCCTTGAAATTACTGCTAGTAAGAGAAGAAATACAGAGTCTTATAAGTGATTTTTTGTCAAGGATATCAATGTTATTGGATCTGGTACACTACAATGTATATTATCTCAAGGTGTTGGGTTCACTGGGAGCTAACAAATATTTTCTGACCATTATTGACGAAAAATCATGGAAGTTGTGGGAATTATTTTAATGAATTATGGGCCAAATGATTGATTATACCAAGATGTTCTTCTTCATAGCGGTGTATGAAACTAGAAGGGAGGATATGTATCATAATTCATATCATAGAGGAGAGTACACATCTAGGGAGTTTGATGCCAATTACAGGAGTCAAGGAATCCAACATGTGAGAAAAGACCCATGAATCCCAAACCACAACAGAGTTATAGAAATGATGAAAATACCATCATTGACACGGTCAAAGGAATTTTGATTTTGGTTAATCTACATAAGGAATTTTGGGGAGAATTTTTTCAAGATTCGTGTTATCTCATCAATAGATCTCCATCAACCCCTATGAATTTTTATATTCCATATAATATGTGATCTATTAAACACCCCACTAAATCCCATTTATAAGTATTTAGATTTTTTCCATTTTCTCAGATATCCAAAGAGATCATGTAGAAACATCATTCAAGATATATTCCATGAATCATCATAAAATATGGATATTATGAGTTTAGATATAACAATTTGTTCTCTAATGAGAAGAAGGTGATTTGAAGAAGAGATTCCATGTTATGTTAGAACTAGATGATTGAGACATTCAAAATCCCAAAATATCTCATAAAAAAGTTATATTAAATAAATTCCTAACCCAACACCTATACCTGTACTTGTATCATCAATCATTGAAGTGGAGGTTGTGAAAGAAAACCAATTGGCAACAAATCATGTAGTAGTAGATGAGGATATTGAGCAGTGGTGGACTCAATCCTTTCTACTTGTAGTTGAATAACCATCATAGGAGCTTAGTGATGGTTACCCTATGATGCCACCATATCACTATTGTGTTTATTTAAATAATATTTATGTTTTTATTTTGGATTAATTTAAATCTTTAGAGTGTTTGATTTTTGGATTACCAAATTCTGGAATTGTTTTCCCAGTGCACGGTTTGTGCTTGGTCACTAAATAGTTTGGTTAACCATTCATATAATGTTTACATGGGATATTTATATTGCACACATTTTTTTGAACTATTTAGGGTTAAATTTACATTATCTCATGGTTACCCTTATGTAGGGTCCTTATTAGTTTATTTGTTATGCATGGTTTGGTTTTCATAAGAAACACATGGCTTAGTTTGGAACGTGTATGTTTCAGTGGAATGTGTGAAATACCATTGCTTCATAAGGTATAAGACACTCCAATGAAGTCCTATATATTTACATGAACTATTTGTGTTCCTAGGGATGGTCATGAATGAGTAGCCAAATGTCAGGTGAGAGATACAGTGAGAAATTATTTATGAAATCCTCAGTTGAACGTCAATACTAGTAGTCTACAAATGTTGTGTAATTGAAGAGAATGTAATATCATGATCTGTGGTCCTTACTTTATTAATCTATACTCACATAAAATCCAAAACCTTTTAGGTTGTTTCTATGTACCATGGTTTGGGAATAGGTTATTGCTTCATCTCTCCCACAATCTCACTTAACAATGATGTTTTTTCATTAATGCCCATCACTGATTCACATGAAATCCGAGTATTGGATTCCTCACATCTGTGGATTCTATACTGCATCAATTATTTTGTCGAAAAATTATCTTCTATGTATACTATTAGTATATGAAATCCCACCACCATACAAAGGCACTTCATCCCCTTACCCAAATTTGATAGGATAAAGTATGTTGGTCTTACTACCTTTCTAATTACTGACACAATCACATTGTGTTATAAAATCATACATGTTTTTCCATCCGAGTATGTTTTGTGCGTTTTATATTAAATTAATTCTATAGATTCTAACAATTTTTAGGTAGTGTTTGGTACCACAAGAGGAAATACATGTGGGTTTTCAATGTTTTTTTATTAGAGGGACCTTTCACTAGATAATAAATGGGTATACTGAGAGATTTTAAATGAGGGAGGTGTTATGGGCCATTTATAATGATAGGATTTAGGGATACATAGTGGGATTTTTGATTATCAAGTTATATTAGCATTTCTGGGAATATGTTGGAAAAAACTATATGTTAGGAATACGATAATTCCATGGTGGATAGGGAAAAATTCTTCATAGAATTATGGGTATCATAAAATTACAGTCACCAATATTGGTTGGGTGTATGGAAGAAAAGTAATGCACATCTAGTAAATTTAACCTCTTGGATCTCACATGATCCACTGGTAGCATTTCATAGAAACAAACATTCAATAATGTATCAATGAATTTTTACATGGATCATATGTATCGATTTCATAACTGGTCACACAATCAGTTGTATTCTTGATGAATATTTTTAGTGTCCCACCACAGGCATGAGTATTCATTCTGATTAGGGGACATGCCATATTGCAATGAAAAACCATCTATGTTGGAATGGTATATAAAATTTAATGTCTAGTGGATTTCATTGGATTTCATTTTTCCATCATTTCTTCATCTCGTCATCCATGCCGTCTTGGAATTTATATTTATTTCCAATCAACCTTCAATCAAATTCAATTCTGAATTATGTTCATAGGCTAAATTTAAAATTTATTACAGTATTTATTTATTTATGGTCAATTATGCTTGTTTATATTTAATATCATAAACTTTTTGTGTTTTATATGATTGTTCTTTATTTTAATTTTTCAACACCTTTATTCCATATTGTTTTTTGTTCACTAGAAATTTATTTCTTGTTTGGAATTAGAGAAACTCCCCACTGAATATTGTTATTGTATTTTCTATTTTTTAGTATTAAAAACTATTTTTTATACAGTGTGAAAATATTATATTTTATGTTTTCAAAACAATAAAATTTATAGTATTAATGTGGCCCACTTCATATGTTAGGAAATTATTAATCTCTAAAACATACCACAACATGATCATTGACTTAGAGACAATGTAAATGATGGACTAAATATTCCATTTCCTTTATCTAGGGAAAAGTAACTTTTTATCACAACTTTAATTGTTTATTTTTTGACACCTAAATTATTAGTTTTCATTTAAAGTCTCTAAAAAACTAAATAAACTTATAATACCTCCAATTCATTGACATAAGTGAGTGATATAGTTGAAAAATATTGTAATGACTGAAAAGGATGATATGCGCCTTAACTATTTTGACATAATCATCCTAAAAATACAATATTATTTCTTATTTTTTATCATATACCTATGATTTCCCATTTATACATATAAATTAAATAAAATATTATTTTTGAGTAAAATTATAATGTAAGTGTCTATATGATAATCTTAATTGATTATTTGTTATTCAATACATGTTTCAAAATGTACTACGCTTTAATTATAATTTCCAAATCTATTTTCAAAAAAAAATCCAAATAAGATTTATCATATTGTAATCGACTACATGAATAAAATGTTGATGGATTCATCTAGCCACCATGTTAAATATTTTTCAATGGCTGGTGCATCTACTCCACCACCCCATTGAATTCAAAAATGGATATTGTATGTACAGAAACTCTTTTGTTAAATTCCATGGGAGAATTCCAAGGTAAGTAGATGTTGTTGGGCTTATATGGGAGTTATTACAAATTTATACTCCTCTGACCATGTCTATTTCAAGAGGGCCATGAGATCCTTCCACCATCATTTATGGTAGAGAGTTCGTTATATACTGAAGAGAGGTGGTAATGTTTTATACAGAGGGGTGGAGGTGTGTAGATAGAGAGTTTTCTTATAGAAACATCCATGAGAAATAAAGCCTTAATTTTCATACCAATTTTATTCCTCATATACCAACTCTATATGATCAAATAATCACAACTAGTGATATTAGATCCATTGGTGTCAAAATGGAAATGAGAAAAAGATACATTTCAATGGTAAGAAAAATAAAGATTCCTAAATTCATTATTTATAGATATATTTTGAATGCTCATGTAGAAAAAAATTCCAAAATAATAAATGACATAAAAAATGGATCTAAAATGAGCTCTATAAAGGTGGTCAATATTTTCCTCAACATTAGGTGTTGTAATGACTCCATTCTAGAGAAGTCGACACTGTTCTGGCACCAATTAAATTTTAGGAAATTTTCTATAAATTTCTCCAGTGTGCAATGTCAGTGATATGTCATTGGTCAATTTCAATAATTGATACTCTATCGATCTTATCTTGATTAATTAGTGTCTGTTTTTGATGATATATGAGTCAATTCCTCTATTTTCAACTATTATGAACACAAATATACTCTATTTTTTCATCATTATTTTAAAATGTTTTACCGAATTAAATTTCAATAGAGAGACTATCCAAGAGAGGGATGATCATATTTATGACCTTGAACTACTCCATTTTGATGTCTCAAATTGACGGTATCCTTAATTCTAAGAATCTATTTAATATATTTAAGAACAAGGGTGTGAACCTTGTTACCCCTAAGGAAACCAAGTGGATGAAGCTAAACAAGAATATGATCTGTCAAATTCCCCAAAGGATTAAACATAATGTTTACCATATCACTTAAGAGACTAGTGAATATAGAATCTAGATTAGTTAGAGAATACATACCACTCTAAGGACATTCAAAACAATATCCTCATCCTAAATAAGTTGGTAAATCACTGAATTTAAATTGTGAGATCTATGTAACAACACAAAAGAGGGTTCTAAATCCTAATAAATCAATTAATGGATATAGGTATGTTTCTGACTAATGATTTTTAGGAAAAACACCTACTATGAATACTTCTCTAAATCTATGTTATAGTATTGGTCACCCAAGAAACTCGGTCCCTCGATTAAAAATTATCTTAACAATGGTAAAGGATTCACTATTCCACAAGAAATCATGAAGTAACAACAGAAGTTAAAACCAAACAGAAGCCCTCATATTAGAGAAGAAAAATATAAAACAAGGTAATGGTTTAAGAGCATGAATTTGAGTACAAAATAAGTGCAAAGGAAGTTCCACAATTGGTCGACGACCAGTATAAAATTGTTACTATTATGGCATAGAGGGACACATAAAGGAGAACTATTGAAAGCTACTACATTAGAAGGGACTAGGTAGTAACCAAAAATGTTTAAATAAAGTTACACATGTAAAAATCACTAGATAAGTTTCTCTTTTTTCTATTAATTTTTAAGAATTGAATTGTCTTCACACATAAGGGAAAATCATGGAATGGGTGGTTACTATTTCACTATTGTACCACTTTACTCGGCATTATATGTGTTTCCTGAATTATCGAGTTTGTGATTTTTTTCAAAAAATATGGGTAATACTAGTCTGAGGAAAATCGTTAGAATGGGTGATATCCATTCCAATATAGATTTTGGATACATAATCACCTAGAAGTCTATATGAAGTTCTCTATATTCCTAACTCACCCTATTATTTGGGATAGTCATTCACCAAAAAGTATATGGAAACATATTTAGAAATGGAACATGGATGATGAAAAAAGTGTTGTTCAGAGTGACTAACTGAAGAGGGGAGTTAATTAATTTCCCAATAAACATTTCTATTTAAAACTATTTATAAACCCCCACCCCCATTTTATAAAATTCCAAACTAATCAAAATAGGTGAAATATAAAAAATTTATCGCTCAAATAATTTCTCAAAAGATTTATTAATTCTCTGTTTAAAATATATTATAAAAATATTAAATTTTAATATTAACTTAATCAAATGTATTATATAAACAAAAATTAATACTAACTATCAATGTGAATGTTTTGATAAATTTTTTAAATCACATGAAATTTTGAACTCATTAAATATAGAAAGAAAAACCAATAAAAACTGATAAAACACATATAAGAATAAAAATAAAGGGTTTGGTCTCGAGCCAATAATTAATCCCCTCCACTTGTCAATCACTTGATTCCAAGAAGTTATTTTAACAATAAACTTGATCCAAAATCCGGATTGGTTTTTACAACCAACAACACACAAGGTTTATAGGATAAATGTGGGTTCCACATTTATATATGGGATAAAAAGAAGATAAAAGTCACACATGACCTATTCTTGAGTTTTTTGCGTATAAAAACGAATAATTTTGAGACAATGTTTCATGAACACTTCGGTTTAAGCACTCGAGACAATGTATTTAGATAAAAAGAGAAATACAACACAATTTTCAAAAGTAAGGAATAAATAGAAAGAGAAAATGAGTAGAGAAGAGAAAATATGATACTTCATGATCTACATAGATTAAGTTGTTCCATGGTTCTGATATTTCCCTTTTTAAGGATTTTGAATTGCTTCTTCAAAAAGTTCTTGGAAATAGATTATTGTAGAGTCTAAAAAAATCCTTCTATTTTCTCTCTGTAGATGTCTAATGACATTATTTAAAAACCTATGTTAGGATTCATCTTCGATCTAGTGTATTATGGTTCTTTTTATTCTGTATTCTATACACTTTCACCCCAAAATCCATCACCACAAACATGGGTGATTTATTCTCAATTTACAAATCTGTAAGTCAAATTATTTGTTGAAAATAATAATTATATAAATCCTAGATCCTCATACTGAGTAATAAATTTAGAAAGATTTTCAATTGTATTAAATTCATATATGGAGTGGTTTATAAATAATAATTATTAAATCCATGTGCAACTTAAATCATTTATTTATTTAAACTTTCCGTGGGAGGAATTAAATTTGAAAAAGAATACATGGATAGAAATAGTAGCAATCTGAAAGTTGATCCTTATTAGTAGTAGATCAACCCAATGGTAGCATAGACCAATGATAGATTTCTTGGTCCAATAGTAAATGTCTCTAGTGTTAGATCGGTTCTGATGGTAGATCGACTCTAATGGTAGATCAACTCTAATGGTAGCTTATTTGAACTAATGGTTGTTGTTTTCAATGTTATCACATCATATCTGATGGTAGAATTCCTTAATAGTATATCTGATCAGCGGTAGCATATGACAAAGGTTTCACTATTGAATGGTAGATCAATCAATGATAGAGTCTTATTGTAGATCTATCAATGGTAGATTTTTTAGTGACAGATATATCAGTGGTAGATCCACTGAACTAATGGTAGTACAAAGTAGCTAGCGAGAGATGTCTCAACAGTATATGTAGTCCACCAGTTGATATGTTTGAATTAATGGAAGATCAGATGTACTGGTGGTAGATCTGATGAACTAATGGTAGATCTATACTTAGGAACATTTTTCATCAAAATGGTTTTACTATCATAAAACATTAATCATATTAGAAAAATAAAAAATATGATTTATGATCATTAAAATGAAGAGGTGAATTTTTTTTACCTTTTTTGATGATCAAAAATCATGAAATTTTAAAACCATGTATATAAAAACAAATAAGGGATAAGTATGCATGAAAAAATATTCTTCTTAACATGTTAATTTGTAACATGATTGTTGAGTTAATAATAATCTTAAAATAAATAGATTCATAAATGTAAATGAATTAGATGAATAGATATAAATACCTAAACTGTAAACTCCAGTCAAGAATTCTCCCCCTTTTAGGATTATCAGAAAGATAAATAAATAAGAGGAAGATAAGAATATATAAAAATATGAATAAAAGAGAAGATTCATTAGACTTAAAAATCAAGGATTACATTTGAAAAATTATTACATGGTAAAATACATTCACAATCAAGGTTTGAATTAGAACTACTCTCATCTCGATGTGATTAAGTGACCACTAGATCATTCCCTTTCCTAGATATAGGAGGTAAAGAGGTTGAATCTGAGGGTGAGTAGTTAAAGGTAGGAATTTATCTTATCACTAACACCCTGAGATGCCAAATATATTTAATTGGAGTCATTGTTAATGGTTGAAACTGTAGAGGGAGGGGAGATGATGAAGGTGTATAAGTAAGGGAAGAAATGAGAATTACTTCAGGTGCCACCACTGTAGTGCCATAAACATACAAAATAGCTTCATCAAGTTGATAAAGTCCATAATTATTTGTCCATATCTCTCCATAGCCATGAAAAAATAATTCTTCTATTTCTTAAAATGTTTGAAAATAGGTGTAAAAAATTTGACCTGGTTCACTTTCTCTTTGAATGAGCTGGTCAGATGTGGCATCCTTAGATTCTGAGCAAGAAATCTAAAATTTGAATTGAACTCATTAATTATATAAATCCTATAAAGGTAGTATTTTATGGACTTAGTGATAGTATCTCTGTCACATGGAGTTTAATTTAAACACTCCCTAACCAGTTTATATATGTGCTCAACATGGCCCTCTATTAACTGAATTTTTTCCTGATGAGAGGTAGTAAGATAACCCAAAATAGCATGAAAGTCCTCCCTTACAACAACTCCAATCATCTCCACCTCAACTGAAGTATAATTCGGAGTAGTGGAAGTACATGCACCATCTGTAGGTAAGTTTTCCATCCTATCTAAAAGGGATGTCTGTCCTGTAGAGAATATACCTCTTATATCTTCCATGATGGACTTACCTTCTACGATATCAATAGTGTCAATTTTGACACTATCCATTTCTTGGATTATAAAACATTTTATGATTACATGTTAACCTCAAAAATATTTTTCTTTATATCCTTATGAATTCAAGGTAATCAAGGAAATTGTTTTAACACATTAATTATCTCAAATTATAATGATTTTAATTTTTTTAGTAATATTTATTTGATATTTCCATTAATAAAATAGTTACTACATCGACATTTTGTAATTATTTAATATACTAATTTCAACACTAAAAATTAAAAATAAAAAACTTTGATGAAGATAAATTTTATAAATTAAATATTAAAATTTATAGTTTAAGTTAAATACTGTATAAAACTATATTAAAAAAGATAAAGTTATTAAAACCATAAACGCGGCATCTTTAAATTCTTATTAATCAACATAATATAAATTTCATTATATCACCAAAGTGGCCCAAAATGTAAAAAACAAATTGGTAACATTGAAATATGTTTATTAAGTTAAAAATATAAATTGATATTCGTCCATATTATACTTTTTTCTTTATTTGGGCACATAATAGATATTAAAGACAAAGAACATGACATTTTGTGCCTTTATTTGATTTAATTTTTATATAAGTCATTTCTATAGAAAAGTTTCCATTAAATGACTTAATTTAGATCCTTAAGTGTTAAGGATATACTTTTATTTTTCCAATAAATTTTTGTCATTTTTAGGGTCATTTTGTATTCTTTATAATACTATTGTTAACCTATATTTCGTAATTTACCCTTTATTATGGTAACAAAATTTACCCTGATTACTATTAAAATTGGCCAAAATTAAAAGGGAAATACTCAAAAAAATTGACCTGAGGAATCCAAATTTTTCATCCATTTTCTTAAAATTCAGGGCATATAATGTTTAGAATTTAATTTAATATAAAATCAGTAAAATGTCATGAAAACAGTTTTTCGAAAAAAGGCCCTTTTAAAGCATAAAATATTTTTATAATAATATCATGTATAAAATTTATCTCAAAAACCATAAATATGAAACATTAAATTAAAATTAACTAATTAATTTTTTTTAAAAAAAACTATAACATAATTCTACCAATTAAATATAGTAAAAGAAAACATAGTTTTTAATAAAAATTTGTATTTCACTATTCATCAAAACATGAAACCCATCAAAAAAAATTAAACTAAATTAAAATTTTAAATTCCTATTTAAAATAAGAAGTTTTTTTTTCAAATAAAATATTTAAAATGGTCAAAATTTTGATTTAAAATAGGTTCTCTATTAAAAGGTGATAAAATTACTCTTTTAAAAAATTTATATTATTTATTAGTAGAATTAGTTTTATTCTTATTTTATACCTATAAAATATATTGGCAAAATATTTCCATTATATTCAATTGGTGTATATTTTCATTTATAATTAATTAGTAACCATTGAATTCATATTATGAACCATATATTTTCATAAGTTATTTAGTGAGAATCATAACCACAAATTTAACGACTATGTTATTATCTTATTTAAATAAAAATAAAATGATGTTTCATAGAAACTCATTTTTTCTTTTAATTCAAAATAAGTCGGTGTGGCGTGTAACTCAAGATATCAAAGAAACTAAATCAAAAAATATATCTCATAAAAATATCATGGTGTTATATTCTAATACTATTAAAATTAATTTCACCCTCTAAATTTTTTGGCGGTTATCAAAGGTTTATTACTTGAGAGTTTCTTTCATAGAAACCCACGTCATTAAAACAAAAGCAAAATCATACTTTTATAAAGGAATGTTTGAAACATAAAGTTTTCCCTTTAGTAATTCATAACCAAATTTCCTCATAGGAGAACATAGGTGAATATTTGGGCATGGAGGAAAAGAATAAATAACTATAGAGATTGATAAAGATAACCGATCATAAGAAAGTGGGTGATCTAGAGAAAGTTAACAATAACAAAACCATAAAATAACGAAGCATGGAATAGGTCATTGATATCAAAATTAATGATGATAATAGGATAAAATTTTAGATCAAGATCATTTTCCCAAAGTTGACTAATTTTTAGAAGGGGATATACTTACTTGATTTCTAGACAACTTCACCCTTTGTTGTACCTTGATCAGTTTCCAATTTATCACGTATTACATGAAATAAGGATGATTGTTTCATTCTTGAAGTTCTCGCAGATCATGAGATTCTTAAATATATTGATAGGTGATTCCATCCATCTTTATCACAACAATAGGTCAACACAAGTTATTAAATACACATAAATTAATATATTGTGAGATAACACTTCATCCAACGTTTAACATAAACGTTCCATAAATGAATAATAATATAATCCTTACAATATATAAAAATAAAAAAAGATAGAAAGAAGCGAACTAAATCGGCTTAACAGTTATCTCTTATATATCTTATGTTATCTCTTGGTTGTCAATTGTGAATACCTTTATCATGTATTCCATTGAAACATGGTAATAATAGGAATTACATTACATCCTTATTGAAAACATTCATTTTTACTTATTCAAAACATTATTGACATATCACTTAAGTCCAAAAAGGTGTAAACTTCCTCCATGATAGTATAACCCTCTGGTCAACAAGTCCTTAATTAGTTCAAAGGTAACTAGTACCATCCTATTTAATTATTTATATCCAAAATATCCTCATCCAAACATCATTATCTTAACATATAGAACATATTATGGGTTATCATTCCCTTAATCAAAATATCACATTTCTGTTAAATCAAATTTATATGTCATTAACACCGTTTAACTTATCTTTCCAAATTTTTAATGAAAAAATTATACTTCATTCATCCAAATTTATTCTTAAACCATTACTCAAGAATAATTATATTAATCCTTAATACCCAGTTCCTATAATATGAAATATTAATTATGGCTTAATGTACCTCAAACTCAATCTAATCATGATTTTTACATTTAATGTTAATAATACTGTTAGAACATCTTATATATTTCACATGTCTTTCTTTATCTCCTTATCTTCAACAGTATAACCAATAATCGAACCACAATCCTGATTCACTTCATGAGATTTTCACCTAGGAAATGGATTCTCATAAGTATCATACTTTCAACATCTAAAATACCCAATGTTATCTAAGTTCACTTTAGTTCCCTACTTTGACTAAAACCCAGAAGAATAGTATGAGAAGAGTTTTTCATAAAGGAAAACCAAATAATTATTGAAGATGACTTATAAGATGTCTAAATCAAGATACATACGTTTAAATTTATTACACCTTAGGATTATCCTTAGATACATCCCTATATATATCCTTAGAATATCACTAAGGATATCATTGAGTTTTCTCATCCTAGTTTTCATATATTGACTAAAAATTCTCTATGATACAAAATATAAAGACCCAAGCTTGATGTATATGGATATAATGTCATATTTTTGGAATAAATAAAATTATGCCCAATGACCATATTAGTTTAGTGCCTTTGCAATCCTAGAACACAAACTTCTAGTCTAGTGTAATATCTTTAATTTTTCCCACAAAGATCATCTAATTTTGTATTACTACCTAAAAACATTCATTATAAACTAGGTAAAGGAAACATAAGAATGGGGTGAGATCAGATACTTAGTAAAGGTAAACAAAGAAGATATGAATCATTACATAAACATATGTGTAAAAGAATAACATAAAATTTATAAATTATACCCTTCATATCAAATATCATAATCTTGAGTCATGAAAATAGATAAGACATAAATTATAAAAGAATAACTTTAACATAAAACATGGTATTGTAGAAAAAACTTAGTTATAGAAAATAATTTCCGTATTAGTCAAGGCTTAGTTCCAAGACCATCATAGTGGAAAAAATACTTTTCATGAACTGAGGTCACTCCTTATTTTGGCCCTGTATTGTTTAATTGAGGTCATTTCACATTCCAACCCTATATTACTAAACTGTGATCATTTCCCATGACATCCCTATATTACTGAATCGAGAAAATTTCCCATTCCATCCATGCCTATCTCATGAGATATAAATCCTTATCCAATTCATTGGAGGTAGATATAGATACCACCCATCACATAATAAAAACCATACATATGTGTTTCCAAATTACATAAATCATATATCATATCATAACCCATGAAAATTAATGGGTTTCTCAAATATCATTAAATAATAATATAACCCACGGAAAATAAATTGGTTTCTTAAATATCGTCATAAAAATAAACCAAACATAGGAAAAATAGGTATAATATCCATGAAAACTATCTCATTAAGGAATAAGTAGCATTTCAAATATCACTTGAGAATAATTCTTCAAGAAAATATCCCTTCTACTTTGAAAAAATTTTCTTTTATTAAAATTCTGTTAAATTTTAAAAGAAAAAATTTTATTTGAAAATAGCCTTTTAATATTGTATAGGATGCATAAAGGCATTAAAGTGTTATAATATCAGAAAAATATGTTCATTCATTATAACTTAAAAAATTTTCCTTTCATTTTTTTGTTGAAAAGTCATAAGGTACCTCATTTGGAAAACAACAAAAATATTTTCTTCAAACCATTTAGTAAAAATAAAAAAATTTGGAAAAATGACTTTCAAAATACATAGGAGAATATTGAAACATGTATTTTAATTTTCTTAGAAAACATGGACATGGATGAAAAATATTCCCCAATGGAGACGTAAAATGAACCAATCCCAAATATTGAAGAGATTGTGAAATAAATACTCATCAATTTATAATCAATAGAATCAATTTACCCATGAATGAAAGATATTATAAGGATATTAAAATACCATAATATTCTATATAAGACTCATCAAATCAATTCATTGGAAGTATATACACCACATAGAATAAATAGGTAGTGTATAAGGCACATGTCTCCTAGAAATAAAGGTGAGATAGAACTCCCTTACCTTAGATCCGATTTACTTTTTACATATATGAAATTATTGTATAATGTTTTAAATAAAGTTATTAAATTATTTCAGAATCATTTTTATTTTTATGATATCATATATGATCATCTTATTTCCCATTTATTAATTAAAGTCATTATTACTTTTTTTTCAGGTGTTAAATGCTTTATTTTCCTATGATTTTTTATCACATATTTCCCAGTTCATGAGCAATGGATATTTTTTTCATTTAAAAAGTGATATTAAGGTAATAGGTAACATTTTTATTAATTATATATATTTATATAACCATTCTTTAATGGTGATCATGGATAATTAATCGTATCACATTGTGGAGATGGTAGGTCATACATACAGATGAGCGATGATATCATTCCCTTAATGATGAAATGGTATTGATGTTTATGGTATATATTTTTTTATAGAATTGATATAATTTTATCATTATTATATATATTTATTATTTACAACATTATATCTGCCCATGTAATGTGGTGAAGAAAAAAAAGAATACACCATGACTTGGAGATAGTAAGCTATACGTACAAACGTGTGGTCCATTCATTTTTTGTAGGATTGATAAAAGGTGGAATATAGTTGTTACATAATTATAATAACATATAAGAATATAGGTGATATATTATTTATTACTTTATAATGGAAACAATAACGGAATTTGAGGTAAAAGAAGATATGATCTTGAGAGAGTCTGTAAAAGAGATTAAATCTTCTTCAGCAAGCTCCCTCAAGATGTCCTCTTAGGGACACTTGATTGGTGTATTGGGAATAAAAAAAACCTATAGAATGTGACTAATGATGTTTAGAAGAAAAATGGTTCAGGTATGGTTGATATTCAAGGTTAAAAGTGATGTGAATAAGTGAGGGAATAGGTTCCCATTTATAATTGAAGTGAGGGTCACTTTTGGGATTTCTAAAAATATTTATTTATAATTATTTCAATATAAATCCAAATACCTTAAAAATGGAATTGATTAAAATATAAGATGTTATAATGTTTCAATATCTTCAATAAATTTGTTTTTGACATGTTTTGTTATTTTTTTAAACTTTATCATTTTAATTGACCCTTAGTTAACGTATTTAATTTTAAATAAGGTACTAAAATTTTCAAAATTATAAGATTGTAAATTTTACTTATTTGATGATAATTATATCATAAATAAGAAATTTAGAACATTAATGACTATATTAAAATAATTTTTTATTTTTAATGTTGTTTTATAATTTTTAAATAATACAATAAAACATTATTCTGAAAAAATATTAATTGTGTCAATTTTGATACAACTCATTTATTAGATTTTTATAAATATTAATATAATATTTTAACATCAAATAAAATACTATTATACTTTTATAGGGTAAATTTAATCTATAAAAGTTTTTTTCTAAATTAATTATCATAAATTAAATTTATTTTACTATTTTTAGTAACATTTATTTTATATTTTCATTAATAAAATAATTACTACATTAGAATTCTGTAATTATTTAATATACTTATTTATTTACTAAAAATTAAAAATATAATACCTTTACTAATAAAAATATTATATACATCATTATAATATTTTTAATCGAATTTATCTACTGTATAACCCTATATTAAAAATGATATAATTTCTAAGAATATGAATGTGACATCTTTAAATTCTTATTAAATAAAATATGTTAAATTCCATAATAACACCCATGTTTCCCAAAACATAAATAATAAATTTATAACATTGAAATATGTTTATTAAGTTAATAATATACATTTACAGTTGTTCATATCAAACTTTTTTCCTTTTTGGGAACATATGGGTTATTAAAGGAAAATAAAATGATTTTTTTCTTTCATTGATTTAAATATTATATAAGTCATTTTCAAAATAAGTGTCCATTAAATGACATAATTTACATATTTATGTGTTAAGTTTCTTATTTAATTCATCCAATAATATTTTGGAATTTTTAGGGTCATTTTATAATCTTTATAATATTATTTTTAACAAAAATTTATTAATTTTCCTTTCACTGTGGTAACAAAATTTATTATGGTTACAATTAATATTGTCCAAAAAATAATAGGGTCTGACTTAATAAAATTTCACCTTCCGAATAAAAATTTTACATCAATTTTTTATAATTTTAAACATATAATTTTTTGAAATTTAATTTAATATAATGTCGGTAAAATGTAATGAAAAAGATTTTTTTTAGAAAACTGACCTTTTAAAATATAAAATATTTTTATAATAAAATCATGTATAAAATACATTTAAAAACCAAAAATTTCTCTATTTTGAATTAAAATGAACTAATTAAAATTTAAAACTAATCCATAACATAATTTTTCCATGTAAATACCTTAAAAGAAAATATGATTTTTAATACAAATATGTATTTCACAATTCAACAAAACATGAAACTTACCATAAAAATACCAAAAATAAAAAAATCATATTTAAAATAAGACTTTTATTTTTTAGAATATAAAATATGAAAGTCTAAAAATTTGGAATTAAATATGGGTTCACGTTTAAAAGGTGATAAAATTACACATTTGAAAATATACCTTTTTATTGATAGAAATAGATATCTTATTATCTTATGATGATAAAATATATTTCATTAATAAAAAATTATTTTTATAGATATATGACATATATATTTCATTAATATCATTCACTAATTTTAATTTACTTAATCAATAAGATAAAATGGCTTTCGGAGCATAAAAATAAAAATATTTCTATTAGATTTAGTTGGTGTATATTTTAATTTATTATTAATTGGTAACCAATTAATTTATCTTATGAACCATATATTTTCATAAGTTATTTAACAATAATCATAACCACTAATTTAATTTCTATGTTATTATCTTATTTTAATAATAATAAAATGATGTTTCATAGAAACACAGTTTTGCGTGTAACACAAACAAACCGGTGTTGTGTGAAATGAAAGAAATCAAATAAATAAAATTAAAAAAAACTCCCTCTTAAAAATATCAATGTAATTCATTTATAATAGTGATCTTACAATGAAAAAAAATGTAAATTTTCTTGGGGACTTGACCCCATAACCGCAATCCCAAACTTGTAACACCCAAGACAAAACCACCTGATTCGAACTACCGGACCACGGTACCTCATGTGTGAATCCATGTATGCAAGATGATATCGACTAGTAGTGATGTTATAAATCCATCAATGGGAATGTTATACCCTTAGTATCATGTCATAACAAAAATAACAAACAAATACACAATATAATAATTAATTAGAGTAACATGAAGACACTAAAATATGGAATATATGTTATACAATAAATAATGAATTGAAATCCCATGGAGGAAAGCCAAACCAGAGTATATGTGTGATAGATAAATTAATAAATAACACTACGACATCACCCCTGAGTATTTCCCAATCCCACCTCTATCCCCATGCTCCACATCTCAACTATCTTCCATGGACCCCTTTCCCTTTCTTGGATCCCTATACATGAAGTATATATGTGCATAGAGATGCCTATAT
Source organism: Viscum album (assembly GCA_963277665.1). Classification (NCBI taxonomy): domain Eukaryota; kingdom Viridiplantae; phylum Streptophyta; class Magnoliopsida; order Santalales; family Viscaceae; genus Viscum; species Viscum album. Next base: position 524,201 of record CAUJRU010000205.1, read on the forward strand.
AGGGTATGACAAATAAAACCCAGTAGGACACCAACAATGAATCCATAACTAATGTGATCATGTAAATAAACTATACTCTATAATAATAATAAATGAACAAGAAACACAACAATACAATATCGAGCATCGGTCTGCTAACTAAGCCACCATGATCCCCGGTTGAAACTACATTGGATCTATACTAGAAGTAATGTCATGATATCGAGACTAATATAGAAATATAAATGATATCCATTCAATCCTAGTCCACAATGATCATATATCCTTCATGATATATTGAGTACCAACTTCATATTCTATTGTTGAAGAATTTTTTGAAAGAAGAAAGAACGATAGCTAAAGTAGATGAAACCCTATTTTACCTAATCACGTATCAATCCACCACCGAACATTATCCTTAAGCATTCATATCTATGTGCAAAATATTTCCCAGAATTAAATTTTTGGATAAAAAATGCCTCTCATCTAGCATCTCTCCTAATTTAGACAACCCCACCTCCGTTATCTCATCCTGGTAATTACCCTCAAGCTAGTGTCAATCTTGGTATAGTGACACACAGTGCATCCATGTGCATGTTCAAATTCCCTAGGTATATTATTTAATAAATATCCAATAATCCTAAATCCGTAGTTTTATTTTTTTATATTGATCTTCAATTGTTTTCCTAATGAAAAACGTTGTTTTTATTCCCACATAGGGATCACTGTATCCAATATTTTTATTTATTTTTATTTTTATGAATACAAAAACTAAAATAATTTAATTTAAGTTAATTAAATAATTATATAATAATATTATTATATTAGAAAGTTATATTAAATATACACAATGACCTACAATAGACTCTTACAATCCCAATACAATCATATATGTTATGACCAACTCTTCAGATCCTAGGGTATGATCACAATCCTTAAAACCATGCCCATTAATTATTTTGATCCTATATAAACATATTCAGAACTTTTTTATTCTATATTCAGAATGCATTAAATATAATCACGCTTACACATTTTTTTATGTTGAATTATTTAAATTAGAATTATATTACTAATGAAGAGTTTGTCTTGTGCACTTTATAGGGGTGTTCAAAATTTATTTATTGTTGATTATTGTAGATATTAAGTGTTGTATTATATGTTATAACATCTTTTTTTGTATAGCCTGTTCATTGTCACAAATTTTCATAGTGAGTCCATGTGAACATTTTTTCATGCACATTAAATGGAGAAAAACTATTTCAAACAACTCTAAAGTAGTTCAATATAAAATAAATAGAAAAGTGTGTCCAGATTGGAGAATAATTTTTACAATGGTTATATATAAAGAAACTCTTTATATAAGAATTTGATAGATCTAGTTTTATCATAGAGGTTGAGGATTCTTTTGATTATTACTATGAGGATAATTTTAGAAATTACAACACACTTGGTTGGGCCTCATCTTTTATCACTCATATACCAGAGTGATCTATTTGGCCTCAACACTAACAAGCGTAATTTTCAAAATAGTTATGTGGTGATTTTTTTTATTTTGGGATTAAGAGTGTATAGGTTATACCATCCCTTCAAAGGGTAAAAATGTTTGGGTTGTGAATCCCCTTAATATTGAGTTTAGGTTTGTACCTATAGGGGAAAAAATAAGGATTATTATTTTTTGTTTCTCCAAGGGAAAAATGAGGGACTGTTCGGGTTGTACCTTGAGGGACAAAGACAAAAAATTTAGGTTGTGCCTCTAGGTAGAAAAAGAAAGGTCAGTCAAGGGTTTAGTCCACCAAGGGATAAAAAGGATTTTTAATTGGATTTTAACTCTAGGTATAAAAAAATTAGTTTAATAGATTCTATTATTAGTGGGTGTCATTCATATTTGTGTTTGAGAGGAGTGAAAAGTAGTGTAAGATCGCTTTGTATGAAACTACAATAAATATCTATCATGTTTTTCCTATTATTTTATTTTAATTGTTTTAATCATTTATCTATAATAAAATTTACTTTAATATTTTTTAAAGGATATTTCACCCCCATCTTTTACATTCTGTCTTCACCACTTCTAGGACAAAAAATAAAATCATATTGCTTTGGGGAGGATGAAATGAAATGAGTTTCATCATTTGAATCTTTTGTACATGAAATAACTCAATATATTGAGTTTAATAGAACCAAATAAAGTTAATATGGTAGAGGGTATTATTGAATGGTATTGTGTGGTGAAACTTGGAAATAAATTACTGCTCTAGACTATACTTAAATTGCATGATCCATTACAACTAGATATAACCTTTCTACCTCAATACTCAAATCAATTCTTTCTCATCAGGATCTTATGGGTTTTAATTTATATTTTACATGTTATTTATCATGTCTGGGTTACAATACCAATAAAATATACAAGTGAATTTATACTAACTCATAAAAATTGTATGTTTTTTTCTGTTCCTTTGGGAATGAAGAGGTATTGTAAATAGGTTGTTACTCCATGTGAGAAAAATTCAGTAGTTGATTGTGACTCCATGTGAGAAAAAATTAGCATTTGGTTTTTCCAATAGGATTTAAAAAGGTAGTTGTAAATGGTTTTGACTCCCTTCAATGGTTATAGATTCCATTTTCAATGGGTTTCATTTAACTATGTGTTTGAGAGGGATGCATAGTACAGTATTATCATTTATATATGAAATACCATAAAAATATTTGTTTTCATCTCATTTTATTTCTATTTTATTTATTTTATTATGTAATAATTCATTAAATGTATTTAAAAATTTCAATTCACATCACTCTTGATCATTCATACATTATCACACTAATAGATGACATCAAATATTTCTTCTTTAAGAGTGATCAATGGTGTATATTCAAACCTCCACATGGGATATTCAGAAGTTAATCATGCTTCTCTTCCTTGGTCTCATCCAATAGTATTTGTTTCATTGGATCCAACTTCTATAATACTAGTTATTACTAGATTACTTTTTTGATATTACTAATTATCTTCATATATATATGGGAAATATTGGGTTCTCTTTTTTTTCTCACAAAGAGTGAGCAAATTTCTCTATTATTATTCTTTTAATTTATATTCTTAGTCATAAGAATATATTTTTTATATTTTGAATATATAAAATTAACACAAATATTCACACCATAATTCTCCTTCTCATTTACTTTATATTTCATTTAATAATCCATGTGGTTGTGTTCCAATGATCTTTAGATATTCTATTTTTCCTCAACTGCTTGTGTTCTGTGATTTTCAATGAATACAAGATAGGAATAATATATCAGAGAGAGAGAGAGATAACCTTGAATTTATATAAAATACAAGTATCACTATACATGAATTAACTAGAGATTAGTGGAAGAAGGAAAATAAAAAACTGTTAGGAGAAAAAGATTCTTGGAGGTCACTCTACCAAGTCAAGGTATAACCCTCTTTTCAAACTAGTTATACTCCATTAAATTAACATTCACCACCCCACTTCCTTGAGACACCATGTTTATTATCCCAACATAATACAACCAAAAAAATATTCACACCCCAAGGACGTCACTAACCTTGGTAGTGTATTAATAATCCGAACCTACCCTCTACACAATTATGGAAATACCACCTCTGTAGCAGCAGCTACACAACAACTCCAATATACCCACGCGTGGCCAATTCCTAATAGCCATGTCCTCACTGGCTTACACTTCAAGCACATATTCCTATAATTTATCACACCATGAAAATCCACCTCATCCTCAAGGCGATGTAATTTATCTCACCGTTTTTATATACAATTCATAACTTATTGAGCTAGTATCTTTTCTTACACATCCATCCTAGATAATTGAAAAGTCACAGTCAGGTGTTCCTTGTCTAAATAAACATCCAAATAGATGGTAGAAGTAAATTAAAAATCACATTACACTATCATACATTGAAAATGAGAATTCCACCATAATTAGATATTTTGATATAGATCAAAACATTTCCTATTGATAAGATGATTTCTCATAAACAACCTACAAAACAGTACTCCTGTTCATCTGTTCAAAATACAAGTCAAACTACCTTTGACCCTCCCGAATCATTCTAGTAATTTTCTTAGCACTTAACTTAAAAATCCCAACATTATCAAGAAGAGTAGAAACCAAAACTCATTCAACACATGTTGTGTTAGGTATCAAACCCTATGAAATAAGTAAATAACCACCATACAAGTCCCACAAGATTCCCAATGAATAGTAATCATGTCTTCTAAGGCTAATTTTCTATCAAGTGAACATATTTCTTTTTTGTGTCCAAAATTAAATGCTCAATAAGAATAAGAGGTTGTACTAATTTTGAGTTTATAGTAGAATGATATAACAGTTGTTACCACATTTGTCAAATTATATCATAGTTTCATTTTAACACTAATACATAGTGTGAGGTCATCTAATTTCTTCATCAACAAATTTTTTTCTTCCCTTTGATCGACACCTGTCAGAAAAATGTGCTATGTTAGGGAATATTTTTAATTTAAGACCACACATTTGCACCAGTATGTAATAAACCCCTATTTCAAGTGGGACAAAAAGTATATAAATTATTAACAATAGAAATTGTCCCCAGTACATCATCATTAACAACTGGAATATGGTGATACTCCTTTTGCTGAGGTGGTTCACATTTCATTATACACTCTCTTTATACCCCAAAAACTAAAAAAAATAAACCTATAGAAATCACACATTAATCATCAAATTTAGTTTGGTCAAAAATACAATTCTATTTTGATGTAGTTATAAGAAAATAAGTGTATCCATTCACCAAGTACTGTACTCGAATTCCTCTATATCTGTACAACAAACTGTAATAATTCTAGAACCCAAAAGAAAATCCTCAAAAATCGCTAGGTGGACAACATGTCTAGATATAAGTTCTATAGTTATGTTATCACAGTGACCAGAAAGTAGAATGGTATGAACTTTTCATAAAAAATCTTATACAACTTCAAGAACCCCATGATAAATAGCATGAACTAGCAAGTGTTCTATCAGAACCCTCAGGTGGTTGGACGTGTTCACTCATCACCATTGGTACATGAATGATTATTGCATACTCATGTCCTCTACATAAAAAGGTTTCAGACATAGAGGATTTGGTTGTCAAGAAGAAGCATTATATTTTAATTATTTTTGAAATTTTTTGTGGTCTATTTGGATCCATTGTTCTGATCTGTCTAGATGGTCTAAATAGTCACCCGAAATAGTTGGTTATAGTTTTTTCTCTATTTTCCTCTAGCAATGTTGTGTTGATATAGTCACCTCATGTATGGAACTCACTATGACAAGTAAAAAAAATTTTAATAGAATTTATGGATGTAGTTTTTTATCTAGTCTCATCACTAGTTTTACATTATCTAGAAAACTAGATACAACATCTCTAGTAGTTTCTGGTCACTTGTTTGTGGTTGAGTCTGATCTAAAAAACATTGAAATGTATTTTGTGACTCATGATTTAGTTTCATTGATGTTTTTTTCTCATACTTCATGTGCATGATATAATTACTAATAGATTTAAACAAGTCCTATAGATCCTATATCTATGAGAATCAATAAAGATCAATAGAGATATAATTCAAGAATGTGAAGAATGAAAATGGTGAAACTAGTGAAAATATAATCTCAAAAGAAGAAGTCAAGCCGACTTCTAGAATAAGGAACATAATAAAAAATGTTCAAGAACCTCCTTCTAAATTCTATTTCTAGATAACTTGATTAAATTACCAAATTTATAGGAATCATATTTTTTGAGAAAAAGATAATAGTGAATTTCTATTGAATACCAGAAACATTGTACATGAATTAATAGGAGATCTATAGAAAAAGTATAAAGAATAAAAGAGGATAAGAAAAAGAATATTATTGGGGGTGGACTCTCCACTGATCTAAGGCCTAATCCTTTAGATATCAAAGATATAATCTAGAAAAAAATATATACCCCGATTATCCTTAGCCTCCCTATTTATTATTCTAACCTAACATATCCAACAACAAAACTAATACATACCATAAAGACATAAATACCTATATTAGTCAATAAATACTATTAAGATATACCCAAAATAGATATAGTATTACCCCCTTTATAGTATCATCCACACAATAGATCCCATACACCAACACATGACCCATGACCATTATCCCAAGCCTCATTGTCCTGCACTTCCATTAAACCCTTCGATTAATACACTTTTTATATTATCTTTTTATTTAAATATAATTTTAATCTTTGTTACTATATTTATTTAAATTTATATGAGACAACGCATTTTAAACTCCTTCACATGGTAATAATATTATAATTACCTTTATCATCTTGATAAAAATTGATTATAATTAATCAATCAAAACTATATGAATACATGCATAAACACCATCATAGTTGCAAATATTTAATCCATGGTACAAATCTACCTATAAATATTTCTTTTTCATCACACATGATGGTATATAAAACTCTTTACAACATGAAATCATATCAATATCAAAATTAACCTCACCTAATTTATTATTAATAGGATCTTTATAGCATATCGCTTCTCTCCATAATGTGGAACACTCAGTGCAACTTATTTAACTATCTCAAATTCCATCAATGATTATTTTTTATAGAATACTAATTATAATGTTTAATCATGATTTTTTATCCATGAAATTTATAAAATTATCATCTTGATTAATTTTAGTAAAAATATTTAATTTTGGGATTATAAGTATTCAAAAAAAATTTAATGTATATGAGAATTATAAAATACCTTGTGTGAGGAATTTACTTTTTTGAATATTCAGGTTAGAATCTATTTTATAATGTTAAATGAAACTAGTAAAGTTTTTAATTATCCATATTCACATAAAAATTATCCTTTCCAAGAGTGATGATCCTCTTTATGAAGTTTTAGATGATCCTTATGAAGTAAAAAATTGTACTTACAAACTTAGGAATCATCCTTAAAAAGTCAAGAATCATCGTTATGAATTAAAAAATCATCCTTAAAAACTCATGAATTATAATTACAGAGTAAGGAATCATCCTTATAAATTCACAACTTGTCAAATTTATGGAATATATAATTCTAAAAGGAATCTCATAAAGTCAAAATTAATCTCATAAAAAAATACTTATCTAATTTTTCTACACCTCGGTGAACCTTATAAAGTTACTTCTTTCCCTATTTTCTTAGATGTTGGCTTAGGGGAAAATATAGAAAGTAGAAAGATCATCCTTATCAAGGTCAACAGAGTTATAGAAATTATAGCTTATATAATATGTAAATATTCCATTTAGTAATTAAAGGATTCTACTACCTCAATATTTTGAATATATATTAACAAATAATACAACATCATTCTCAAGTGGGTTCAATAGTAACTACTTTGGAATATATAATAGGTCATGTGTAGGGAAAATTATTTGGGAAATTTTTTCATCATATACTATTTATAATATATTCATTTTATTCCCTTAGATATTTTTTTCAAGGGGATTCTATAATGTTTTTAGTGTAACATCTCATTTTATTAGAATTGGTAAAAAAAATTAATTCCACCAAATGGTAAACATTATTCATTAATAATGGTTTTATAATATAAATAATATATTATTATGAAAAATAATTTAATTTTCTAATTTAGTAGAATATGTATTTTTTTCATTTTTCTTTTCAAAATAACTTTTATGTTAAATAGATTGTTTCACACACAACACTAAACCAAAATAAACTACAACACCTTTTGTCAAGATAAATATAAATGTTGTAAAGTAGACAATGAACTATAGGGTATAAGAATAGGTAAAAAAATTGTGAAATATTAATATAAATAAAAATAAAGGTCACTTATTATACTAATTCACAATTGAAATTCAATTATTTTAGCTAAATAATTAATAAGATCATTTTATTCTTAAAATTGTATTTTTTTATAAAATTTGGTATTTTTATGATTAATTTTAAAATTAAATATATTGAAATTAATGAAGGATAAATATATTATTGTCATGAATAATAGAATAAAACTAATTTGACTAGTGAATACCGGGAAATGAGAATAATAATAAGTAATATTTAAAAGTTATTTTCCAATAAAAACACATTTTTACTATTTATTATGATTTTAATTAATAGTTAAATTCTTATATTTTATAATGTTAATTGGAAAATATTAACTTAAATTTCGGATTCAATATAAAAATATTACCATAGAATAGATTTTTTAGTATTTTTATGAATGTATTGATTCTTAGGTTAATAGTACAAAATATCATTTTTATAAATATGGTGACTTTTTTAACATCACATGGATATATGAAAGATATAAAAATATTATGAAACTTTTTTCAAGACGTAATTCAAAAAACATTATTTCACCAAAATATATTATTTTGAGCATTATATATTTAGTTATATATTCTAAATGTTTCCTGAAGTTGGAGTTTGAGAACCTTAATATTTGGGGAAATAGACCCTAGTGCACGGGAGGAACACTATTAGAGGGTATCATGCACCTAACCATGCAAGTAGGATATTTGAGGTAAAATGGTGTTTTTTATGGATTTGGAATGGTTTTTTGAATTTTCCAGTGGTTTCTTGAAGCTATGTGCTTTATTTGGAGACAGTGGCTCCTGCTGGATTGGCGCACAGTTTTTATGACAGTGTGGGCAAACTGTGCAGTTTTTCCAGGTCTTTAAAAAGTTTTTTCTACTATTTTTATAATATGAAAATTTATGTATTTCTCTTTAATTTATTCCACCAGTCTTGTGTAACCTATCCCTAATTCCTTGGAGCTCTTATCCCAAGGATTTTTGTGGAATTATTTCTTCATTCCATAATTTCCTTCTAGGTATTCTTGGATTTTTCTTGATTTCATATTTCTTCCCCCTTGTTCAACGATGTTCTTCAATTTCCAAATAGATGGAATCCATAGCATTTTATTTTTACAAACCATGGTTTTTATGGAATTTTTATCTTGTTTCCCTATGTCTTAGGTATATGAGGACCTCATTTACTTGAATCTTATGGTTTCCATTAAAGAAGAAATGTTTTTTTGGTATCGATGCTGGTGTCTCTATTTAATGGAATTTTTTCATCAATTTTCATTGATTCTTGATTTTAATTGGATTTTTAATAACTTTACATTCATTTGAGATAAAATTGATGGTTTGTCCATATATGTTTTGATTCATAGAGTGGGTTAAAAATGTTATGGATTAAAGTGGAATTTTAAAAGGAGTTTTCTTTGATATACTCCATGTGTTCTTTAAAATGGATCCAAGATGTTTTATGCTTTCAAATAGGTTTTCAAGAAAGGTATTTAATTGGATATTTCATTCTATTAAATTCATGACTTATTATTGGATTTTATGTATTATAAATATAATCACATGGATTTTCCTGGTCCATTACTTTTCCAAGTTCTGGTGATTGGGGTATCCTAGTGACAATGGGTTACATGTTAAGGAGTTTTCCTAATTTTTGGATTGGACGAATGGTGGCACCGATGAGCGTCTATGGCATTGCTGGCTGTTTGTGGTCCCGACGGGCATCGATGGCACTGATCGACATTGTTGGCACCTGTGAGTGTCGGGGGTACCAATGAGCATCAGTGGCACCGATGAGTTTCCGTGGCACTGATGGTTATCGATGGAACTGATGGGTTGTCCATAACACGAAATAGTATCTGGGCCAGTACGATGGTGCCAGGGTGATAGTTCCAAGGAGACAGTTCCAGGGCGATGGTTCATGGGTGATGGCGCTAGGGTGATGGTATCAGGGAGCTGGTGACTCACCTAACAGTGAGTCCTTCCCTTTTTTTCTGGGACCTTCATGTTTTTTCGCCAGTGGGGTTTCTTTCAATGTAAAAGATTTTTAATACCCCCTTTCAATGTTATTTAAATCCATTGAAAGTTGTTTTAAACCCCTATTAATATGGCTACACTTGAGTTATCAAAACGTGTGGACTTTTTTTCCTCAGTGTTACACCTTATAGTGTTTTATATTTTCCCCTCTACTACATGTTATCATGCTTTTAAAGGAAACCCTTTAACTCACAGTTGTTATTTCCACCATTTCCAAGGATAATTGTTAAATTTCAATTAATCCCAATGTGTGAAACTTCCCAACCACATGGTCGGCCATTATCTGACTTTTATGTACATTGAAAGCTTCTCCCGGATTTTAGAATCATTTATTTTTTTAAGCTGAGATCATCCCTTTTTTCCTTTCGATCTCTCTTGTGGTTTTTGGAGTCTCTCTCCCACAAATGAATCAGGCATTGTGATAGAGCCCTTCTAGCTTACCCTTGGAGGATTGGAGTCTCCTGCAAGTCGCGTATTCCCAGTTCTTAGTAGAATCAGAAAAACATCAACTGTTGATCACCCATGTAGGGTTTTCTTTCTTCCCTCTTTACTATGTGTCATGCATGGTGGGTATGATAATGTTTCCTTAGGGAATGGATGAAACCAAATCATAACTAACATAATAAATAGATTTTAAATAATGAAGGGGTGTGTTTAATAATGATGCTTATATACTCTTCCCTCTTCTCTTATATGTTTTGAATTTTATGGGATTATTCCCATTGAAAATATTGGTCGTTGGCGGTCCTTTCCTATGCACTAATTAACCTTTGTTTCTCTATATAAACTTGTTATTTAATCGATATAACATGGAAATTGTTTAATCATATAAAATTAGTTGATTAAATGAGTTACTAATTAATAATAATCCTTGTTTCATCACCTCGTTTTACCAAATGATAGTAAGGAACTTGATAATTGGTGTGTTTAAATCAGAAAACTCTCTTACTCTGTTATGCTAATAAGAACAATTGTTTTTCTTGGTGCTCGTGGGGTGATGTGGGTGGGGATTAGATCCCATGTTGTTCAGTTGTTGGTTTGTGGATATGAGGCCATGTGGGGCCATATTTTGGGTCTTGGTTTGGTTCAAGTACATTTAGGTATCTAACATATCCCTTTTGTTGTTTTGACTTTACAAGAGAACTGGGTGTGAATGTTTATATTATTGTCTAGTTGTTTCCTTCTTCAGTGCATAGTTTTTTTAGACGTGTGAATGCTCCTGTTAGTTTACTGGTAGTGGAAAATTATTTTTATATTTAAATCACTTGAACATGAAAAAAATAATGGGTTCAATTGGGTATTGTTTTTAGAAACGGGTTGGGCTTGGTTTGTGGTTGTTGTGCTTGTGTGCATGATTGTATAATAAAGGGGGTGTTTGTGTATAGGTTGGTTTCAGAACCCTTAAGTTGGAATGAGTTCTTGTTTACCTATATATATAAATTTAGTTATTTTGTTTCTTATTCCCACCCTACCCAAATTAATCACTTCATGCCAAAAACCCCCCATTTAATGTGTGAGGGTGTTTTTCCAACTTTCTTATGGGTGGCTGGTTATCAGATCCTTTCCGATCCCTCTCTAGGGTAGCCCAAGATTCTTTTGGAAGGTTGTGACTGCCCGAGGTCCATTATAGCCCAAGAATATTCTTGAATGGTATGATGTGGTGATTGGCCCAGGTGTGTGTAGGCAGTTCTGTTTCTCGAGTGTCTTCTGGATGAGGCCTAGGTATTTTCAGGTGTGGCGGTAGTTGTTTAGGCCGAGGTGTCTCCGGGCGTGGTTACGTATGGATTTGGTGGCCCAAGTATCTATGGGAGGGATGTGTTGTTGTGGTGTCCTAGGTGTCTATGGGAAGGATGTGTCATTGTGGTGGATCATAATTTTGTTGTTGGGGCGGTATTGGGACTATAGTGAAAATGGTGGGGAGGTCTGATGTGTAGGATGTCTTCAATAACATATTGGAAAGAAGTGCAAGGTACCCAAATATCAATGTACTATAACTATTACCTTATCTAACTTGCATTGTTTGGGGAGTGTTCCTTGGTGAGGTTGGGTGGATAGTTTTCTTGTTGGGTTATTTGGTTACCTCTTTTCTCACGGGGCATTAGAGTGCCCCCCCACTTATGCACGAGAGATTTTGGTTTTCCCTACTTATTATACACGTATACTCACACTATGTATTTAAAAATGATTTCTGGTTTCTAGGAGGATTTTGAGGACCATGTGTGACCGTACTAGCTCAGACGTTGTGACAGTTTTTGTTACAATTTTTGTTTAATTTTTGGTACTTTCTCTTTGGAGTTTTATTTTACCTTGTAGAACCTTATTTCGAACATACATTTGGAAAAAGGGATTTCATCTTTACTTTTACTTTATTCTTTCGGATTATTTTAGATTTAACACCTTATCTCCCGATATTTTTCTATAAAAATTGTAATTATTTCTATATTATGTGTGATTATATATGATTGGTTCTAGTTGCCACTCTAGGGCCTATTGGATGCGAAACTCCGAGGTCATTATCTCTCCTTCAACTTGAATAAGGAAGGTCATGACAGTTTTCTATCCCTTCCCTCATCTTGGTGAAGGTAGTTTATGACTGAATGGTATCAGAGGTGATGGTTGAGAGATAATATGGAGTTCATAGTTATGCATAGTGATGATTTCATGGGATGGTAGGGAAACAATATTGGGCAATCATGGTTCATGAAGTAGGCTAGGGAATACCAACTGGGACACGAGATTTTTGGGCCCCCCATGATCGGATGCAAGGACTCTGGACCTACCAAACGACCAAGTGAGGCTACATTGATTTTAGGTTAGAGACCATAGGAAAGGTACATGCATCATAATTACATGTGTTCTTGTGTGTTCTAGGTGTTTGGGGAGTTTAAAATGAATAACATGATTAAGGAAAAAAATTTAAAAGTGGATATCTACACTACTCGGGCATAGGCATTTATTTGTTTATCTTGAAGCTATGGAACCTAGAAAACATCCATGAGTAGTGAGGGAGATTCAGGCCTAGGAGGCTTATCTGGCTGATCCGAGGAGGAGTGATCGAGAGGGGGAGGACGACCAGTGCCAGAAGATGCTTCGTTCCATTCAGTAGTAGGCCCTCAGGATGCATGAGGGCATCGTCTCAAACATGGAGACAGAAAGCTGGCTCACGGTGTTAGTGATAGCTTTTAGCTCAACCCAGGATCTAGCTATGTATTGGGTTCCTCTGGATGAAAGCAAGACTTGGGGAGTGGCAAATCAATGGTGGATTATCTACCTCATGAAGAAGGGGTAACCTGAGGTTTCATGGACTGACTTCGAGAAGGAGTTCCGGGTGATATTACTTTCTTCAATGATGAAGGATTGGAATAGGAAATAGATTATCCCCCTATATAAAGGGAGTATGATGGTGAGTGAGTTGGGTATCAAGTTCATGGTTCTCCTTTGTTTTTCTTCAGATCTCTTTCTCTATGAGATGTCTCAGGAAAGACATTTAGAGAAGGCACTCTGACCTTATCTTCAGTATGTTGTTACTCCCTTCACTCTACCGACATACCTAGAGTTTTAAAAGAATAAAGAATTTGTGGAGAGGATTCACACAATGGGAGGTGTGCTATGTGAGGGGATCAAGTTGAGCACGTCAAAGAGGAATGTCGTTATCACCAGACCTCCTTCATCGGGTCCATCCTGGTTTCAGCCGACGGGGATTAGGCCCCAACAGTTCCAGTTTCTATCTCCCAGTCCCCGCCATTTATCCGCGGGCCCAGGACTGAGATGCTTCATCTTTGGAAGCCCTAGTCACCTTTGGAATTAGTTTCTAGTTTGAGTGTAGTATAGTGAAGGTGGGAAGGTTCAACACCCAAATGATTAGTAGCAGTTTCCATCCATGCCTTTTTAGAAGCCACAACATGGATAGAGATCCCCCCACTCCTCTGAGAGTAGAAATTACAGGAGGAGGCCGACCTCAAGGAGATCCTCATGGACCTCGACCAGGGAGTGGTTAGGGAGGCGGCGAACAATCGACGGGTAGAGGAGGTGGTCTTGGGTAGTTTCACACCGCTGAGGTAGTAGTTCCAGTAGGGTCATAGGTCGTTCGAGGTATGATCAAATTGTTTAGTACTCTTTCCTATGCCTTGTTTGATTCAGGAGCTTCTCACTCCTTTGATTCACCCAATCTAGACCATGCTATGGGACTAGATTTAGAGAGACATCCCATGCCCCTGGTATTGAGTATACTAGTCGGAGGTCAGACTAGCTTGCCCTATGTTTTCCAAGGATGTAGACCGATTTTGGGGAAACATCAGTCCAGGGGGACCTCCTTTTTCTTATGATGTATCCATATGATATAATTTTTTGGAATTGAATGGATATTCTTGATGTGTTCTGTTATCAACTTATTCTAGATAAGGGACATTTTTTCTAATATGGGCGGCCAGTATGTAACTTTCGTTCGTGAGTGGGGTTGCTAGGAGGGTAGCTAGCGAGTAGAGCCCCTTCATTCCTTGTTAACTAAACTGTCAGTGGTGTTGGAAGATACAGTGATATTGGATGTACCAGGAATCATCAGTGAGTTCCTGGATGTCATCCATGGAGAGGTGATGACTCTACCCCCTCGACATGATGTTGAGTTTGGGATAGACTTTCAACCCAGTTCCTGTCTGATTTCAATGGCCCCTATCAAATGGGGCCTTCTGAGTTGTAGGAGATGCAGATCCAAGTTAATTAATTGATGAATAAGGGGTTTATCTGGCCAATCGTGCCACTATGGGGTGCTCCGGTCTTGCTCTAAAAGAAGGATGATGGTGGTATCATACTACGTATATACTAATGATGGTTGAATAAGGTGACAGTCAAGAACTATTAAACCCTTCTGAGGATCAATGAACTTTTTGACCAGTTAAAGGGAGATAAGTGGTTCTATATGATCAAATCGCGGTCAGGATATCACCTGTTAAGTGTGAATGAGGGTGACATCTCAGAGAATGATTTCAAGTGCATATATGGTCACTTTGAGTTTGTGGTCATGTCATTCAGCATTACGAATGCACCAGCGATGATTATGGGGCTCATGAACTCCGTATTCCATGAGTATCTATACCATTTCTTAGTCATTTTTATTAAGGACATTCTGATATACTCAAGGTATGAGGATATGTACACCGAGCATATGAGGAAAATTTTGGAGGTCGTCTGACAAGAGAATCTCTATAGGAAGTTGTCCAAGTGAAAGTTCTGGACACGAGAGGTGCACTTCCTTGGACAC
Organism: Viscum album; assembly: GCA_963277665.1. Classification (NCBI taxonomy): domain Eukaryota; kingdom Viridiplantae; phylum Streptophyta; class Magnoliopsida; order Santalales; family Viscaceae; genus Viscum; species Viscum album. Next base: position 539,341 of record CAUJRU010000205.1, read on the forward strand.
ATGGTGTCCCAGAAGAGGAAAGCTATGGACCCATCTATGTTATAAGAGGTTGTTTCTTGGGAATCACACAAGAACATGGAAGAGATTCATAGTTTCCTGGGTCTTGTAGGATACTATCGGGGGTTTTGCCTGAAATTTCTCAAGTTGCAGTACCATTGATATCCTTGGCCAAAAAGGGCAAGGCTTTTGATTGGAGTGAGTAGTGTCTAGAATTATTTAGTTCTCTGAAGGGGATGTTGGTCAGTGGCCTAGTGCTAAGGTTTCTAGAGGAAGGGTTAATGTTTGAAGTGTTCTGTGATTCTTTCGGCCTAGGATTGGGGTGTGTTCTATTATAGCAGTGGGAAGTGATCTCTTATTGGTTTGGGAAGTTACGTCCTTACGAACGTAACTATGCCACCCATGAACTGGATATTTTATATGTCATTTTTGTACTAAATTTGTGGAGGCATTAACTCATTGGGGAACGCTTCATGGTCTTCACAGATCATAAGATCTTGAGGTATGTATTCTTGTAGAGAGACCTGAACTTGAAACAACGATGATGGATGGAGTTTCTTCAGGACTATGACTTTGAGATCTCCTACACATTAGGAAAGGGGAACATGGTGGTTGATGCCTTGATCATGAAGTCACATAAGGATATGGTTCAAGGGTCAGAAAATTCATCGAAAGAAATGGATGAGATGACTGCTTTACATCTGATAATGAGGGTGGAGGATGGTAGAGGTTGTCTATTTCATATGACGGTGTAGTCTTACATGGTAATACAAGTGGAGGAGTCTCCATGGGGGACTTATAGGATAAAGTAATGCATTATCACATTGGATCGGGAAATGCTCCGGAAGGATGGTCATAACATGGTCTAAATCAAGTACTTTTCCGAGGGAAGTTGTTTGTCATGAAGACAACGCACGATAGAGTTCTTGGTGAGTTCCATAACTCCACATGGTGGTTCACACAAGAGTTTCCAAGATGTTCCGGGGGATGAGGGGTCCGTTTTAGTAGCCCGTGGTGAAATGGGAAGCGGTGGATTTTGTGGAAAAGTTCCTTGTTTTTCAGTAGGTGAAGGATGAGCACCGTGTTCTGGGCTGTCTGTTGAAACCCATAGATGTCTCGAAGCGGATGTGGGATGACATCTCAATGGATTTCATCACGAGACTACACAGGGTTCAAGGAGGCTATGATGCTATCTAGGTGGTGGTAGACCAGCTGACGAAATCAGATAACTTTCTAAAAATCAAGGATTCGAGTGTGGTGTATACCTTAGCACAGAGGTACATTGATGGGTTTGTGCAGTTTCATGGAGTTCTGAGGTCCATAATCTCATATCAGGATGCACGATTTACATCACGAGTCTTGAAGGGATTGTATTGTGATTTTGGAACCCAGATATTCCTTAGAACTTCTTTCAACCCCTAGATAGATGGGTAGACAGAGATGACCATCTAGTCTTTGGGGGATATTCTATGAAAATGTGTTTTGGGCTTCGAAGGATCGTGGGTAAGACACTTTCCTCTATTCAAGCTTGCCTAAAACAATAGCTATCTCTCTACCATTGACATTGCTCCATTCAAAGCCTTGTATGGAAGGTCGTTCCATTCGTCGGTGTACTGGATCGAGGTTGGGGATGTTGGGGTCCTTGGCCGAGAGATAGTGCAATGCATGACAAAGAATGTTCATCTTGTGCGTGAGAGGATGAAGGCGGCTCAGGACCAACAAAAGTCATATTTCGATCATAGGTGGAGACCCTTGGAGTTTGAGGTTGGGGACCACGTGTTCTTAAAGGTCTCCCCTTTGCGTGGGAAACAAAGGTTCGACAAGGGGGGTAATATTTCTCCTAGGTTCTTCAGACCCATCGAGGTGTTGTGGTGGGTCGGCGAAGTGTCTTATCAGATGGTGCTACCACCGCCGCTACAGAGGGTCCATGATGTCTTCCGTGTGTCTCAACTCCATCAGTATCTACATGATGATTTTCACATAATCGAATGGGGAGATCTGTATATCAAGGATGATGTGATGTTCGTGGAGCAACCAATACGGTTCTAGGATTGTCAGGATAATTCACTTTGTGGATGAAGAATTCCCTCGGCTCATGTGTTATGGAGGCACGATGGCCTCGACGAGAGTAACTGGGAATGGGAGGCATAGATTCACACCCAATACCCATATTTATTTTCTTTTTTTTTGTGTTTGTCTTGTACTTGACATTGTTATAATTCTTGACCTTGTTTTCTATGTCATGAGTTATTTCCATTGTCCTCTGAATGTGTGTGAAAAGTGTTGTCTGTGGGGGGTGGAACATGATCCCTAATCAAGACACATTATAGTGGATGTGATTAAACCCATGTGCACAGGTCAGTTCCACCCAAAACAGATAGTATCATGACATGGGATAAGATGCTCCCTAACCCATATGTTTGGGTGATGTTACCTTTATATGTTTGTGTACTTTATCAGGGGAGAAAATCTGTAGTATATTCGTAGTTGTTCAAAAGATAGATGAGGGAGAGGTGTTCCTAAATATCAAGTTTTGTTCTAACATTCGAATAACACTATGGTGGGTCATCCCTTAGAGGTATCTTGCGAGGGGGTCATTCAGAACCCTCTATTTTCTTTGGGATTATCCTTAAATTCTTGAGGATGGGAATAGTTTGAGAGTTATCTGATGTAATTTCCAGTACCTTCCTAGTAGATCAATTTTCGAAGTTCTAGTGCTTGGGGTGCCATGGGGACCATCAGTGACTCAATAAAGAGTTTTCCAAATTTCATGATTGGATGAACAGTGGCACTGATGAGTGTCGGTGGCACCGATGGGTGTTAGTGGAATTGATGGGATTCAGTGGCACCGATGGGCATCAATGGCACAGATCAACATTGGTGGCACCGAGGGGCGTCGGTTGCACCGATAGGTATCAGTAACGCTGATGACCGTTGTTGGAACCAATGGGTGTCAGTGGCATCGATGGTTATTGGTGTCACTGATGGGTCATCCATAAGACCAATTTTCATCGGTTCTAGGGAGATGGTGCCAAGGTGACTATGTCAGAGAGATGGTTCCAGGGCGACGGTGCTAGGGCGACAGTACGAGGGTGATGATGACTCACATAAGGACGAGTCCTTCCCTGTTTGTCAAGGACCTTCCAATTTTTCCATAGTGATGTATATTTTGATGTAAAATCATTTTGGTAACCCATTTTATATCCATTTAAAGCTAGTGAAATATGTTTTAAACCCCATTAATTGGGCGACCCTTGAGTTATCAAAACAAATGGCCTTTTTCCCTCAGTGTCACACCTTGTATTGTTTTATAGTTTTTCCCTCGTTACGAGTTTTACTCCATTTAAAGGAAACCCGTTAACACACAGTTGTTATCTCCACCATCTCTGAGAATAATTATTAAATTCCAATTAATCACAACATGTAAAATTCCCAACCATGTGGTCGATCTACAATATAACTTTTATGTACATTGAAACCATTTCCTTGATTTTAGAATCATACATTTTTCTTATTATGATATCATCTATTATTTTCTTTTCGCTCTATCTTGGAGTGTTTGGAGTACCTCTCCCATAGATGAATTAATCTTCGTGATAGAGCCATTACAGCTCACCCTTGGAGCCTTTGAGTCTCTTTCAAATTGCACATTCCCATTTCATGGTGCGAGGATAAAAAATTTGATATTTGATCCTAAAAGTAGGGTTTTCATTGGTCTCTCTTTATTTATATCATGCAGGGTGGTTATGATAAAGTTTCCTCAGGACGTGGATGAAACCAAATCTTGAAAAAGATAATAAATTGATTTTAATGAATGAAGGGGTGTGTTTCATGATGATGATGATGTACTATTTCATCTTCACTTTTATGATATGAATTTTATGGGATTATGTCCACTTAAAATAGTGTATGTTGGGGGACTATTCTTGCGCACTAATGAACATTTGTTTCTATGTATAAACTTGTGATTGAATGGTCATAACATGGAAACTGGTTAATCCTGTAAACCCGATTGATTAAATGGATTCCCAATTAATAATAATACTTGTGTGATCACCCCAGTAAACTAAAAAATAGTATGTAACTTGATAAATAATGTTGTTAAATATGAGAACATCCTTTCCCTGTGATGCTAATAAGAATGGTTGTACTACTTGATTCTCATGGAGTGATGTCGATAGGGATGGGATCCACTACTGTTCAGTTATTGGTTTGTCGATCTGAGGTCGTGTGGGGCCATATGTTAGGTATTGTTTTGGTTCCAGTACTTTGATAGATCTCATAGATCCCATTTGTTGTTGTGACTTTATAAGAGAACTGGGTGTGAATACTTAAATTGTTGTTTGACTATTTCCTTCTTCAGTCTAGATTTGTTTTGGCTTGTGGATGTGTCAATTAGTGGCTCAGTAGTGGAGAGTTATTTTTCTAATGAAATCACATGAACATGAAAACAAGGATTGTTTCAATGGTGGGTTGTTTTCAAAAAATATGTTGTCCTTGGGTTGTGGATGTTGTGATTTTGAGCATGAATGAATAGTAACCAGGGTGTTTTTGTATAGGCTAGTTTCACAACCCTTTGGTTGGATGAGTTATTGCTTACCTATATTTATAATTTTAGTTCTTGTGTTTCTTATTATCACCCCACCCAAATTGTTCGCTTCATGAAAAACACCCCCATTTCACTGGGGATGTCTTTTTTCTAACATTATTTTTGGTGGCTGGTTATTAGCTCCTTTATACTTCCTCTCCCTGGTAGCCCAAGACTCTTTGGGCAGGTTGTGACAGCCTGAGGACCATTATTTCCCTAGTCTCTTTGGTTAGTTTATGTTTTGGTGGTTGGACAAGGTGTGTACATGCATGTTTGTTTCAAAAGTGTCTTTGGGATGAGACCCATGTGTCTTTGGGTGTGGCGGTAGTTGTTTTGGCCTTGTGGTCTATGGGTTTGGTTACATATGGTTGTGGGGGCCCTAGTGTCTATGGGTGGGATGCATTGTTATGGTAGACCAGGTGTCTGCGAATGGGATGTGTGGTTGTGGTGGCCCATAAGGATGTTGTTGGGGCAACAGTGGGAATGCAGTGAAAATGGTGGGGCAGGTCAGGCGCATATGAAGTCTTTAATAACCTATGGGAAAGTGGTGTGGGGTACCCAAATATAGATGTGATATTACTATTACATTATCTGGCTTATTTTATTTGGGGAGTGTTCCTTGGTGAGGTTGGGTGAATAGTTTCTTTGCTGGGTGTTTGGGTTACCTCTTTTCTCACGTGGAATTAGAATGGCTCCCACTTGTGCATGAGAGATTTTTTTCCCTACCGAGTATACCTATATACTCACCCTACGTATATACACCTTCTTTGAGGTTTCTAGGATTATTTTGAAGACAGTCTGGGATCCTAATAGCTCAGAAATTGTGATAGTTGTAGTTTCTGGTTTCTTTCCTTTTTTGTACTTTCCCTTTGGAGTTTTATTGTACCTTATAGCACCGTATTTTGAACATGTATGTGGAAAAGGGTTTTAGGAATTACTTTTACTATCAATTTTTGGAGTCATTTGATATTTACCACCTTCTCTCTTGATCTTTTTCTACTAAAATGGAAATTCCTTCCATATTATGTGTGATTCTATACCCTTGGTGCTAGTTATCACTCCAGGGCCTATTGAAGGCAAGGCTCGGGGGTCATTATCTCTCCTTCAACTTAAATAAGTAAGGGACTGGAATGTTTTTGTTCTATCCCCCATCTTGGTGAAGGCGAGTCATGAAAATGAAATACACTTTTAAATGGATTATGTGACTAGCACCTGTTGTTGTTTATATATTTGTAATTTAGTAGCACATTAGTGGCTATGGGTATTTTTTTCATTGCCATAGTTGGATAGAGGTCAGGGATAGGTTTTCAAATAGCGAAGGATCACTTTCCATGTGTACCAATATATCTCCTTGAGTAAATATTTTCTATGGAACCACGAGATACTTGGAAGTAGTGCTATCCATGTGAACCAAGGGAGACTATGGAAATGATGTTTCCTAATGGGCCAAGTATGATGTTGGAAGGTTGGTCTTGAGGAATACCTATGGGGATTTCAAAAAATGTTGTATTCTATTAGAGAATAATGAACCTAAGGTCATTATAAGTCACACTAGAGAACATTTATAGATCCCATGATGAATATTTTCTATTTCCATGTGGTTTTCATATTCTTTATGTTTGATACTAGTTCCTTAGTTGGTTATGATATATTACGTTCATGAACATTTTCAATTATTTTTTATGATGGTGATTTTGTTTATACCCATGTTTATTCAATTTTTGGTTATATAGTGAAATTTTATGCTGGGTAAATTTATTTCATTATATGATCCTCTTCACCGTGTTTTTAAAATATGGGTTGTTTGAGAAAAAACAAAGGGACTTTTAAATAATTTTTTTTCAGATTAACATGCTTTTACAAAGTGATCTTAGTTTTGAAAAGGTATTTTAAAACTACAATTAATGGTTTTCATGTGTAAAGGGATTATATAAATTCATGGTGGTATATTACTAGGATTTTTTCTTTAGACCCTACATATGTGTTTGGGAAAATGCAGAAAATATTTTGCATGACCTGGGTTAGGGAAAAAGAACTATAAAGTTTTGTGGCCCATATCGATTTCAAATGGTTGTGGTTGTTATGGTATCGTGGATACATTGATTTATAGAGTTTATCCCTGATAAAGATGATTTGATATTTTGGATGTTGGGATGTTATTTATTGGTTGTTTTTGTATAATTGCATGATTTGAGTTGCGACTATGGATATCATATGTATATGTCATGTTTATGACTAGTGAGGTGATGAAGTTATAAAATTCCTTTTTTTAATGTTAGATGTGTTTACTGTATTTTAACTTTATTAATGATTGATGATTCTTATTGGTTGGAAGTTCCATCCAATTCATTTACATTTCATTCTGGATTATCAAGGGAAAAATCATTCCAAAATGTTTATATGTGATGTTCTAATGCTTGTCTCCAACCCTTGGAAATCAGGAACACTCTTTAGGTTGTGTGGAATACTAACTTGAGTGATGGGTCGGGTCAAACTAGGATAGTTCTCTAAACTAAATAAGTATTTCATGCACAAAATTATACAATTAAAATTATATATTTTAATTTATAAGCCTATATTTTACATTTGAGAACATGAGTTATATTTTCCAGTATAACTATTTTAATGTGTTATATATTTATTACTTTAAAATTATTTTTTATTATTTATAGAAGTTATATCAAATAAAATTGACTTCATATTTAGAATAATAATGTCCAAATTATGTACTAAGGACCATTGTTTTAGGAAAAAATAAATTAATTATGTAAAAATTAGTAACCACAGTAAAAAAAAAATTATAAATTGGTTAATCAAAAGGGGTAAAAAACCTAAAACATTATATATATATATATATATGAGTTTATTGGGAATTTATCAAAAAATAATTATCACCCATCCATTATTGTTCACATATGGATGAAATTAACTTTTAATGTAACATGCCATTATTATAAAGTTATTGGTATTTTCAAAAAAAATCACCCCTTCCACTTATAAAAGAAACTCACATGCACCCATATTATCCCCACACCAAAATCAATTTTATTTTACCAAATCTACAAAACATTAATTCCCCCCCCCCCCCAATATCCTATACATAAAATAAAAGTCTTTCAATCACAAAAAACCCCTCTTAAAAGGCAAAATCATTTTGGAAAATGGATTGTTCCAGGGAATAAACATAAATTTTTAGTCAATCTCTTTTCATTTCTATTATTTTATTATTCTACATTCTCCAAACCTATTCAATTAATGGTAAAAAAAATTAATTTAGTGTCATATATATACTGAAATGACGTTATGTTAATGTAACAATCATTTTATACCTTCCCCAACTATTCAAAAGTGAAAATGGAATTCATGTTTACATGAGGACTACCGTCTCTAGGATTGACGTGTTTTATTTATCAGAATCGCCTTACATGGATGGTTGAAATAGTATTTTAATGAATAAATACTATATTTATTTCCAAATTATGTTTCTAAAATTATATGTCAAATTCCAACTTACTACTCTATATAAAATGAAAACGTCATCTGTGTGTACATACGTACCACCACCTCCATAAAATGATGCTATTCATTTCTCATTATTTCCATAAAAGGATTATTATAGAAAATTATATAATATTTTAATAATTTTTACATAATAATAAAAAAATTAACGTTTATATTAACATTTTTCTTGTTATTGATGTAGAAACTCTTCCCCTGTCAAAATTTCCAACACAAGCTTGTCACCAATTATATCCTCACAAATCAGGACTAAAAATCTCATAGAATTAAACTAAATCATTTTAAATAATTATAAATAATAAAATATAGTACTTTTAATAATCTATTAATTATGAATTTTTTTTCAAAAAATGGGGATCTACATCAACATCATAACGCTTGTGAAAAACACTAAAAAATTATTGACAACTAATGATGAAAGTAAACAATAACTAACTATAAAATTTTTAATAAATGATTATTATTGAAGTGAATAAAAGGTATTATAAATGAATAATTTTATTAAATAGGTTATCAATAGGGTTATATTTATTATAAACGATGTTAAAGAACCTCCATGGTGTTTAAGAGAGATGTAAAGGGATTTCGTTAACTCAAGTTTATTTCTTTAACTTTGAAGGGTTCATCTTGAGCTTAATTAATCTATGTTCTATATGTTATTCTTATTACCATTTTATATGATATTTTATCTAGGTAAATGGATATTTTAAATCAAATATTATTTCCATGAAGAAATTTTTAAAAAATTTTAACGTTGTTAAAAATTAGTTTTATCCTCTTTAATAATGATTTATTTTCCATATTCAGGTTTCCTCTTTCCTCTAATGTTCTTATTTGGAATCCCACTTATGTATTATTACATATAGACTTCATTTTTCCCTTTTCCTATTTTCAAAAGGACTCTTTATTATCTTATTTATTATGGAGATGTCAATGAAGGTTGTAACATCCCAAACTAGATGACACATAGCGGTGTTCCGAGATGGTGGCCACAAGACCTCAAGCGCTCCTCCATAAGTTTGAGAGTATGTCGACTAGCAGTGAGGGCATAGGGTTTGTCTATGGGGAAACTATTCAATCATTGTTCAGAGTGGAGTGCATATATTTGTATAGAATAAGAGACAATATATAGTCTCAGAACAATTATAATAATAATCTAAGCAGGATAAATAAACAATAAGTGAAAGATGTTTAATAAGTAGATACAAGTAATGATTATTCCATGACACTTGTCTATACGAAAGTGAGTTTGTAGGGGAAGGGGAGAAAGGAATATACCACATGTTAATAAAATATTCAAAAGGAAAAAACAACAACAAATAGACCCCCAAGAATAGGCTTGGTCCTATTCCCCTTAATCAATCCTAGAATTGTAAAAAGATCATAAATCACAAGACACACACTTATATTTCTCAATACGTGTAGTCATGAAATCTTCTTGGGTACCAAAGGTGGCCATACTAGGGTGTGAGATATAATCTTAGTAGGCCCCCACCAATGGTGTGTAGATTAATACATTATGTGAAAAATAAAATGCAAATTGTGTCATAATTAAAAAATTAAATATAGAAATAAATAAATACATTTTACTGGGATCCCAATTGGAAACTCGTCTAATTTACCAGATTTGGCCTAAGCTAGTGAGTTTGAACCAATAGATCCTACAAAGGTGAAGTGGGGGAGGTAATTTGTAAGAAGGTAGACTATACCGAAGCATGTGATTCAGATAGGATGACACATATCTATGTTTTCAAATATAAGGGGTCATTTCCTATTTGAAACCATTCATCTAGTTTTTAAATTACATTGAAAAAGTTTTTAGTAAAATAAAGAGTCACCCTGACCAGAGCCTTAGAAATTTTGAAAGAATTTCCAAGCATTGCTCGATGGGCTCAGTAAATGTCTAATAACTAAAGATTCCATCTAAGGGAACAAACTAATGAAGTCCCAAGGATCTTTCCAAGAATGGGGTGATAATTTAAAAATTAACCTCTATGTTCATATCTGGTATCACACGTAGGGACCTAATTCTCTCTCATGGCATGGTACAACCTTCATGCCATCAATCCCATCATAGGAGTATCCCCTAGGGAACCAGTGTCAATCATCTTTAGGTAGAACAAAAAATTCATGGAGAGACCATCCCAGGAATAACTTGTGTTTCCCCCAGAGTTCTTACAAGTCATTAATAAATTATAACAAGAAGTCCTGAAGAGTTCATTCATGGGGTCCTTAAGTTGGAACCACTTGTTTCACCCTCAAAACTAAGTTGAAATCATTAAATAAAACAATGAATATAAAATTTGTAGTATGAAACGTCTTTTCATTTATTTCATGAATTTATATCACAATAGACATGTTGGTCAGTGTATTCCTATAGGGAACTCCATTCTTGTAATAAGGCATAATACACAATTCTTAATACAATTTACATTTCAATTAATTCAACTTAATTCATCACCTTAAAGAATTATTTAGTGACCACACACCTAGGGGATTTATCATAATGTAAAACTTGTGGTAAATTATGCCTCTAAGTAAGATCACACCCATTTAGGTGGTATAAACCAAGGTTACCAAATCATGGGGTTGATTCACCACTATATAGGGTCACATTTGACATTGTAATGCTTCAAATTAATTTTATTTAAAAATTTAGAGGTAATTTTGGAAGGGGTAAAATTTTATAACAACAAAATATATTATATAACACAGCTAAATTAGGGTAAAGAACCCAAACCACTTACCTTAACCTCGTAGATCATCCCTTGTCTGGCACCAACCTTTGATTCAAGCTTGGTTGGAATAAATTGAAGAAACCGTCAAATTCCATGAAAATAAGGAAACATAGATTTCACCTAAATAGGGATAAAGAGGATGGAATAAAAAGAGAAACATATGGGAGAGGATTGAATATATTACTGATATATTTCAAATGGATCTGACGGAGAGTGAAACAGATGTGCGATAGAGGAGGTAGCTTGATCACATGGTTGAGAGAGAGGAGAGATCATACATGAGGGAGGAGAGTTCTTCGTCCACTAGAGAAGATAAAGGAATAAAATTATAAGGTTTAAATTATTAATTAAGGGTAAAATGATAATTTAACATTCAATCAAAGGGTCACATGGTTTTAGGGAATGGTTTCCAAAACCATGCGCTAAGGCACTTCTTCAAAGGGGAACCCTTCACGACTTGGTTCACGATTTATCTAACCATGTGAAAACTATAAAAAATGACACTATAAAAAGCCTTTATTTGGAAAAATGGGAATGCACGTAGGGTCTCATAGTTCTAGAAAAACCATACATCACCTAGAACCCCATGGTCTGTAACCACATGGTTTAGGGAAACAATGAAAGCTAGGCTGAATGGTTTCCACTAACCATATTTCCGGTCTTGCTCCTACAATTTATTGTCTCCAGGATCCAAATGATCTCCATAACACACTAGATACCTCCTTGAATTCCTTCAACATCATAAACAGGTTCAAAAATGGAATAAAATGAATGGTATGTACATTGAGAAAATATGATACATTATAACCTCTACTCATTAAGACAACTCATCCCCGAGTTTCCATTCAGAGGGTGGTATTAAATCGTCTGAGAAGAGTTTTCGGAACTACACATGTACATATCCCTCCCACTCACACATACCCTCTTTTACACATTCATGAAACCATATAAATTGGACTAGAGAAACTGAGCTGCCTCGAAGAACATTCGTGCTCCGATCAATGTTATGTATCATATGCTCCTCAAAGGAGGCATCTGCCTCCAAGTCAACATCTCTAAGGTCAAATGAACGAGATGGGTTGAAATGATACTATCAAAGATAAGATATGTGGAACAATTCATGCATGTCCAAATTCTTTTATGGTAATAACATATAATATGCTACCTTCCTGACTCTTTCCACTATCCTGAAAGGTCTAACATAATGAGATGATAACTTGCATTGTATTTGAATTCATATATGTCCCAAGGCAGGGGATACATGAATAAAAACTCGATGCCCCCCCTTGAACTCTAGAGGTCTACGATGATGTTTGGTAGAGGACTTCGGCCTGGACTCAGTTGTAGCTATACATTTATGAATCAGCTGCACTTGTTCTAAAGTCTCTTGAATGATATAAGGACCTAGAAGAACAACCTCACCTGTTTATAGCCAATATAGAGGTGAGAATCATGATCTGCCATAGAGGGCCTAATATGGATCCATATGAACCATTTTCAAAAAGCTATTATTGTAATAAAAATTAACCTAAGGAATGTTCTTTTCTAATTATCCTCAAAAATCAAGGATGTATGCCTATATCATATACTATAACACTCATATCATCTGATCAGACTAACTTTTGGTATGAGTGTGATATGATATAATCAATAGAACCTATGAACCCAATGCATTCTTCAACCCTTTCCATAACTATGATGTAAACTGGTAGCCTCAGTCTGATACGATTGAACATGGAACACCATGTAGGTGCAAAATCTCCCAGATATAAAGTCTCTCAATATCATCATCTGAGAAGGTATCCCAAATTGGTAGAAAGTGTGCAACCTTGGTCATCTTGAAGATGATAAACCATACCAAAATTCCACCTTGAGGGGATCTCAACAATCCTATCATGAAATCAATCATTAATTCATTCCATTTCCAAATAGGAATGGATAGAGGCTGTATAAGTCCAGCAGGTCACTGGTACTCTTCCTTCACATGCTGACAGGTGGATCACGGAGTGATGAATCCTACTATCTACCTCTTCATACCTGGACACCAATACTGACAACACATGTCTTGTTACATCTTGGTAAGAATATGATGAAACTCCCAAACATATCCATGATGCTCCCTCATTAACTCTTCCAATATATCAGAAGGCACCCAAACATGCCTATAGAAGAGTAAAGTTTTATTTTCATTAATGAGCCAAATAAGAGGTGGGTACTCACCTGTGACACTCTCTCTCAAGTTGAGACCTTCTTAATCAGATAACTTCCTCATCTGAACCTGATCCAAAAGGGAGGATGTCACTACCAGAGATGCTAAAACCGGTTACCCATGTTTTTCCTAAAATTCTAGGAGAATCTCAGATAACAATTCCATCAACTTCCACTCACTATTAGCCTCCTTGATAGCATGTGGCTGGGTTTTTCGGTTCAAAAAATCAGCTATGGAATTACCCTTATTATGTGTGTAAGCAAGATCAAAGTCAAAGGATTGTAGGTACTCAACCAACGTGTGCTACTTTAGATTCAAGTCTCACTATGTATAAATTTATTTGAGGATTTTATAATCTAAATAAATGAAAACCCATCAACCTAATAGATTGTGACTCCATAGTGAAGAACATGAACCATGTATTCTAAATGGAGGTCGTGCATAGGGTATGTTTTCTCATGAGGCCTTAGTTGGTGAGATCCATATGCTACAACCGAATCAACCTACTTTAGAATGGCACCTAGATCGATTCCTAAAGCATCCAAATAGACTGTATAACTTCTTCCCAACATAGGAAGAATTAGGATCGGTGTTGAAGGGAGTCTTCCATTTAACTCATGGAAATATATAACAAAAGATTCAATCTAGTCAAATTTCACACCCTTCTTAGTATGATCTATAAGTGGTGCTACTAAATGGTAGAAATACAGAATGAATCGCCTGAAACAGCCATCCAACCTTAAAAAATTGAGTATACCAAACAAATTTATCTGATATTCTTTGGAAACCATAATTCTGACCTTCTCTAGGTCAAATTAGAAGCCTGACTTAGATATAATGTGATCGAGGATGTGAAGCTTACTAATCCAATAATGGAATTTGTGGAGATAATCATATAGTGGGTTCTCTCTCAGTGTACTCATCACAATCTGAAGATGGTTTTCATGGTTGTGTATTGTATGTAAATACACTAAGATGTATTCTACTAAGGCCGCCATAAATGAATCATGATATAGGGGGAAAACATAATTCAATAGATCCATGAATACGACCTTCATTTTTGTTAGGCCGAATAAGTTAAAAATATAATCATACAATCCGAAACTACTTTGAAACACAGTACATGGTATTTCTGATGCCCTCATATGATACTTATGGTAGTTTGAACTGAAATGTATCTTGGAGAAAATGGTTCCTCCTTAAAGCTGGTCAAAGAGGTCTTTTATTAAAGTAAGTGGATATTAGTTATTCACTATAAGATGGTTCGGTCAATGGTAATCCGAGCATAATCTGATGGAATCATCCACCCTCATTGAGAAAAGGAGTGGAAAACCCCAGGGCGATGTTCCATGTTAGATAAAAACCTTTTCAATTAGATCTTACAACTGCTTCTTGAGTTCTTGGAGCTCTGTAGGTTCCATCCTATATGGAAGAATAGAAACTAGTTTCTCACCTAGAACAAGAATGATAGTAAACTAGATATCTCTATCAAGAGAAACTTTTGAGAAATGCTCATGGAATATTTCCCCTAAATGATCCACTATAAGAGGATATTCCATAAACATCACCCCCTGATAGCTAATAAATAGACTATCCAAATGAGCTATCACTCCACCCATCCTACTATTCTTGGGTCCAGATCTACTTTCCTAGATGTCCAATTTGACCATATGGATATACATGGTTCCTAAAATAGTGTGATGCAACTATATCAGAAAAGGATGAATCTAGAGTGGAGGCTACCAGAATAGTATCTCTAACCGTTGAAGGCCTTGGACTTTTCTCCTTATGTGTAGGATGAACAACATATATATAACCTGAACCAAGACCCTGATATGATTCCTAAGTAGCTGGAGAAGGGCCACTCCATTTTTGTTAAAAGTCTGATCCATGAGTACCTCATCCACGACCACCCACTCGGCCTGATCTTCTAGTAGAAAACCAGATCCCTGCTTAATTAGGAGTCACTAATATTCCACTTGAAAGAGGTGTTGGCATATAACCCCCCTCACCTGGAACTAGAGGAAATGATTTTTAGAAAATATAGAGGTGACCCATCCCACTATAATCCCCACAATGTCTTAGGTTCCTTGTACATTGAAGATTTTAGTTTCCTGGCCTACCACATTGGTGACACACCACATTATTTCTAGTGTGTGCTAGCTGGCTAGTAACACCCCCACAAGTACCCTCTAAATGTTGTTTCCTGCCACCAGATAATCCACTACTCCTACAGGACGATGAACTGCCCCATTTCACATCACATGACTCCCTTAGGTTTCACTCGATGATAAGATCTTATATACCCATATCAAAAACAATGGTCATCCAAAAGATGTTCAATTTTGAACGATTTCTATAATCAATCCAATTATCAAATCACCTCGTAATAGTCAGATCATCACTGGATTAAGTTAGTGCGAAGCAATGTAATTTAGTGAAGTGAGAGGAATATTTTATCACCCAAATATCACCTTACTGAAGGTGCATAAAATCCTAAGAACAGTATGTTCTCAAGGTCTAAAGATACAAATAGTCTAATAAGGCTATCCAGAAGTTCACCAATACCATACCCTAATGTTGACTATCCTGATCAAGGACATACAACGAATGCTTGGTGGAGTCACACAACATGTAGGTCACAAGATTGACGCTCCACACTAGAGGAATCTCAATATGCTTGAAGATCAATAACATGACCTCAATATATGACTTAAAAGCTTTAAGTCACCCATCCCCTGAGAAGCTGAGAGGATACTACTGTTAAAACTATTGGGTCATCTCTTCCATATAAGGTATAAGTCAGGGAGAACCCTGATTAGAATGTATAAACCAAATGAAGCTATCATGAAATTGGGAATTAACACCTAGTGGATGTTCTATAAGAGGTTCCTCAAGTGATACTATATGTGGTATCATGAGTGGATTAGGTCCCACCATCATCAGAGTATTCTCATCGCCACTCTCTTGGTGTAAAACATGAGGTCCTCACAGTGCGAAAGCTGTAAATTTTTTAATTACAAGACTTGGATGGGATTTATAACAGATAATGAAAATAATAATTAAGGAAAGGTATAAGTCCTGCCTATATGCATTATAAAACCTTAAGTCAACACTAGGAGCCATGTATGGATGATAAGAATGAGCCATAGAAGAATCAAAGGATAAATGGACTACTTTCCGCCACTAGGTCAGGTTGGGGTCAAGGTCTCATGTCAGACAAATATAAAGTTCCCAATTCATTTTAATTGATGTAATAATTTAAATTCATTTATGTATTTAGAGTACCATTTAATTATCGAATTAGTTGAGTTTACATCTCCAATTTATAAGGGAATATCCCCCATATAAATTGGATGGTGGTGTACATTTAATGCTAACCAGAACACATTCCATCTCATATGACTGATGCTCCAGGGCTCAACATACCATAACTGACTACTTAAGGTGACTTTTATAACCAATTAATGAAAAACTGTTAGGTTAAGGCATGAAATTTATTTTTTTGTTATGTTTTTCAGGTTTCAATAAAAATTTGAACATTTTTATATATAAAAAACTAATCATTTCATATCATAACAATCAAGGCACACCGAATATTCACAAGAAAAATAATTAATTCACACTAATAAGTGAATATGGAAGGGAATAATGCATGGAATGTTAAGCCTTATTGTGCCTAGTATGATGCACAGATTTGATATGGCCCCATATCATCAGGATAGGGATGAAAAACCCATATTAATAATATCAACATTAATAACAACACAATACAAGTTCATCACCCAATGGTGAAATCCATAAAACCATAACAATATAAGCTACACCAAAATTTACCAATCTTAGGTAATTTGGGTTTCCCCTGTATGTGGGTTAGCTACTCCTTGGAATATGCTCATTACCAAAATCTAATATCCGAGCCTCTTGTCTAAAACCAAATATTATGACCAACGGAAAAAACCATCTCTGATACCACTTTGTATTATCCCACCTTGGATGCCACTTTGTGGTTCCCTGATAGGGTGGTTATAAGACCTCAAGAGCACCTCCTGCAATGCAAGAGGCTTCTGACTAGTAGTGGGGACCCAGGATGTGTCTACTGGAAGACAATTCTCTCATTTTCCACAGTGTTGAGTAGACATATATACATAATAAGAGACATCAAATAGAATCATGATGATTATAATAATAAACTAAATAATATAAATAAACAATATGCGGAAGCTATATAATAAGAAGATACCAGAAATGCTAATTACATGACCTGTGTAAATCAATATGTATGTATGTATGGGAAAGGGAATAAAATTATACACAACTTGATAAAAAATATATAATATTCTAAAAATATCTACAATAATCATCTCGAGCATAGGCTCAGTCCTCTTCTTTAATCTTCATCCTAGAACCATAAAACAATCAAGCATTATAAGTTGCACACTTCCCTTTGTGAATACCTGTAGTCATGAAGTATTCTTGGGTACCAAATGCGACCCTAGATGGGTGTGAGAAACAATCTCAGTAGGACACTACCTACGATGTCTAGATTAATCCATTTTTTTCATTACATAATGGTAATAGGTTCATAATTAGTAAAAGAAAAATAGGAATAAATAAATAAATACATTCTACTGGACTACCACGTGGACACCCATCCAATTTACCCACTTCAGCCAAAGTTGGTGATTTTAAACCAAAGGATCCTATAAATGTGAAGTGTGAGAAGTAATATGTAAGAAGTTAGACTATCCCAAAGATAATGATTGGTCTTGTAAGAAACATCCCTATGTATTCAAAACCAGAGGGTCATTTCTCATTTGAAATCATTCATTTAGTTTTTAAAGTCCATTGAAGACCTTTTTAATAAAATACAGAGAGTCATCTTGAGCCCATATTTTGTTATTCAAAGAGAATTACCAAGTCTTGGTTTAGGGTCTCAGTAAAGGTACATTTCTTAAGGATTCCATCCAAGGAAATCCATGAACTAAGTCCTACAGGTCACTCCATGTATGGGGTGATAATTTTAAAACTAACATCAGAGTCTGTAACTAGTATCACATCTATGAGGTTATGTCCCTCGTGTGGTACGGTATAACAATCATGCCATCATACCCGTCTAAGGGGTCTCCCATAGGGAAATTGTTTCACTCATCTAAAGGTAAAATAAAAAATTCTTGGAATTCCCAACCCAGGTATATCTACTGTCATCCCTGATATTATTAAAAACAATTAATAAACTATAATAATAAGGTATGATGTGTACTCCCTAGGGGTCCTTTAGTCAGAACCCCATGTATCACTATCGATAGTATGGTAAAAGAATTAATTAAACAAATCATATAAAATATATATCATAAAGGGTCATTTGATTTTATTTAGGAATTTATTCCACAACATGTATATTGGTTAGGGAATTCCCATTGGGTAGTCTATTCATGTTATAATATATATCCCACATGGCCTAATCCAATATCAAATTCAATTAGTTCAATGTAATTTATTACCTCAAGGTATTAGTTAAGTTACTACCCACTCAAGGGCTATTTTAATAATTTATATCAATGGAAAAAGAGGTATTGAAGGTGGATCACAACCATTGGTATGGAATAGGCCAAGGCAATCAACCTAAGGGGTTGATTCAACACTATTTAGGGTCGATTTTTTGTTCTTAAGGCTTCAAATTAAATTAATTTAACAAATTAGAGGAAATGACAAAAGGGTATAGAAAACAGAATGACAATGAATATTATATAATGAAACAAAATGAGGGGAAATTACCTAGAACACCTAACTTTACCTCATAGAGATTCACTCTTCTTACATAGACCTTTGATTCAAGTTATGTTGGATGAAATCGAAGAAACCATAAAATTCCCTATAAATAGGGAAACAATATTGCATTTAAATAGAGTAAAAAAGGACAAAATAAACTAGAAATAGAAGTTATAGGATTTAAGAGTTTTCCAATAGATTTACAATGTATCTTGTTGTGACTAAAATAGACCTCAAATAGAGGAGGTAACTTAATCCCTAGTTATCTAGGTGGGAGGTCTCGTATGTGAGGGAAGAGAGTGTTTCAGCCACTAGAGAGGAGAAAGGCGGAAAAGAAAATGGTTAATGTATTAATGAGAGGTAAAATGAGAATTTAATCTTCACTCAGAGGAGAACATTGTTTGGCAGCACAGTTTTCCCAACCCTTTCCAAGACACTATAGGAAAAGAGAACCCTACATGACTAGGCACAAAACTTATCTAATAGTGCACAAACTGTGTAAAATGGAACTATAAAAAACTTGAATTTGGATACATGGTTGTGCACCTTGGGACACACAATTTCCGAAAAACCTTGCATCCCCTAACACCACACTATCTACAGCCTCACAGTTTAGGTAAACCTTGTGGGCTTGTCTATATGGTATATATTAACCATTCGACCTAGTTTACATCTTATAATTTCATTTCTCTCAGCCCTGAACAAGCCCCCAAACACACCCAAGACCTCCTTGAATCCCTTAGGCAACATAAACAGGTCAATTTAATGGATGTTTAACAAAAAATGAATGGTGTGTTCCTTGAAAAAAATTGGGATGTTACAATGTTATTTTAAAAAATTACTTTTATTTTTTCCCTTCATAGTCATACATTTTATATCTCACTCTCTATTTTCTTTGGAAAACCTTAATGATTTTTTAATGATTCTTTATTGATATTTATTTGTATATAAGTTTTAGAAAATGTCTTCATTCCAAATTCCAAAAATTTGTCATTTTAGAAAATGTTTAGTATCTTCGTATCATTACGATATAGTGAAAGAATGTTTTATAAATTATCTTTTATGTTTACTTAAAAGATATATCTACAAATAATTTTCATATTATAAATAAACCATAAATTTACTTTATGAAATACATCTTTTGGGTGACTGAAATTTTTGAATCAACCAATCCACTCTCGATATCACGTTATGCAATAACATTTGGAAATGATATAAAATACATTTTATTTCCATGGGTTTTCATGATATTATTAATTATTGATATCTTATGAAACATATACGTATTGACGATTGAAACATAGGGTCTAATATCACCCTAAAATTGATTGTTTAATGTTTTATATCTCATTATATAATGATGTTATTTGTCAATATTATTTCTGTATTCACAACATGATGTGTTTTCATTATAATTAGTTTCAAAACATGATGTGTGGACATTATTGTTATGTTAACAACATGATGTGGGCACATTGTTGTTATATTGAAAACAATTTTTTGGAATGATTTAAATATTACCTTGTTCAAATGGTTATGATTTCCAATGATTAATTATGTTTCACAAGTTTATGAAAAAAAACTTTATATTACATGTTTATGATAATATATGTTGCTCATGTTTATGGTATCACATTACCTCAATATTATTCCATTGTATATGTTTGATCATTCGAGATTACATGGAAAAATATTATTGGTTCATATCCTTTTCCAATCATATATTTCTCTCTTGATCACATTTTCTCATGCTTATGATCTATCCCTTAATGATATATAGATATAGTTTTCCCTTACTAAGTATTTCAACTCACCCATTTTTATGTTTTCTATAACCCAGATTAATAAGATGATTATTACATATATGAAGTCTACAATGTTAAATACTGTGGTGTGATATATGAAGAAATGTTAATTGTATTTTAAAAAATGTTGTTTATAAAGCTAATTTAAAAAGATAAAAAACCTTTAGTTATGGGTATAGTAAGATTAATCATGAGATGTAATATTTTAAATTATGAAAAAAAATACAAGAAAGATATGTTTGGTTCACCTCACCTTATATGCTATTAGATATTTTTAACTAAAAAAATTTGGATAACTATATCTATATAATGAATATTAATATGAGTTGAGCAATGTATGATACATTGAAAAGCTATTGGTATCTATGAAAAGGATCAAGGATATATTAAAAATCCAATGTAATCTCATTAATTCACCTTAGGTTATGTTTTTATCTAGTTTTACCATGTAGCTTCATCTTGAAAGAACATTAGATATGGGACATAAAATGAATAGACTTTATTGTTCCCTGAAAACACCCATTTAATGTGGTATTTCAATTCAATGTTACATTAATTACAACCCTCTGTGCATCTGGGTAAGATATTTCTTATCAAATCTATTTTATAATCAATTTAATGTCATGTTTCATCCTCAAACTATAAACTTATGCCAACATAAAAAGGAACATATACTTAAGATCACATGGGATGAAGAATGTAATGACCATTTTAATGATATTTATTTTGGAAAATATAATCTTTAGGTATATGAAAATCCATTGAAAAGAAAGGGTGTAGGTGGAATATACAAAACTCATACAAGAAATTTTATAAGTGAGTTTTAATTGAGTTAGAACTCCAATAGGTGACACTATAGACTTCTATGTCTCAAGAATACTACATCAGGGTTATAAATTAAACTTATGCCTTTTTGTTCTGGTCCTAGATGATCTTACAATGCATATTCAATATGAGATTCCAAATGTCATGCTTTTTACAGAAGATATAGTTCTCATTGAACTATATAAATTGACTATCAATTTAAAATTAAATATTTGTTGAGAGACTTTATATCAATATGTATAAAATAGAATATATAGAGCGTTGTTTTAGGGAATTATTCTCCTACATCATTATCAATATGATATTGAGGGGCCACATTGTTTAAAAATTTGAATGTTTTTTATATTTGAAATTATTTGTGCAATGTGATGGATATATTAATTAATATATCTTTCATAGGATTCAAATAGGATGGATAAAATGAATAAAGGCATATGAGGTGCTTTGTGATTGTATAATTCCTTTGAAATTGATGGGTAAATTTTATAATACTATTAATTAACCAACTATTCTATATGGTAGGTAGTGTTACCTTCGATTGGATATCTTGATCAAAAAATAAGGGTACTAGAAATGAAAATGCTAAGATTGAAATGTTGACATACTAAGATGGATACGATTAGAAATGAATGTGTTTAATGGAAAACCAGAGTGGCTATGGTTTATGAGAAGATGTCTAAGAGAAGATTAATACTATTTGGACTTGTTAAAATAAGATCAAGAGATGAACCTATTAATAGGGTAAACCTAATGATAAATTTAATTATTAAAAGAGGATGACGTAGACCTTAAAGTACCCTTAAAAAATTCATCGACGATTATTTTTTCTAAATAGTTTCAATGGAAAAATGGTCTTTCAAAGATCTAATTGTATATTTTTTATCCGTATAGAATACAAAATTCAATTGGGTTTAGGTCTTGTTTGTTGTTCTTGAATATTTTAGTATAATATGATTCTTCAAATATTCACCGTGACATCTCATCATCTCTTAAATTTAAATATAATATCAAGGGAATATGAGTAAACTTAATAATGAAATTTTATGCTTATGACTTCCTCAAGGCCTTATCCACTAACTATATCCACTCAAAATAGACACCGCGATCAACTGTTACTGTTATATTAGACCTAATGAAATCCAAAGATCCAAGATAAAATCTAACCATCATAGAACATAAGGAGAATTATGAATCCCTATTCTAGATACCAATCCAAAATATTGTTAAAACCATGCTTTCCACACCATTGAATCCTTAAGCTCCAACAAAACATCTACAAGCCTGTCAATGTACAATCAGAATCCAATAGAACAAAATCTTTCTTATCACGGATGTATAAAATAGATATTTTGAATAGGAAATACCCTAATCTAGTAGATCCCTCAATAAACAGTGAACCCAGTGTGAAAATAATGTAAGGAATGTGAGGACAAAAAGGAGTCTTACTTTAAACTATCTAACTAAATTAGGAAAGGGAGAAACAAACAGAATAGATTACACATTATTCAAGAGAGTGTAATCATTTATGATAATGGCAGAATGACCTTCACCTAAGAATTAATGTAATACATGTACACTGCATGTGGAATATATCCAAGTAAAATCAGTGACACATGGAATGGTTTTGAGTAAGTGCAGTTCCAATAACAAGATTTAGTCACCTTTATCTCATTAGATTTTGGGGACATAATATTTTTAGCTATAAAATTTACTATTGATATTGCTTAATGTTCATGGTTATGGGATTTAACCAAGAGGAATAAATCCCTTAATTTCGGATTGATTCAATACGGGGGAGCATTATTATTATTCAATTTTTATACATATGTCTAGTTCTTCTTAATTTTCTATTATTCTCAATTTATTGTTTGAGTAATACTTGTCGAGTGTGAACATTTTTTAAACTAGGTAGATGGATAATATGAAAACACACACACACACACACAATCACATAAATGAATCAAAAATTATCCTGATACATGATAGAATTTGAGTGAATGAGTGGTGAAGTATTTGGAGATTGCTGAAAAGTGAGTGGAATGATAGATTTTCAATCCCTATAGAAATATATCACCATTTTTTACTAGGAGTTTCCCAATATGTTGACGGTGACATATTTAATCGATAATTTTTTTATTTATTAGAACTCCTTCAATCACACATAAGGGATTTTTATCATAAACTGATCTTTGTAATGCTAGAACTAGCATTTTTGGAAAACGATGGTTAGAAGTTTATGAATATGAGCTCTCATTGAGAACTAGTATAAGGAGTGATCATAATTTAAAAATATGATAACATATAATAAGTACTCTTACCATTTTTTTAATAACTAATATATCTTATAATTGTTAATTTAGTACTTATATCTCATGTTCTCATAAATTCAGAAAAAAACAAACCCCATACACTAACACTTACATTGTGACACTATGAATTTGAACCCTTATAGAAAATATGAGGTCACCATTATAATAGATTTAACCTCTAATTTATATGTGTATTTATACACACATGACCTTTATGTATCTCTCAAATCATTGGAATCACATTTGAGGATTTATTGTCTATTCATTAACACCTAAAAAATCCCCTTATTTTCATGAACATATATAGTAGTGAATTTAAAATCACTTTTGATCCAAAAAAGGAATGATCATGTTGAGAATACATTGATTCAACAATTTCTTTACCTTTTTTGGTTTTGATGCTCCCAATAAACTAAATTTATATTACTAATGAAGTTTATTTTATGTAAATTTCATGAAAATAATATTTATGAAAATATTTATTCTGAAAATATATTCAATTAATTTATCCACAATTAAATAGTTGTAAAAATATGTTGGATGTTTTTTTGAAAGTATTCTATAAACACAATTCATACCCTATATTTTTAAGCATAATGCAATGATCAGAAATCCTTCATATGAAAGAAAGTGAATGGTTCATATACGCTATGTTTGAATAAAACCTATGTTTAAGTAATGAAAAGTATGGTTCATCAACCCTACACTTGCAAAAAACCATACATCATTAACCCAACATATGTAAAAAACGCTATATTGGCAACCCTACATTTGGATTTTGTTCATCACATGAAAGAACCCTATGTTTGAATATTCAATGACAGATTTTTAAATCTATGACATTATCTGAAATTTATGCAACAATATTGATAGAAGTAAATATCTATTCAAATGAATATTATGATTGATTCAAATGATAGTATTTAATAGAGTAAATAAATTACATTCTTATGGGAAGTTATGAAACTCTTAAATGATTTTGAATTCAAATATTCCTAACTTATTGTGTAATATTTTTATAGTTTTCTTGACCTGGAGCTATTTTAACTATAATATAAATATCAATACATTCTACATTTAATGAAAAAGAAAAGAGGAGATAAATAACAGATATATACACAATGAAAAGATATATCTGAAAACCAAAACAGTGCCATTTCCTTCAAAGATACATTTTAGAGACACACATGTTTTGATCAATCTGATTGACTCACTATTGTGGATTTCACTACTAATGAATATAATTGTTACATCTTCTTCAACAAGATTGAAAAATTAATTGTCAGTATTACTCTTTAGAGACATAATTTTTTTAAAATCTCTCGGGTGTTTGTTTGTTTTTTTAAGAAATAATGTGAAATGTTGGAGATCTATTTGCTATTTTGTGTTATTGAAGATCAATTAAATCTATAAATTTATACTAAAACAGTTAAGTTTAACTTGTGTTCTCAATCAAATCAATATCTATCAATTTAAATGATTTTTGATTGCTTGGACCCAATCATGGAAAAGTGTCATCTTCTTGAACTATGTTGTGGATTTATGGTTCCTTATAAAAGAACCATAAGTCACTATAAAAGACTTTTAATGTTGTCCACTATCGATACTCAGCTTTTAAGGTCATCTGAGAAGAGGACCCATCTTTTGAAATCATCAAACTTGTTTAGAGAGTGTTGGTGTAGTGGATTAAGGGATATTTGTGCCCTAAACCACCATACATCGTTGTGTTATTTTCCTTTATTTATTTCCAGTACTCACTTTTCTTTAAAATAAAATTAAAGGTCCACTTCATAACAAGATAGGTGTTCAGAATCTATCAATGTTTTTAAATAACACAATTTTACCTCCTTTTGTGTCTTTATCTTTATCATCACCATCTCATCCTAACAAGTTGTAAAAAAGTCAGGGTTCTTCTGGTGTATTATCTTCTTGAAAAAAAACTTTTTTATTCTATCTGATATCAAAAAATATTTGTGTTCTATAACATGAGTATTCTGTTTTATTCTAAAAATGGTCTTTAAAATTTTTTACTCCTATGAAAAATTGAGAACTTTTTATTGCTTTTAAGAAGAATGATTTAAAGATTTAGATGAAGAAATATTGAAATGACTGATTATAAAGAAGAATATATTGAGTTTAATCGAGGTTTTCAATGTTCTACTATATATGAGATAAGGAAGACTATTGTTGTTTCCAAAGAGGGAACATGAAAATATCCAAAAATAAAGATGAGATGCGGGAAAAATCTGAAAATGATATCAAACATAAAGTATTTTCTCTCAAAACTACTATGGATGAATCAACTGATTCACGTAATCTAGATAAATATTTATTATATATTTTTGAAATATTTGAAATTCTATATAACCCAAAAAATAAATGGAATAAAGAAAACAAGTTCTTTTAATACAATTCTTTTGTATCCAAATATTAACTTTCATTTACTTTAAACACAAAGGAAGTAATATTATAAGAGAAAAGGAAATAAAATTATGCAGTCTAATTGGAGTGATTCTTATGGTTCACATGATGATTAGTCTTCTAATTCTGAGACTGAGCATAAAAAATAGATCGTATATCTTATAAGTTATACTGATGAGGAACAATATTGTTTCTCTCAAAAATCTAGTTGTAAAAAACATTCTTATGAAGAATTAAATAGGTATTTATTTATGTTACAAGATAAATATGATTCCTCAAATAAAGATCACAGATACATTATAAAATATTATTATGTTGTTCTTTTTGATAAATAAATTTTGTCAAAATAGTCTTTAGATTTAAAAACTATCTATACTAAAAATTCTTGTGATATGCATAAAACTAAGATTAAAGAGTTATTGGTTGAAGCTTATACTTTAAAACAAGACTCTATTGTGATGATAAAAGGAGAATATAATTTAAATCAAATCCTTGGTAAACATAAAATTCAAAAGTTAAAAATTGAAATAAGATTTAATGGTGAAAGACTAAAATTATACATGAATTATTGTGTTCCTGGTTCACATAGTAAAAACATGTCAACAGCGAAATGTTTTTATTGTGGTATTAATGGATATAAAAATGACTCTTTCTTTAGAAAAACTAAAATTTATGGTGTTAAAAATTTATATTGTTCAAAATAATTGTTTAACATAAATATTATAATAACTAATCATAATAAAATATTTTGGTTACCTAAAAATTTCATTTGTAACACTTCTAGACCCAAAAGTATGTGGGTACCAAAAGACTGTTGTATTTTATGTTTTTAATGATTATACCAATGAGTTTTATTATAACGACCCAATGTTTTACCAACGAAATTACCTTTTAATATTATTCCTTATAGTAAAATCCCTTTGGGAAGAACAATGACATATAATTATACTAAATACTATGTGACCATTAATTTTTTTTTTCCACTTCTATGTTTCGAATTTCAAAAATTTGACATACACAGTTGTGATCAGTAAGATGTTTCGAGTCCGATGGGACAAACATAATTTTTTTTGAATAGTAACCTACCCTTATGAATAAAAACCTACCCATTTTAATAGAAATATGACCCTTATAAATAGTTAATCATCCTAAATAATAGTAACAATACCCTTGAAATATTAAATAAAATTTAGGAATCTTATAAGTGACCATTTGACCATAATAAAATATTGGTATTTTTGTAAGTCATAAATAATTAGTTATAAATAATTAATTAATTTAAAAGAAAATTTATTTTCCTAAAATGTTTTCATATATTAAAAATTCTATGTCTTCTCATTTTATGATAATTTTATTAGTCCTTCTATAATTTTGAAAAGCATTATAAAAACTGTTTTAATTTTAAAAACTGTATTTTTCAGGTAAAATATGAATTTAAATGAAAAATTAAAATAATTATATTTATAAAATTATTTTTGAAAAATGGACTTTTAAAAATGGATAGGGTGAATTTTTGGGATTTTTCTTAAATACATGTATTTTGGGTGAATAGTAAAATACGATAATTCACGATAAATGATAAATATATAAAGTATGATGTCATAAGCTGATGTATGGATGATTTAAGTCCGTTATCAAGAAATCACATGGAAAAATTATTATTCTTGGTCATGAAATCATCAATATTACATGTATTGTGGAGAAATAATAAATTAATGAATATAATATTGAGAAAACTCCTCTCCCCTCCACTATAAATACCACCCTTCACACCCACATTTCCTCACACCTCTCAAGATATAATCATTTTATAAACACTATCCAAAAATATTCACTAGACCCTCCCCCACATCCAAAGAGATTCTGGTCTGATCAAAAATCCAATCTAAGGTTCCTTAAGAAGGATTCAAGAGGTAATTTCTCTCTTTTCCTTTAATTTCCATTCAATTTCAAGTTCTTTTCTTAATCTATCCCCACCTATTCTCATCCACAAGGTATGGTAACTCTATTATGATACATATAAAAGAATTTTATGATACTAATGGGATAATATATCATATTACCTCCTTATCCTCTTCTTTTATTTTAGAATGGAAAACGTTGTTCGTTAGGTGGTAATTTATCACCTTCAAGAACGACATGTTTACTTTTTTACATTATAGCCTTCAGATATGGTAATGAAACCATTTTTGTGGTTGAACTAGATTGTGTTATATGTATTATTTCCTATTAAATGTTCTGGAACTAACTTATGTTAATATTACTTAATGAATATACAAAACAAGATCTTTGTGGTAAAAACAAATCCCGAATTAACCCAAAAGACCATCCTAAAAATTTTACTAATGATTCATCCACATGGTATATAACATAATTAATAATAAGTTCATTTAAAATCCTTGAATATAATTAATAACATTTTATATCAATTCTGTATATTTATCCATGTTCTACATGAACTTCCATTTATTAATATAACTAAACTGTTCAAGAAAACCATAAAAACAAACATTCCCAAACAATGGATTTAAACACTATAACTTATCCAAAGTCCCATAAAATAACTTAATGATACCATAATGAACCATATTAATGTACCCAATATTATTTAATTGTTAATTAATGAATCTAATGTGGTTATACAAGACTTTAAAGTGAATTAATCTTTCAGATACAAGGTAAGTGGAAATTCTCAAACCCAACATTAATTCTTCAGGTTGTCCATCTTTCACTCCATTTTTTGTATGGTCACTCCTTAAAAATAATATTTTCATCATTATCTTATCATTATTGGGATATACATGTTTTCTAATGGAGTTTACGTCAAAAAATGTTTTCTAGAAGAAATTTTATTTCAAAAACACACCTTTTACTTCTCACTCATGGTTGATGGTTCTTGTATCAAGTATGTTATTCTCACTTACTTTTGGGAACCCAAATATTATGAATGTGTTATTTTGAGATGAAAGCCATTAATTTACATGGGTTAGTTATGTTTATTTTTGATACAAGTTCTTATTTTAATGCATGATAATGATAATATTATGATTTTATCAGTGCACTCGGAATTATATAGTGAAAAATGAATGTTATGACGTGATTGGTGCACCCATAATTATACAGTGCTCAAATTCATTTGGTAATGTGATTAATTTCATCAGTTAAAGTGGAATGATGTTTGAAAAAGATTCTATCTTTGATCACAACTATGTGTGGTATACGAGCATTAAGACACAATGTTTCATTTTTCTGCATTTCCACATTTCATGTATTTTATTAATGATTCCTCTCATGTTCATGATCCCTTGCCTATGTTATGATTATGCTCACCCATTTTTATATTGTTATTATCTATCCTCTTACTAGGATTTTATCTCACCCCTTTTTTATGTATATCCTCAGAGGAATATGTGTACTAAAGAGATTACAAGGGTCAATAAGAGGCTAGATAATAATGAATTAAATAAATTTTTATGTTTGATGTTGTAAATGTTTTGTTTGGTCCTAGTTTGAAAAAGACACCAAACCTAGGGATCCACATGGTGTAATACTATTATGTTGTTTATCTCTATAATTGTTTAATTTTAATGTAAT
Organism: Viscum album; assembly: GCA_963277665.1. Classification (NCBI taxonomy): domain Eukaryota; kingdom Viridiplantae; phylum Streptophyta; class Magnoliopsida; order Santalales; family Viscaceae; genus Viscum; species Viscum album. The sequence continues at coordinate 569,118 of CAUJRU010000205.1, forward strand.
AAATTAAAGGGTTTCTATAGTTGGTATCAGAGGTAAAGTTTAGTTAATTAGGGAATTATGATTAGTACACCCTAGAGAAAACCTCTAGTATGAGACTAAGTACAAACATTCACTCAAGAATCATTACATAGGGATCCCATACGTTATTATTTTTTTGTAAATTGTAAAAGTAAATACATTATTCATGAATTTTTGACATATTTTTTGTTCTAACCTTTTCTATTTTAGAGAATTATGTGAACCAGAAGAAACCTAGGCAATAACTCATGCGAGGTCTAATGCAATGATTTACAGAATGACATCCTCAATGCATTGGGAGGTGGAGTTAAAAACATCATAGTGATTCTTACCCAACTATATTAGGTTATAAACAATAACCAGAATAATGGGGAACATCATCCTTCACCAAAGAGGGATAAAATGGCTATCGAATGTTTTATGAGGTAAGGACTAAAAATGTTTAGTGGATATTACATTCCACTAGTTGTGGAACATCGGGTCAACTCTATAGAGAAGATATTTTTTGTGATTCACTATTCAGAGATGGAGAATATGACAATAGTTGTTTATCATCTAGATGGATAGGCTGATTAATGGTGGCATTTACTTAAGAACACCAAGCCAAGTTATGAAATTGAAGAGATGGAATGGGAAGAATTTAAGATCATTCTTTTTAAGAATTATTTCCCAAGAAATATTTGTACGAAGATGGAGATAGAATTCATAGAGGTCAATAAAAATAAAGGATAATATGTCACAACATACGAAGAGAATTTCACAAGGCATTCAAGGAAATCTTAGGGATTTATTATAAAAATGATTGAAAAATTTATATATTCTTTAGTGGATTAAAACCACACATTCAAATGGTTGTTTTAATTCGAGAAATTGGAAGTTATGAAAAGTTTTTCGATTTGATATCAAAGTGGAAATGAAGTTTGGAGAATGGTTCCATGGATATTGTGATAATAAATTAATGGTGGAGTTTCAATCTAGAGGATGTAACGATAAAGGCGAGAAGAAAACTCAACGACCCATATGCCAAAAATGTTTGAAGTTACATCATTGGAACTGCCTCAAAGAGATAGGGAAGTTCATAAAGTGTAGGAAAGAACGACACCATGATCAAGAGTGTCAAAAAGGCATGAGAAAAAGGATAATTTAGTGGAAGAAAGAGTAGCACCACCCATGGTCCAATACTACAACTGTAGGGAGCCAGGGCACTATGCAAGCTGGTGCACTAAACCTCGAGTCCTTGAGGGTAATCAGCGTCTGCAGCAACCAAATCCAAATGACCAAGGGAAGTCTTATGAAATCACTAATGAATAAGTGGACTTAGATAATGAAGTCATACAAGGTAAAATTCATATTTACTAAAGAATGGTAAAGTTATTATTTGATTCTAGTTCTACACATTCCTTTATATCTTTCAAGTTTCCTAGAACTATAGAATCGATGCCCCAAAACCTTGAAGTAGAGATATCTGTAAAAAACGAGTGGTTAAATCATTGAAAACCATGTCTTCAACTTCTCTCCTATTTTCATATGTGGGAAAATCCTTCTAGCGAGTCTCATAATATGTCCCTTGGTGGAATTCGACGCTATAATGGGAGTGGATTTCTTCTCATAATATAGATCACATATCAACTGGTGAGAAAATAAAATATCTTTTTATATTCCGAACCATCTCATGCTCCTGTAACACCCAAAGATTCCATGGTATATTTCCCTTGGAATAATGCAATAGCTCGCATTGTACACAACTTCGAGATTCTAACACACCGCGACTAATCAAATTAGCGGTTATGAATAGTAATACCCAATTTTTAAAATTTTATAAATTTTATTTCTCAAAATGGACTTTGTTTTTGGATTCAGAATATCAAAATTAGATTTGGGAGAATTTTTGGTATTTTTCTGAAAACTTTCAATTTTTGATGAATAGTGAAAAACACTGCGTTATCGGTTAAAACCGACTTTTTATTTAAATAATTAGTTATTTAATTAGGTATAAATAGATACATAATACCTATATAAGTTCAATATAATTCATTATAGTCATTTTATAATATGTTTAGATATATAAAAATTTTATTTAACTTTTAACCGTCTTTTACCCACCTCATATGAGCATTTACAAATTTGCACAAAACATAATTTTACCACTTGTGGGAGTTGAATTGCAAAAATATGTGAGACATGATTGATATATCTAAGTAAAATTTGGTTCAATAAGATAAAAATATTTTTTTTGAATAGTAAATTTTTACATTTATTTACCACTGTTAAAATATATCTTTTTAACTTTCCATTTAATAGGGGTTACACTAACATCACTCTTATGTATTGCGGGATACCGCCTCGCAAAGCGATTTGATTCATTCTCATAAACACTTTACATGGAAGGTAATAATGATTATGTTAATAAATATATTTTATATATAAGAAATAATAATAATTTTATAAAATTGAATAATTATTTAATTTTTTTCACCTCCTTCATCAAAATATGGAAACAATGTTCATGCATATATACGGCTAACCGTCTCCATGAAAAATGCAATTCATCATTCTATCACTAAATTTTATGAAGAAATTTTAATATGTATAAAACGAAAATATATTATGTTAATTTAACATTTAAAATTATAAAAATTATAGAATAATAATCAATTTATAAGTACCAAAAATACCCAACGAAAACATACAAGAAAAACAACGTAGTTATTACCAGTAACACAATTTTAAGAATTTTTTTAATAAATGGGTAATAAATAGGGAATAAGTAAAAAAATGAATGGTTTGATAGAAAGGAGTATAGTTTTTTAATACATGTACAATAAACTTCTATCTATTATAGAGGAGGATTGAATGTGTGAAAATAAAGTCGAGGCAAATGTTAAAGTATTTTTGTCGCACTTTTATTTATCGTGAGACACATGCCATATTTACCATGTCTTTCTTTTTTGTGGGGTTTATACTTCTCATGAATGCCATTTATTATTTTACTCATGAATTTTATGGAAATTTATATATCCATTTTATTATCTCTCTTTCATGGGTTTTACATGTTCCCAAAGTGGTAATTATTTTATGCTACAATCTCATCATTTATCAGGTTTATTTGTGATTAAGTCTCTAATACTAAAATATTATGATCCAACTATCAATAATTATCATAAATTTAAAATCTGATGGTCAATTCCTTAGAATACATGATTTCCCATCATTTTCCTCTCTTTATGTACTCAATAGATAAAAAATATGATTTTAAGAAAAATCATCTTTATTCCTTTATTCATTTGAAAACCCTTTTTTCTTCCAAATCTAAATTTTCTGAAAATATTTTCAAGAATGCATAAAATATTATATTATTATGGTTTAAAGAAACCTTTAACAAAGCATGACCATTTTAAAAAGTATTTTATAAGGAATCTTCTTTTCAATTTTCCAACAAGGATCATTTTACTTTTATCAACAATGTGAAATGAATCTTTCTTTTTATAAATACAGATTGTGTGGAATTCTACACTTTCATATCTACTTAATGTTTTGAATATTACTTTGAAATTCTTCAAGATTATTTTCAAAGAAAATGTTTTCATTTAAACTTTGGAAAGATTTTAATTTTAATTCATATAAAAATATTTCGAAAATGTTTTATTTTTTAAAAAGAGTTTTTTAAGTGGAAAGGATATTTTTCTAAAGAAGTGTTTGAAGGTACATTTCGAAATCATTTTCTATATAAGGTTAAAACATTTTATGTTACTCATGATTTAATAAGGATATGACCTAGGGATACCATTCTTATTCTTTCTCTAAATGGTTTATTTTTATGGAGACAAGATATTTGTGGAACCAATTTCTATTGCAAAAGTTATACCAAGATTAAATGTTTATGAAAGTTGTTCCTTTTCCATAAGTTATTCTAAGATGAAATACTTGTATTTTAATGAAACTAATTTCCTTTAGACGGGTTATAATATGACGACATGATGAATGTTTTATGGTATTTTCTAACACATAAGTTTGGTTTTCATTATGTGATTAGTGGGACCTATGTCTCTCTCCAATGAATTGGGTAAAGCTTTATATCTCATGAGATAATGATGGGAAAAAATTCTATGGGCATGATCCACTAAAGGAAATAAGTGTGTCCTGATCCAAATTGGGAAATACCTGATCAGGCCTGATCCACAATAATGATTCTTGTGGCAGTTAACCTTGATAAATGGGATGTAATATATATTTTTGATAGTGCTACACTTTTATGACGCGAGATTATGGTTCATGACTGTTTTATGATGTATTATAACACTTATGGCCCATGTCTTTTGAAATGATAATACATTATTCCATGAACCATGCTTATGATCAATGAAACGTTGGGTATGTACTTTATAAGTTATGTTCATGATCACATAACCTTATTCTTATCTTTTTCTTTCATTTGATCATAGAGTGATATCTCCAATTATTACCCTTACTGAGCATCTAAGAACATCCTTTCTTATGTTTCCTTTTCTCGGGTTTTGAATAAAGGTTCTATGTTGGGTTTTTCAATAAAGAATACTAAATGGGGATTTATTTGAGGTAGATGTTTAAGATATTACATGAAAAAAGATTATTGTTTTTCTAGTCTCTTAAGGCACAAAACATATACCGTTCTCAAGAATATGTTATGTAATGTAATTAATATTCAACTAAAAAAACATAATATTTATGTGTGGAAAGACTGGGTCATTATAGAAAATGATATAATGTCTTTAGATTTTTGAGAACATTACAAAAGAAGTAATCAATAATGAGAGTTGGTTCTTTAAAATGTTAAAATTGCATCAAAGAGGGAGAAATGGAAAAAAATACAGAAATTGACATAAATAATGTAGTACTAAATATGAAACTAAAATTAAACAACTCCAACAAAAAATAAATGTGGAGGAGGTACCAAATCATATAGAATATGGAATCCATGTTTACAAGTAATTCAATGTCTGGTGTAATAACCTACAATCAAATCCCCTCCAAATTAAAGAACAAAATATTCTATTTAATCTCTTACAATCACTCTCTAATGTACAAATCCACAGTTTCCAAGATTATATATTATGCTTTATATATTCATATAGGGTTCCCAAAATGAATTAATGGAAGATAAAAAATAACAATTAGAAGATTATGGGCCATATAATATCATATATATTGATATTTAATATATATATATATATATATATATTTCACTTTTAAGGGAATTTTAATTACTAAATCTTTTTTTATGATTTATTAGTTTTATTTATTTATAATAAATATATTTTTAAAAAATCTATGACAAGATTTAGAATAAGAACTTGCTCTTTAACTCTAATATACGCACAATATTTGAAATAGATTTGGGTGAACTGAACAGGGAATCAAAGCTGGTATGAACCTACTGACATTTGGGGATCTGGAAGGAATAGAGGGAAAGGTCGATATGTCAATGATATATTTTCTAATGAGAATATATAAATCATAAATTTTTAATGAAGTTATATAAATGAGTTAAAATATATATTGAATATTTATTATGAAAAAGGTAAGAAGAAATGAAACTCTATTTATAGATACAAATAAAGAATAACAATGAATATTTTTCATATCATAAAAAAGAATACAGTGTAAGGAATATATAATTCTTTCCTAAAAGTGTTATTTTTTAAAACATACCAATTGGAATGAAAATATATATTATTTAATTCATAATGATGTTATAATTAAATTTTTTCCAGAAAAAGGCATGCTTTAAATTGGTAGATACATGAAGAAAGATATGACTTCAAATAACTAATGTAGTACCAAACACACTTCTAAAATTCCCCAACACCATGAAAAAAAATTAAAAGACATAATTTTTTATATATAATATGGAATGTCACTTTAAAGGTAATTCAATTTCCATTTTAATAAACTAAAATCAGATCACCTCTAAATTAATGAACATAAAATTTTAATTAATCTCTAACAATAATTCTTTCAAAAATAAACCCATAGGGTCCAAGTATATATATTTTATTTTTTATATTGGTACAGGGGTCGTAAAATGATTGAAGGTAAGTAATAGAAAAATTTATAAGATTATGATTCATATAATAAAAATTATATTGGTATTTTAGATTTATATTTATTTCATTTTTAATGGAATTATAATAAAAAGTTAAATATTTATCCATTAGTTATATCTAATTTTAATAAATATATTTTAAAATAATCTATTATAATAATTATAAGAATCTATTTTTCTTGAACTTCTATCTTCTCATAATAGTCAATAATAATGGTGTCAAAGGAATGTGGCATAATAAGTTGAAAAGGATTCTAGGGGATGCGGCACGAGGCATGAACCACTTGAAAGTAAGGCGCATCCCCTGAAATAAAAAAACATTCACAGTTTTCAGTAATATCTTATATTTTAAAAAACATAAATTTAATCAAAATAATACAAATTAAAGCACATAGTGATGGTTTTTGTGTTATGTTGTGTAGTTTTTGGTACTGAGTAATTTTTTTGAGTGAATTTTTTTTATTACTTTATTGATTGTATTTTTAATGATGTTGATATCCCACCGATATTTAATGCTACTGACAATAGTCCCCAATTTACACCCTTATTCCCACCCATGCCCCTTATAGCCCCAATTTACACCCATATCCCCTACAACCCAATTCCCACCCCTGGATTTACACCCCAATAGCCTCAAAGACCTTATATACACCCCATATTCCATGTATCCCAAATTTATACCCCTTTGTAGCCTCGATTTCCACTCCCCCCTATGTACACCACTTCTGCAAAAACTTTCCCCATTTTGTAAGGGTCGTGCATTTATGATGCATGGAGCTTTATCACCTCCTATAATAGCACATGAGGAGCATTCCTTTTGGTTTGAATTAGTGATATTGCAGTGCCTCACTAGTGTTGAGGCACTCCAGGTGCGCCTCAAAACGCCTCTCACAAAGGCGCCTACCTCAGTGTTTCATTGACCACATTAGTAAGAAAAAATTTGTGTGTAATAAATAGGGAATAAAATCTAGAATTATCCTACTAATTGTTTTGGGGAAATAAGTAATGAATAGAGAGGTGGATAAGTCAATGATACATTTTGTAATGAGAAAATAGAAGTCATAATTATGTAATAAATTTCAATAAATGAACTAATTGATGAATGTTAAAAATTTATGATTAATATAATATTATAAGAAATAAAACAGTACTTGTAGATTTGCATAAATGATTGAAAATGATTATTTCTCATCTCATAAAAAATAGTGTTGTGCTGGGAAAGTCTAATTTTTTCATTTAATGTGATATTTTATTTAACATACCAATGAGAATGAAAATAAAAAAGATAAATTATGTAATTATGTAATAATTGGATTTGGAACTTGAAAATGTAAATAATCTTTTAAAGTGGAAGATATGGGAAGGAAAATAGAAATTGAGATAAATATTATCGTACCAAACATGATACTAAAATTTTTAAGTACACTAGGTCCAACACCTAGAGGTTTGGGGATGAATCATGGTATTAAAGATTAAAATTTATTCCCATTCAGATCTTGTTTCATCATTAAACAAAACACTCTTATTCTCTTTCCCATTATCAAGTATGAATAGAATTTAAATCATGCATGATACACAATAATATTTACTTTGTTCACCCTCACTGTGATACATCCAAGGATCATAAAATAGCAGTGTGTTGATGTACAAAATTTGTTGAGGCTCACTACCTACAATGTGTAAACTTTTCATACTAGGCCTTATATTCCCATGATCTCTGCCTTTATAGGATTTAAGGTTCACTCACTACATTCGCAAGGGTCACTCCCAATGCCTCTTTATCTGGATCAATTTTTATGGAAAGGGTCACCCTATTCTTCGTCCTTCTCACACTACTCTTGGAAAGGAATCCACTCACAATTTATATAATTGTAGGTCGAAAATAGATTATGGACATATATGTCCCTTCATTTTCATTAATTCATGCATCCTCAACTGTAAGTAGATGCTCTATTGAAGTCCATTTTTCACCCGTAGATGAAGTACACCTTTCTACATACTATTAGGTGACAGAAAATACTTTATGAAACTGATTTGAGGAATTCAAAAGATTCCTTTCATGTTCCACAAACCACCAACTCCTCTCACGTAATGTGCAGTAGGTTTTCTATGTGAAACGCCTCCACTATGTACTGATGCTACTTTGGTGAAATGTTTCTCCTCCTCTGCCAGCCTCTCCCAAGGACTAAGTTCACCTACACTATCGCACACCACCTCCATATAGTGACTCTATGATCCTCCTCTATAAACCACTTCCACAAACCACCTAGTTACGTGTACCACTCCTTCTCCACGAACCTCTTCTTCCTTTGTGGGCTACAGTGCCCCACAAAAACCTTTAATGAAATTCCTTATGCGCGAACCACTTATCCATCATAGACTCCACTGTATACCTTACCTTCTTCCTCCTCATACCACATATTCAACTTTTTTGTACAAAAATTCCTTTGCAGACTGAAAATCACCAATAAAAACTTTCACAATGTGTTCTGCAAATTGCTTCACTCTTTACAGAATTGCCTCCCACAAACTCTTTTGGACATAGCTGAATTTATTCCTAGAGAAAAAGATATTTACTAATGATAATTTATCCCTATTTAACCATGGGATATCATTATATAGACAAAGATATCTATAAAATCTTCTAATCTGAGATTTACCATTTCCTTAATTCGGTATAGCCTTAACCACATATTTCATGTCTCTCACCAACCACACGAATCCCATAAACCATTTTTCCCTGTGGTCCACATACTCTATATATTCCTACAGAGTGCATGTTATCTTCCACAGATAATCAACCATCCTATGAACCTCATATATTCTGCATACCACACACCTTAGCCTACACATCTTCACCAAAAACCATTTTTGGTTCTGCATATCATTCCTGCTATCTAGTATGTGACCGAAAACTATTTCCAGACATGTACATTGTCCATGTTTCGAGGTATGTGGTTCCATTATTTATCTGATTTTATTTGAATTTCTTCATACCATTCTATCCTTATGATGAAAACCTTCCTTTTACAAACATAAAAAACAAGATTTTGAGGGCTAGATATTTGGAAAACATTGTGAAACATCACCACCTTAAAACCATACATTCAGTAAACACCAACCATACACATTCCTGATTACCTAGCTTTGTCGAAAAACACAATCACTCCCAAAACATACCTATAGGACACATTGAGGGATTTTTTTCCCAATAATCTCCCCCTTTGGGTTTGTTGACCACTCATCTTATAACAATTCTTCAAATTTTAATACATCATTAAGGATTCTTACATCACCCACCAGCATTCATTTCTATAAATTAAGATAGCGATCAATGATTTACTCAACACACACTCTAAGTCTATGTGTTCCATGATCGATATGAGAAACATGAGTAGTTTGAATATTATATTTGATTTCCATATGACATTTCCTTGATTGATGAACTGTATTTTATTCATATATATAGCACTTAAATTATCACAATGGATTCCAATCAGAGACTTCACTTCAACCCCCATGTCATCAAGATGCTACTTCATCCACAGTAACTATGGGTATGCTTGATAAGTCACAATGTACTTGGCTTCTGCAGTTCATAATGAACTGGACTATTTTTACATTCACAACCAAGAAATACATAATCCACCATGATTGAAATAAACTTTAGATGTTGATTTCCTATCATCTACTAATCTGGACCAATCTACTTCTGTATATCCCAATAATTCTATCTTAGATTTGTCATGATACATTAAACTAAAATCCATTGTTCCCTTGATATACCAAAGTATTATTTTCAATGAAATCATGTGGATATCCTTTGGATTTCTTTAATATATCACTGCTTGGCATGTGGAAAATTCAAAAAAATGCCCTTTCACTGTCTGATACAATAGAATTCAAATGCTTTTTCTGTATTTTGTGATATTAATGACCTTACCTTCATCATCCCATGACAGTTTAAACTAGGTAGCAACCAGTGTATTCAACTATTTGGAATTATCCATTCCAAACCATCCCAAGACTTACTTGGAATATTTATATTGAGAAATGAATGTGTAATTCATTCCTTTTATTAACTATAAACCATGGAAAAATGTTAGTTCACCAATAATTAACTTTTTAAAATCACTTTTAATGAATTTTGAAAACTATCTGCATTGTACTTCATCTGATCCACCAAAGATTATGTCCTCAACATAAACCAACACCATCATCCTTTGACTACTTCCATTGTTAAAATAGAGATTCTAATCAACTTCACCATGCTGGAAGCTGAGGTTCTTCAAAAATTGGTTGAGCCTTGAATACCATTCTCTTGGCGAATTCTTAAAACCATATAAATCTTTCATCAGATTGAAAAATTCTATTTTCATATTCATAAATGAACAAAACATATGGTTTCTCCAAGTAGACTTCTTCTTCCAGAACTCTATTTAGAGATTCCCACTTGATATTCATCTAGAATACCTTGATAATTATTCTCACTACTATGTCCATGGATAATCTACTTGTCTCCAACCTTACTACAGGTTAAAATTTCTCATAAACATCAATAACCTCTATCTGGGAGTCCCCTTGGCACCCAATTCATTATTTGTTTCAAATCAAAACACCATATTTATTCATTTTACTGTGAAAGACCCATTTTATCCCGATCAAATTATTGTCTACTAGTCTCTAAAAAATCTCCAATGTTTGATTATTTTCAATTTGGTCAATCGCTTCATTCATATCTTGAACCCAATTTGCATCACTGGCTGCTTCATAAAAACATTTAGGTTCCACCTGTTATAAATATTATGTTTTTGTAGAGTATTTATTATCCTTTTCTACACTGGTGTTTTATGATCATCATTTATGTTATTCTTGTGAATTCCAGCTCTTCTCGTTCGTCTCTGGGTAGACACTGATTTTTTCTCATCATCTGAGCCTTATTCTGAATCAACCTCTAGAGCTGGAGCATCTCTTAACATACTCATCTCTTCATAACTATCCTCCTAATTCTGATCATGTATTTTCTGAAGATTCTATTCATTATCTACTATAGTCATATCAGGACTTTCAAAAATATTTCCTAGCAGTTTATTGAAGCATTTTTATGATTTTATTTCTTTGAGTTTCCAAGAAATATCCCTTTATTCCCATTGGATTCAAACTTCTCATCTTTATACATATTGAGAATGAAAAATTTACTTCTGAAAACTCTACATTACTTCAATGATGGTTTTTTCCATACCATTAATCATATATAGTCTTGTCTTATTTTATACAACGTAATGATCTATTTGATCTATAGAATGTTATCATCACTACTTATTTCTAAAATTTATCCAGAAGGTCTTTCTCAATGTGTACTTTCCTAGCCATGTTGTTTACAATGCAATTTCTTCTCTCAACTAATACATTCTACTATGGATTTATTGCCTCTAAAACATGATGCCTTATCCCATGTTTCATTAGATAATCCTCTACTTGGATGTTTGTGAACTATGTTCTATTATGTGTTCGTATCGGCCAGATTTTATGATCATGAATCTTGTCAGATTCCCTTCGATATCTTGTAATGAAACCGAACACTTAAGATGTTTGGGTTATTATTGAAACCCATTTAATTCTACTATAATCATAAATTAAGAGAAAATTATATCTTCCCCCATCAGAGGCCCTTAAAAAATTGGCCCAAACACATCAATATGCATGGACTCAAGAAATCTTGTTGATGTTTTATCCTCTAACTTATATGTATTTCGAAGGATCTTCCCTTATTTTTATACATCACATGTATGAGTACATTCACATGAAAATCTAGTGATATTTCTGACAATATTATAATTCACCAAATCTTCGAAGGGCATTTGAGTTATGTGGCCAAGATGGTTGATCCATAACTTGTTTCTTTCATCCTTGGACAGAAAGAACATATATTATTATCTAATCATGAGGTAGAGATTCCCTTTTTCACACTTTACTTTCAACACAACATCACCATACTTTGACTTGATGATACATAATTTCATGGAAAAGCTTATGGCATTCCATGAGTCACACAATTGACTGACGCTGTGAATTTTGTGATTAATCCCTTCAACAACCATGACTTCTTCTAATCTCATATCTTTTCCTACAAACGTGGAATTTCATGTACCAATAATTTTCATGACCTCATAATTACAAAACATTATGATACCTTATTTATAATACCCAATTCCAGTCACTAGATCCTTATTCCCCCACATCTGGGAAGTGCTTCCATTTTCAATGTTCCATATCTCAGTGCGATCTGATGCCTTAAATATAATTTATAAAACCATTTCCTGCTCAGCCCTATTATTTTTGACCCATGTCTTTGACTTCATACCTGATATAGAATGATAATATTGATTCTCCCTGGTATATGATGGACCATTTTCAACTTATAGAGTTGCAAATCGATTTTTAATTTTATGATATCTTGATGATACATTTGGATAATTATTTTGAACAAATTAAGCCTTCCTCGATAGATTCCTATGTATTGTTGATTCACAATATCTTTCCATATGTTCAAGTGCATTACACCTGAAACAAAGACCATCAAATGATGACCAATAATATTGGTCTCTGTACTACCACCTTAATTGGACTTGTTCCCTTTTCTACCTATTTTCTATGGAAAAATCATTTTGATAGTGTCCCATATTACCACAACAATAGAATCTCATGTGAGGTACATTCCGATGTTGAAATGATGCACCACTAGTTGTAACTTGGGTTCCATTAATCTTCTAATTTTGATTTTTAGCCAAATAAATCTTCAATCTTGGAGTGGGTGCTTGTTGTATGAGTTGAACTTTAACTACTTCGTATTTTACATCACGCCCCGTACTATCCTTATCATTCAGAGTTGATTGTTGATTCTATTATACTCGACCACTGTGCCCAAATTTCAGCTTCTCTATTTCTTGTATGATCGTCTTCCCTGATGTCAATTCGAGAGTTAATAGTATCTCTTGATATTTAACTTTATTTCATAGATGTATGACTTCCTCTTCTAGTTCTTCAATATTTTTGATTTGAACATTTCTAGTTTTAGTCAAACTATTGATTTCTATTTTCTGTTCTTCAATTTTGAGTTTGTACTCAACCACCTTTTCTGAGCATTCTAGAATTGAAGACCCCGACTTTTCAATTTATATATTCATCATAGAATTCTCTTCTACTTGTTATTACATATAGTTTTTTTCATCATGAACAACTTTGTTATATTTCTTTTTTCTCTCTCAAAATATCCATCTATTCAATGGAATATTCTAAGTCATCCTAAAGAAAAAATCTTCCTTCAATTTATCCTTCTTAATTGTCACTTTCTTCTCTTGTTAAAGAGTTTTCAAAAAAATACCACCAAATATTATACTTTATGATCTTTATAGTCCTCCAACACTTCGTCCTTATATTCTTCTTAACATTAATCTTATTTTGAAACTATATTATTCTTTTTGAAACACTTTATCTTAGTACTTATCCTTCCTTAAAAATTTTATAAATGCTTATTTTGGGGAATTTAATTATTTTTTTCATTGTCATCATCAAACTTCTGAAGACATTTTACTATAAAATTTTTAATATTTCCACATCAAAAGCATGAAAATAGAATTTTACCTTTGAACTTCCCTTTTCCCCTTTATAGATTGGAAGAGAGAAATGAAACGATCTCATCCAAATTTTCCTTCTCATGACTATTTTCAATAGAGAGATTCTTGATGTCCTTGAATGAAACTTCTTTGGACTTCCCCTTTTCAAATACATCATTATCATCATTTATCATTTCAATTTTTATAAGGTTATTATGTAGGTTATTCAATGTTAACTCTTTGAGTTCTTTTCCTTCCAATAATAAAACTTTCAGATTTAACCATGGTGGATGTTTCCTCAAGATACGTTTCACAATCATTATATCATCAATGATTTCTCCAGACCCCACATATCTACTACAATAAAATTTACCCTGTCGAACAATGCATCAATAGTATCATTGGGATTCATTCTGAGATCATTATACTTGTTCCACAAAACCTACATCTTTGATTCTTAGACTTTTGTTTCTCCCTCATAAATGTTCAAAACAATTCCCACGTATAATGTGATATTTTACATTACATTACCTTCGTATAAATTGTATTTGATATGGATCCCCCTAAACCATTTATACCTTTAGCATTGTTATCTAATTACCTTCTTTTAGTTTCTGATAAAGCACCATTATTGATGCCAGTAGATATTCCATGCATAGCTACTATTAAGATATCCATTCTTAATGATAGGAAGTAGCGCTTCATCTGATTCTTCCATATTTGAAAATTATTTCCATTGAAGATCAGAATTACATTATGATTGACCACCTCCATTTCTTTTTCTGGGGGAGAACCACTGACTTTCAACCTACCTTTGAAACCAATTTTTATGTCCACTAGGTTGAATACCCTGATAGGGGGGGGGGGGTGAATTAAGGTATGATAGATAAAAATTTCTTCCCCTTTAGATCTTGTTCCATCATTAAAGAAAACTATCTTTTCTATCGTACCCATTGAAAAGTATGAATAGAATTTAAATCATGCATGAGAGACATCAAGTATTAATTGGTTCACCCTCACTGGGATACATCCAAGGAGCATACAACTGTGTTGTGCTGATATACCAAATTCAATAAGTCTCACTACCAATAATGAGTATAATTTTTGGGTAACATCATCTATACCTAGGATCACTGCCTTTAATGATTTAGGGTCTTCTCACTACATTCCCAAGGGTCACTCCCTATGCCTCTTTCTCTGGATCCCTACCCGTGGAAAGAATCCCTATCTTCCTCTTCCTTGGATCACTACTCTTGAAATGGAATCCACTCATTTTTTATAGACGTTTAGTTCAAACAGTGTTTATGGAAATGTAGATCCCTTCATTTTCATGAATTCTTGCATCCTGAACTGTAAGCATATTCTCTATTGAAGTCCCTTTATCACCTATAGATGAAATCCACCTTTCCTCTTTCAGTTAGGTAAGCGAAAATAATTTCACAAACTAATTTGAAGATTTCTCAAGAATCCTTGAGTGTTATACGAACCGTCTTCTCCTCCTGCATACAGTGTATCATGATTTCTATGTGGAATGCCTGCTCTGTGTACCACTACTCCTTCTGTGAACTGCTTCTCCTCTGTGGTCTACCTGTCATGTGTCCTTCCTCTCCCATAGATTACCTTCACCTGTACTATCACGTACTACCTCCATGTACCTTCTCTACAATCCTTCTATGTAAACAGTTTCCATGAACCACCTACATCTATGTTCCACTCCTTCTTTATGGAGCTCTTCTTCTTTTGCTTGCTAAAGTGCCCTGCAAAAACCTTTAACAGAATTCCTTCCATGTGAACCACTTCTCGTTCATTGACTCCTCTATGCACTATAACTTCTTCTTCCACATAATGAATCTTCAACTTCGACATATGAGACTTCCATTTCGAATTGAAACTCCCCACAAAAACACTTTCAGGATCTGTTCTACGAACTACTTCACCCTTTGCGGAATCACCTCGTGCAAACTCTTTTGGACTTAATTTAATTTCATACCGAAGCACAACGATGTTTTATAATGATAATTTCAATCACATTAACCATGGTAATAGTTCTCATTATATAGGAAAATGTGTCCTAAAAATCCTCTAATCTGAGATTTATGAAATCTTTCATTCGGTACAGCCTTCACTGCGTACTGCACATATCTCACAAACCGTAAGAATCAAGAGAACCATTTTTCACTATGGTCTTCATACTCAATCCCTTACTACGCAGTTACTATTCTCTTCCTCAAACAATCAACCATCCCATGAACCTCTTTTATTACACATACCTCACACCTTATCATGTACGACTTTGTCGTGATCTCTTTTTGGTTCCGTAAACTACTCTGCATACCATTCCCGCTGCCTGGTGTGCAACCGCAAACCATTCCGGGACATGGTACACAGTTGTTGTTCTGAGGTATTTGGTTCCCTTATTTTTTCAATTTTCTTCATATTTTTTCATACCATTAACCCCTTATGATGAAAAACTTTCATTTCCAAAAACATACTCCTGATTTTGAGGCCCAAAAATTTGGAAAACATTTGGAAACTACACTACCGTAAAACCCTACATTCAAAAAACACCAACCATACTCACTCATGGTCATCAGCCTTTTTCAACAAGCACAATGACACCAAAAATATGCTGATTGGACACATTGAGGTATTTTTTACCAACAAGATTTTGTAATGTCCCAACCCTAATGACACTAATCATGTGCCTCGAGCCAGTTCACCACAAGACCTCAATTGTGCCTCCCTATAGTCTAGAGGCTTCTAACATGTAGTAAGGTCTTAAATGTGGTACAATAGGGAAACTATAACCTCATATCAGAGTAATAGAGTAGAAGCAAAACTAGATATCATCCCCAGTTGTAAATAAATAGAGTACAGAAGTAGTAAACCACTGAAATGAAAACATGCTATAATAATAAATGAAATTCTATAAAATCCTGAACTTCCATGTCATACATATAAAATTGGTCACCCACTAAGTCAACCATATATAAAAAAGTAAATAAAGGAAACTAAAATTAATGTACATGTCTCTACTACTAACTCTATTCTAGACCACATAAATGGCCTCTAAGACACTTTCAAGATTCTCCAACCTGATCATAATAATCCACATGAGAGGCTTCACTCGATCAAGAAACCCTAGGCCTCATCCCTGTCCATCAAGAAATCTGTTGTCAACCTAAAAATTTTACATAAGGTCTGCACACACACCAAGGTGAACATATAGTGGTGATAAAAAATATCATAAGGCCACCATAATGAGGAACCTATAATATACATCCATTAGTTCATGCTCAAGCAATATTCTAAACATAACTATGATAGAACTGGAAGGTAAATGGATGTAAATATCATAATAAAGTCTATAACCAATCCTCGAGTATGTAATCCCTATTTTTTGGACACCACACTATCTTATAAGTGTGTATATATGCATTGACATATATATATATATATGTGTGTGTGTGTGTGTGTGTTCTAATATACATACTTATATAAGAAATGCATAAAAATGAATGAATCAAACCATAATATTTATTTGGAACCATGATCTGACCAATTGGACATCATGTAAAAAAATAGAATTGATCTAGATTTCATACCACTCAATCCATACAACATTAAGTTTCTCTTTGGTTCTATAATCCCAATAAAAAATAAATGTTTCATCCAATTTCAGAACTGTCTCTGAGATAGTTATGTTAGCATAGGGGGATACCTGTGCTAGCAATGGGTTCACCAATACTCGATTCCAATTACTATAAGAATGTATGTCATATAATGATGGATGATCCTATACATTTTCACTAAGTTGGACATCATTTCACTCAGGAAATGTTAATCTATTCTGATGTTTGAATCCAAATTATTGATCCATAGGAAGTACTAACATTATGACTTGAATGATTTATAAGGGGATGAATCTTAGGTAGTATATATAATAAATTCTCTCTATATTCATTCACATACTCGGAATCCATTCATATAAACATATCCCAATCCCAACCCCAAGAAATACTTCTATGAGATATAACAGTTAGGGTGCATCAACCTGATCCCAAGGAGAACCCTCAGAATCACTTGAGGAGATCATAATCATCAATAGAGTATATAAAATGATCTATCCTTTGATTACATCGTAAAAATTCCTAGAATGGGAATCCAAGAATCACTCAAGTCATATAATAAACCACCTGGCCTACGATTCCATCCAAGGAATTCCTACAATGGTAATATGAGTATCACACAAGGTGTTCAATAAACTATCTTGCCTATGAGTCCATCCTAGGAATTCCTATAATGGTAATCCATGGATCACTCAAGGCGTACAATAAATCATCTAGATTAGGAGTACATCCAAGGTATTACAAAAACAAGCATTCAAGTATCACTCAAGGAACACAATGTAAGTCGGATCTAAGGAGTAGAAATGTCCAAGGAATCCCCTTCGGCCTGTACTGAGTGATCATGTGTGAGATCCTTATGTTCTGGATCCCAGGAGTGTAAATTTAAAAATAATACTATCATGGATGTCTCAAATGATGGATCCTAGGAAGCACACATAGGCATCCCAACAAACAACTCATCATGTCAGGCTCATTAACCAAAAACTATAAAGTACTCATGTCTACCATCAGTAACCATGTGAATTAATAAATAAAGAGTGAGGATTGTCATATTATTAAACCCACCACTAATGTTACAGCCCCATAGGCTTCCACATTTGGAATGATTACTATGCTGACACCCACTTCCATATCTACCCAAAACTGACATACTAGCTTTGGTTTGGTCAAACATCAGATCACCCAATGGGTCCCTAAAGTCAAACAATGGAGAGGCATCCACCTCAGAATCCGTTTAATGTTACATAGAAAAAGGAATCCTACATGGGATGCTCAAAGTTAGAAAGAATATAGTAGAATCCTACATGGGATCATTTTGGTCTACACATAAGATAAGGCATCCTACCCAGGATCCTCTAAGACAAAATGTAAGTAGAGTGACCCTAATCAAGATCCTTAAAAATAACTAATTTCATGGACACCTCGACCAAAAGGGCACATCTCACAAGTGATACATGCTCAAGGAAAAATCCACATAGTCACTGGTTATGGGAGATGGCTCATGGCCAATCTCAGATTGAGGTATCACCCTTAATAGAAAAAATATTAAAATGTTTGAGTAAGAACCTCTCTATTCTACAATAATCTAGAAAAACCTCCTAGGAGTCCTCAAATCTTGCTAAGGGTTTCTCCATCATGATCTGTATGGATAAATACTCATAATAGAGTCGTCATGTGTCTAATTTTGACTTATAGGTATAAAGATATGAAGAAATCCACCAAAGGGTAGCAAGGGTGGAGTACACATCTTATGTATCCTGGTACATGGCGTGTACCCTTGAGACTCCAACTAGGAACATTATATAGATGGAATTGGCGTGTAAACACCCAAGTAAACAACCTGTAGATCTTGTAAACAACATGTACCCTACATGGGTTACCTGCATGTGTACCTCACATGGACCAACCATGTATATTCCATGGTTGTGTACCTCTACATGATGTGAAACCCACATGGGGTCTGGCTGTGTACTCAACATAGCCAGGTGCCACTACACAGGCAGTATAGCCGGATACTCGACCATAAGGATAAGTCTGAGTGCACAGGGTGTATACCCCATATATGGAATGTACTTCCAAAAGTTAATATTCCCCAAATACTAATAATAGACTGCTCATGTTCTCTAAACCACACAATGTGTACATGGGTTTTCTAGAATGGAAACCCCACAAAACGCCCTGAAACCCCCATTTTCACCACAGAAACTACAAATCAATCCACTAGGGGTACTATTTAGTTATAAAAACGCATTAAAACATGAAAATAAAAAATCTAAGGGGATTTATGATAAAAATTTAAAACATTCTACCTTTGCGAAGAATCTGCTGAAGCTTCTCCCATTTCGGTGATCCACGATTGTCACACGAAGGTCCAGATCCAGCCAAGATCCATAGTAGTACCTCTCTTCCACTCCCCCTATTTCTATCTCTACCCCTACATATCCAATATATATTGTGGTTAAGGAACCCACAGAGGGGAATACATGAGAATCCATTGGAGAAATGAAAAAAAAAGAAAAAGGGAAAAGAAAGGGAAGAAAATGAAAAGAAAAAACAAATAGGGGCCCAAACCGGTCCCAGCGTCGAACCTGAGTTTATGACTTTCCTAGGAAAAATCCCCCTTATGGACTCAATAATAGAGATGAAATATTGATCTATAAATCCATTCAAAATATATGGCATAATGAACTTGTGTGAATAAGTTAATATTTAATTAATTAAAAATTATTTATTAATTTTTAATTATTCTGCTAAATTTCGAACATCTTGAAATTACATCAAACTCTTATCTTAGGGTAAAACCAATATTTTGAGACCAACAGAGTGGTCAAAAAATTATTTGATATCATCTTTGAAGGAAAATTACCATTTTATCCCTTATAAGTATTCAAAAGAAAAAATTCAAATTTCTACTCAAAATTCCAGTCTGATAAAAGCATGATCCTTACAATCTCCCAAACACAAAATTTATCATCACATAAAATCCTCGGTAGAAATATGCATCCATGCTCTCTATGTGAGCATCTTCATAACTATGCTATCTTAATTATCAAATAAGTAGTATCATAAAATCAAAAAATTTCTCCTACATGGAATACATTTCACTTTGATTTATTTGGTACTCCCCACCATAGGAATACTATTATCATCATCTCAAAACCCAATAAAAATATCAACGGCTCGTGGAGAATTCCAAATTTCAATTGAAAACAAGGTTCATCTCCCCAAAATGGCCAATGGTGTGTTCCCCACCATATGGATTATCTTATACCACTCCTTGAGTGGAACCTAAAAAGGATTATTTATCAAACCAGGAAGGATATTTAATAAGAAAAGAATCTCAACATAGAGATGATGATCTCTCGGCATACTCAGGATGATATCAAGATAAAGTATGATCATCACTAACTAGTAGTGTACTAATATTCCATAAAAGGGTGTGTATGTATGCCTCTGATCCATGATCACATCAAAACACACTATACTTTCCTTTAACCGAGGCTACCACAACATTTCCCAACAATTCATGTCTAGGACCAAATATGGGTCAATCATCTCACGAAACATGAACCATTTATAATGTCTCATGTACCATAAAGGGATATTTGTATCTCAACCAAAACTCATGGGAGACCATGCCCATAAAAATTCACTGAGAACATCGATTCTTAGCTCTCAACCATCCACTCACGGATTTACAACTTAAACAGTACCAAATGAAACAAGAATGTACCTTGATCAACCGACTCATACTCTAGTGGGTCATCTACTACTAAAATCAAGCTAACCATTCTACATGGAATGTTAGTCAAAACATGGAATAAGATCCCTTGGGACCCCTCTAAAAAATTGAGAACCTCAACTGTGTTGTGGAGGAACCATAAGTTTGAGGAAGTAACTTTGGAACCAGAAGAGGCAATGAAGGAGCAGTACCCTCACCTGTTTCTGTAAAGTGAAAATTTGGTGGCGAAATTTCTTAAGGGGGGAAGAATGTAACGACCGAAAATTTTTCTATGGAAATTCTTTTCTTATAAATATGTCATAAAATAACATGAAAACACAAAATAATGAACTACTAACTGATAAGTGGCCTTTAATCATAAGTTTGTCACTCATATGTTTGGAATTTTGAAAATCTGACAAACACGGTTGTGTTCAAGATTATTTTTGGAGTCTAATGAAACAAATATAATTTTTGGTGAATAGTAACATACCCTTAGGAATAGTAACATACCCTTATGAATACTAATATGACCCTTATGAATAGTAAATCATCAAACATAAGAGTAAAATTACCTATGAATAATAAAATAAAATTTAGACATCTTAGAAAGTGACAATTTGACCTTAGTAAACGTTTTGGAATTTTGTAAGTCATAGATAATTAATTATAATTAAATAATTAATTTAAAAGAATATTTATATCCCCAAAATGTATTCATAAATTATTGAATAAATGTATTATAGTTTTTAGATAAATTTATAAGATCCCCCGTAATTTTTGAAAGTACTATAAAATCAGTTTTAATCTCAAAAACTGTTTTTTTGAGTAAATTATGATTTTTATTAAATGTTCAATTAATAATATTTAGAAAATCATTTTTGATAAATGGAATTCATTTTGGTATTCTACATGTTTAAAAATGGTTGGGGTAAAGTTTTGGGATTTTTCTGAGATTCTTGAATTTTTGATGAATAGCGAAATACCGTAATTTACAAAATAAGATAAATAAGCTAATTATAGGGTCATGTGTGATGTTTTGCTGATGTAAGCACACTTGGTTCGGTATTACATTATAAAATTACTATTCTTGGTCATTAAAGACTCACTATTCCTTTTCTTGTGAGGAAATAATAAACTAATGAATTTTATATTATGGAAACCCCTCTCCCCTCCACTATAAAAGCCACCCTTCACACCCTCATTTCCTCACACTTCTCAAGCTCCAATCCTTCTCCAAACTCTTCCCAAAAACCTTCCCTATCCCCTCCCCCACGTCCAAGATATTCTGTTATCATCAAAAGACCAAGCTTAGGACCTTAAGGAGGTTCTCAAGATAATAATTCAATATGTAATTTCCTTCCCTCTTCTCTATTAATTTCCTTTCAAGTTCAAGTTCATTTCTTGATCTCTCCCGACCTATATTCATCCTGATTGTATTATAACTTCCGTATAATACACATACTGTAATTTTATGATTCTAATGGGATATTATATAATCAAACCCCCTTTCCCTCTTCCTTTTATTTTATTAAATAGAATGTTGTTCATGAGGTGTTAATTTATCACCTTCAAGAATGACATGCTTTCTTCATCCATTTCTACCTTCAAATATGGTAATGAAACCATTTTTATGTTTGAAAAATAATATTATATATGTATTATGTTCTATTTAAAGTTATGGAAATAATCTATGGCCATATTACTAAGTGATAAGTTAAAAAAAGTTCATTGTGATCCAAAAAGCTCCCAAATTTACCCAAATAACCATCATTTAATTCTTATCTAATGATTCACCCACATGGATCTAGTATAATTCATTATAATATCATTATAACTCCTTAAATATCATGAATTACATGTAATATCATTTCTGTATGTTTACCCATGTTCTACCCGAACTTCAATTTTTGAATACAAGTGAACAACCCAAGAAAAACCATAAAAAACAAACATCCCTGAACAATGATTTTAAAATATATAAGTCATAAAAAGGAACATAATATGACATAATGAAACCATAATAAACCCTATTAATTTACACAGGGTTCTTTATTTCTAATTAATGAATATAATTTCATTATACAATACATTAAAGAGATGGAATCATTCAGGTACAAGGTAAGGGGAAATTCTCAAACCCAACTTTCATCCTTTGGGTTCTACGTCTTTCACTCCATTTTTGATATGGTCACTCATTAAATATCATTTTTCCATCATTTTCTAGGATATACATGTTTTCTAATAAATTTTATGTCAATCCAAATGTTTTCCGAAATAACTCTTCACTTAAGAACTCAACTTTTACCTCTCATTCAAGGTTGATGGTTCCTGTATCATGTATGTTATTCCCTCTTTCTTTTGGGAACCCAAAGTTTATGAATGTGTTATTATGAGATGAAAACCATTATATTTCATGGGTTGGTTATGTTCATTTATTTTATATGTTCATTGTGACATGAATGAAAAATGATAATGTTATGCTGTGACGGGTGCGCCCGGAATTATATAGCGCAATATGAAATTTTAAATGTGACGGGAGCACCCGTAATTATATAGCACTTCAATGAATTGGGTAAAGTGATGAATCTCATGAGTAAATGTTAAATGATGTTTGAAAAATATTCTAGATTTGTTCACAAGTATGTGTGGTAGTTAAACACTAAGACATGATGTTTCATTTTTATGCTTTGCCACATTTCAAGTCTTTTATTTATGCTCCTCTCATGTTCATGATCTTTTGCCTATGGTATGATTATGCTCACCCCATGATATATTATTCTTATCTATCCTCTTACTAGTCTTATATCTAACCTCTTTTTATGTATATCCTCAGGTGTCTACATGTACTAAGGATAGGACAAGTGCCAATAAGAAGCTAGAGAAGTAGAAAAGTAAATGAATGTTTATGCTAGATATTGTATTTGTTATGTATGGTCCTAGTTCTGCAACGACACTAAGCCTTTGGATCATATTTGTGTAATAAAATTATGTTTTTATCTTTTAAATGATGTATTAGTAATGAAAGAAAAGTCTGGGTCTCTATAGTTGGTATCAGAGGCAAGGTTTAGTTAATTTGGGAATTAGGATTAGGAACCCCAGAGAAAACCTCTAGTATGAGATTAAGTACAAATATGCCCACAAGAATATTTACCTAGGAAGACCATATGTTATTTATTTGGTATAATTGTCTAAATGAATAAGTTATTCATGAATTGTTTAGTTAGGTTTTGTTCTATCCTTTCTATTTTAGAAAATGGTTGGAACCAGGAGAAATCCGGCCGACAACTCATGCAGGGGCCAATGCAACGATTGCTCGAACAAAATCCCCAATGATTTGGGAGGTGGAGTTCAAGACTTCATGGTGATGATTACCCAATTATCTCAGGTTATGAATAATAACCATAATAATGGGGAACGTCCTCCTTCACCGAAGAGGGAGAAACTAGTTATTGAATGTTTTATGCGGCAACGACCGTCAATGTTTTGTGGATCTTCTGATCCACTAGTTGCAGAACAGTGGGTCAGCTCCATGGAGAAGATATTTTCTGTTCTTCACTGTTCTGAGATGGAGAATGTGACTCTAGCCGTCTATCGTCTAGATGGAAAAGCTGATAAATGGAGTGATTTGATTAAGAACACCAATCCGAGGGAGGAAATTGAATAGATGGAATGGGAAGACATTAAGATAATGCTTCTTAATAAAAATTTCCAATGAATTCTTCACACAAAGATGGAGAGAGAATTCATAGAGCTCAAGAAAAAATAAGGATAATCTGTCACAACCTATGAAGTGAATTTCACAAGGATTTCAAGGTATGATTCGGGTTTTGTTATCCACAATGATAGAAAAATTGATATATTCTTTAGTGGATTAAAACCACACCTTCGAAAGGATATTGCAATTCAAGACTTTGGGAGTTATTATGAAGTTGTTCAATGTGCCCTCAAAGTGGAAATGGAGTTTGGGGAATGGTCCCATGGTTATGGGGATATGAGACGAAAGATGGAGTTTCAAGACGGTGGATCAAGTGACAAAGGTGGGAAGAAAAATCAATGACCCACATGCCAAAAATGTGGGAAGATGCACCGTGGGAAGTACCTCAAAGGGACGGGGTAATGCTTCTAGTGTGGGAAAGAAGTACACCATGCTCAATAGTGTCAAAAAGACATGAAAAGAAACGAGAATTTAGCCGATGAAAGTAGAGAACCACTCATGGTTCAATTCTACAACTGTAAGGAGCTAGAGCACTATACAAACCAGTGCACTAAACCTCAAGTTCTTGAGGGTAATCAGTGTCAACAGCCACCAAAGCCCAAGAAAAAAGGGAAGGCTTATGCCATCACTACTGTGGAGGTAGAGCATGATAATGAAGACGTACAAGGTACACATCCTATTCATTAAATAATGGAAAAAGTATTATTTGATTCTGGTTCTACGCATTCTTTTATATCTTGCAAGATTTCTAGAACTTTAGAATCAAATCCCCGAAAACTTGAAGTAGAGATATCAATAAAAACACCAAGTGGTGCAATCATTGTAATCCAAGTGTTTGAATCTTCTCCTGTTGCCGTATGTGGGAAGATTCTTTCGGAAAATCATGTAACACATCCCTTTGTGGAATTCGACGCTATAATGGGAATGGATTGGTTCTCGTTATATAGAGCACATATCAACTGTTGGGAAAAGGAAATATCTTTTCATATTCTTAACCATCCCATTGTTCTTAACAAATTCAAGGAAGATCATGAATCTCCTTTGAAAAATACTTCAATGGTGTGTGTGTGGATTCCATATGAAGAAGCATACCTCTCCCAAATGGTTGAGTCGATGGAATGTTCCAACCATGGTGAAATTCCAATATTGAGGGAATATGGTGATGTATTTCACAAAGAGATACCCGGAAATCCCCTGGATTGTGAGGTAGAGTTCTCAATTGAACTCATACCCAGAGCTACTCCTATCTCAATGTGCCCCTATAGGATGGCTCCTATCGAACTGGAGGAGTTAAAAAAGCTGATGCAAGAGCATCTGGACAAAGGGTTCATACACCCTAGTGCATCACCTTGGGGTGTGCCAGTGCTCTTTGTGAAGAAGAAGGATGGATCCATGTGGCTATGTATCGATTATCGAGAACTCAACAAGATCACCATAAAGAACAAGTATCCTGTCCCAAAGATCGATGACTTGTTCGACCAGTTAAGAGGAGCTCAATACTTCTCAAATGTGGATCTTCATTCTGGATATCATCAGGTAAATTTGAAGAAGGATGATATTTAGAAGACAGCCTTTCGTACATGGTATTGGCACTATGAGTTTTTTGTGATGCCCTTTGGACTTAATAATGCCCCTTAAATCTTCATGGATTTGATGAATAGAGTATTTAGACATTACCTCGACAAATTTGTGGTAGTGTTTATCGACGATATTCTCATATACTCCAAGAGAAAGGAGGAACATGAAGAACATCTATGACTTGTGTTGGCAACATTAAGAACGGAGAAGTTGTACGCCAAGTTTATCAAGTGTGACTTTTGGATGAGTCAAGTCACATTCTTGGGACATGTGATCACAAATGAGGGAATTTTTGGGGATCCTTCAAAGACAAAGGCGATTGAGGAATGGCCCAGGCCCTCTAGTGTCACATAAATCCATAGTTTTCTTGGATTAGATGGGTACTACCGATATTTTGTGAGAAACTTCTCACGATTGTCAAGACTGCTAACTAAGTTAACAAGGAAAGGGATAAAGTATGTCTGGATGAATGAATGTGAGGGAAACATCACGGAGCTAAAGAGAAGTTTGATCATTGCACCTGTACTCACACTACCGAAAAGTTGAGAATGTTTTGTTGTATACAGTGATGCTTCAAAGAATGTCTTGGGTTGTGTACTCATGCAAAATGATAATGTGATAGCTTACACCTCACGACAGTTGAAGATCCATGAGCAGAACTACCCGACGAATGGTCTAGAGCTGGAAGCCGTGATTTTTGCCTTGAAAAATCGGTAACACAAACTTTATGGCGAGAAGTGTGACATATACACCGACCACAAGAGCCTAAAGTATATATTCACATAAAAGGAGATCAACATGCATAAAAGGAGATGGTTAGAGCTAATCAAGTATTATGATTTCTCTATCACTATCATCCTAGAAAGGCGAATAAGGTAGCTGATGCTCTAAGCAGAAATGAACCTGCTACTCTATCGATGCTGCCGATTGAGAAAGACCATATCTTCATGGATATGAAAAGAATGGATTTTGAAATCTTAAGGGTAGGGGATACATCCTACCTTGCCCAAATGATTGTGCAACCATCAATCCAGAAGAAGATTAAGGAAGAAAAAAGGGATGATGTGGAGATACAGAAGAGGGTGAATGTAGTAAAGGAAGGGAAGCTGCAAGAGTTCCAAAACGACGATGATGGTGTGATTCGGTTTGGAACACAGCTTTGTGTCCCTTCATCACCCGGGATAAAGAAGGAGCTATTGGATAATGCACATAGCTCAAATATCCCTATCCATCTTGGGAGTAACAAGATGTATCGTGATCTCCGAGAACACTTCTGGTGGGATAACATGAAGAAAGAGATTGCGGGATATATATCAAGGTACTTGGTATGTTAGTGATTTAAAGGTGAGTGACAAAATTCCAAAGGTATGATGCAGCCATTGCCTATACCCATGTGGAAATGGGAAAATGTTACTATGGACTTTTTCATAGGTCTCACGAAGACGTAAAAGGGAAATAATGCAATATGGGTTGTGGTTGACCAACTCACCAAGACTGCCCATTTTATCGCTATTCAGGAAGACCTCTCGCTTGATAAAAATGAAAAGATATATGTGAAGGAAGTGGTGAGACTGCACGATGTTCCACTCTCAATTGTCTCTGATCGTGATCCAAGGTTCACATCTAAATTCTAGAGGAGCCTTCAACATGCTTTGAGTACTGAATTAAATTTCAGCACTGCCTATCACCCCCAAACCGATGGCCAGTCTAAAAGGACTATTCAGATGCCTGAAGGTATGCTAAGAGCCTTCTCTATTGAATTCAAAGGTGGTTGGGATCAGCATCTCCCCTTGGTTCAGTTCTCATACAATAATAGCCTCCACTCAAGTATTCAGATGGCTTCATATGAAGCTTTGTTTGGAAAGCAATGTAGAACTCCAACCTATTGGGATGAAGTTGGAGAAAGAAAGCTACTTGGACCCGATCTTGTTCAAGAGATGACAGAGAAGGTTCAAGTCATCCAAAAACCCATCAAAGCTGCACAAAGTCTGAAAAAGAGCTTATCTAACAACCATTGAAGGGACTTGGAGTTCGGCGTTGGAGATAAAGCCTTCCTTCAAATATTACCATGGATGAGAGTCATGCGATTCGGGAATAAAGGGAAGCTAAGCCCAAGGTATATTGGCCCTTTTGAGATCCTTGACCGCATATGAGTCGTGGAATATCGTATTGCACTTCCACCGAATATGTCTCAAGTTCATGATGTGTTTTATGTATCACTATTGAGGAAGTACATACTAGACCCCTCACATGTACTAAACTCAGAGGTGGTGTAGTTGAAATATGATCTCTCCTATGGGGAGCCACTAGTAAAGATCCTGGATTGGGGAGATAAGGCTCTACGCAACAGGACAACCGGTCTTTTCAAAGTGTTGTGGAGGAACCAAAAGTTTAAGGAAGCAACTTGGGAACCAGAAGAGGCAATGAAGGAGAAGTACCCTCACCTGGTTGTGTAAAGTGAAATTGTGGGGGTGAAATTTCATAAGGGCTGAAGAATGTAACGACCCAATGTTTTTAAATGGAAATTCCCTTCTTATAAATATGTCATAAAAAACATGAAAACACAAAATAATGAACTACTAAGTGATAAGTGACCTTTAAACATAATTTTGTTACTCCTATGTTTGGAATTTTGAAAATCTGACATACACGGTTGTGTTCAAGATGATTTTTGGAGTCTAATGAAACTAAAATAATTTTTTGTGAATAGTAATGTACCCTTAGGAATAGTAACATACTTTTATGAATAGTAATATTACCCTTATGAATATTAAATCATCCAACATAAGAGTAACATTACCTATGAATTATAAAATAAAATTTAGACATCTTAGAAAGTGACAATTTGACCTTAGTTAACGTTTTGGTATTTTGTAAGTCATAAATAATTAATTATAATTAATTAATTAATTTAAAAGAATATTTATTTTCCTAAAATTTATTCATAAATTATTGACTCAATGCCTTATAGTTTTTAGATAAATTTATAAGACCCTACGTAATTTTTGAAAGCACTATAAAATCAGTTTTAATCTTAAAAACTGTTATTTTGAGTAAATTATGATTTTAAATAAATATTTTATTAAAAATATTTAGAAAATTATTATTAAAAATGGACTTCATTTTTGGATTCTACACATTGTAAAATGGTTGGGGTAAATTTTTGGGATTTTTCTGAGATACTTGAATTTTTGATGAATAGTGAAATACTGTAATTTACATAATAAGCTAAATAAGCTAATTATAGGGTCATGTGTGATGTTCTGATGATGTAAGACCACTTGGTTCGGGATTACATTATAAAATTTCTATTCTTGGTCGTTCAATACTCACTATTACTTGTATTTTGGGGAAATAATAAACTAATGAATTTTATATTAATGAAACCCCTCTCCCCTCCACTATAAAAGCCACCCTTCACACCCTCATTTCCTCACACCTCTCAATTTCCAAGGATTCACTAAACTCTACCCAAACACCTTCTTCTTCCCCTCCCCCACGTCCAAGAAATCTTTGTATCATCAAAATACCAAGATTATTCCCTTAAGGAGGTTCTCAAGAGAAGGATTCAAGAGGAAATCTCATTCCCTCTTCTCCGTTAATTTCCTTTCAAGTCCAAGTTCATTTCTTGATCTCTCCAGATGTATCTTAATCCAGATTGTATTTAAAATCCATTATTATACAAGTAATGTAATTTTATGTCTCTAATGTGATATTATATCATACAACCCTCTTTCCCTCTTCCTTTTATTTTATTAAAGAGAACGTTGTTCGTGAGGTGTTAATTTATCACCTTCAAGAACGGCATGCTTTCTTCTTCCATTTATACCTTCATATCTGGTCATTAAACAATTTTTATGGTTGAACCAGAATATGAAATATGTATTATATAATATTTAATTTTCTTTAAATAACCTATGACCATATTATTAAGTGATAAGTTAAAACAAGTTCGTTGTGATCCAAAAACCGCCCAAATTTACCCAAATAACCATCATTTAATTCATATATAATGATTCATCCACAGGGATCTAATATAATTAATTATAAGATCACTAAAACTCCTTTAATATAATTAATGAAATGTAATATCATTTCTCTATGTTTACCCATGTTCTACCCGAACTTCAATTTATGAATACAAGTGAACAACCCAAGAAAAACCATAAAAAACGAACATCCCCGAACAATGTTTTTAAACACTATAAGTCATACAAAGGAAAATAATTTGACATAAAGAAACCATAATTAACACTATTAATGTACACATGGTTCTTTAATACTAATTAATGAATATAATTTCATTATATAGGACATTAAATAGAAGGAAGCATTCGGGTACAAGGTAAGGGGAAATTCTCGAACCCAACTTTCATCCTTCAGGTTCTACCTATTTCACTCCATTTTTTATATGGTCACTACTTAAATATCATTTTTTTCATCATTTTCTGGGATATACATGTTTTCTAATTAAGTTTATGTCAATACAAATGTTTTTCGAAATAAATCTTCTCTTAAGAACTCAACTTTTACCTCCCTTTCAAGGTTGATGGTTCTTGTATCAGGTATGTTGTTCCCTCTTTATTTTGGGAACCCAAAGTTTATGAATATGTTCTTATGAGATGAAACCCATTACATTTAATGGGTTAGCTATGTTCATTTATGTTATATTTTCATTGTGTCATGCATGATAAATGATAATGTTATGATGTGACGGGTATGCCCGGAATTATATAGCTCAATATGAAATTTCAAATGTGATGGGTGCGCCCGGAATTATATATTGCTCCAATGCATTGGGTAAAGTCATGAATCTCATGAGTAAATGTAAAATTATGTGTGAAAAATATGATAGCTTGGTTCAAAAGTATGTGTGGTAGTTAACCACTAAGACATGATGATTCATTTTTATGTTTTTCCGCATTTCATGTCTTTTAATTATGGTCCTCTCATGTTCATGATCTTCTGCCTAAGTTATGATTATGCTCACCCTGTGATATATTGTTCTTATCTATCCTCTTATTGGGATTTAAGCTCACCCCTTTTGATGTAAATCCTCAGCTGGATACATGTACTAAGGATAGGTCAAGTGCCAATAAGAAACTAGAGAAGAAGAAATTAAATAAATGTTTATTCTAGATGTTGTATTTGTTATGTGTGGTCCTAGTTTTAACATGAAACTATGTCTTTAGATCATCTTTGCGTAATACTATTATGTTTTTTATCTTTAAAATGATCTAATAGTAATGTTATAAAAGGTCGGGTCACTATAAAGTGAGATAAATTTTATTACAAGAACCTGAATACTAACACTTGCTGAGAGATGACACACTTCATCCTTAACTACACATGAATATGATAAATAGGATCACATCAAACATTTATTTCCTTCCAATAGTCTAAAAAAAGATTTTATGACACTATGGTCTACTATGATTTTTAGAAACATGACTCGTGCTTCATTTCAAACAACACTCAATGAGTCACAAGATTTAGAGCTTATTAGACAGTATAACAAATTCTTTCTACATATCTTTATTTGATATTTTTTCTATTGTCTTTACCTTATAATCAATTCGTGCATACGTTTTATTTAACACACACATTTTCTCCTGTTCTTTATCAGGAATATACATGATATCTTCATAAACTCTATTTACTCTTGTTTTCCCATGGTGTTGTAGAAGGGGAAACTATATGGCTTGTATTTATTTTATTCCCATGGTGTTGTGGAAGAGGTCCTTATATGTAATTGATATATTTTTTTTGTTTATATGATCAATGTGGTGGATGAAATACTATTTTGTATAAAATCCTTGTTATTAGGTAATCTCTTAGTGGAGAGGATTATTCTATGCTTGAGACTAGACCTCTTGTATTCATTTCACTGTGTTTTGTGTTTTTTATTTCTATGACTTAAAATTGAATCTATTTTAAACTTTAAACCAAACCACTACATTTATAGTTAGTATTAATTTGTGTTTATATAAGGGTTTGATTATGTAAATTGATTTCAATGTTAAATTAGTTTTCATAATTGTTTTAACTAAGAATTAATCAATCTTTTGTGAAATAATTTAAAATATTAGAACATATATCAATATTCTATTTTGATTAAAAGTTATATTTTAATTAGTTTAGGGGATTTTATTTAAACCTATTTTAGACAGAAATTGTTATTGGGTACTCAATTCACCCCCATCATGAGATACTCACTTGGACCGACATTTGGTAACAAAGGATTTTCAAAATATATTCAACAATTTTTTTAGTTGTTTTAATGATCTTAAATTTCTGTCAATTATACATTTAGTTATTTAAATTGAAAATATAAAATAAGGATCTACTAACAACATACATCCTTTATTTGATGGAAATATCTATGAACAATGGAATATAAAGGTGAAAATGCATATAGAGAGTAATTGTTTTTGAAGTTTGGCCTTATGTATATGATAATTATGAGTTACAAAATACAATTAGAAAATATTGGAGTTATGATACTAAATTTGGATATAA
The DNA here is from genome assembly GCA_963277665.1 of Viscum album. NCBI lineage: Eukaryota > Viridiplantae > Streptophyta > Magnoliopsida > Santalales > Viscaceae > Viscum > Viscum album. Next base: position 601,999 of record CAUJRU010000205.1, read on the forward strand.
AAATAATTGTAAAGATATGAATTCACTTTATTATTCCTTATGATGTGATGATTTTAATAGAATATCTAATAGTAAAACTGTTTATGAAATTCGGGAAACTTTAGCTATTTCGATTTGTAAGGACCCGACCACAGTTTCCCAGAGCTGGTGCTTTATTTGATTACGTTGGAATAGATACAAGGAATATGAATCCCAAAGGTCCGAGTAGTTTAGTATTATTGGAAACAAGTTACAAACATAAGATAAAATTTACAAATGGAAAATAAAAACAACACTAAATTATTCCACTAGCAACATCAAGTCTCCTAGATTATGCTTGCGTGTCATTCATAATTTACTTCTTCATATCCTGAAAAAAAATGAAACATAAGAAAAGTTGAGCTCAAATTCTTAGTAAGAGTAATCAACACATCGAAAGAAAATATAAACAGTATACATGGTGAATAATTGAAAACACATGCCTTTAATGATATACTTGAAACATATTACGGCATGAATATGAGCTAAATAAATAATTCCATAATTAAACATAATCATGGGTATTCTACTAGTCGAATAACCACATGAACTTTAAATAATAGCATCATAATGAGGGAATTTCATATTCTGGACAGCATAACCATACCGTCTAAGCCTCGCGCAAGGACCATAAAATAATCATTTTGTCAAGGCCTCGTGCCAAGAGCATAGTCTGTCACGTGAGACCTACTGATGCATCGAGGGACTATAGCGGGCCCCACCTGTTACATAATAATTCCATTGCATTCCTCATATGAGTAGGGATAAACATAAACAACATAAGCATTCATATTGAAACTATCATATGAAATGTTACTATCATTCCCCAATCATAAAATACTAACTATTCGGAATAATATGTTCAATGGTTTTTGGATCGATCATCCATAATAGATTTAGTCATAAAAAATTCAATAAAATATGGTATATGACATCATAAATGATTAAACCCAACAATACATAAGAATCAACAAGAGTATTGAATCAAACGAGAATACTCTTATAAAATTATTAAGCAATCTGGAGATAAATACTCATTTAATTTGAAAAGAAGAGTTCTTTCGGAAAAATATTTTCATAAAATAAAAAGTGAAGTAAGATAGTATTTTCAATATAAAACTAGTGTTTTTATAAGAATAATGGTTTCTAAAAACAGATTATATATTTCCCTTGAAAATAGATATGAATTTGAGAAATTCCCTTATATCAGGCTCGTATTTTTTGAAACAGTTTTGAGAGCTTCTTTTAAAACATGTAACTATCCATAAAATAAGGAAGGATTATGGTTTGTAAAAATATATTTGATACTCACACAGAATATATTAGGAGTAAATAACAATGCATAATAATTTCATTGAGTTATTTAAAAAATGAAAGTAACTCGAATGAAAATGGAAGTTCATGTAAAAAACCCTTACCTTAAATCCGAATGTGTTCTCATCTTGAACATAAGGTCATGGAATGTGAAATTATACATATAAATAACATATTTCAGAACCTATTAGACATGTATTTATTTTACCATAATTCTGGTTAGTTCGTTTATGTCTTTATTGAAATGTTATTGTATTGTATTTCGTCATTCTGGAGTGTTCGTTTCTTTTATTTTCATATTTGGTTCACTTGTTTTTAAGTAATGAAGTTCATGTGGAATGGTTATAAATCTATAGAATTGAATTTAAAAATTATTCATGAACATACAGAATTGATAATGGTTATTTCTTTCATTTGGTTACATGGAATAAGGATGAATCATTAGATGACAACCACTTCGATTATTTCATGGTATTTGGATTATTATGAACTAGTTTTTTCATATAACTTATTTATATGTACATATTATGGTTCCGGAATATTTATTAGGTTATAATACATATATTATATTCTGGTTCAACCATTAATATGGTTTAATGACTAGTAATGAAGAATAAATTGAAGAACTAAACTTTTTCGTCCACAAAGGTTATAAATCGGAACCTTATGGACGTCGATTTCATTTACAAAATAAAAGGGAGGGAGTAAGAATATTTATGATGGTTATTCAATTCACATGATATAAATCCATTATATAGATGTTATTGGAGTTATCATGATCATTTTGAAAGAGGAGGTAAGGAATAAAGAAAAAAATAAAGGAATCTTAAAATGAAAGAAAACTTGATAAATTTCTCACAAAAATTCGGCAGCCGAAAGGTGTCTCTTAAAATTTCATAAAAAAATGTTTGATGAGGGGAAAGGAATATCTCATCTTTAATAAATAATATGGACAGTAAGGGGGAATATTTAATGAAATATCCCAACACAAGCCAAATGGAATGGAGGAGAATAAATTAAAATGAAAGAAAGGAAAGAAAATAAAAGAGGTTGTTTACCTCTTGATCTCTTTTCCTTGAGATCCTCTTTATGGGCTTTGGTTTTGGACTTTTGGTGAGACCTGAAACTCTAGGACGTGGGGGAAAAGATTGGGGAGGGAATTTGGAAGAATTTAGGAAATTCTCAAGGCTTGAGAGGTGTGGGAGGAAGAGGGGAGTGGGGGTGGTATTTATAGTGGAGGAGGGGGAGGTATTTTAGTTTATTTTAATCATTATTATAATATTTTTTTCAAGACTATGAATAATCTCAATGAAAGTGACCCTAAATAGTAATAAAATCATGTGATTTCGAACCAAGTGGCCTATAATCACTTGTGATGTCATGAATAGAGTATTTAACTGATAATTTGTATATACGGTTTTTATGTTATTTCACTATTCATAAAAAATTTTAGAATTTCAGAAAAATCCAAAAAATTCACCCCTACCATTTTTCGATGTGTAGAATTCAAAAGTGAAATCCATTTTTCAAAAATAATTTTCTATATATTATTAATTAAATTTTAAAATAAGGTCACAGTTAATTCGAAAAATAACAATCTTGAAGTGCAGTTAGTTTAATGTGACATTGAAAAATTAATTAAGATCCCATTATCATATTGCCTTAAGAAAATAAAATAATATAATTTTTTACTATTCATAAGGGTCATATTACTATTCATATTACTATTCCCAATGGTATGTTACTATTCACCAAAAAATCAAGTTTGTTCTATCAAACTCCAAATGACTTACTGAACACAACTCTAGATGACCATTTCTTGAAATTCACAACATAGAAGAGGATATATTATAAAATTTCATTCTATATTTATTTTCAAAACCATGGGGTTTTACATTCTCCCCTCCTTAAAATACTTTCTTCCTCAAAATTCACATAATATTAACTAAAAAGATCTGAGTATGTCTTTAACATTAGCTCTTTAGGCCCCCATGTTGCTTTCTACATCTTATGGTTTCTCCATAGAACCTTCACTAGATGAGTCGTCCGATTTCTCAATACTTGCTATCTAGTATCAAGAATCTTGACAGGCACTTCACAGTAAGATAGACCAGGCTCAAGTTCCACTTCCTCATAAGTGAGCACACGTGTTGGGTCTGGTATGTACTTTCTTGACATTGACACATGGAAGACATTGTGAACCTTGGAGAGACTTGGAGGCATTGCCGAACAGTAAGCTACGACTCCAATTCGGTCCAGAATTTCGAAAGGTCCGATGTAACTGGGACTTAATTTTCCCTTCTTACGGAATCTTATAATGCCCTCCCATGGAGATACCGTTAAGAAAATGTGACCACCTTCTTGAAAATCCAAATCCTTTCTTTGGTTATCTGCATAGCTCTTTTGCCAACTTTGAGCTATTTTGATATGGTTCTGGATAATCTTCACCTTTTCCATTATTTCTTCAACAAGTTCTAGGCCCATGAGCTTTCTTTCACCAACATCATCCCAAAAATCTCATGCATGACAACGGTCCTTGCTTCACTCCTGGTTACGACACTCCTGGGGGATATTCTTAGGATAATTCACATTTTATTACAAGCCATTATGAAGGATTGAAATGTAAAATTTTCCTCAAAGAAACCATTTTTGTGAATATGGGATTATCCATGCATAGGATCTCAATTTTATGAGTATTATTAAGATAAGATTATACATTATGATTCATAACCTAATATAGTGTATGCCATTATCTAGATATGGCGCCTAGTGAACAGAATGGAAACCGCACGAATGCACGTGTTCCCTGTAGGGATTCTCTTCCGACAGAAGACAATGATGTTAGCTCTGGTGCTGTGACTGGTGTTGAGCAACTCATAAATATACTGGGAGAAGTTACTCAGGTTGTATAAACATATATATACTTATGTAAAAACTCATTTTCACTCCAAATAATAAGAACACTCTTTTGAAAAGCTTAAAACCTTAAATGTAGAGGGTGTGTAGAGGTTTTAAGAAAATGAAAACAAAGTTGTAAACCTGTATATATGTAATCTGTATTATTTTATCAACTTATGTAAGATTAGTTCAATGTAAACTAGAATGAAAAACCACCCTTACATAGACTGAGAAGGAAGAGGGTAGTGGGGGTGGTATTTATAATGGAGGAGGGGGAGGTAATTTAGATTATTTTAATCATTATTATAATTTTTAATCAATACTATGAATAATCTCAAAGAAAGTGACCCTAAATAGTAATAATATCATGTGAGTCTGAACCAAGTGGCCTTGCATCACCTGTGATGTCATTAATAGTGTATTTAACTGATAATTTGTATATACGGTATTTTATCGCATTTCACTAATCATCAAAAATTCTAGAATTTCAAAAAAAAACCCAAAAATTTACCCCTACCATTTTTCGACATGTATAATTCAAAAGTGAAATCCATTTTTCAAAAATAAATTTCTAAATATTATTAATTTAATTTTCAAATAAGGTCACAGTTAATTCAAAAAATAACAATCTTGAAGTGCAGTTAGTTTAATGTGACATTGAAAAATTAATTAAGATCCCATTATCATATTTCCTTATGAAAATAAAAGAATATTATTTTTTACTATTAATAAGGGTCATATTACTATTCATATTACTATTCCCAATGTTATGTTACTATTCACCAAAAATCAAGTTTGTTCTATCAGACTCCAAATGACTTACTGAACACAACTCTGGATGACTATTTCTTGAAATTCAAAACATAGAAGAGGATATATTATAAAATTTTATTCTATATTTATTTTCAAAACATTGGGGTGTTACATGTATGAAAGAACTACTGATGTTAATGAAATGATATTGAATACCTATACAATAAAATATGATATTTTTAAGATTAAACATGATTAATTTATTTATGATATGTATCTCAGGTTCAATGATATATTTAATACAATGAAATCCCTAGGAAATCCAATGTCATATAAATACCAAATCATGTGACTGCTAAGATTCCTTATAAAGAGATGGAGAGAGACATCTATTTCTATATGGGAATCTCACAACATCAGTAAACTGATTTTCAAGTAATTTATTAGGAAGTTGATGATGTATAAAGAAGATCATAAGGGAAATCATTAAGAAAATGAGGAACCTAAGAGAAAATTGGATTCTTTTAAGTCTACTAAATCTATACAAAATGAAAAGGAAAAGGTAGAAGTTGAGAGTTCCAGTGATGAGGAATCACACTCGGATAGTGATGATGAAATGAACCGTTTGTCCAACAGGATTAAGAAGCTTTACAAGAAAAGTAAATTATTCTTAAAACCATGTTATAAGTGAAAATATGAAAATATATGATCATGGAAAATTGATGGTAAAGTAGATGACCACTAAAAAGATATTACCTGTTATGAATGTAAGTGAAAAAGAACATGTTAAGGCTGACAACCCAAAGTGGAGATACAAGAATATGTATGCGTATTTGGATAGAAAAAATATGAAATATATGAAATCCACATGCAATGTCTCTAAGGATAGTTCTACTGACTCAAACTCAACTCATGAATAGAAGCCTGATAGACACAACATGTGTTTCATGAAAAGTGTATCTGAGGTACCTATTTTATCTACTATACTTAATTATAATTTCTCTGAATATGAAAGTGATGATGATAACTTTAGATAAAAAATTTTGGAATAGTTTAATATTTTAGAGGATAATATTAATTAAATTACAGACAAATACATATTTTTAAAGAGGAAAAATTATTTATTTATCAATGATAAATCTGATCTCACTATAGAAAGAGAAATCAATTCTGAATTATTAAAGGAAATCACTGAATGAGAATTATCAAATGTGAAACTAAAAAGATATTTAGATATATTTAAAAATGTAATTGAAAAACGTACTTAATTTCAAGGGAAATGTTTTTCTCCAAAATACATTAATGGTCTAGGCTACCAACCAGGACAGAGAAGAGTTGTTAAGAGCACATTTATTCCGAATTCTGATTCTGAAAAACCTGCTAATTTTTTTTTATTAAAGTGGAAAAAATAATTTTTTTATTTTAAATATTATAAAATATTATTATATGAAACCTTTTATGAAAATGTGGATTCCTTAGGATTTAATTAATAATATATATACCTAAGAAAAATTTGGTACCAACGTCATTTTTGGTATTAAAATTGTTCTATAGAAATATTATTTGAAGAGATCCTATATGAATTTATAGTACTTAGATAGTGGTTCTTCCAAATATATTATTTTATAATAATTTTGTTTAAAGAACCTCATAAATTTTGATGGTGTATATTTCATTATTGGTGATAATGATAAAGTAAAGATCATCGACCTTGGCCAAATTGGTAACACTAACTCATTAATAATTTCTAAATTACATTTTTTTGATGGTTTAAAATATAATCTTCTTAAAATTTCATTATAGTGTGATGATAGATTTCATGTGTCATTTGAAAACAATTCAAGTAATTTTTTTAACTCTAAAAATGATTTAGAAATTACTTATTTGAGTAATTATAATGTTTATATAGTTAATATTGATAATTTGATTTCTCAAAATTTTTCTTACGTGAGTGCCTTCCACAAAAAAATATTAGATTTATTTTACGATACTTGTCCACTGTAACATTTAATAAATTATAAATAATTATAGGAAAGTGTTATTCAGGTATCTACACAAACATGAATTCCCAAATGAAAAATATTTAAACCTCGGTCAAAAGGGGAAACAACCAAAAACAATTTAAATGAAAGAAAAAATTTCAACTTCTCATCCTATTGAGTTGGGTTACATGGATTTGTTTGGACCATCTAGAGTTTCTAGTTTAAATGGAAAACACAATGTATATGTACATGTATATGAATTGTATTGTTATAATTACGTATTATTTTTAGATCAGAAAAGTGAAAATTGTTCTTATTTTACCAACTGTGATAAATTTTTAGAAAATCTCAGTGGAAAAAGAATTAAGACCATAAGAATTGACCATGATTGTGAGTTTTAAAATCATGAAATTGAGTATATTTTCTTCAAAAATGGATATAACCATAACTTCTCTACTCATAATACTCTTTAGCATAATTGAGTTATAGAATTATGAACTAGAACATTTTAAGAGATATCCTAAACTATACCTAATGAATATGTCTTACCTATCTACTTTTTAAAATAGGTCGTTAATATATCCTGCTATATAATTAATAGAGTTTTAATTAGGCATATCATGATGAAAAAACTTATGAATTTTTGAATAGTATGATGCATAAGATTAATTAATTTTGAGTTTCTTCGTTTCAAAGTCTTTTTTGTAAACACTAAGGACAATATTCAAAAAAAATTACACAAAAAGTGATAAAGGATTTTTTTGGGATATTATAAATCTAGTAAATCTTATAGAGTTTTTAACCAAATAACAAAGTGTGTTATAGAGTTTATTCTTATTAAATTTGATGAGACAAATCGACATGAACCTAAGACCCCTTTAGAGAACTTTGGGGATTATTTATCTGCTTTTATCATAAATTAAAAACCTTATGATTCTTCTTTAGAGTATTAAAAAATCATCAAGTTCTGAGGATCATCTAGAACATCTATAAACTGAACTTGTAGAGGACTCTGAGGTGACAATCCTTACTTTTTCTAGAGATGCTTGGACTCTTAAAAACCATAATTTATATGTTGTTGTTGGAGACTTATATAGAGGTGAAAAAAGTATAGATTCTCTAATGAACCAGGTTGAACATCAAGCATTCTTTTCTCATCCTGAACCAAATAACATCAATGATGAAATTAATGGCGATTTATGTGTGTTTTGTATGAAATAAGAACTAAATCCATTTTAATGAAATAAATTTTGGGAAGTTGTTGACCAAATAAATGAATCCTTTACTATAGGAACTAAATGGGTGTTTATAAACAAGGTTGATGAATACAAACCAATAGTAAGGAATAAGGATAGGATATTTGCATAGGGTATAGTCAAGAAGAGGGTATAGACTATGAAAAGGCCTTTACATGTGTACCGAAACCAGAATCCATTATAATAATTCTTTTTTATGCTGCACATATAGATTTAAACTATACCAAATGGAAGTCAAAAGTGCATTCTTGAATGGGTATATAATTGAAGATGTTTTTTAAACAACCCCATGGATTTCAAAATCCTCATTTTCCAAATCATATTTTTAAATTAAGAAAATATTTATATAATTTAAAACAATATTCTAGTGAATGGTTTTATAGGTAGAGCTATTTTATTATTGCAAATGGATTTTAAAAAGATATAGATGATCCTTCGATATTTACAAAATTAATTTCAAAAGATAATTTAGTTATTCAAATCTATATAGATGGTATTATTTTTGGATCTTATAAAAATTATTTATGAACTAAATTTTAAAAAATTATGCCAAAAATAATTTAAAATCAGTTTAATAGGTGAACTAAAATTATTTATTTATTTTTAGATTTTGGAAAAAAAGAAGAAATTATTTTAAATAAAAGTAAATATACTAAGGATATTTTAAAACATTTTAATTTGGATGACACTAAGAGTAGTGATACTCCTACTAGTACCACATATATGTCGGATCTTAATGAAGCTCGTAAATTAGTCCATGAAACCAGTTAAAAATGTATGATTGAAGTGTAGATACTCTGTTCTTTCCATGTATGACTTTGAAATAATCCTAGTGATATTTTTAAAGCCAGGAGAAAGACAATTAATGATTCCATGGCCCAGTGAGTCTGGAATTAAGTTTATAGAAATATTAAATAATTTTTTTGGCATAATTTTCAAAAAAAATAGGAATACCTCATAAAAAGTGTCTCAGATCAGAAATCTCAGACAACAGTTGAATCCAAAACATGGAATTTACCCTAGTTGCAAACAAAAGTTGGTCATTGTGGGATGTTCAGATGGGGTAGCCATTGATGGTTGTATTGGATAAATTAAATAATTTAATCAATTTATATAATAACTCTAACCCCAAATACATAATTTAATGATACTTGAATCAAAAATATAAGACCACTATTGAGTTTGGAATGTAGTATTTACCCATGGCATGACATAAAGTTCGTCGGTGCAGGACGTTCGGATGACGTAGCTGTTGACATGTATGTTTAATTAAAATAAATAAATTATTTATTTATATCTTATATTGAACAACCTAATAACGTCTTTTATAAATACCCTCTTATGAAAATTTTCTAAGGGTTGTCCACATAACCCTTGGTGGATCTAAGAGGAGGAGGATGGCGTCCTTCATTATTAGATAGAGACCGAATGACGACCAGGGATCATATCGAGATGAATAGACTAACAAAAGATGCATCAGATCATTTTTCATCACTAGCAGATGCATTATTCATCAAAAATTGATCCATAAACGAGGTAGGAATCATTATTTACATTTTTCCACCTTTATAATTAATGTATTGATCATAATCAATTCCATCTCTTTGATATGTGTTATTTTGATCCCTTTCATGAGCCCATGTAATCTAAATAAATTATTATTTCAATTTATGTGGTGTCCATATCATTTTTGTCACCCCGGTTTCCCAGCTATGAAAATTATGGCCTAGAAAACTGGACCAATTTTTTTTATCACTTTCTAATTGGTGTTTTACTCCACCATTATTTATATTCTTTGTTGGTATACCATGAGGTTACAATTAATCTTTATCAGGGTGGGATCGAGCAAGGTCAAACCCCCAGATTCATTATGGTATCACGAATGATACACAAATTGATGGTTTGTGGGTGGGTTGATAAACAAGTGGGATGGTTTTGGGTTAATGGATCAGTTTGATACTGTGGGTGTGGGTTTGTGGTCAAAGGTGGTTTAAGATCAGTTCGGTAATCCAAGTTTTTTTAGTCAATGTGTGGTTATGATGTACGATCTTACAGGATCGGTTCAAGGCAGAGCTCGTATGCGGGGTCTCATGGTGGTGGCTACTTGGTGATGGCGTGATGGTGGTTGGACATGATCAATGTGGTGAGAATTAAATAATGATGATGATTATGATGATGATGATGATGATGATGATGATGATGATGATGATAATAATAATGGTGAAAAGTTATTTAAATTTAAACATGGTTTTGTTATTATTTTTACACTAAATAGTAAAAATAAGGGTGGCATAAAATGTGTGGGGTTAGTTAAATTAAATGATTTTAATTTAGTGAAGGAGAATAAGTTTTTCTTTTAATGGAATTAAATTAGATGGTTTGGGTGATGAATTATGGATATTAATATAAGAAAAATTATAATAATAATATAAAATTTATATTATTATTATTCTGATTAATGAAATAGTGTTCAAGACTCTTGGGGAACAAATTTCTATCATTAATGGTTTGAGTGGGTTTGGATTATAATTTATTTAATAAATAAATTGATTAGTTTATTATGGAGGAGGAACCTTTGGTGTATCATTTGGTGCACAGGGAGGAGGGGGGAGTCCTCCAGTGTCTTTCTCTAGATATTTTTAAGTGAAAAAATATAATAACAATAATATTTTTTTGGGTTGTTAAATCTTGAATTGGGCGTAGCATGTTCATACAATACCCGATTGAAAAAATTGTCAAAAACAACATCATTATAGAATTCATATGGTCATTTTAATAAAGATGTGGAATATTTTTTTCAAACTCATACCTTGGGTGAAAGAGACGAACAATAATAATAATAATATTATTATTATCATGTAATATTTTATTTAACATATATTCTTCCTATGGTGTCGGAATGACGAACCATTTATACTAGTGTAACCCTAAAATTTAGGTGTAAATTTCAAGTTCAATTTCAGTAATTTAATTTAGACTCATGGATTAGTATCATGAAGCACCATTCATGAATGATGTGGTGAAATGTGACTTTTTAATCTACCCTCTGAGTGTGGTATGTGAATAGACTATCTCGATCATTTTTATATGAAGATCACAATGGTGTAATCCATTTAGTCATCCAAGGTAGTTTGAAGAGGAATATTAGTGAAATTATGTTTTTTACCTTGGATCGATGATGACCCTTGGGTGTTTGTTAGACTTATGGTCCAGATATTCCATGCAGTACCCTTACACGCAATGTCTTAATACATGGTTAGTAGTTTGAGTGCTATCAAGGACACGAGCCAATAGTAGAGTGGGACCACATGTCATATGGGTCCCTTACATGCAATGTGGTCATTTATGAATATTAAATCTTCTGTATCACCTTCATTTGGACATGAATTCTAGCTCACAAGTATTTCATCCCTAGAATTCTTCTATGTAGAATATAATGGTTCCTTCCTTTGAGGATTTAGAGATACGATGTTAAATTTTATTCGCGTCACAATAGGCTAAGAGGTTCTTGAAAATTTAATGATCAGGAAGGATAACTAGAGACCTTTCCAAGTTACCCTTTAGCAGGGCAGGGCAGTGGAGTTCCTCAATGTTCTTGGTTGCACCCTCCATTAGGGCTAGGTAGTGATGTTTCTCAAGGATCTCTTTGAGTTGTCCTCCCTCAGGGTTGGGAAGTGAAGTTCCTTGATGTTTTGGGTGATACCCTCTAGCAAGGGTGGGTAGTGGAGCTCCCCGATGACCTTTCTAAATAGTACCCTTCTGCATGGATCCATTGTGGAGTTTACTAATGATCTTTTTGAGTTTACCTATAGCAAGGTTGGGCAGTGGAGTTCTTCAATGTTATGGGCGGCACCCTCTAGGAGGACTGGACAGTGCAGTTCCTTATGACCTTTTCTGAGCAGTACTCTCCAGCGAGGTTTAACAATGGAGTTCCTCAATGAATATTAGAGTGTAACTCCCTTTACATATGAGGGAGCGTGTCATCTACTTTGAGTTTTTTACCCTTTACTATGATCCATAGTTAAAATGCATGGAATAACATAGATGATTACTTTTGGGAAGACGCGTGAGATGTTTCACATCACTGATGGAATTTTGAAACAATTAGCTACTATTATTATTGGAATGATCAGTGAGATGGATATCCCCTAACTCTATCATTTGGGATTATTTTAATGAGCATATATATATATATATATACTTCTTTTGTATCCATACCTTGGATTTGGTTAATCTTCTTCTAGGAGAGGTGAATACGCACGCGGTATGCCACGTTCTTTCCACATTTAGATTCTAATTATTGGATGAGTATACTCTCCTGCTATAGGTGGTGAAGACTCAATATGTAGTTAATCTACTCACCATGTTGATCCACTTGTGCATAGATGTGGTTACTTTCACTCTTGATTTCAGTTGAGCTATTTTCTTGGATTGTATCTTGTATATACTGCCTTTATTTCCTATTGTATCTCTTATGGCTCCCACTTTAGCTTTCAAGGCATCTTACTAGGTATTTATATACTAACCCCTATAAGTGATTTGTCTCCACATGTCATGTATTATGAAGTCAACAAACAAGTCGACCATGAATTCAGAGGATCTTAGGGATACTGGGTGATTTGGACTATATACGGTTGTCATAGTTTTAGATTCAAGAGTTAGGATCTCTCAAATGTTTTAATCTTTCAATTTTTCTAGGTTGGGATATATTTATAGTTGGGAGTGTATTTTTCCCCTTTAGTTTTACATTTACATTGTCATACTCTTATACACCCTAGAGGTTATGTAGGCTCGGTTTACTTTCTAGTTGTGTTGCATCTTTGACTCCCTCTACACTTTTTCATAAATATGTATGTGTGTGTGCGTACAAGTACTTAGGTAAAGGCCTATCCATCATAGTTATGCCTTTGGTTCTTATCACCACCACTACCCTATGGAGATGGGCTTGGGGTAGTTGTGGATTAGGACATGTCTTGGGCTGGGTCATGATAATAAGTCTTTTCAAAATAATTACAAGATGGATTGATATTATGTTTAGTATGTGTATATGTGCTCATTTACATGAAAAACCAAAATTGTTACACTTGTTTATAGTAAAAATAATTTTTAAATACCTCAAATATATAACCAATTTAGGATTGTTCTATACTATAGGAAAATCATTTGGTTTTGATACTTATTCATATGCTGATTTTAGTGATTGCAGGTTAGATAGAAAGATAACCTCTAGAACATATCATCTTCTAGAAAATTCTCTAGTATCTTTGTTTAGTTAGAAAAAAAATTTTGTTGCACTTTCAACTACTGAAGCTGAATACATATTTTTAGGTAGTTGTTGTGCTCAAATTTTCTGAATGAATAACACATTATTAAACTATGGATATCGATTTATACATGTCCCTATAAATTGAGACAACACAAGAGCTATAAATAATTATAAAAACCCAGTATCTTACTCTAGAACAACAAATATTGATTTAAGGCATCACTTTTTGAGATACCATTTTCAAAAGGGTGATATAACTCCTGAATTCATTGGTATAGAACATCATCATGAGAATATTTTTATTAATCCATTGAATTCTGAGATAATAAACTATATCAAACATGAATTAGGAATGATTAATTTTGGTTAATAATAATTTTCTAGTACTCACCACTGATTTTTATTAACCGTTGATTTTTACCTATGATTGATTTTTCCCTACCGTTGAGTTTTACCCACTGTTGGAATTACTCACCATTCGAATTACTCAATGTTGGAATTACTCACCATTGTAATTACTCACCGTTGGAATTACTTATAGTTGGAAACGATTTTCCTTTATCATTCTATAGATATTTATTTTTAACCCTCCATTGATTATTTATTATTATGATTTATTTATTTAATTTTTAATTCAATTGAAATTTATTCTATTTTTTGTTTTTAATTCTTTGAATCCTTAAAATACCCAAATTATATAAAATTAGACATATTTCTAAATTTTAACTCACAATTTTTCTTGCACCATTCTCTCTACCTTGTTGTGACCCTTTCTCAACCATTGAATTTCCCTTGCGTTTTCTCGAACTGAACGAGACGATATACATGGTTTGGATGAAGAGAGATGATGAATATTCTATAGATGATTCACATACCAATAAAAAGTAGAAAGGTGAATCGATCCATTCAACTTTGGTTTATCAAGTAAAACTGGAGCTTTCTAAGCATATCATTGTTCACAAAAAATATTTTCAAACCGAGTGTTTAAATATGAGAAATCTTTTTTGATCAGAGTTCTACACCACCAGGGATGGGTAAAATGTTTTTCATCAAACTAGAGGCCCATCTATCCTAGGTTAATAAATATGTTTTATTATTTCATTGAGTTCAGTTTTTTGGAAAATGAATACTGTGTAAGAATCCATGTAAATCGAAGAAATGTTTTTTCCTCTTCAAGACAGTGAAATAATTGTTTGACAGTTCCTCATGAATGAGTTGTAAAGGACTAACAAGGAACTATTTCAAACAATAGTGAAACATCTGTTCATGAAGATGCATTGGATGAGATCATTGGTGACAGGATAGTTAGGAGACCATTTTCCACTGAACATGATAGTGAATGCAGGTTTCTTTTCAACTTTATCAAGTATATACATTATCCATGGAATTATGAATTTTATACAACGATTTATCATGATTTTTATCTTTTTCCCTTATGAAAAGAGGAGGGAAGATCAACATGTGTAGATATATAATTATTCCCATGATGGAGATGTGCAATCCATCTTTAAGATCAAAATCCTTAATATATCCCAAGTTTATTTTGTCTTTGCTACAACCCAAAGGTTTAGTTGATGAAAGTGAAAAAAAAGTAGAGGATTGTTGAGGCATGTTCATTACTAGGGTTATTTGTAAAAGGATGAAAATTACTTGGAATCCTTGGATGAAACAATGGGAGTATGATGGTAAAAGGCTATATGATAATTTCAATCCAGTTGACCATTAATCTAAACCAAAGTGTTGTGTATGATATATTCATTTTATCCCCTCAGATATGTTATCTATGATCATTCTACGTTTTTATTTGTGTAACATCTCAATTTAGTTGAATTAGAAAATTTTTATTAATTTGAGAAAATGGTAAACATTATTCATGAATTTTTGTTGGGAATATAGTGATTTTATGATTCAAAAAAATCATTTGATTTTTTTGATTTAACGACATGTATTTGTAGTTTATTTTTCTCCTAACAATAAAAAGTTTATAAAATATATAGTTTCACACATAATCCTGAACCAAAACAAACCACAACACCTTTTATTATAATAAATATAACTGTTGTAAAGTAGTAATTGAATTAGAGGGTATAAGAAGTGGTAACCCAATTATTAAATATATGTATAAACAAAAATAGTTATTACTTATTATACAAATTAACTAATTAAATTTAGTTATTATTGCTAAATAACAGATAAGATCATTTTATACTTAAAAATATATTCTTCTAAAATTTGGTATTTGTATGATTTATATTAAAAATAAACATATTATGATCAATGAAGGGTAATTGTATTTTTTTTATAAAAAGTAAAATAAAACTAATTTAATGAGTGACTAATAAGAAATTAGAATAAGAAAATTTAATATTTTAAAGTCATTTTTTAATAAAAACATGTTTTCACAATATTTTAATATATTAATTAAAAGTTAAATTCTTAAATTTCAGAATTTGAATTTGAAAAAAAAAACATCATTTTTGGATTCACCATAACAATATTAACTTATGATGAATTGTATAATATTATTCTAAAAATATTGATTATGAGGTTTATAGTACAAAATATGATATCTATAAATATCATGAATTTTATGACATCACTAGGATATTAGATAGAATTAAAATAATTCTGAAACCATTTTCAAGAAAAAATTTAAAAATTTTAATTTCACTATAATATCTTATTTTATGCTTTATTTTTTTATTTTTTTACTCTAATAGTTTCCAAAATTTGGAGTATGAGAACCAAAATTTTTGGGGTAACAGACCGTGGTGCATGAGTGGAAAATAGTTAGAGGAAACTGTGAAACTAATCGTGTGAGTGGTATATTTGATTGAAGATGGGTTTTTTCATGTCTTGGGAATGGTTTGTCTAATTGTGTGGTAGTTTCCAGAAACTATTTGTTTTTGGGAGGTAGTGGTTCCAGCTCTGTTGGATCCCAGTTTTTATGACCCTATGACCAAACCATGCAATTTTTCTAGGTCATTAATAATTATGTTGTTTACCATTTTTATATATGAAAATTTAAGGCTTTCTCCCAAATTTCATCTCAATATTATTTTTAACATATCCCCCATGACTTGGATATCTCATCCCTTGTATTTTTGTGGATTTCATGCTTCATTTGCTGATTTCCTTCAAGGTTTCTTGTAATTTCTCTCAATTTCATATTTCTCCACCCATTTTCATCATTGTTCTTCTATTTACATATATAATGGAAACCCAAGATTTTGATTTTTCCAAACCAAGGTTTGTTGATGGGGGTTTAATGTTTTTTCCTTGTGGATTTGGTGTGTGGGTACCACTCTTTCTTGAATCTTGTGGTTTCCATAAAAGGTGATTTGTTTTTTTTTTGTATCCATATAGGTGTCTATATTTAAGGGAATTTTCCCTTGTACTTTCATTTATTCTCGAATTACCTTTGTTTTTTATTATACTTCCCATAATTTGAGATATTATTGATGGTTTATCCATGTAAGTTATGATCCCTAGAGTGTTTGGGAAATATTATGGATTAAAGTGGGTTTTAAAAGGGTGTTTCATTGATGCACACCATGTGTTTGTTAAAATTGATCAAAGATGTTTTATTCTTTCAGATAGGATTTTATAAGGGGGTTTTTAAATTATTCTTGAATTTTGTTAAATTCGTGAATTGTTATGGGAATGAATATTTATGAAATTTGATTTTAAATGACTAATTTTATTAGAATTTTTTTTTGTTTATATGTTTGGAATTGTGTAACACATGGGAGCTCATGGGTTTCTATGTTATTGGCTTAGGCAAATAGAACTCAGGACTAGGATATCAACTAGCTAAGGAACATTGTACATGTGTAACAAGAGATCCCATTGAGGGAACATTCTCTATGGAACCAAGATAGCCCATGGTAGTAGTGTTATCCATGAGGACAGTGGGAGACAATATAAAGGATGTCTCCCAAAGGACCGAGTGATCTCTTGGAAGGTTGGTCCTGAGGAAGATCGATGGAGATTCCCAAACATGTTGTATTCCCTCAGAAAATGGTGAACCTAAGGTAATTCTAACTCGCACTAGATCCCTTTTTTAGAGACTAGGATTCATATTTTTTAGTTCTTAGTTCGTTTTAATATGATTTATGTTTGATTCTAGTTACTTATTTGGTTATGATATATTATGTTCATTCACATTTTCCATTATTGTTTTTGTGATGATTTTTACGTTAATTTTCATCTTTATTTTATGTTTGGTTTTATTGAGAATGTTTACGTTGGGTGTATTTATTTCTTTATTTGATCCTTTTTCTCCATGTCTTAAAAGATGATTTGTTTGGGAAAAACATAAGGGACTTAAAAATCATTTTTTTAAAGTTAACATGATTTTAAAAAGTGATATTGGTTTTGAAAATTTATTTTCAAACTACACAAAATGGTTTTCATGTGTAATGGTTTTATATAGATTCTTGGTGGTATCCCACTTGGCTTTGTACCTCATACCCTTTATATGTCTTGAGGCATATGGAAAACTTGTTTTTCATGACATTTTTATGGGAAAGGGTATCAATAATTTCTGTGGGCCTTATTGATTTCCAATGTATCTAGTTGTTTTGTGATGGTGGATACATGGATTTATAGAGTTTATCCCTCATAAAGCAGTTCTGGGATTTTGGTTATTGGGGTGTTCTGTATTGGTCATTTCATCTGATTCCATGATTCGAGCTGTGACTATGGATATAATATGTATATGTTTTTTCTATAACCACTTATGTAATTATATTATGATATCCACTTTTTTATCATGGATGTGTTTACTATGTTTTATCTTTATATATTTTTTATGCTACTTATTAGTTGGCCAGACTGTCCAATTCTTGGATTGGTTAGGCCAGATTATCAAGTGAAAAATCATTCCAGAATTGTTATATGTGATGTTGCAATGCATGTATACAACTAATTATAATTCGGAACATGCTTTATGTCATGTTTCATATCATCTTGAATGATGGGTCAGGACAAATTGGGCTAGTTTCCTACACTAAAGATCTATTTTATATGCATCATTATAAATTTAAAAATATTTATTTAATTTATAAACCAATATTTAACATTTTATAACATATGTTATATTTTCCTCTAAAACAATTTTATTGTGTTAGATATTTATTACTTTAGAATTAATTTGAATAATTTTTATATGATATATAAAATAAAATGGACTTCATAATTATAATTAGATGATCTAAATTCTGTATTATCGCCCATATTTTTTAGGAAAATAATAAATTACTTAGGTAAAAATTAGTTATGAATGTAAACACTTAAATGAAAAAAGGGGTAAAACAAATTGGTAAAAAAGTTATAAAATGATATATATATATATATATATATATATATATATATATATATTTGGATGGGGCATTGATTGACCAGAAAATCACATCTCTATTTCTATTCACATATGAAGCGAATTTCCATTAAATATGTCATTCCATTATTATAAATTCATATGTATTTAAAAAAAATTCACCCCTTTCAATTATAAAAAGAGCTCACATGATCTCACTTATCCTCACACCACAAGCCTTTTGTTTGTCTAAATATACCCAAACACTCTCCCCAACACTTCTATACACGAACTATAATTATTTCTATCATAAAAATACCACTCGTCAAAAGAAAAACCATTTTGAAAAAATGGAATATTCCCGGGAATAAAGGTAAATTATTAATCACCCATTTTTCATTTATAATCCATTATTATTCTACCTCATCCAAACCTATTCCAATAATTATAACAAAATTAATTCAGTATCTTATTGATAATGAAATTTTATTATGATAATTTAAAAATCATATTCAACCTTCCTCAACAATTTAAAAAATGAAAATGGTGTTCATGTTTACATGCGGACTACTATCTCTAGGAATAATGTGTATTATTTCTCAGAACTGACATACATGGAGAGTTCAAAGGGGTTTTTAATTATTAAATATTATATTTATTTCATGAATATTTTTTTGAAATGATAAATCAATTTCTATCTTTCTACTCTATGGAAAACAAAAATTTTATTTGTGTGTACATACATACCACCACCCCCTTATATAAATATATTTTTTAGGTCTCATTACAACCATACTAGAATGATTATAAGAAATTATTTAATGATTTAAATTTTTTTATAATAATATAATTTGTTTGTAATGTTTATATTGACATTTAACTTATTATTAATGTACCAACTCTTCCTCTATTAAAATTACCAAGATAAGTTTTTCACAAATTATATCTTCACAAATCATCACTAAATGTATCATGGAATTAAATTAAATATTTATAAATCATTATTAATGACAAATACTATTACTTTTAATAATATATGAATGATGAAAATTGAATAAAAAAGTGGATTGTTATCAACATCTTAATGACTGTGAAAAAAACTCCAAAATCATTGACACTTAATGATGAAAATAAACTATAAATAACAATTAAATGTATAATAAATGATTATAATTGAAGTATATAAAAGTTATTATAAATGGATAATGGTCTTAAATATGTTATCAATAGGGTTGTATTTATTATGCGTGAAGTTAAAGAACCTTCATCAAAGTTTAGAGAAAAGAAAGGGGATTTGGGTAACCCTAATTTAATTCTTTGATTTATAAGGATTCTTATTCAAATTAATTAATATAATTTCTCTATACAATCACATTAGCCATTTTACATGCTATTTTATCTAGGTAAATTGATATTTTAATTCAAATATTCTTTGTTTTATTAAATGTTAAAAAGTTATAACGTCGTTAAAAATTATTTTCATCGACATTAATGATGATTTATTTTCCATATTCATGTTCTATCTTCCGGTCAATGTTCTTATTTGAAATCCCAATTACATATTATAAAAAATGGCCTTATTTTTTCTCTTTTTTTATTTTCAAAATTATTCTTTATTATCTTTATTATTATGGGGGTGTCAATAAAGGTATTTCAAAATATTAAGAATATTTTTCCTTTAACAATCATAAGTTTTATATCTCACTCTACATTATCTTTGGAAAACCATTATTTTTTTGAATGATGCTTTATTGATATTTCACTATAAATAATGGTTTGAAAAAATATTTATTCCAACTTCTAAAAAGTGATCATTTTAAAAATGATTAGTAACTTCGTATCATTACAATACTGTGAAGGAATGTTTTATAAAGTCTCTTTTATGTTCACTATAAAAGATCTATCTATAATTAATTTATATATTATAAATAACCCATTAATCACCTTTATAAAATACTTCTTTTAGATGATTGAAACTTTTGAATTGACATATCTACTCTCGATATCTTGTTATACGATAACATTTGGAAATGATATAAAACACATATTATTTCGATGAGTTTTATTAAAAGGATGAATCATTGATATATTATGGCACATATATGTATGGATGATTGAAATGTATGGTCAAATATCTCCCAAAAATTATTTTTAAGGTTTTCCATCTCATTATATAATGATGTTATGTGTGAATATTATTTATATATTCACAACCTGATTTGTGAACACTATTGTTATGTTAAAAACGTGATGTATGGATATAATTGTTATGTTCACAAAATGATGAGGGGGTAGTGTTGTTAGGTTCTAAAAAATATTTTTAGAATGTGGTAAATATTTAATTTTTCATAAGGTAATGATTTCATAAGATTAATTAGGCACCATGAATTTATGGTAATTTTTTATATTACATGTTTATGAGTTTCTATGTGGATCATGTTTATGGACTCATGTTCCTTCACTCTTATTACACAGTATATTTTTTTATCATTAGATATTGCATGGAAAAATATTGTTGGTTCATATCCCTTTTCAATCAGATATTTCTCCCTTGATCGTGCTTTCTCAAGATTATGGTCTTACCCTTGATGAAATGTGGATATATTTTTCCCTTACAGTGTATTTTTACTCAACCCCTTTTATGTTTTCCATTCATCAGCTTATGAAGATGAGTATAACCTATATGAAGTCGAGAAGGTGTCATAGGGTGGTGTGAAATATGGATACAATTTCATAGTATTATAAAATATGATCTTTATAAAGTTGATATACAAAGACAATAAACCTTAAATTCTTGATATAGTGATATTAATTATGAGATGTAATGTTTTAAATTATGAAAATGGTGAAAAATATATGCTAGATTAGTTTGGGTCCCCTCACCTCATATGCTATAAGATATTTCATCACTAAGAAAATTTATAGAAACATATCTATATAGTGACGATTAATATGACTTGTGAAATTTTGGATGCAATGACAAGCCATTGGTATCTATTCCAATGACCAAGGATATATCAAAAATAAAATGTAAGAATATTAATTAACCTTACGTTATGTTGTTATCCAATGTTACCATGTATTTTCTTCTTAAAATAACATTAGATAAGGGACATAACATGGATATAATTTATAGGACTATGCCAACACCCAAGTAATTTTGTATTTCAATTTAATATTATGTTGATTCTAAACCTATGTGCATATGGAGAAGAATTTCATATTAAATCTATGTTATAATCAATGTAATGTCACATTATATCCTCAAACTAGGAACTTATGACAGCATAAGAAGGAAAATATTTTTAAGAATAAGTTTGACTAAGAATTTAACAATCATTGAAATTCTATTTATTTTAGAAAATATAATCGTTAGGTATATGAAAATCACATAAAAAAGGTGTATAGGTGGAATATAGAAAACTCATTTTTGAAACTTCATTTCATCACATGAATAAAAAAGTAACAAAGGAAAATTCCTTTGAAAAAGGAAGAGAAAATATATAAAGAATTTCGTGATTCGCAGAGGCTCAAATATAGGTTCTCCCAAGGTAGCCCAAATCACCGGCAATGCTAAAGAACCTATTCTCCAAATACTTGTGCACTACCCACTTGTGTTCCAAAGATCCTCCACTCATTCTAGAATATTTTCCTATAAATCGACCCATGGGGTCGTCATTTCTATAGATAAATTTTCATGAAGGTCGATTGCATCTCTGTTAACCGTAGTGCATTTCTCAAGTCTTCCAAAACCTCTATTGTAGTTTCATAACACGTAAGGTGAGGGAATTAAAAGATTAAAATAGGACTTAAGTCCATTTATTGTTAAAAATAAACAACACTTGAGTAACTCAGCCACACAACAACCCATATTCAAGAACACTTGTGAAACCTTCATTCCTCAAAGAGTAACTTGTGAACCTCACTTATAGGTATACCTATAGAGAATTTTGAAGGCTTGAACCAAGATTTACACAAGTATAGTCATCCAGGTTGTTTTCTACTTAAGATAGAATCATGTCACCCAATCTTACTTTAGCACCCCATACCTGCATGCCACCCACATGGATGCCCTTCCTTGATTATCACCTATCCCTTCAGCCTACAAAAGCCTTTAATGAAGCCTAATTCAAAGCCTCTCATGATATGGATTCTACTTCATTGGATCTCTTATCTAAAATGGATCATGTTGAAACTTCCACCAAGACCTCCTGATCTACCGAAACTTTTATAAAGTCACAACAGCATGTCTCCCATTTGGGTTTATATTTCTACAGTCATATGTTTCCCACATTTTTCTTATAATATAGTCTATATCCTCAGGATGTATGTAATATTATATTTCTAAAGTCACGTGGACCCTTACACCAGGGACAATGTTGAGTAATTCCCGACCTCGGATTCCTAGGATATGACCCCATCCTTACCTTTTCATCTTTGAGATTCGGCGCCTTGTGCCCCTAGTAGGGATAATGAGGATGACACTTTATTTTCTATTTGATAAAGGAAAAGTCTCCATCCTTACTATGAGACCCATTTTAGGGAAACCATCATAGTGTAATTCCCTATCCTTTCAAGTTGGGGGTTGTATTCTTGATCCTATCTCCCTCCTCTACATCCTTCACATTCATTATTTCCTTACATTTAGACCCATGTTCCATGTAAAGTGAAGAGAGTTATGCTTTGTAGCCATGACCTCTCCCACTATAGGCCCTCCCTCTTCCAACAACGGTGGAAGGAATGTGTATTTTTTAAAATCATTTGAAACCTCTTCTTTTTCACACTGACCATGAATCACGTGGTCTTGTAGGATTGTAAGGATTATAACACCCATATAATCCACCAGAAGAATGAACTACAAGAACTCTAATTCCCACCAAAATTAGGATACTTATGAATCCTTCCTAAGGATTGATCTTCATATAATATCATCCAGAAAATGAATATCCAATCATAATTTCCTTCATATGGGAATCCTCTTTAGGATTAAGCCCCGCGTCAAGCCTGTAAATCTCTATGAGTGAGGACGCTCTTCATGGACCCTACTATTACTAGGCATCCTCCTTAAGAGTAATCCCCAAATTAAACCACCATGTAATCATGAATCAATATATTACTCATGTTACCTTTTATTGGGCATCCTATTTAGGATTAATCCCCAACCTATTCCTCTCAAATGGAAAAAATCCCCTACGAGACTTATCAAACTCTATGGGATTTGATTCCTATCTGAATGGGATATATAGGAAGCCTCTTTGAAGTTGAAAACCAACATCCCAAATCATCCATGTTCTCTCTGGGACACATTATTAGCAAGGTGTGATCCAAATGGGATACATGTGGCTTGATTATTTCCCCTATTAAGATATGTCGTGACCGTTGGGTCTTATTACTTGGTCCAACCGCAATGTTTATTTTAGGTTAGGTGACTTATGTCCTTGCTGAAATACGTTAAACTACATGGTTATTTAAATAACTATGTGTGTCTTGATTCTCATTCCAATGAGATATGTAGTGACACCCAAATCTCCAATTTGGGCCCAACCACAACCATAAAGAAATATATTTCCTTTTTTTCTGTATATGAACTAATCATATGCATAACACTCTTCTAGAATACATGGTTGGATTCTCATACATCCTTTGTATTGAGCTTAACCATTATTCTGGAATATATCAAAAGTCTCGTCTCTAACATGAAACTCAATTGGTGTGGGGAATTATCTTTTCAAGAACTACATGTGTCTTGATTCTTACTCTGGAATGATACGTAGTGATGCCTGGATCCAATATCATAGTCGAACCACCATTCAAAAAAACTGCTTACTCACATAAAAATCTAGTTACTATGAAGAAACTCATCAAGAACTACATATGTCTTGATTCTAATTCCAATGAGACATGTAGAGATGGCCATATATTCAATCTAGTCCCCATCCAGGACAAAAATTGAAATATCTTTCATTCCATGTGTGTATGAATCAATCCTACATGGGGAATCATTTCATGAACTACGTGTGTTTTGATTCTTTCTCCGACAATATACATAGTGATGCATGGGTTTTAACCTTGTCCTAACCATGATATATCTGTCTCTTAACATTTGGTCATCATTGTCTATGCTGTAAGACATTAAACTACATGGGGAATAAGGAACTATGTTTGTATTTATTATCATCCTTATGAGATACATAGTGATGCCCAAACCATTTATCTTGGGTCCAGATGCGATTTTAGAAAAGAAAATCCCCTTTTCCCTATACATGATTCATATTTTCATAAGGATCATTTCTAGTACTTGTGAGTTAATTTTCATTACATTGAGATACTTGATGATGCCTAGACTTCTTACTTTAGACCCAAACCTCAGCCTAGAAATAATAAAAATACCTTTTTCCCTATATAAAAACCTAATCAATGCGTGGAACATTTTTCTAAAACTACATCTAGCTTGATTCTTTCTCTGGAAAGATACATAGTGAAGATTGGGTCTTACACATTGGATTAGCCACCATATAATAATCATTACCCTATATTTTATTTTTGTTACCTTTTTATTGTAGAAGAAACTTTTACCATTCCTTATTTCTCACACTGAGCACAACTCGGGTGGGCATAAGAATTTTTTAAAGGATTTTTTTCATAAATAAGGTGACTCAATCTTAATTAGGGTTATCTATGGTCCTAGACATAAGATATTAAAAGACACAACATATGTCCTTCAGTCATGACAAGAAACTACTTGATCTTTTCAAAAAACAAATCTATGTGTGGTCTGATTCTCATTTTCATGAAATATGTTGTGATTCCTAGATTTTAGTCTTGGGGTGAATGGTAATATTTTCATCACTTAACGTTAGTTCACCTATTTACTTACCACACGATGTTAAACATCATAGAACTTCAAGAACTATGAATCGATTGATTGGCGTTTTATTGAGATATGTTTTGGAACCTAGATCTCTAATATTAGGCCCAACTGTAATTTAAAATCCTCCACTCCCTATGTATGGATCAGACTAACATGAGGAATCATTTCAAGAACTATGTGTGGATTCATTATTTCCACTACAAGACACATTTTGATCCTCAGATCCTGTATCCAATTCTAGCCTCTATTAAAAAACATATTCTCCCTATGTATAGACCAAACCTATATTGGGAGACCAATCTCTAGAACTACATATGTCTTGATTATTTCCTCTACAAGACACATAGTAACACCTGAGTCATATCCCACGGTCCATCCACACTATTATTTCTTATGTCAAAATCGCTTCATGTCCTCATCACATGAAAATAAACTACACATATTTTTAAGATCTACATGTTGATCGATTCTCATCCATATGAGATACATAGTGATGCTTAGACTTACCATATTGGAACCAGTAGCAATATCATGTAATTAATTCCTATTTCATCCCATTTATGATTTAGATCTACATAAAGAGATTAAATATGAGTTGTCATCTTATATATGACCCAATATTCAAGAAACCCCCATTATCCTCTACGTTTGGATTTAATCAAGGTGAGGGAACTCTATTTGAGAACTACATGTGGCTGGATTCATTCTTCAGAAAGATACATAGTGACACTTGGTCCCTATACCCTAATCTAGCTATAATAATTAATTTATCTTCATATAAAATACCCTAATTTCCTTCCTTCATTACTCTAAACTACAGATCATAATGTCCTTTCCATACGACTTTACACTACAAGATACATAAAAAACTACATATGGCTTGATTCTCATCCTATTGAAATACATAGTGAAAAATTAGGACTTAGATCCTAGTCCTAGCCATGGGATAAAATGAAATTCCTCATCTCTAACTTACAATTAAAAATATATGTAGTTAGACTTTATTTTGGATCATCTCCTTAGTGATCCCACAATGGAAATAAGAGATGTCCCATTATATGTATGAGTAAGATCTATGTAAGGGACTTCAAACTCATGTCCAACATTGGTACAAATTATTCCATTATGCATTGAACATTTACATTTTCACATGTCATACTCTTAATATTGAACACTTTTATATCTTCATAATCTTTATAAGGATTTTGGTGGTAGAATGTCTGATACCTGAGAGATTATCTGCTTGACTATACAATATATGCCCCTAGGTGGACTTAGATAAGTCACCCACATATTGATCCTGTTAGACAAAGGATTACATTGTTTGTCTATGCATCACATTACCTAGCAAGAACTGCATAATTTAACCCCCATAATGATTTTTTCAAATATTGGTGACTTCTTTATTTGGGGAATCAGATTCTGTAACTTTAAACTTTGATGATTGTATATAAGAACCCATAATTTAAAGTTCCCATCCTTTGAATATTTGTCACATATCCTTTCTCCTAACCTAAAAGTATCCAAGATCATGGTTTACACTTTTCTCGTTTCATTTTTTCAAAGCATATTAGAATATCCATGGGTCATTTGACCATATATCATCCATTGCTTCAATAACATTATGGTCCTAGTAGTATGACCTAAAACAATATAAGCCATACTTCTGATTCTTGGGTCAGACCATCATAGAAACCATATTCCTCCAATTTTTTAGAAATCATGACTGGAAATATTCTTTCTATATTCATGTAATTTTCTCCATTAACCAAACTATGTTCTTGGAAAAATCCTAATCTCCATAAAATTTCATCATCTTTTAGCAATAGAATGTCAAAATTATTGAGAGCTCATTCACCTGACTATACAGTACGTTCCCAAGTTGTCCTTGCCTAAAATATGCCTATATAATGGTCATATCAGAATGAGGAAGCCACTATTGATTATGTAGCTCATTCCCTAGTCATGAAAGCATAATAAAACCCCTATAATAATGTTTTCAAGTAGTGGTAACTTCTTTCTTGGAATAGACCTCCTCTAAATACATTATCCATTTTCCCATATCACTGTTTAGATTCAAGAATACACAAATCAAAACTTATAATTTTCCCCTTCCAAACTTGAATATGATATCAAATTTCTTAAAAAAATTACCAAGATATGAAGAACCACCAAATATATTCTCAAAGCTAAATTCCTTAAATTAAAATCCCTATAATTTCCTTATTGCATGACTTTAAACTAAATAGCACGATGTCATTACTTCAAAACAGTAAACTACACGACGCCCCCCCCCCCCAATGACTTTGATGCATGAATTTAAACCACACAGCTCCCCCAATATCCTTAATTCATGACTTTAAACTACACATCCCCAAATTTCCTTGCTTCCTGACTTTAAACAACATAAAATATTGTCAAAAACATTTTAATGTCTATGTTTCTTGACTTTAAACTACACAACACCATCATCCATTGTTGGAAAAGAACCTTTTCTTCTTGACATTAGTTATTTAACAAAATGTAACCTTCTTCACATATCAAATTTGTGTATAAGTTTCTTCCCATTAATTTACTAAGTTGATAACATATGATTCCTTTATTCTCAGACATATTTACTTGGAAAAGACACCCACTTTGGCCTTTGAGACATCCAAATATTAATCTTTTCAGATTCATCAGTTAAAACAATATCATAATTCTTGAAAACTCCTTTAGATAACTATGCCGTACGTGCCACTATTTTACTTGCATAATTTTCCCATATAAAAAGTCTGTAAGCCTAAGGATGATACTATTTGGCTATGTAGCACATGACCTAGTTGACCCTTTATAATAGATACCACATAATGGGTTTCTCAAATAGTGTTAATTTAATTTTTAGAAGAGACCTTATTTATTCTCCAATACCATGTTTTAGATTATGAATCATAAAATTGTCCCAATATTCCCCTTGTAATCATATAATGAATATTCTAGCTCTCCTAACTAGTAAGCATTATTTCTATTACAATTTCAAAATCATTGGTCAATTTTGTTCAACCTAAAACACTAACCTTATTAGTCTGGAATGCGTGACCTTAAATTGTCCCCAAAATGAGACATAGTACTCACCAGATTAAAAACATATAAAGGGTACTCTAGAAAAAATTCAAGTCTCATCTCATAATACCTACACTCTATATGGGTTACGCAATATCAAGCAATAAAAAGTTAAAAGGCACAAAACATGATAGTATTAAAGCCCAAAAAAATGGAAGCCTAAGAAAAAGCCAAATCGCACCCACTAAGTCACTTTAATATTGAGTTTAGGAAAAAATTAGGTTGATAAGAAAAAGATTTAATGTTTATAGGGTTATTCATGTGACCCTAGTAATAGTCAAACTGCACGCACTAGGCCACTTCGCTTAGGGAAAAGTTAAAGCTCTCCCATCCATATCATTGTGATTATGTTTAGCTGTAATAAAGATGATTTGTAATGAAAATCCTATTTTATGTTATTATTACAATAAAGAGAAATTGATGAAGAACTATTTGATTAGAGACAAAATACTTTTCATTTATGTCACAAAATCAATAGAACATCAAAAAACGGGTGTCTCTCTGTCACAATTTACAAAAGGTCGTCCACTTAATTCTTCATTTGTTGAATAGTCTCCTAGGTCCCACCATCCACCTGTTGAAGTTCCATCAGTCGAAAAGTCTTTGTATCCTCATCCTAACAAAGAAATTCCTAAGCATCTGCAACGGATTTTACCCCTTCATTTTGGGATTCTCATTTTGAGAAGTGAAGTTTTTCAAGTTCCATTTGAATAGCATCCAACTCATACTGAAGAAGTGACACTTATGATTGTTTTCTTGAGTTCTTCTAATTTATCAATATGACTGGCCTCATATTGACATAATTCTGCTTTAAATTCATCTATATTAGTAATAATTATAGCTTTTATCAGATTCTTCCGAATATATTACTCTTGATACCACTTCTGAATGGTCTCCTTTACCACATTATGGATTTAATTGTAATAAAAACCTTTGAATCCCAACATGATGAATAGACCTAAAAGCTATTGGATTGGAAAATTTAGTTCCTCATGGGGTATCTTAGATATTAGCTTCCATGTATCCTACCTAGATTTGGGATTTTCAATACAAAGATCAACCTGGAACTCCAGGTCTTCTTCATAATCACCATCATATGGGGGGATGTACTTCTGGATTAATGCACTTAAAGAAGTTTCATGTTCGGATCCTTCCCAAATAGTGACTGCCTTGCTTCTTAATGTGGGTCATGATCATGTAGATGTTTCACACTCAAGACTAGTCATAAAATATGATAATCCTACATGCTAAATAAAAATCATGTTTAGCGTCAAAATAATGGTAAGAGTGGGACACACTCACAATGGTTGGTAAATTTTACCTAATAGTAGCTTAGTAGCCTGATAAGACTCTTCACCAACATTCCCAGCCTCAATAGTTTTGGTTAGAACCTCTTAGAGTGGGATAATTTCTTGATTCCACTCAAGATTCCCTTGATGAACCTCAAGATGATTTCTTGTTTCAAGGTTCACCTGAGTTGACTCCTCCTCAATAGTGGGATTGATAGTGTTTTCATATTCTCCTCCGATCACAATTATTGTAGCAGCTTCTGTAGATTGAGGTACTCATTTCAACTAATCATGGTTAGGAAATTAGGTATAAGAATATTGATTGGAAGGAAAATAAAAACTCATGTTCATTTGGTTCTATATAAAGGATTCTAATTTATTCTAGAGTAGTAGGTATATTAACATGTTCGGATACTTCTTCAAAAGTCATGAAAAGATTTGTCATTACTTCAAATGACATCCCAAGCCCTATGTTAATCTCACCCATGGGGATACATGGGGAGGTTGGTTCATAATCCTCATCTAACAACTTTAGACCCCGAACAACCACTTTAGTGGCAGCCGCCAGGTCAACATCAGTCTTCGTAGGATTTTTTGGTGCATGTGAGAAGCCTGAAATATTACATAATTGGAAGTCAGTTGTTAATACACACAGTTTCTCATGAATAACTTCTGATGCACAATATGCCTCCTCTCTAATAGTTTCATAGATAGGAGCAGTTCCAAGATCAGATGTTTTTCTCTCTCATCTAGATGCCACTTCAATCCAAGGAGCCTCTTCAGTCAAAGGATCCACTTTATTGGTAATAATTTGAAATTGATCGGAAGTTCCCTCCATGGTTCACAAAGGCTCATTAATAAATTAGCTAATGGAATAAAACAAATAAGTTCTTAAAATTCCATGATGTTTAAACACATTATATGGATGAGGTTGGAGGTAATAATGTTAGGAAGACTTACTGCTACTAATAAAATTTTTATCCCCAACTTTCTTCCATAGATGTCCTTACCTCTTTGCCTTCATAGGAGGACTAGCATCATCATCTCAAAAATTAGGTATTGGAGACCGCAATACTACCACCATATCATCCTCCAGGTCCTGTTGGTCTAGAGATATCTCTCCAGATTCATATGGGTGATTTTGCAGCGTCGAGTGCTGTACCACTTGGGATATACAATGGTGTTGGAATTTTAGTGGATTTTCCCATATCCAGCTATGATATAGAATGGTATTTCCCCTAGGAAATAATTTTTTATCTTAATTAAATTGTAACGTAGAAATGAATATGATAATAAGGAAACTTATATCTTCATGATCGAAAAAATTGTGCCATTCCTCCAATTAATGGTCAATACCTTCTGTGACGCGGCGATTTATCATTTCCTTCACTCATTTCGGGGTGTGGATTGAATTTTCAGTTTCATATATAAAAAACTCTAGATCCAGATAATAATTTTTCTTCATCAAGATTATTATCAAAATGAATATCAGATGTTTCTTGAAGATCTCCTATTCTTATAATACGCATCCCCTCACGTAAAATCTCTCACGTTGTTTTAGCATCACAAGAAAATATCTTCCTTGTTTGAACCATCTCTGGTCATACATATTCAGAATACATTCCATATTTATGTGAATATGATCTTGTATTCTTAGATCTAAAATTGTTACCAATTGTTCTCATCATAGATGGTGGATGAGAAAATGGAACCCGCTGCTCTTCTTTGTAGTGGTGACTAGAGATCTTGTGTGAAACTTCATATGGTGATGCAGTTGTAGCCCACTAAACATTGGTGGGTGGACTATATCTTGTATGAGGTAACTTTGGTTACCTGGGAGCCTCATCATATTTACTCTCTGACTCTAATAATGCATCCTCTACAAAATAAGGGTCTCTTTCCAAACAAAAGGATTCTTTCCTACTCCGCTTCTTTAATCTAATGATATGAACAACATTGTTTGTTACCCCTTCAGGGTATGATGCAATCCAAGCTTCAGCATAGAATAGGGTCAACCTACTTTCTACATTTCCTATAGGTAGATTAAACACTACCCTCGTAATCTCCATGATTGTCAGTAACCATAGCTATCGATCCACCATTGGAAGCTTTTCCAATCTAATATAAATTGTTGAAGATACAACATTTTGTTTCAATCATTTGAATTATCATGAAAATCGGTAAGGATCATAGGCCTCACATATGATTTCATCATCGATCCTAGTGGCCTCCAATACACTATCCCTACATGCTAGAAAATATTCCCTCAACTCTATGTTGATTGTGCCATCATCAAAAAATCTCCCCATAGGTATATTCCCATAAAGAAAATAATGGAATTACTTGAACATACTTAACCATGTATTAATATTAAGAGGTATCATGAAAAAGGGAGTTATACCAGATTAGGATTCAACAAATGGATGGAATGTACTTCCAAGGACATTAATTCCACCTTCCACAACATAGGTTCTGAAATCAGTCATGAAATATCCCCACAAAACATGTAATTGTCTTTCCATTCTAAAGGGAGACTTACCTCCATTGATATACAATAAGATCCTATGAATCTTTTCTAGAATAGGGGTTTTCAATCCCACCATTTTACACTCTTCCATCTTATCCACTATGACAAATTTTACATGCCTTACACCACCTTTGGAATCTCCGACTTGAAATAAGTAGACACCAAGCCACATGGCTAGGAAACCTACTAGATGTGTCTTGGAAGGAATTTTGGAGTTGAATTCATACCCCACTTCCCATACTCTTCTTTATCCAATGTTATCCAGAATGTGTTAGGGGAACCTCTATATTCTACCATGGGATAGCTTGTTGGATGCCTGCATGTGGGACCTTTCTCCTTCATCAAGAATGTTTCCATCAACACATTTGGATGAATATCCCTTATTCAGAGGGATTTTTTATGCATTCTTGATTTTGTGAGTTATCTTCAATACCTCACATACAAACAATGGTTAATTTTTTACATATTTCCATGTTTCTATTAGAGGGATGAACTTATCCTACATATCTTTAAGAATCAAATCTATAGAGATATAATAAAAATCTCACAAGTTAATTCCCACTTCTCCATGAGTCATATAGAATGAATTTTTATATGTTCTCCAAAATCTCAAAAAATTTAGCCAAAAATATTCATTCTTATATAAATAGGTTTTTCTAACCCATATGGCCTCATAAATTCCATCACCCTTCAGATCATCTATGAATTTTTCACATGTGTGGAGTACTGAATATTCACACATCCTTGATGGATTATAGTCTCATCCTTGAAGAAAGCCCATATTTTCTTATATAACTTCTACTAATATGTCTACGAATCTCAAAATATGGATGAAAAAGAGTGTGTTTTAGTTTGATGATGTGTGGTTTCAAGTCTAAATCACATAGGTTTTTATGAAAAAATATGCCTTAGCTTTTGTCTGAACAATATTAAATGTTCACGTAATGGAAACATTGGAAGATGAGAAGTTATTATGGTCTTGAAACGAATAAATTGGGAGATAATTCATTGGATACAGTATGTTGAATTACTACATATGGCCATAAATTTAAATTTAAAGATAAATACTCCTTTTAAAATTTCAATGACACTTCTTCAAATACTTCTACAGATCAGGAATGGTGGTGTCACAGACTTCATAATAGTCATTCCCTATGATATTTATCATATCGTCAATTCACATGATAGATAATTAATTAGAATTTGTGATCCTTTTGGGATCCATTAAACTTCAAAAGTAATGTCAAATTCATTTCATAGTAGGTTCATTTTGAAATTTTTTTAAAAATAAGAAAATTAAACAAAGGCATTAAGGCGCACAACTCAAAATATGTATAGATCTACGTGACTGAAATCTTTAGCAAATAGAAGAACTTTTGCTGAAATACTTGCATGTGGAGAGCCAAAAAATCCAAATCTGGAATGATTTTTTATGAAGTTATGCACCTATATATAGATGAGGATGTTGACTTGTGTGCCACTAGCTTTCACAAACAACAAAATATTTCACGGCCCATTTCCTTTTCCATCCATTTTACCTCAGCATTAGACCCTCTTTTCATTAGGATCCAATCATGGGGGGGGGGGGTTTACACGTCATTTCATCACACGAATGAAAAAGTGATAAAGGTTAATACCTTAGAAAAATGAGGAGAAAATATATGAATAATTTCAATATTTTCAAAGGCTCAAATATTGGATTGTCCAAGGTAGCTTAAATCACCTGTGGTGCTCAAGCACCCATGTGTGAAACACGTGTGAGCTACCCACATTCGTTCCAAATATCCTTCTCTCAAGGTATCATATTTTCCTATAAATAGACCTATTTGGTCTTCATTTTTATGAGAAAATTTACTCGAAACCCGGTTTCTGGTCTGGTTTCCCGAGTTCTTCACCCATGTCTTCTAAAACTTCCAAGGTTGTTTCATAAGTCCCAAGGTGAGGGAATTAAAGGAGGATAATATGAATTATTTCCATTTAGTGTTTAAAATAAATATAACTTTTGTGACTTAGTCAACCAACCTCCCTGATTCAAGAACATTTGCGCACCCTTCATTCATTAAAGATGAACTTTCACAACTAACTTCTAGGAATAACTTTAGAGACTCTTTAAGGCTTAAAACAAGCTTCTAAAAAGTATATTCATCCAATTTTATCATCACTTAAGGTGACTTAGGGTCCCCTAGTCTTACATACGTACCCCGTACCTAGGATCCACCCACTCACATGCCCTTCCTTTATGTTCACCCATCCCTTCCACCTATAAAATCCATTCATGAAGCCTCCTTCAAAGCATGTCATGGTAGGGATTATACTTCATTCTCCCCCTTTCCAAAAAGGTATCATGTTGAAACCTCCACAAAGACCTATTTATCTACCAATACTTTTGGAAGGGAACCTTATCATGTCTCCCATTTGGGTTTATATTTCTATGGTTAGAGGTTTCCCACATGTGTTTTATAAGGGAGTCTTGATCCTTGAGAAGTATGTTGGATTATATATCTATTGTCACATGGACCCTTACCCTTGGGAACATTTTGAGGAATACACAGTATTAGATTTTGGGGATAGTACTCAATCCTCCCCTTCTATTCTTTGAGATCCAGAGCCTCGGGTCTCTAGTAGGGAGAGTAAGCATCACGCATTATTTTCTATTTGACAAAGGAAAGTTTTCCCTCCTCACTACAAGGTCTATTTTATGGAAACCATCTTGATGTAAGACCCCATCCTTTCATGTAGGATGTTTCATTATTTCTTCTCTCTACCTCCACCATGTCCTTCTCATTCATTATTCCCTGACATTTAGACCAATTTCCAATGTAAATTGAAGAGTGGGGTGGTTTTTAGCTACAAACTCTTCCCCCATAAGCTCACCCTCTTCCACCAGCAGGGGAAGGAAAGTGTATGGTTTGTTTAATCTTTCACATACACTTGTATCACACACTGATCCCAAATCATGTGGGCGTAGAGGTTCGTAATGATTACAACAACCTTACAATCCACTAGAAGGAATGAAGTATGAGAACTAGAATTCCAACCATAATTGGGATATGTAGGAAGCCTTCCTAAGGCCTGAGCTCCATATCATATCATCAATAAAATGAGAAACCAATCCTAATTACCATAATCTAGGAATCCTCTTTAAGAGTAATCCTTGAGTTAAGCCCCCCCAATCTCCATGTGTGAGCACATTCTTCATGGACCCTACTGTTACTGGGAATCCTCCTTTGGAGTAATCCCCAAATTCAACCACCATGTGATCATGAATAAATATATTAGTCATGGTACCTTTTACAAGGAATCCCCTTGAAGAGAAAACCCCAACCTATTCCTCTCAAAGGACCATAATCCTATACAAGACTTATTGAACTATGTGGGATTTGATTCCCATTTAAATGAGATATATAGGAAGACTCCCTGAGGTTTAAACCCACAATACCAAATCAACCCTATTCTCTCTAGTCACATACCCTGTAGGGTCTAATCCAACATGGAAACTCATATAATTTCTATGTTCATCGGGATACTATGATATAATTCCTTCAAAAAACATTTTATAGGCACTTCCTCCTAGAAGTCCTTTCCACGTGAAGTTAAACTTTATGGTTGGGTCCTTATCACCAGGCCATAAAAGATATTATGTGTCCCATTAAGTGGAACAAATCAACATGGGTTTTGATTCCAATCACGAGGATACGTATGTATCCCATCTATGGGTTGGATCCCAATATAAAAATAACTTTCGTCTCCATGTATGATAATAAACTCCTAAGTAATATT
Source organism: Viscum album (assembly GCA_963277665.1). NCBI lineage: Eukaryota > Viridiplantae > Streptophyta > Magnoliopsida > Santalales > Viscaceae > Viscum > Viscum album. The sequence continues at coordinate 638,375 of CAUJRU010000205.1, forward strand.
TATCTACTTGTATGATAATAAATTCTATAGTTACTCTTGTCTACCCGGATGACAATAAATTCTAGATTGCCCCACTGATTGGATTAAAAAACCTTAATCATTGTAATAACATCCAATGAGTCTCTAAGTAGTATACCAGAGGATACCATTGATGGAGGACATAGGATACATACATATGTATCCATTAATGAAGAACCTTATATATATATATATATTTATATATATATGATTTTAAATTCCATAAATGATGGAAATTGATTTCAAATATTCGGATGACCTACTTCATTATTAGCGAATTAATAAAGGATTAAGGAACATATCTTAAATCCATAAGAGAGTCACGGAGTAGACAATAATCCCCCCTAAAAGGTTGAGAGGAGTCTAAACTACCATACTCTTGACCAATGCGAGTTCTTAAAAGTAGTAGGACGTCAAAATACCTAACGAATACCTCCCTTTGGAAATCATGTCCCTTTGGATATATAACCATTAGGTGTTTCTAGTTCCGTAAACAAATCCATTGGAAACCATCCAAAAACAATGATTTTGTTTCACAATGAAGTGACTTTTCTGAGGGAAGCACCAATCCATGAAATGTAAAGAGCGAGTTTGATTTGAGTTATAACTCCAGTAGGTGACATTATAGACATCCATGTCTCAAGATTGTTGCATCATGGTTTATCATTTGGCCTATTCCTTTTCCATCTATTCGTAGATGAACTTTTGATGCATCTTCAATTTGAGATCCGTAATTTCATGCTTTCTGTGGATGATATAGTTCTTATTATAGCATCAAAAGAGACTATCAATTTAGAGTTAGATATTAGGAGAGAGTCTTTAGAATCAAAAGGTTTATATCTTAGTAGGGATAAAATAGGATATATAGAGTCCTGTTTTAGAAAATTATTCTCCAATAACATTTTGAATATGATATTGAGAGGCTACATTATTTAAAAAGTTGACTGTTTTTGATATTTGGAGTCATTTGTACAATGTGATGGAGACATTAATGTAGATATATGTCATATGATTAAAACTGGAATGATAAAATGTATAAAGGCTTATATGTTTCTTTGTGATTGTAAAATTACTTTGAATTAAAGGATTAATTTCCTAGGACTATTAATTAACCATCTATTCTATATGGTAGGAATTGTTTCTTTCAAAGAGATATCTTGATAAAAAATGAGGGTGCTAGAAATGAATTTGTTGAGATTGACATGTGGAAATACTAAGATGTATATGATTATAAATGCTTATGTTTAATGGAAAACTATAGTGCCTATTGTTTATGAGAAGATTACCGAGATGAGATTATGATTGTTTTAATTTGTTAAACGAAGATATAAGGATGATCTTATTAATAGGGTAAACCAAATGGAAAATTTAATTATGAAAAGAGTTTGAGGTTAACCTAAAAGGACCATTAGACAAATCATCAAGGATGGTTTTTTTCTAAATGGTTTCAATGGAAATATTATTTTAAATATAGATAATTAGAGTACATTGATCTATAGAGAATACAAAATTTAATTATGTTTAAGGAATGTTTTTTTTATTGATGTTGAATCATCAGTTATATAATCATTCTTCAAAAACTCATTAAAACATCCCAACATCTCTTCACATTACATCAAATATCAATGGAATTTGAGTAAACTTATTGATTCGATGTTATTCCCATGATTTCCTCAAGGCCAAATCCACAAAACACATCCACTAAAAATAGACAATGTTTCTAATTATTTCTACTACATTAGACCCAATGAAATCCAAGGAGTCAAGATATCATCTAAATATAATATAACATAAGGAGAATTATGAATCCCTATTCTAGAGACTAATGAAATATATTGTAAAGCCGTTGATTTCCCCACCCCAATGGGGTCTTAATCTTCAACACAACATCTATAATCTTACCAATGTACTAGTAGAATCCAATATCACATTCTCTTTCCTAATAATGCTATATAAAATAAATATTTTCAAGAGGAAATAACCTAAGCTAGCATATCCCTCAATAAAAAGTGAACCACGTGTTTTAAGCTTGTATGGAATGTGAAAACTAAAAGGAGTCTTATTTTAAACTATCAAACCAAATTAGGAAAGGGAGTAACAAACTAAATAAATTAATCATTATTCAAGAGAGAGGAATTAGTTTTGAATATGGGAGAATGAAACTCACCAAATAATTCATATAATAACTATACACTCCATATGGAATAAATCAAAAGAAACTCAATAACACATGGAATGGAATTGTGGAAGGTAAGATCTTATAAAAGGATTTATTCACCTTTACCTCATAATCTTTTAGGGACATACATATTTTTTGTTGTTAAAATTACTATTTACATAGCGCAATGTTCATGTTTATGGTATTTAACAATGAGTAATAAAATCCTTAATTTGTGATTGATTCAATATGAGAGAGATTTATTTTACTTTAATTTATACACATTTCTATTGTTATTCTTAATTTTCTATTGTTCTTAATTTAATGTTTGAGTTATACATGTTGGGTGGGAACATTTTTTTTATCTTGGTAGATGGATTACAAGAAAACCATTACACACATGCACACACACCCATACAAACACTCTCAAAAACCTTAATGGGTCAAAACATATCCAGATATATGATGTAATTGGAATGACTAAATGATGAAGTGTTTGAAGATCAAATGAATAGAATGATAGGTTTTCACTCCCTATACCACTATATTTCTATTTTTTACTGAGAGTTTCTCATGAAATTGATGTTGAGTTCTCTATTTGATAATTGGTTAATTTATCAGAACTCATTCATTCACACATAAAGTATTTTTATCTTACATTAAACATTGTAATGATAGAACTATATTTTTGGCAACTAATGGTTGGAGTTTTATGATTATGGACTCCCATTGAGTACCAGTATAAGGGGATCTCATCATTTAAAAATATGATAATATAGAATAAGTACTCTTACCCTAGGATTAATAATTGATCTATTTTCTAATTGTTTATTTAGTACTTATCTCTATTATTCTCAAGAATTCATAAAAACAAACAAAACCCCTCATACACTAACACTTTCACTGTGAAACTATGAGTTTGAACCCTTCCATATAGATAACAATTACTCGCCCATGCATTCGTACGGTGATATAACTCAATTATTAAATTATGTGTTCACATGTTGATATGGTTCAATGATTTTTTTAAGAAGACAATACTATATTTCAATGTTAATAATGAATATAAATATTCAACATTTTGAAATCACAAAATAATGATAGTTATTATTTTAAAACAATTAGAGAATATATAGAAACATCATTATGATAGTAGATTACATTTTGGATAAATACATTTCAGAATATGTAGAAGAATTTATATGAAATGTTATTTAAAGTACAGATATTTGAATTAAATGAATGATAAGAACAAGGAAATATGAAGTATGATATAATTGAGAATATAATGAGGTAAATAACAAAACATGGAATTAATGAGTAGATTGGAAAACAAATTATCTTATAGTAATAACATCATACATATTAGATTGCAAAGTAACCTGTGTGGGAATTTCCTTATTCCTATTCTCCATATAGGGAAAATGACCTCAACATTGATGTAATTAAAGGGTTAGGTTGTATATATAATGTCATCATGGTTGATTTGGATTCCAGTATGCTTCTTATAGGACCACTTCTGAGGAGATAGACATGTAATTTTTTATCCTTAACTAAATACATCCTTGATGCTATTAGTGGTGTGTGAAAAAAAATTATCCCTTGTTGTAAGGCATGTGTCTTGTTCATATACTTATACATGCAGAGTGTCTATACTTGAGTCTATTAGAGAGATCATGTTGTGGAATGTTGTCATAGTATTCCAGGATGTTCATGTCGTTGCCCCCCTCCGCCTCCCTATCCTTCCCCCTCAAAAACATTATTTATGAGCTTGAGTTGGTATAATGATAAACACTTTATTAATGACCTTGAGAAGGGACTTTGAGAAATAGATCAGAGAAAAAGTTGAAATTAACCATAGAAATGGATAAAACCTACTAAAACTGCTTAAATAAAGTACTAAATCTCTATTTCAAAGAAAAACAACTTCCAGACTACTTATTATGACTCAACATTCTAAGAACTAAACCACAACTGGACTAAACTACAACACTAACACAATAAATTACTACTAAAAATACTCCATTCCCGTAACAGTAATCAACTTGTTTCCTTTCAGTAATATAGATCCACTATAATGCAATTTTCAAATCCAGTGAATAATTACTTCAATGCTTAGCTATTGAGTTTTTTCTCTCACTAAAACCATACCAATAATCAATAAAAATTCAATACAAAGCAATAAATTAGAACATAAAATCAGCATCAATTTTTTGGTCACTACAATACAGTTTGGGCTACTCTTTAAACAACTGGCTGTTTGTATGAGCCTTAATGAGCATCTCCTAGTTGAAGACCTTCAGGACTGTTTTAATCTGAAAATGAAAGAAGTGATATTAATTAATGAAATGAAGTTAATGATGTCTTCATTGAAGATTGAATTGAGGAATCATTGGATAATGACTTGATATCAGAACAATTCAATAGAAATATAGATGAAAGAGAATGTTTGTATGTAATCTTAAAAAAATATCTGAAATCTTTTTATTTATTGTATGAGATCTAGAATCATCAGTGGATTCAATATATTAAAAGTGTACAACATATTGAGAGTGAATCGAAACACGTATACACTAAAAAAATCATATTATAGTGAATAAAATATATTAGGAACACAAACAATGATGTTTTTATCAAAAGAATGCTTATTTTTTCAAACAACTCATCAGAAGTGATAAGTAATTTTAAAGCTTAAGTTGAAAAAACTTATTAAAAACTGTTTGTAGTGGTGTTTTATTAGATGAGTACCTTCAAACGCAGCCTTAACACTTCTGCAAATAAAGATGATGATTTTATGCATTGCACGCCTATGATGCGGCAGATGAAGAGGATGAACTCCTTGGTGCTGGATCTCTGGAAGCAGAAAAAATGGTTTGTATCAAATGTTGATGATAGGATGATCGGGCATGATCCCCTATTCATACAACATTTCGATACCATAATCTCTATAAACATGTGCATGGAATTACTAGAAAGTAAATAATGATATAATGAATGTTTCAAAGAATGTTAGATATGTAAATGAAGGCCACATAGATTCTAAAGTTCATGAATTTTTAGAAACATTAAATTTGAAGAGATATTAGAAGATTATACTAAAATTATATAAATAGAGTGCGGCATTTCAAAAATATCATTTTTCTAATCACTAATACTTGATAATTCAATGTGGTCCACATCATGCATACAAAAATTGAAAGTAGTTTAAGTCAATATGTGAATAAGAACTGAATAAATGTAAATAGATTAAACATTATAGAGATATGAAAAAAATATTAATGTTATAAGAACACGTTTTCATACCATTGGGTAAACTCATTGTGATGATTTATTATTGAATCAAATTTTGTAGAAATTTGCATTATAATTGACACATGTGAGGGAATAAATCATAGAAATAAGAAATTACTACGTACTGTAATCTATTCAGGGCTGTTTTAGTAAAATTCAAGATAAATTGGAAATAGAATGTGAAAATTTAAACAAACCATATTAAAATAAATATCTACTTTTGAAATGTAATAAAATTAAGTCTATGTCGTCCCATTATTGAGAAATTAAGAGAAAAATAAAATTTTGGTTGACGGAATTTCAACTATTTGATGCAATGTGTTTCTCACATCAGAAAAAATCAGGAAGTAAATTAGGGAACTATTTATTATATGAAACTGAGGTGGATTGGGGTGGTTAAAAATGATTAGAAAATTGAAATAGAGAAACTTTCATGTTAGCATTGGAAGACAGATTATGTTGAAATAACTTATTGAAAACTGTTTGTAGTGTTGTTTTTTTAGATAAGTACCTTCAAATGTAGCCTTAACACTGCTGCAAATATAAATGGTAATTTTATGTGTTTCCCACCAATGATGTGGAAGATGAAGAGGATGAACACCTTGTTGTTGCATATGTGGAAGTAGAAGAAATGGTTAGTATCGAATGATGATGACAGGATGGTCAAGCTTGATCCCTTGTTCATATAGCATTTCAATACCAGAATCTCTATAAACAATTGCATGGATTTCCTAGAAAGTAAATACTGATATAATGAATGTTACAAAGACTGTTAGATATGTAAAGGAAGGCCATATACATTCTAAAGTTCATGAATTTTTAGAAACGTTAAATTTGAAGAGATATTAGAAGATTGTACAGAAATTATATAAATGGAGGGAGGCATGTCAAAAATATCATCTTGCTGGTCACCAATCCTTGATTATTCAACGTGGTCCGCATCCTTCATAAACAATTTGAAATTATTTTAAGTTAATATGTGAATAAAAACTAAATAAATGTAAATAGATTATACATTATAGAGATGTGAAAATAATATTAATGTTTTAAGAACATGTTTTCATACCATTGGGTAAACTCACTATGATGATTTATTATTGAATCAACTTTTGTAAAAAATTGCATTATAATGGACACATTTGTGGGAATAAATCATAGAACATAGAAATTACTATTTACTGTAATCATTCCAGGGCTGTTTTAGTAAAATTCAAGATAAATTGGAAATAGAAGGTGAAAAATTAAACACACCCTATTCAAATAAATATCTACTATTTTAAATGAAATAAAATGATGTTTATGTCGTCCCATTATTGAGAAATTAAGAGAAAAATAAAAGTTTGGCTGATGGATTTTCATGTAGTTGATGCAATGTGTGGCTCACATCCGAAAAATCAGGGGGTAAATTAGGGAACTATTTATGATATGAAACTGAGGTGGATTGGGTGGGTTAAAAATGATCAAAAATTGAAACAGAGAAACTTTCATGTTAGCAGTGGAAGAAAGATTTATCTATAGTTATAGGACTCTTTTTGTATAGTATCATGAACCAGATGATAATAAAAATCACAAGCAGGTTTGGAGGGTACCACCAATATATATGTCATGATTTCAAATCCTGAAAATATTAAATAGTAATCTTCCATGGAGGAGAAATGGGAAATAATGAAAAATGGAAAAAAGAGACAGTCGCTGGTGGGTCGCGACGGATCCGTGATTCTGGATGGAGGATGATGGTTGAAGGGGAAACCAAGATGGAATAGGGATCTGTGATTCTAGATGAAGGAGTGATCAACGATTGAAGAGGAAACCAAAAAGAAGGTGATCTGCGATTGAAGATGGATCGTTGATTCTGGATAAAGGCGATTGAAGAGTGGTCCAAGATTGAAGGGGAAACATAGATGGAGGTGAGTTTGGATGAAACATGGGAGTGAAGCCTTCATAGTCAGATGTTCCACAATAATGGAGGTAGGGTTGAAAAACATAGGTGACGTGGCTACATTCTAGGGTGACATAGTAGCTGGAAAATTCCTACTTTAGTATTGATAATAGATAGATGTCATTTTAATGCTTAAAAACATGAAAATATAGGTATACCAAACATGTTAAGCTAGTTTAATTTAATCATGTATAAAATAAAAAAGGACTAAAAGAAATGTGAGCATTTAATATTGATGATAAAAAAGGAAACCTTTCTCGCTGAAAAAAAGAACAATAGGAATTGAACATTTATGCATAGGAAAAAATAACCCAAACAACTCATACCTGCTCATTGACGCCAGATTCAAGTACTGTCATGTAAAACATAAGAAGCACATGATTATTAATGTATCATTAACCCCGTGATTTTTAAACAATATTAAATTGTTGAGTACTTAACCAAAAATCAAATCATGTTGAAGAATTAGTTGGTAAAAAAACAACAGGATCAAACCTCCTTAAGACATAAATTATATGTCGCTTATGCTTATCCTCATCCATGCTTGTAAATAGAAGACATTCATTCTGTAATTCCATTAACAGACATCTGGATTTATCTTCTTCACTATGTGAGGATGATAAAAATTAATGTATAGTTAATTGGATAATTTCATGTGGATGTAGAAACTGACATTTTCAAATATAGTGAAGGATTTCCAGGTACCAACTTCAACTGAAACAACACTATCCCATTAAAAATCTTGTTCTTCGATGACAAATCATCTCCAAAAATCAATTGAGTCCACACATATGTTACCAAAAAAAGTAAAAAATCCCAGTAAGTAGACATCTGAGTCAAACGAATCAAAAATTCCAGTATGCATTTACACATAAAACAAAGAACAAAGCAATGAGAGGTTTCTACCAGAAAAAAACACTCAAACTAATATTCAGTCTAGAAGATTGAAGGATCATATTTTGGAAGCAGCGATAGTCCCAGCTAAATTTCCAGGTACCTATATCATTTTAATCGATACCTTCCATAAAAATACTTGTTTTCAAATGCAAACCCTACTCCTCAAATCAAAAGAATCCACACATTATAATACAAAAAAAAAGAAAACAATACCATTAATTTTCTATAAGTGATCCTACATCGAGACACAATTTCATTCATAAATTGAATATGGGTTTATAGTCATGGCCATTGGTGCACCTACACTGATTCTACTAATCGAAGAGTTTTCTAGCTCAAAGTAGCTTCCTCATCTGGAATCGATCTCTTCATATCACTAAAAATTTTCATGATACTCATAGCTCCAAACTTTTAAACATGAAAACCCTTTCTATGAAGTTGAATTTACCATAATGATTCCCACCAACTATCTTTAAGAACATTGGGCACAACCAACAAAATTGATCACAAAAAACCAGTGAAAGGACTTAAGCCCTTCATCTTAAATCGTTTATAGTGCAAGAAAATAATAATAAATACCCAATTATGATCCTAAAAATTCTAAAAAATATGAAATAAAGTCATGGATCAAGAACAAATAAATCAAAACCAATACTGAAGAATATTCAGAATCATTTCCTGCAATTTCAAAACATTAAATTAAACAAACTAAATATATATGAATACATGGATAGTGGATTCTTTAGATTGTGAGATATGGTGGGAGAGAGATATAATATTATCTAGTGTAATGTTACGATATCTCAACAGCTCTTCCTAGTATGCACCCCCTTATTATGCACTGAATTATAGTGAATCAGAAAAGAAAATAATTCTAAACCAAACCATAACTTGCAATAAAACTACCCATGATAATCTCAAAATCTTTGACAAAAAATAAAGAAAGGTACCCATCCTACAATTTTGTTCAATCATTATATAGTTATCCAAATAGTTCCATCAATCCATTAATATATTATTCATTCTGCAACATTAAATAAATTCAAAGTGATATAATCTTCATTTGTGTTTAAGCAACATAATTATATGTAGATTTCTTTATTTTTATGCTTAATCGGATCATCGATTATAAAATTAAAAGATATAATATTCATTAATAGTTCTATTATTTATCATATTGAATAATCATAAGCATATAAAAATGAATGAAAAATTAAAGGAATAAGATATTTTAATGTAAGACCAAAAGAAATAGAGAAATAAGCATTACAATTCTTAGAGAAGGTTCAACTGAAAGCAGTGTGGGATTGTGAGGATGCAACTTTTACGAAACCTTCACTTTACCATGCCAAAAAATGTTTTTTGAAGCAAACCCATCTCCTCAAATAAACTAAATCCAAACAATGGAATCCTGACAAAGAATCAAATACCATCAAGTAAACAACTAAGAACAAACGAATCAAAAAATCCATTATACATTTAGACAAAAAATAGGAACAAATAAAAGATAGGTTTCGACCAGATAATGCTTAATGAAATAATCAATCATGAAGATTTAATGTGAATTCATAGAATTTAGTGACAGTCAAAGCAGAATATCCAAGTACCAGCTTCATATGATAAAAATGATGGTCTGAAATCACATTAATTGTCAATAAGAATATTGTTTCACTGTGATGGTTAATATAAAAAATTCAAAACATAGCCATGAAAAGATAAGACCAAAACTAAAATAAAACATAGTTGAAGTAAGGGAGAAGGAGAAATTGTGAATTCCTCATCTTGTTCCCAACAAACCAGAAGATGGAGACACGCACAATACTGATTCCAATGATAAGGAAATAAATCAATTTTTATCTTGAAAGAGTATCCCTCGGTGATCCTAGCATGCCCTCCAGTCTGTTGGCATAGCACCATCTGGAAATTAACGCATACCACAATTGTCTGAGAATGACTAAACATGGTCATAGTGATAAAGCATCCCTAAAACTTGACATCCATGAAAAAGGAGATCGGAGATAGCAGAAGTCATTTCATCTTTTGCTTCCACTTATCCAATTATGTGGGAGGGTTTCCATATTTATATTCTTGGAAGGAGGCGTATCAGTTATAGAATGGACAACCTGGGTTGCCAAAGGACAGAATCTTGGTAGCCGATGAAGATGGACTTGATACCGTATAGTTTGGACAATGAACGGAGTAGCTGACAATACCCTAGTTTGCGAATATTCAAAGAGGTGAAGACGGTGTGGTGATAATCAGAGAAGACCATATATTTTAGTGGACGATCATGGTGAAGTCTTCTGACAACGATGAATCAAAAACGGTAGAGGGTTTCAAATCTGTGATTCAGAAAATCGATATCATTAAAGGTGAGATGAAGAAGTCTCGAAGGAGCACCAATGTGGAGTTTCGAAAAGAGAATTTTCTAATTTCGCGATGTTGGATAAATTTATCAGGCGAGATTCTGCTTCTGGAGGAATCGTCAGATGAAGATGGAGCCTGTCGAGGGTTTTTTCAGCAGGTTGAGCGGCAGAGGATCGTCTTCGAAGGTATATAGGATAGCTGAAACCCTAGACATCGAGGAGAGGATATGCGGGAGGGTTTGGGGTAGAGGGTCAGGGATTTTGGAGGATGAGTTGAGCGTAGTATACAGTGGTTTAGGCGTGGCTTCTCCATTTGTTGAAACATTGATAGAATAATGCCATCTTTAGAAGATATATAGAAGTGAGGCCACTATTATAATAGATTTATCCTCTGATTTATATATGTATTTATACACACATAACCTCCATCTGTCCCTCAAATCATTAGAACTATTTTTGTGGAAGTTTTTTCCATTAATTAACACAAAATAAATCAAATTATGTTCATAAACTAATACATTAGTGAATTTATAATCACATTTGATCCAAAAAAGAAATAAACCTTTTGATCATGTGTTGATTCAACAATTTTGTTATTTTTTTCAGTTTTGATGCTCACAAACACCCAGATTAATGTTACTAATGAAGTTTATTTTAATTGAGTTTCAAAAAAAAATATTCATCATAATATTTATTCTAGAAATATATTCAAGTCATTTATCCATGGAGAAATAATTTTTAAAGTATTCTGGATGTGTTTTTCAAAACCTTTTAGAAATAATTTTCATACGCAGTGTTTTTTATTGTAAAGTATCGATTGGAAATCCTTATCTTGGAAGAAAATGTATGTGTTATACATACTAAATTTTGAAAAAATCCTATGTTTTAGGAAAGTAATTTATGTTTCATCAATCCTATATTTTTTAACAACCTTATGTCATCAACCCTATATTTGTAATGAACCCGATGTTTGGAGTTTTTTTGTCACCATAAGGAAAGCTATGTTTGAATATTCAATGGTGGAGATCTAAATCTATAACATTATTTGAGATCTATGCAATGGTCTTTATATAAGTAAATATATATTCAAAATATTATTATGATCGAATCATAAGAATGTATTCAATGAAGTAAATCATTTATATTCTAATGAGAAGTTACAAATCACTTTAATGATTTTAAATTAAAATATTAATGATTTATTATGTGAAATTTCTGAAGCTGGTTTAACCTAAAACTGCTTGATCTACAAGAAAAATATCAAGACATTATATATCGAAAGAAAAATATTGAGTAGATATATAAAAAATATATAAATAAGGAAAAGTTATGTTTTAAAACAACAATTGGGTCATTGCCTTCACAGATATCCTTTGGATAAATACATTTTATGATCTATCTCATTGAATCACTATTGTTTCTATCACTAGTACTACATCTTATTATTATAGATTCATCTACAATTTCAATAAATAATTTTTTAGAGATTCACTTTAGATAAATACATGTTTAATAATCTATCTGTGATTTTTTCAGTACTGTTGTTTAAAGAAATTATGTTCAATGTTGGAGATCTATTTGGTGTTTTATGTTATTGAAGGTAAATTACATATATTATTTTATACTAAAACTGTGATGTTTAGTATGTGTTCTCAATAAAATCAATCTCTATTGATTTATTGGAGTTTTGAATACTCGGACACAGTTGGGGTAAAGTGTCAGCTTTTTGTACTAAGGTATGGATTTTCAATTCCTTATAAAATAATTGTAAGGATCTATAATTTTCTAGTAATGGTGTCAACTACCTCTACTCAGTTGTTAAGATCTTGTGATAAGAGGATCTATCTAGTGAAATCACCAAACTCATTGAGAGAGTCTTAGTGGAGTGGACTATGGGATCTTTCTACCCAGAACCACTATACATTGATGTGTTATTTTCTATTATTTATTTTCAATACTCACTAATCTTTAAGAGAAATGGGATGTTTTTCTAGATAAAAAGAGTGTTGTTCAGAATCTATCAATGTTTTTGAGGAACACAATGTACCCCCTCTCACATATTTGTTTTCATCATCACCATCTTGAACTAACAAGTGGTATCAAAGGTAGGGCTCTACTGGTATATTTTTTTCTTGAAAAACTAATTTTTTATTCTATCTGATATCAAAAAATATTTCTGATCTATTTTTGGGTATTATATTTTATTATTACAAAGTGATTCAATTTTTTTTATTCTTATACAAAATCAAGAATATTTTACTTTCATTAACAAGCATGAGTTGATGGTTTAGATTAAAACATCTTGAAATTAATGATTATAGAAATGTAAATGATGATTTTAATCAATTTTCTAAATGGGTTTTTATATATGAGATGTGATAGAATATTTATGATTCCTATGAGGGAACTAAAAATATCATAAAATTAAGCTTCGGTTCAGGCTAAAGATGAAAATCATATCAATCAAAAAGTAGATACTCTCAAAACTACTATGGATGAATTATATGATTTGAGTAATCTAGATAAATATTTATCAGATCATACTAAAATATTTTGAAAACTATACAATATGAAAAAGAAATGGAATCATGAAAATAGATGTTGTGAATTCAAAGAAAAAAGTAATACAAAGGTTAACAATACTTTACATAAATCTCCAAGGAACGACGATTATAAGATAAAATACAAGAAAATTATGAAGGTTAGTTTGAGTGTATCTTCTATTTTACATGATGAATCTTCTAATGATTCCAAGACTAAGCATAAAAAATATATGGTATGTCTTATGGATCATACTGATGAGGTACAATATTCTTAATATCAAAACACTAGTTGTGAAAGAATTTGTTATGATAAATTAAAAAGGTATTGCTTTATGTTATAAGATATATATGAATATTTAAATAATTATCACATAAAAATTATAAAATATTATGATTTTATTCTATTAGATAAATAAGGTTTGTCAAAAAATATTACTGATTCAAAAACTAACTCTACTAAAAATTCTTGTGATCTTCATTATACTAAGATTAAAAAATTATTGGATAAAGTTGATACATTAAAATAAGATTCTAGAATTCTGGTAAAAGTAATAAATAATTTAAATCAAATCCTTGGTAAAAATAAAATTGAGGAAGGAATCCTTGGAATATAAATTAATGGTAAAATACCAAAATTATATATGAATTATTTTGTTCCTAGTTAAAATACTAAAATAACGGAAACACTTAAATTTTTTTATTATGGTATTAATGGATATTATGAAAACTTTTTATTCTTTATAAAACCTCAAATTTTTGGGTTAAACATTTTTTTGTTCAAAATAATTGTTTAACTAAAATAGTCAAATAACTACTCAAAATAAACATGTTTGGTTACCTAAAAATTGATTTTCTAACACTTCTCGACCCAAAATCATGTTGGTAGCAAAAGAAAATTTTATTTTATGTTTTTTCAGGATTTCACCATTTAGATGCATCATTAAAACTTTAAGTGGTTTATTGAGTGATTTATGAAAGATTCTACCAAATGAGTGATCAACTTTGAAGTAGTTCATTATAAAAAAATTCATAATACTGAAATCTTTGATCCAAGAAGTATTTAATTTTTATATATCTATATGGTTCTAATACAGTAATTTTTTTATAGAGGGGAGATATATTTATCTTCTATAATTTAATAAAACTAATATTTAATTTTTGAATCAATTTCTAGTCTATTTTGAATGTATGATTGTTTTTTTAAACATTAAAAATATCTAAAAATTGTTTTAATCATTAGAAAATATAGTATTATTTAAATTATTACAATGTTTTTATTTTACCATATTTAATTATATTAAAATATTTATATTTCATGTTTTAAATTATTATTATTTTATGTATCCATAAAATATTTCTTATGTAATATGTATTTTTAAAAGTTAAAATATGTCATGATTATTCTGTATTTTTTCAACTCTAGAATTTTAAGTATTTTATTCAATGTTTTAGAGAAAAATGTTTTATATTCCTCTTGAAACTTTTAAATTGTGTATCTGAATTCTTCAATATATATTGTTCAAAGGATTTTAAAAACTAGTAACAATAATATTAAGCGGTCAAATACTTCTAGTTCATAAGAAAATCGATCTCATAAAAGGAAAAAACTTAATCACTCTGATTTTTTATAAGTACAGTAAGTTTCAATTGTTAAATATTCATTTAAAAACATTGTGAAAGAAATAATTAATCATGTATGTATGAATAAATTAAAGTCTCTTCATCTCAAATACCTTATTAAAAGATTATATTCAAATTCATGACCTTGAATAAAAAAAAGTATTGTTACAAGATGATCTGAATATGTCTAGAAGGTCATATGAAGAACTTCTGAGATAATTTTTTTGTTAAAGATGGTTTTTGAATCATCAAAAACAGAGTATCATAATGTTATAGAAATTTTTGTCTACAAATAATACATTGAAAATTTAAATGTAGAAATTATACTTTAGATGGAGTGACTCAGAAAATATGTTGTTACTAAGCTAGATTTAGATAATCTAAAATTGTTATTGGCTTAATATTTTTTGTATAATTTTCTATATGACAGGTCAATAGATGTTAAAAACATAATATAAGAACTATCAAGAGTGTTATTGAATCTAATTAAAAAATTTTGAAATTCGGAAAGCTCATATGAATAGTATATTCCATCTTAACACCCCGTTTTTTAATTTCTATAAATTACTTGATGTCAATGTTATATATCCTATTTATAATATTTTGATAAAATTATGCTATCAGTTGTTTGATAATTTCATTTTAATTTTTTATTCTTTTTACTATACCTAAGCATGAACTTAAAATTTTATTATCTCATTACATATTATTGTAAGCAATAAATAATTTTGTTGTAAATAATACTTTGTGCAAAAAATAATTAAAAGTGTTTTAATCTTTGGATATATTTTAATTCAATGAATATCTTATATGATATGACTTAAGAGAATTTATTTGTAAGTGATCATTTTTAATCATTGGGAGAGTATAATTTACTATATTTTACACTTATCCATTTTATGTCATGAAATGGGGGAGATGTTTTATATATAATAAATTTTCATATCATCATGTGATGATTTTTTTCATATTTTTATATAGTCTTGTGGAGATTTTTTTTATGGAATATTTTATGATAAATTTTATAAATAGATGAAAGGAGATTAATTTATGATCTTGTGAGAAATTTTTTAAAAATAAGAATTGCGTTTTTAATTTATTTATGTTTATGAAAATATTTTCTTCAAAAAAATCTTTTAAATTTCATGTATTTAGTTATGGTTTTGTGGTCATAAAAATAGAGGATATTCTTGAGCTTATATTGATTCAACAATGACATCAATTTATATTGGGTTTTGAGGCTCACAAACACCCACATTTATGTTACTGATGAAATTTATTTTAAGTGAATGTTTGGAAAATAATATTCATCAAAATATTTATTCTGGAAACATATTTAAGTCATTGATATTTAGGGAAAATTTGTTCAATTATTTTGGCCATTTTTTGTAATGTATTGTAAAACATTGTTCATACCCTATTTCTGTAAGCATAACATAAGGATTGGAAATACTATATTTGTTAGAAATCATATGGATTATATACCCTACATGTGGAAGGAACCCTATGTTTGAGGAATGGAAATCATGGTTCATAAACCCCATGTTTTTAAAAAACAATACATCATCAACCCTATGGTTGTAAAAAAACCTATGTTGTCAATCCTATATTTTTATTTTTATCATCACATTAAGGAACCCTAAGTTTGACTATTCAATGATGGGGTTTTAAATCCATGATGTTATCCAAGATTTAAGCAATGGACATGAGGGAAGTAAATATATATTAAAAGGCTCATTATGATTGATTCAAAGACTAAAATTGAACATATTAGATCATTTTTATTTTTATCGGAAGTTACAAATCTCTTAAATTATTTTTAATTCAAATATTCATTATTTATTGTGTGATATTTATGGAGCTAGTTTTACATGAAGTTGTTTGATCTATAGTATAAATATCATTATGTTATATATAGAAAAAAACTAATATGAGATATGAAATATATATAAACATGATGAAAATCTATGTTTTAATACAACAAGTGTGTCGTTGCATTTAGAGCTACATTTTGGAGACATAGATGTTTTTATCTATTTGATTGACTCATTACTGTTACTTTCACTACTACTTCATCTCATTGTTAAATATTCATCTATAATATGGATGAAGCATTTTTTTAGAGTTACACATTATATATATATATATAGTTAAACACATGTCTAGTTTTTTCATTACTATTTATTGATGAAAGCCTATGCAACATTGAATTTATATTTTCTGTTCTGTGTTATTGAAGATCAATTACATCTTCCAGTTGCTAATACCATTTTTATGTTTAACCAATGTTCTAAATAAAATCAATATCTATTAATTTATTGGATTTTCTCTATTCGAACTCAGTTATAGTAAAGTTTCATATTCTTGTACTAAGATATGGATTTTTAGTTCCTTATAAAATAACTAGAAGGCTCTATAAAACCTATTTAAAGGTGAAAAATTTGTGAACCTAGTTGTTAAGGTCTCTTGATAATATGACTTGTGGAGTGAATTCTCTAAAATATCTGAGAGAGTGTTGGTGGAGTGGACTAAGGGATCTTGGTTCCTTGAAACACTAAACATCACTGCGTTCTTTTCCTTTATTTATTTCAAGTACTCCTCATTTTTAAGATAGATGGAAAGGTTTTCTATATAACAAGATATGTGTTCATAATATATCAATGTTTCTTTGGAACACAACTCACCCCTATTATTTATTTGTCTTCTTCATCTCCATCCTGACCTAACAAAAGCTTCCTATCAATAGTAAGATAATTGAGACATATTTATCATTTTTAAAATAAATATGAAAATATTTCATTAAAAAATCAAATGAAAAAGTGTTGACAATAAATATAACATTGAAGTTATAGTATAGAACCATGAAAAAACCATGATATATCTATATGTATATAATTTTATAAATCAAAATAACTAGATTATCTAGAATTCATTACATGTTGAATTTTAATTGAAAATTAGAATACTGTAATTATTTCCTAAATTCCATCTACTTGTATGAGAGGATCTAAACAGATACATTAAGCACTTCACAATGGAATGTGTTACATTGAAGTTAAAATATTTAGTAGAGGAATAAGAAAAATAAAAGGAATTCTCATTCCCTTATGAAGGTGTTGCTAAGGGGTGTCTATATAACATATAACCAGGTGATGTCACTACTTAGGTTGAACAACATAAGAACTTACATCATTGGTTATTTCAAACTAAATGAGTAATGGGTTGAGGAAAGAGATATATAAAATCAAGAAAGTATTAGGATAGATTTTCTTTGAGTATTTAGAGGGATTTAGAAAACATTGTGTATGTTTTACACACTAAGTCATTTGGGAACATAACCTTCTAGTGTTATTCAACCATGGACTACTCAATAGTGAGATAAAAATACCAGATGAACTCTGAATGGAAACTCACCAGTGAACCCAAAGGAATCATATAAATATAGTTTAGAATTCCCAATAATTCAGTATAAGTGGTACTTACCCCAAAATATTCCATAAGGTAAATTCTATTCAACCAGATTTGATTGAATATATACATGAAGAACAATCCAATTTTGAAATAAAAATGACTTCTAATCAGTCTAATGACCAACCAACACCCCTTTAGATTTATGGCCTTTGTTCTTCTATAAGTGATTCTACAGTTTGGTATGATCAACTATAGAATATTTGTAGTTATTCTATCTTTAAATAAATACTATTTCAATATCCCATAAATAAGAAAGGGTGGATATATAACTCATATGTCTTGTATGGATTTTTAAATCAATAAAATGAAGAATAACTTCAATTTCAATAAGTATTCCACTAACCTCCACCATTACAGAAAAAGTTCAATCTATGATTCCAATATACTCTCCAACATTAGTTATTTTAAAAATGGAAATTGAAAGATCATAATTCTTTATGTTATCAACCACAAATCCATAACCCACCAAATATATACAAATAGGATATAAAAAATAAAATGAATGAATTGAGAAACTAGTTAAGGAATCTACAATAAATGTTGACTAAAAACCCTATGAAATTCCTAAATAAAAAATTACACAATTCAAAGTGTAATATGAGTTTGGTAACAACTAGAATTGAAAATTAAATGAAAAATGTTCTAAAACCACAATCAAGAAAAAAACCAACAAAAGGATCAAGGAAATAACTTTTAATAGAATAAGGGGAAATCATAAAATTGAACTTAAGAAATAATTAAAATAAAGGAAACAAATTCCATTTTCCTTTCCCACATGAATGGTCTAATTTATGAAAACTAATGAAGTGGGATTAAAAATGAAATTTTAGACACATTAAAGAAAGTTTAATTTTACTTACCTCTTCTTAAATCTCTTAAAAAGTCTCCCTAATATTCAATATTCATAAAATAATTATTCACTACGAAATTGAGGCTCCATGTAATAAGAGAGTATTCATAGAAAAAAAACGTTTCAACTCTAATAAAACCTCAATTACCTATAAAATTTTAATAACTGTTTATATTTTACATTACTTATAATATTATTTTTTTTCATATATATTTTATATGATTTAGGAGGTTTACTTAATATAATTCTTCATTATATATTCTTATATTTATATAATTGAGATCTCAGAAAAAACCCAAATAGTAGTTTAGTTGGAAAACTGAGCAACTTCATTCCTAGATATAGATCAAGAACATGTATTGGGGAGGGTTAATAGAATTATCTTTATAGATGATTTATATGTCCTCAACATGTAAAAAGATATAATACCTATTAAATGTAAAATATTATAAAGTATACAATTTTTTATGAAAAAAACCTTATAATCATCGATGTTAATAAAGGAATATTAGAAGTATAATTCCATGAAAACATAGTAAATTTAAACATATTATATTTGATAATTTTTCCATAAGAACATTCACTTTTGACCCACCAAAGAATCTACTTCACAAATAAAAAATAAATACATAAAATATATTCTGAACCTAGGTATCAAATTGAGATTTAAGAATTATACGGGATATTACCATTGGTAAAATGAAATTAATATATAAAAACATGGTAATGATATTGATCATTACTTATTTATGGTTTTTATTTTTTGTTTTAAATTGATGGTGAAACAGATAATAAGGTATGTGAACCTATGTTGTTACCATCCTAAATTTAGCCATCCAAGCTTGAATTTCAACAAATACAACCAAATCTGATGTATGTATTTATAATGTTATAGGAAATGATACCCATAAAAATTGATAGTATCTTAACCCCAAATTAGAAAATGAAACTCATAATACATTTGAGTGTGTTGTTAAGGACATATAATGTATTCTAGGTGACATGCCTGACCTTATACTCAGATCAATGCATAGGATCATATAAGAAAATTATTCCAAACCTATTAGACAATCAAAAATTAGACTAATACTGACCATTATAGAGGTATATAAAAATAAATTGATAAATATCTAGAATAATGAATCCTATATTATATATAAATCATATAGTGGGTTACCCCATTCACATTATGCCAAAAAAGTCAGCTCTAACCATTATTTAGAGTGAGAAAATGAACCAATTCTCGTCGGGGGTGTTGAATAGTTTTAGACTTTATTGAATATATGTGAACGAATCAAGTGATTATGAATGACCCCTTTCTAATATCATTCACAACCCAAATTCTGGAAACACTGTTAAGAAATACCCATTACTATTTTATTGATGGATTCTCCATGTACATATAAGTGATAATTTCTCAAAATGATTACGAGAAATAAATATTTACCAATTATTATTACACATTTTCATATAAAATGATTCCATTCAGATTATAGAATACCACGAGGACATTTTAAATATGAATGGTAATTGTATTCTCTAGTTTTATTAAGAAATTTCTAGAATATATTTTTGATAATTTCACACTGTTTTGAAAATCATTTGATCCTTTTTTGTCAAATATCAATATGGTTTTAAAAATTATCATAGGAAAAGAACATATAAATTTTGAAAATTTTCATTTCCTAGAAGAAAAAGAAATTTTATAGAGGAAATTGATTTCATATAATTGAATTCAATGTTACAAATCAAATATTAGAGTCATCAATACATTAACATAACCTACTTATTATAAATGTGTTATATCATTATTGGGAAATGTAGGTTTTTATTGATAATTTATTAATAATTTTAACAAGACTGTATTACCACTTTCCAATTTCAGAAATATTTTGAGTTCATTTTTGAACATTCTTAAAGGAAATAATATTATGACTTAAAGAGAAAAATGAATTCACCATCTGGTAATTCGACCAACAAATTGGACCACCCATTTTAATTGTGCTATGATGCCTCTAATGGAGCTATTTGGGCTTTTCTTTCCCAATTAATTGATGGAATAAATAATTTTATAGGCTATTAATTTAAAATAATATATTTTACCTATAATATTTATATAAACACTTAAATTAATTTCATGAAATTGTATCTCCTTTGTAAAAAATTAGAACATATTTTCCTATAAAAACTATAATAGTCTACTCTAATCCTGAAATAGTTAGGCACTTGATAAAGAATTTTGAATAAAATATGATCATTATGTGCTATAATTGATTTTTAAAAGAGTTTTATATGATGATAAAATAACAAATGTAGGAATTCCATCCAAGATCCACTTCATGACTCAATACCATGTGTAAAACTCTATCTTATTGAAGGAGAGGTTATGTGGTGTTATGACATGTTAAAATTTCTTATAAATTCTCAAGTCTCCTTAAAAATTAAATAATTACCCATCTCAAGGATTTACAGTAAATCTAAATTCAATTTTTTGGAAGATCCATATCTTAAGATAATCACTAGTGAAAAATTGATTGGTAGATGTTTATTCAAGTAGAATGTACCTTATGTGCTCAAATTTTTGGTCTCTAGCCTAATAGTGGTTGCACACCATAAATAGGTAAAATAAAAATTGTATCCTTATATAGTATCTAGTAGTATAAGATTGAAATAGAATAGTATAAGGAGACAAATGTAGAGGAAGAATCTCCACATATGTTCACCTCCTAGAGTACTATGGATGATCTTCCCATGGATAGTGTCTTCTGGATTCCAGGATAAATTGAATCCAAATAACATCATATCCCCAAACTACTGATAGTTCAATATTTAATATCCCCTTACCTCTAGAACATTTCCCCAACCAAATAATTTACTAATTACTACAGTAACCTTGAATAGTTATAAACTCCTTCCTTCCACACATACACAACCTCGATATAGACTATGTACCCATAACCCCAAAAATAATACATTAACTCCCTCTTGAAAAGAAATAATTTTACAAAGGTAAAAATAAAAAAGAATTAACTATTCCACCAAAAGGGAAGACCCCCACATTGAATATGGTAGCACAATTGTTACCACACACTCTAATTGTGCATTTTTCATGTCACTTCCACCACATTTTTTTGAAAATACATGCCATCTTCCATATCTTCAAGTACTGATGTATAAATAACCTCTTCCTAGCAATATGACTTAAGGAAAATTTCCTGATGAGTGAATGAGGAAAAGGGGGCATGAATCACTGTGATCATATTTGATACAAATTGACTCAGTTTTTGAAATTATGTTTGGTTTATTCTAGTAATGCTGAGAAGGCATGAATTCAGCCTTTCCACGAGACCAGTGACATCAGGAACTAGTCATAAGAATACTATAATTATGTAGTTATTTCCATCTCCCTTAATTAGTGATTGAAGAATATCATTGATTCTATGTAGAAATTAATTTATAACACCTTTATTGTTTGGAAAAATGGATGTTTATTTCATTTATTTTTTCATAGCAATATGATCACTAAATATAAGTGCAACAATACAATGTGATGATATACTAAAATGAGTTATCACATTAAACATAGAATAAATAGTACTGCTCATAAGACATATACTGACGTGTTCTAATCCTATAATGATTCCAATAATACTTCTAAAATATTTCTTATGGAACTGACAAAAAATATTTTATTCCTAACCACATGCTCTATGAAAATTATTTTAGTTCATAAAATGACCTTTCAATTTATATATTTTAACTATCTCCAAGTAATATATCTTAGAATTAAGTCAATCAACTTCATGGATATATATTGATATATATATGGTAGATCATCCATCAAGAAAATTTCAACGTATAAAATATTTCAACTCATGTGAAAATGGTGATAAAATTATTGTGATGATATCTTTTTGTTAAGCATGTTTTTATTGTCTATAAATACCCAACAAGTTAGTTTACCTTCTAAAAGATAGGACATTATAAAATTCATCAGAGGTGTCATTATATCAGTGGATTCCAATTTCCATGTCTTCATGTGAATTTTCCACTCATCACATTCCAAGATTCCATATTTTCCCAAAGAATCAATAATTCCAATAAGCAATATCAATAGGATACTATCATCTGAAATTTTTCGTTAGAGTATAATAGAAAAATACAAGTTTTTTCAATAATATCCCTTTCTAAATCAAGGCATTCTACTCTTTCACCCATGAATCCATCAGTCAATAAAGGATAACCCATTCCTCTATCTATCCAATTATTAGTATATGTCTATAGATCATAAAATAAGATATAACACCTTGCAATAGAAGATCCTTGTGTAAGAGAATAAATATAGAGTTCCCTTTTTATTTTTAATATCAGAATGTATTTTAGTTTCACATATTTTGAAATGGTCATCCATCACATTCTCAAAATACATCTGCACGAGGCCACATGAAGACATCAATTCTTCTTCACTTGGAATATGTCAATTGGGACTCAAAAATAATTTTAAAAAAGAATAGTAGTTCATGTATATATACTCCTATAATGTAGTACGTTAGTATGGTGAAATGTTTTCCTATATTGTTCAATAAGATAATAGAAAAATAGTATTACAAGAATATATTGGAGAATATGTTCACAAACTTCACTTAACTCACTACACAATCCATATGATAAACCATAATTTTATTACACTTTAATTCATTATTTATTACATAAAGCTACATATAATATAACCTAGAAGATAATGAATCCAATAGTATTTAGAAATTAGGTACATATAATAAAAACATGATAAATGGATAAAAAACATTATTGAAAACTTACTTAACATGCTCTTTAAATTCATCAATCTTATAAAATTGCATGAGATAATCTGGGGACATACATAAGAAAGGGGTGATCTATAAAACATAGTAAGGGAGGAAATAAATCATAACATACTAAAAGTAATAAATTTTTGTCAACATGAATTTAAATGGGACAAAAAAGGGTTGATAAAAATAATCTTGAACAACAAGGTATGATACAACATGATAACATAAAGGCAACATGGTATTTAAAAAACATAAAGGCGACATAGGAATGTGGTAACAACATTAAACATGACATCATTAACATATGTCAAGGAAAAATTCTATGAAATATATCTTGGTGGAAAAGTCCCATAATGGATTAGTTTTACTATATAATCTCTTTCAAAACATCTCATGAGACTACAACATTACCCAATGCATTGGAGCACTATCTGAGCACATCCATCATTTCCTTATCATGTACATGCATAAGTGTTCCACATAGATCAAAAAAAATAAGTATAACTTTGAAGTATTTTAATCCCATGATAAAGGATCGTGGGTTACAAACATGTATGTCCCAAATCAATGAAGTATAAGTACATTTAAGTGAATACCTTTGAGTGGAAAGGGGAATGGGTTTTCAGTAAAAAACGTTCTACATGTAAAATTGTAGTGAAATTTAGAAAGAATAATTGGGGAACATAAAGGTTAATGGTTGGAATTATGAAAGATAAATGGGTATCTAATCACTTATAAATCAGATTTTTAGTAAGAGTGATGTGTGAGATCTTACACCAACACAGAAAAAATGGAATACAAAAGACATAACATAAAGGAGGTGCTTGAATAAAGAGGAGAAAGAGAAGATACCTTACCTTGGGAGGGTGTTTCCAAAATATTGGGAGGATCTTCCTAACAGATTAGGGGAACCATGGGAGAACTCTTGAGAAGAAATGAAATAGTATAATTATTATCCAATGTTTTATAATTAAGATAAATGATATCATCGGTGGGTTTATATATTAATATAGAGGGGAGTTCTTTATTATTTCGCAAACATAGGCTTTGGACTTTACAATAAAGTTTTTAAAACAAAAATCATCCCATGGTTTATACCAAAGTTAATTGGTTTTTATTATTTTAAATTTTTATGTACATAATTTAATAAAATAATAGACTTTGTGATATGGAAGTGACCCATGTTTATAAAGAATTTGTTTTAAAAATGTAAAATATAATATAAGTTTTGGATTATTCATAAAGAATTTATATGTTTATTTAAATAAATTAAAAAACATTATTTTAATGGGAAAATATATATTTGTTCATGGATAAATTTAATTGAATTTATTAGATCACTTTAGGGATTTTATGATGTTATAATATACAACATATATTAATATAATATTTAATTTTGACCCAAAAAAAATGATTGTCTCATAAAATTATTAAAAAATAAAAGTGGGATATGTTTAAAGTAATCATTCCAGAAATAATATTTATTTTATCATAATAATTCTCTATATATGAAAATTTCTAGTTTAAAATTAAAGGTACACATTTATTGATAAATTCATGTTTTTTTGAAAATAACTATTTTTTGACCCTTATAAAAATTATATTTGACCCTGTAAAATTATATTATCATGCACATTAAATAAATACTATTTCATAATAGCATTTTACTAAAATATCATTTATTTAAAAAATTATTAATTTCATAAAATAGTGTTTTGATCTAAAACCTATATCTTTCAAAAATGCAATTTTTGTTTCGTCGTATGAGAATATATATTTTTAATGTAATTGTTTTACTAATTTTAAAAGTAAAAAGAATAAGAAATTAATATAATAATTATTTCATTGAAAATAAAATATATAAATTCATACAATTATTGTTAATATACATTACCCCTAAGGTTAAGGTGCACAACTGTGAGATTCTCATTGAGTGGTTCAGCAAACATGGTGTGGGACATGATATTGATGAGCATAAAATTCCCTCATAAATGGTTTTGATCATGCTTTAGTTTTTGGAAGTCGGCTTGGGATTGGTTAGTGGTAACTCTTGGTGATGTTGTTTTCCTCAAAAGCTCTGATAAATTAGATGCATAGGGTTAGATCCTATTGTTTGAGGAAATCACTTATTTTATCTGTATCAAAAGGAATTTATCACAACCAATAATATGCAGTAATCATACGATGACTAAAAAATTTATATTTTATCAATGTCTATGATGTTTAATGGTTTTTTAAATCTTATTAACATATAACGGTTCCAAATATCCAAAGTAGTGTATGTGATTTCTATAACCATATAACATAATATGGAATTTAATTTAATCACAAAGTTAATTTCATTTGTAAATGTTTTTTTATTACCTAATTACCTGCTTTATAAATTTCACCTTTGAAATTTTCATTCATATACTAAAATAGATTAGGGTACTTTTATTTCATTCTCTCTTTCTATTCCCATGTAGCTTTATCAAACTTGTGGTTTGACCACAAAACATTACCTGGGCAAGTTATCTTGTTTTATAGAAATTCATCTATACGATATAAGATCTCCACTGGTTATTCCCCATAAGAAAGATCATTCTATAATAGTAACACCTATAGATTCAGTACATGTGATAGGTCTGGTATGAACTTCGTCAAGAGTAATACATGGAACACATCATATTATTGAGGTAGTTTAGATGAGATTGATAGACAATATGCCATAGATCCAATGAAATAAAGCACATAAAAGGGGATGATGTATCTTGTAGTAAGCTTTAATTTATTCCCAAATATGATGAATTTCTTCCACGGAGATATACAAAGGAACACTTTATCACCAACCTCCTAATCTATGTATCATCTACAATTTCATAGCTTTTATGTTTAATTTTTTTAGATTTCATATAACATTGAATGGTTTATACCTTCTCTTTAATCTATTGGATAAGATCATATCCCATCAGCTTCCACTCTCCAACTTCACCCCAACATGTTGAAGTCTGACACCTCTTCCCATGTAGAGCCTCATAAAGTTCCAATTGAATTTTGTAATAGAAACTATTGTTATATGAGAAATATAATAGGGGAAGGTGATGATCCCATCAACCTTGTAAATCCATTAAACATGTTCTCGTCATATCTACTAGAGTTCTAATAGTCCTTTCAGATGGACCTTCCGTCTAAGGGTGATAAGCAGTACTGAATCCCATCTCTATATTGTCTTCTTATTAAATTATTCTCCAGAACCTCAAGGTAAACCTATGATATCGATCAGAAACAATAGTTATTGGGACTCTAGGAAATATTCCAACTTATATAATGTATATCATGGTGAGTTGTCTGAGAGATAAGTCTTCCGTGATTGCAATGAAATGTGCTGACTTCGTAAGGTGATGAACTACAACCCAAATGGTGTTATTTCCTTTCGGTTTATTGGTGAGTCATACGACAAAGTACCTAGTTAAGTTTTATTGTTTCCATATAGGTATGGGAATGAGTTTCATCATACCCTTAAATATTTTTCATTCAACCATGAATTTTTGCTGTACCAAGAATCAAGATACCAAGTATATATTATATATCTTCATGTTATCCCACCATAATATTTTCATAAAATATATATACCTCTTAGTGTATCCTAGATGAATCGAGAAGGATGATCTATTCGCATTGTACTGAAGTTCCCTCTTCAATTATGGTTTTTATGGGACACATATCAGGTTTCCAAACCATATAATTTCATCTTTATAAAAGTAGAACATCCAAATATTTTCTATTTTAATCTATAGAAACTTATCATATTTATAAGACTCGTTGATATTATCAATAATGGAAGTTTGATTATTTGGTTTAGAAAGGTAGTATGATGATCCTTTTATTATACCCATATCCATCCTTTGCATGTATAAGAAAATTGGATCCCTTTAAATCCTCGTCATGGATAGAGTTGCAGGATCCTTTTCACAAAATCATCTTCCTCATTTTTTTTCTTCCAGATATGGTAATGGATTGAACAACCATAATCCTTGACCATCTCTAACAACCTCCATTGGAAAATATTAAGCTCCTTTTGTGAGAATATATACTTGAGGATTTTATGGTATATATATATATATATTAGAATTATCCCCATAGGGATGATGACCAAAAATCATAAATGTGAATATCATTGGATCCAATTATAGATCATGATTTGGGTACATATACTTAGGGATATTTTGTTATCAGGAGGAATATTCTATCACTTTTTGATTTGTTATGAGTACAAAACCCCGTCCCTTTTTAGACACATCACTATAGATCAAAAAACCTTCCCAATTGGAGGGTAATGTGAGACCAGGTGCAGTGATAAGTCTCTTATTTATCACATTAAAACTTTATTCGCATTCATCAGTTCAAAAACCAATAATCCCTTCTATGTTATATTGTTTAGGGGGATTGAAAATCATGATAATTTTACCACAAGTCGATGATAGTACCCAGATTTTCCAAGGAAACTATGAATTTCTACCACAAATGTTGGTCGAGACCACCCTTCAATCATTTATATTTTTAATGGATCCAAACATATCCCTTTGTTTGTAATTAAATTCTCCATGAATGATAATTTCATTAACCAAATCACACATTTACTATAATTTTCACACATATATTCTTTTCTAAATGTCTTTAGTAGAGTATTAAAATTCTCCTCATGTTACTTTTTACTTTTTAAGTAGATAATAATATCATTAATAAAGAATACAAATAAATTGTCAAGGTAATCCCTGAAGTCTATATTCATCTAATCCATTAATATTCTTAGATAATTAGTGAATCCCAATGGAATCACTATGAACTCATAGTACCCATACCTTCTATGAAATGTAGTCTAAGGGACATCCTACTTATTTACCATTACTTGGTAATATCCTAAAAATATATATATCTCAGTGAAATAATTTAATTTATATATATAGTCGATCAAGTCATCATTCTATGACAGAGGTTACTTGTTCTTTATCATTATCTTGTTAAGCTCGTGAAAATAAATAATAAGGAACATTGACCCATCCATCTTATTGATAAAGAGGTAGGGTGCATCCTACATTAAAGCACTTGAGTATATAAACCATGTATCAAAATTATCCTATATTTTTATATCTATATCATCATGTTCAACAATAAACATTCTATATGAAGCCCGAGATATAGAATAATCTCTAGGTTTAATCTTGATTGATAACTCAAACTCATGGCTTGGAGGAAGGATAGAAGAACCTTTTAGAAACACATCAATGAATTCCTTCACAATAGGAATGTCATTAAGGATGATCTTTTATTTCTCCCAAGACAATAACATCCATGATTGAGATTTTGATACCAAATAATATTGATCATCATTGTTTCACTTGTATAGAAATTGAGGGTGATTTTAAATATAGAGGAAAATTACCTCCTCTCAAAAATATATGTTTTCTCTATATAAGAAAATGCATTCTATGACTAGAATATAGTTAAATTACATTAAAAAGAGTCTGAAAATTTTCACTAGGAAGTTAAAATAGAAAATATGGATAGTGGAGGTGTTATGTACTTAGGATGCATTGATTTCCCCATTTGTGATTTTCACTAACAACTCTACTTCCATAATTTGTGGTGGTGTTTGAATAGTTCTACTAAACTTATGAAAAACAAAAGAATGCAGATAACTAGAATAGAAAGTATGTTATGTATTCTTAAATGAATAACAAGAATACCTATCACCACTTCATTATTTGGATCCACAACCACAATTGTAATGGAATAATATTTCCCTAGTTATTTTCGAATTTTTTAGCATTTATTTTGTCTAAAAACCCTAGGATTGGGACATTGGGTTACAAAATGTATATGTTCCATTTAATTAAAACACTACACTACTGGATGAGGATTGAATAGTGAATTCATTCAACCCCGTCAGTAAATTTCTTTGGTGCTTCTACCCAGACCATTGAGAAGTGGGATGTTGGAATTTCATGCCACCGTTGGATTTCTCCATTGCACCTCTGAAATTAAACTCCACTTTCCCCTTTTATTCCTACAGGAACCTTGATATTTTCTGATATCTATTTCACATTTGAGGGAACAACAGACAAAATCCTCATAATCTTTGAAGTCGTGAATGGATATAGATTTATGTAGACTCAACTTCAATACACAAATGAAATATTCAACAGTATATTCTGGGGGGTAATGATAAAGCCAGATGCATATCATTCAAGTCTTGTGAATTTTTCCTCATATGCCTCGATAAATTTTCTATCCTTTTTCTTCAGGCTAAGGAAGTCAATTTTTTCAGCTAGAGAGTTTGAGGTAAATATTTGTTCAAAACATTTTCTCAAATTCCTTCCACTCCACCACTTCGATATCCTTATCTGGATTCATATTCTTGATCATAGTCCACCATTGATCAGTTTCACATTTTGTTTGATAAATAGAAAACATGATGCTCTCATTCATATATCATTGAAGTATAGAATATATCTTATCAATAGGGAAAATACATTGATTCGAAATGAATGGATCATAAGATCCATTAAAAATAAGATGTTGTTGTCACATAAATGTCTCAATCGCAACTTTCGCATTCCAAGTGGTATTTGGGTGTTCTTCCTTATTCATGTTTTGGGTGAAAACATGAGTCAGTTGAGAAATTTTCGTTTTAAATTTCATATTAACATCTCGCATTAGGTTTGGAATCATTTTTGTCTAGTAATTACATTGTCCCTCACATTAGTTATTGAAATTGTTTCTCCTATTTCACCCAATGAATAGAATAAAGGAAAAATTCGGAATGAAATGTTTTAATTTATTAAGAACATAAATGTTATACTCCTCATGTCTTAATGCTCACAACTAACATTAATCGTGTTTACCGTATCAAACATCAGGTTTGCAGATTGTTGGTTTCCTTATTCTTTAATGCTTGTAACACAAGGTTTAAAGTCTCCCAAGATCCTAATTTAGAATCTCAAAAATGATGTCTGAATATAGTAAACTATTTTTTATCTTTTCATTTGATGTTTCAGTATGATTATAGTTAATCTTAATCCAATCTATGTATATTATTTCTTACGAGAATTTACATATATTTGGCTAAGTATGATAAATCATATGTTTGCCACAGGTTCTGATTTTTAGAAAATTCACAGACATCATAATCCAGACATTGTGACTTAGACATCGTAATACAAACACCGTGACTCTAACACCGTAACCAGTTCCAGATTTCATAATGCCTACAACACTAGTTCTTTGCTACCATCTCCAAGAAATCATTAATAATTTTGACTAAGGACTAGACACTGTTACCTGAGACATCATGATCCTGACCATGCATCAGTGCTGCCAGTTCCAGATCTCAATGCCACTATAGCATCATGACTATATCACTATGATTATCTAACTACTCACAGGAAAAGGAGAAGAAACTATTTCCAGTGAAACTGTTTCAAGAAATACTATGACATTGTTCCTTACTTTATATCCTTTCAATTTAATTTAAATGTTATTTCTAACAGTCATATTTGAGTCATTTAATAACATTGAGGTAATTAATTTTTCATTGTAGACATGTCACTTAACAGTATGAGGTATGAGGGGTAGAGATCATAATCTCTATCATATATAACCAAGACATCCCAAAGAGAAAATATATAGACACGAACGATCTTTGTGAACAAATAGAAGTTGAATGCATGTGAGTAAAGATGAACACATACGCTAAATAACACATAATGAATTATTGATTCCTAAAGGCTAAACTATTGTAGATCATAAACTCAAACATTATCATATAAGAAAACCTATGAAGAACAAGATCCAAAAATAACATCTCATCAAACTAGATACCTGAACACAAGACTTGCAATACTCTGTTTTTTATAAGATGACTCAAAATATTCATCTGCTAAATCCTACAAGTCCCGTGTTTCATAGAACAACACTCAAAGAAATTGTAATCCTTTATCAATAATTGTTCTCTATTGTGTTTTATTTTTATTACTTGTTGAGAAGTGTGTGTGTTGGTATTAAAACACACTCTGTGTCCTGTACCAAACTGGAGGATACATGATATCCCCACTCAAATAAATTTTGACACTTTATTTCCATGTAGAACTAGAGAAGTGTTCATGTGTGACTAGGTTCTCTGTTTTCCCATATCGAATAGTAGAAAAGGTCTTGTGACGTTGACAGTCCTATGTACTATTGTTGACCCCGATCCAGGGTATGGATCAAAATATTATATATATATATATATATATATATATTTATATATTCATGGTGGTAGGTGATCACTATGTGGAGTAGATTAGGTATCATCTTGAGACAAAACCACTTGTTTTGTCTGTTCTGTCATTCAATTTAGTTTTTCTCTATGTTAACCAATATTTCAGAAAACAAAATTTTACTTTGAGAGTTTGTCCTGAATAGTAGTTATAACTATTTATCCTTATTATATTAGTTTCAAATGTTGTATCAATATCTCATATTGATATTACTAATAATTAATCAATCTTTTATGAATCTATTTGAATGGTCAAACTATTATAAATTTATTTCCTAGATTAACTGGCCTGTTTAATTTTAAATTGGGGGAATTATTTTAATTAAAATTTTTAATAGAAATATTCATAGGATCTAAATTAAACCCCCCCCCCCTATGATTTTCCTACTCCAACCAACATTTTGTATCAGATGACATATTTTGAAAATTTTAAATCTTTTTTAAAATATTTTTAAAATGTGATTTTAGTTGTGTTTTACATATCTCTAAATTTTAGTTAGTTCTAAATTTTTAGTTCCTAAAAAACATTATACACGTTATTTTCTATGTATGGAAAATATATTGGAAGTTACTGCTTCCAAAAGACCTCCATTATTTAATGGAACTGATTACACAAAATGGAAGATTAAAATGAAAATGCACTTAGAAAGTATGTGTTTTGAAAATTGGTCTTCCATTATAGATTAATATAATATTATTTATACTGATAGAAACACTTTGGATGATCCTACAAATATTTCTTATAATAATAATTTCAAATCCATGAATTTCTTATACTGTTCTTTAGGAGATTAAGAGTTTAACAAATTTTCTGCATGTAAAACAACCCATGAAATTTGGGATACTTTTTCTGTTTCACAAGAAGGAACCTATAGTGTTAAGGAAATGAGACTTAACACATATCATTTTAAATATTATAACTTTAAAATGAATCATAATGATCCTATTTCATACATGTATCTTAGGTTTAATGAAATTATGAACACTATGATCTCTCTGGGTAGAGATTTTACAACCAAGGAGAAAATTATGAGAATACTCAAATTCTTACCAGATAGATGGAGAGGGAACTCTTTTTCAGTTATAAAATATTGTTATATTACAAAAATACTAGTAAAAAAGTTGATAGGAAAGTTGGTGATGTATGAGGAAGCATTAAAAGTCGACAAAGAAGAGGAGGATGAACTGAAGAGAAAGTCAGTGGCCTTCAAAACCACTTAGTCCAAAACTAAAGACAAAAAATGATAAATTACAATCCCCTATGGATAGCTCCAACAATTAAAAATCATAATCATGTATTCATTATTGAAATTATCAATTATCTAGATGATTTAAGAAATTTTATAAAAAGAAGAAATTTTTCAGAAATCCAAACTTCAAAGGAAGATATGATCATAAGGGAAACTGAAATAAGGATTGAAAAAGAGGTGAAAAATCTGATGGAATAGTCTTATATGAATAAAAATTAAAATTAAATGTAAATATGATTGTCCTAAGTTAAAATATAAGAAGAAATATGAGGAAAAATATAAAAAGTAAGAAAAGGATATGAAGGAAACATTGAGTTATTCTGAGGATAGTTCAAGTGACTTAGAGTCTTCACATAAAAAAAAGGCTGACAAAGCCAATATGTGTTTTATAAAAAACACATATGAGGTAACCCTTGTGGATCTTGTACGAAATTATTATTATCCTGGAGATGAAGGTGATTCTAAAATTATGACTAGGAAATAATTTCTTAAATATTGTAATTTTCTTGAATACACTTGTAATGAACTAAAATATAAATATAAATTTCTAAAGAAACAAAATTCCTTTACAACTACTGTTATATCTAAACATACTGTAGATAAATAAAAACAGGTTCAATTACTCAATAAAAACAATGAACAATAGTTATCTGATGAGAAATTGAAAAACAACTTAGAAAAATTTACCAATGGTAAAAATACACTTACATATGTGATTGGTAAAAAAATATCTCCTAGATACACTACATTTCTAGGATACCAACATGGACAATGAAATTTCACGAAAAACACGTTTTTAATTAAATATTGAAAATCAGTTTTTCTACCCAAAAATGAACATTATGATGATAGTTTCAGTTCTTGAAAATAATTTAATACCTCTTGCTTTTATGGGCCAAATAGGGTCTATTTTTCAAATATGTTATATAATTCTTATAGGAAACCTATATAGAATATGTGGGTTCCTAAAGTAGTTATTACTAATGTCATTAGATCCAAACATGTCTGGGTACCAAAATCTGTTTTTTTTATTTTGAAGGAAATCTATTTGAATAGATACTGTAAAACATTATGTTACTTGGATAGTGTATGTTCAAGACACATTAATAGGGATTAATCATGATTCAAGAATTTAATAAAGATATATGTTGGGCATGTCACCTTTTGTGACAGTGCTATATGGAAAATAATTGTCTTAGTCCAGATCGGTAACTCTAACTCAGTTTTAATTTATAAAGTACATTTTTGGACAGATTGAAATATAATCTACTTAGTATATCACAACTATGTGATGATGGATTTAATGTTAAATTTTAAAATTATTCTTGTAATTTTTTAACTCTAAAAATGAATTATTATTATTATTCTTTTAGAAATAAAAATGTTTATGTTGTTGACATAGTTTCTTTAGTTTCTCAAAATGCTTCATGCTTAAGTGTATTACACAAAGAGTATTGGATTTTTCATAGAATACTAGGACACATCAATATACAATCCCTTAGAAATATTACTAGAAAAAGGTTTAGTTAAGGATCTACCCAAACTCGAGGTTCAAAATGACAAAGTCTGTAATCCTTGTCAAAAGGGTAAAGAAGAAAAAATCTCTTTCAAACCAAAGAAATAAGTTTCATCTTCTCAACTTATCATGTTGGTTCACATGAATTTGTTTGGACCATCTAGAGTTTCTAGTTTAAATGTGAATCACTATGTCTATGTTTTTGTAGATGACTATTCTAGGTAAACTTGGACATAGTTTTAGGTTCACAAAAGTAAAGCATGTAACTACATTACCAAGTATGCTAGGACTATAGAAAATCATAGTGGTCTTAGAATGAAATCTCTAGGAAGTTACCATGAATCAATATCTTGAATCATTTTTATCACAAAATTTTTATAGTCATAATTTATATGCCACTAGGATACCCCAAAAAAATTGTGTTTTAGTAAGAAGAAATAAAGCCTTATAAAAACTTTCTAGAGCAATGCTTAGTGAGTATGACCAACCTATTTATTTTTCACCTGAAGCTGTAAATATAGCATGATTTATTATTAACAGAGTGTTAATTATACCTATTCTTAAAATAACTCCCTCTGATTTTTGGAACAATAGAAAACCCATGTTTAATTACATCAATGTCATTAGTTTCAAAGTCTATATTCTTAATACTAAGGATAATCTATACAAGTTTGAATCCAAGAGTGATGATGGAGTTTTTCTAGTATATTAAATCTTTAGGAAAGCTTGTAGAGTCATTAACTAAAGAACCAAATGTGTGGAAGAATCTGTTCATGTCAAATTTGATGAAACAGATCCACATGAACCTAAGACCACCCTATATAATCTTGAGAATGATATGTCAAATATGGAAATTAATGATAAATATTCTGACCATCTTATAAAGGAATTTGTTAAAACATCTAGTTATTTAAATTCTCTAGATTCAATCCATAATGAACCCGAACCTGTTGAAGAACCTGAAATTACTAACCCATCTTTTTCAAGACCTTTTATAGATCTTAAAAAACATCCTTTAGATTCAATTGTTCAAGATTTAGATAAAGGAACACATACTTGAGCTTATCTAGGAAATTAGGATGAACATCAAGTTTTCCTATCACACCTTTTACTTAAAAACATCAATGATGCTATCAATGATGAATTTTGGGTGAAGGAAATACAAGAGGATCCAAATCAGTTTGAAATGAATAAAGTTTGGAAACTTTTGGATATACAAAAATACACTGTGACCATAGGCACTAAATGGTTTTTATGAACAATGTAGATGAAGCTAGTAACATAGTTAAAAAAAAGCTAAATTGGTTGCACATGGATATAGTCAAGAAGAAGTAATTGAATATGAAAAAACCATTACACCAGTTTCTAGACATGAAACCATTAGAATCTTACTTTCATACACAACACATATAAATTTAAAACATTATCAAATGGATTTAAAAAGTGCATTTCTAAATAGTTAAATGGTTGAGGATGTTTTTTTTGAACAAGCCTTGGTTTTACAAACCCTCACTTTCCAAATATTGTCTTTAAATTAACAAAATATTTTTATGGTTTAAAGCAAGCTTTAGGATCATGGTATGATAGGTTAAGTAATATTCTTATTTTAAAAGATTTTAAAAAAGTTATAGATGATCCTACTCCTTTTATAAAATGAATTTCCAAGGATATTATAGTTGTTAAAATCAATCTTGATTATATTATTTTTGTATCTTCATGAAATTCATTATGTAATGATTTTTCAAAGATGATGCAAAATGAATTTGAAATGAGTTTGACAGGTGAACTAAAATTATTTCATGGATTTAAAATCATTCAAAATAAGGTAGGTATTATTTTAAATTAATGAAAATATACTAAAGATCTTCTAAAAAATATTGGGTGGGATAGAACTAAAATTATAGATACTCTAATGAGCACTACATGTAATTTGGATCTTGATGAAAATGGTAAATCTATTCATCAAATCACTTATAAAAGAATGATTGTAAGTTTAATCAACTTAAATTTCAGTAGTCATGATATTATAATTAGTGTTTTCATGAGTTCACATTTTCAAGAAACCCTGAAAGAGCCGCATCTCCTTGTAGTTAAATGAATTTTCAAATACCTCAAACATAAAACCAATTTTGGATAGTTTTATCCTATAGGATAATCATTTGGCTGAGTTATATATTAAGATGATTATTTTTTTCGTTTTAAGTTAGATATAAAATGTACCTCTATAACATTTCACCTTTTAGGAAAGTCTCTAGTATCATGGTGTAGTATGATAAAAAATTTTGTTGCATTATCTATTTTTGAAGTTGAATACAAAGATGGTGGTAGTTATTGTGCACAAATATTATTGATCAAGAACACATTACTAGACTATGAGTATAAATTTATACATGTTCCTATAAATTGTGACAATATAATTTCTATTAACATTTTAATGATTCATATTTCACACTCCAAGACAAAACATATTGAGGTAATGTGTCACTTTTTGAGAGATCATTATCAAAAATGTATATCACTTTGGAATTCATTGGAACTTAATTTGAAGTTTCTGATATATTTACTAATACTTTAAATTATTAAAGGATAAATTACATCATAAATTAGTTAGGAATGATAATCCTTAAATGAACAATTTACTATTTTTAGTTCAAAGTTTCATGATTCATAGTTTCACAGGTTACTATATTTTAGATATTGTCTCACACTTACGGTCTCACAGTTAGTGTCTCTCGATTACGGTCTCATGCTTGCTGTCACAAATGATATGGTCACTCTATTTGGAGTCTCACAGTAATGATGACACCATGAAAACCTATTCTGGTCTCACCATAATTACATAGATTTGTTTTTGAATTTTATGTCCCATATCACTATATCAATTATTTTATTGTTTTTATGTGGCATTTTTTAGTTTGTGTTGCTTGAAATACCTAATAGATAAAAACCTGATATCTTTCACTCATCTATTCATTAGAGCTATCTTCTCTTGATACCATAAAAAATATTTCTCTAACCATAAGCCCTCTTTCAACCATTCACCTTTCTCAAACCTATATTGGATGCCCAAAATGAAGCGACCATCTTCATCGACTCTAGTGAAGCATAGATCGTTGATGAAATTAAAAAAGGCTCTATAAATAATGCTAGAGGGATATCTAAATCCATGTCTGGCTGATAGAGTGGTAGTTCTAGAAAAGGAAGTTTGTCCGAAGTGGTTTCTGACAAGTTAGTAACTCGTTTTGAACGTACTAGAAGAACATGGTTGGCTAGACTGGTTCATAAAAGAGAAAATACTGATTTATCTTAATCTTGTTTCTCAGTTTTATCAGTATGTTTAGTTTTCATTCAATACTAATGATCAATTTTTAGTAAGAAGCCATATTAATGGTCAAAGGTGTACCTTTTATTTGTTGTTATGGTATGTCTTCCTAGGGATACCTCTTGAAGGAATATTTTAGGATTACCAAATAGTTCATCCTCCTCCAAGTGATGTTTTTAACATAGAAGAGGCCCTGAGAAGTTTTAAAGGAAATAAGAAGAAAATAATGGAAATTGCTGCTAAGTTGGATGGTGAAACAAGAATATTATTTAAGTTTATTCAAAATTTCATCTATCCGAGGAAAGGGTATTTTTCTACCCATAAGTATAAAAATGTATTCTTGATACATCTTATGAAGAATAGGAACAAGATAAATATGTATAAGTTTATTATACCTCATATGTGTGAAATTATAAATAAAACCTCTAAATTTACCACTCTATTTTATTCAAGATTTATTTCTGTAATATTTTCTGCTAATGGAGTAGTTGGTCTAAATGAAGAAGTTATTGAATATTATGAGTTCTGTATCTCAAAGGATACAATTATAAGGAACAAAATTTGATGCAATCCTTGAAAAATGTCTTGGGTAGAGGATAATGAAATATTTTATGATACTTTTAATATAGTTGAGAATACTTCAAGACCTAAGAACAAATATGACCATGGTTTGGAACCAGATAATGTTTTTGATTATTCTTATGAAGACGTAGAAGATGTACCTGTTTCACCTAAGGAAGGAACTATATTTAAAAAATGAAGAAGTATCCTACCTATTCCAAAATATGTAGTTGTAAAATATGTATATTTTTCTACAAGAAGTGTCGATTAAATAGAAGAACTTGATTTATAGAACGATCGTGATTTTTAAAAGAGCATGTTGTAGAAGAAGAACATGTTGTTGAGGAAGATGATGCTATTGTGGAACAGTTAGAAGAACAAGATGAACCTGAAATAATCCTATATGATGAGGAAAGAATGTAACAAAACTTTCATGTAGTTAGAAATGAGATGGATGATCCTAAAAAAGATGAAAATTTGGAAATGGTTCAAGAGACTGAATCTCTTAGTCCTAAAAGAGATGCACCTGTTGAGGGGGAGATACACCCCAACATAGAAAGTGTAATATTTTCCAATCCTACTAACCAAAGTTTTTTGGATACCTGGTACATGTTTCCCATCTATTTTGATGTGGATAATACCCAATAGGCATTGGTAAAAGTCATAGATCCTTCCAATGTGTCTCAATTGAAACCAATTTATTCCATAGAATTAACCTTTGCTAAGGAGTCAAAAATAGTTCTAGTTCCTGCTTCTGAAACTACTAAAAAATATTATGATTTTGTGATTCACAGTAATATTAATGAATTTGGAAACACTTTTTTATTCGGATTTGAAAATATCATGAAGTCAAAGGCTGCCCTTATGACTAATCTCAGTGAAAGAGATGTTACGATGTTGTTCGAGAAAATAATATGGAAAATTCAACTGAAAATGATTCATGGAATAAAAGAAGTACATATTCAGAAGAAACAGTTCAGTGATGAATTAAAGTCTCTTAGATCTATAGTTAAAGATATGCAAAAAAATGTTGAAAACTGGACAAGCTTCTATACCTCATCTTGTTAGGGAATTTAGTGATCAAATTCAACAAAAAGTTATATCTCGTCTTCAACCAAATTTTACATCAATATATGACAATATGGCTTATAGAAACATATAAATATTCAATATGATGTGTGAGATTGTTGTTGGACTTAAAAAGTTGACTAATGAATATAAGGGTTTCTTACAGAAAGTTTAAAATCAACATAAGTCTCTCACTTGTGCTTTTAAAGCATCAACTGCCTCGAGATAGTCATCTCAACCTATGGACTGTGATCTGATCAAAACTGTTGTTAAAGAAGAACTTAAGTAAGTTTTGAGTGTATTTGATAAGAAAATTCTATCTACTATCATCAATAATAGTGATCAAGTACTTTATTTTGTAGGGATACATTCAAATATTGAAAATGATACCCAAGATAAATTTCTAAGAAAGTGGATTTCTACTTCAACAAAATTTATTCTAAGGATGATCTAACTAATAACTTCATGTACCTTGTAGAAAATTTGAAAAATAATCCTCTCACTCAAGACATCAAGACTCAAGTTTAGAATATGAAAGTATTCACTCCTCTGTTGGACATGTTTTTGGGGAACAAAGATGATTTTGAGAAGGCAATGCGGTATAGAAGTGAGATCATTGCAGACATCATTAAGTTTTTAAAGACTTATATCCACATGAAAAGTATTTCCATAGTGGATCATGTTGCTTTCCCTTCGTGGCTTGGTTTAACCCCTTCCTACTCAACTACCTTTTCTCCTTCTACCATGTTTGTATATCAGGCTCTCAGCCAAATCAAATCTAGTATCACTGACCAACCCTAGCCTTGGTCTTCAACCAAACCAACTCAAACACCCTCTATTTTTTATGGGGTGCCTCTTCTTTCTCACTTAGTTGGACCTATCCCTTCTCCAACCTCTAATTCTACTCATGTGGCCCCTCTTGATGTTTCTTCTAAGACAAAATAGAAGACTATTGACTCTAAAGAGCAGTGAAGGATGTTTTTAATAGGAATGTATTGTATTTTGATTTTTATTGTAATGAACTCTATCTTTAAATCTAATACAATGTTCAATATTATTGTTTATTTTTTTTACTTACCTTCATTCCACGTTTATTTTATTTTTATTTTTTTATAATCCCATAAGGGGGATAAATACAAAATTATATTTCTGGAAAAAGAATATTCTTGGGAGAAGAACAGTTTTTATACAGCTTATCCCATATATTCTCAAAATCTTTTCCTTATTAAAATATATGGCTTATAAATTCAAAGATTTGTGATCATAAAAGGCTGATATTATTAGACTCATTGTGTTTTGATGAAAAAAAAATTGTTAATAATTTTTAACATTTCACAAATCTTGTTTGGAGATTGTTGGTTTCCTTATTTTTTTTAATTCTTACAACTCATGGTTTAAACACTCACAATCTCCCGATTAAGAATCTCAAAAATCATGTGTGAATATTATAAACTATGTTTAATCTTGTCATATACTTTTTCTATTTGATTATATTTAATCTTAATTCATTATGTGGATATTATTTCTTAAGATAGTTTATAGATATCTAGCTATGTCTGAAAAACTGTATGTTTGCCACTGATTTTGATTTTTGGCAATGTCCTAGACACCGTAATCTAGAAACCATGACTCAGACACTGTAATCCAAACACCATGACTCTAACATCGTATCTAGTTCCAAATTTTATAAAGCCTATGACACTGGTTCCTTTCTACCATCTCCAAGACATCGTTCATAATTTTGACTAAGGGATAGTCACCGTTACCTGAGACACCGTGATCCTGACACCACATCAGTGCTACCGGCTCCTAATCTCAATTACATTATGGAACCATGACTATCTTAATATAACTGTCTCACTTCTCAATGTAAAAGGAGAATACACCATTTTTAGTTACACTATTTCAAGACATATTGTGACATCATTCCTTACTTTTTGTCTTTTCAATTTAATTTAAATGCTATTTGTAATGGTCATATTTGATTCATTTAATAATGTTAACATAATAAATGTTTATTTTTAGAAATATCCTCTAATAGTATGAGGTACGAGGTGTAGATGTCATACTTACTATCATACATAACCAAGATATCCCAAAGATGAAATACGTAGAGATGCACGAGTTGTGTGAACGATTAGAAGTTGAATGCATGCAAGAAAAGAAGAACACATACACATAAGAACACATGAAGAACTCTAGATACCTGAAGGATGAACTAATATAGATCAGAACATAAAACATTATCATAGAAGCAACCCTAATAAGAAAAAGATCTAAAACGAAAATCTCATAGAACTGGAAACCAGAACATGAGACTCACGATACTCTGTTTTCCACAAGAGGACTCGAAATTTGCTTCAGCTACATTTTACATGTCAATAGTTTCATTAAACAACACTCAAAGCATTTCTAATCCTTTATCATTAATTTTTCTCTATTGTGTATTGTTTTTATTACTTTTCGAGAAGTGTGTGTGTCTGTATTGAAACACACTCTTTCTCATCAACCAAATTGGTGGATACAATATATCATCACTAAAATATCTTTTTACACTTTTTTTCCACATATAGCTATGGTAGAGAATTTTTGTGACTTGATTGTCAGTTTTCCCATGTAGAATAGTGTAAGAGGCCTTCTGACCTGGACAATCATGTGTACTATTTTTGACCCCAATATAGGGTGTGGATAAAAATATTATATATATATATATATTACTTGGTGGTAGGTGATCTCTAAGTGGATTGGATTAGGTCTCATCTTGAGACTAAACCACTTATTTTATCGGATGTGTCTTTCAATTTAGATTTTTCCTTGTGTTAACCAATATTTCAGAAAACTAAATTTTACTTTTACAGTTAGACTTGGATAGTAGTTATAATTTTTTTCCTTATTAGAGTAGTTTCAAAAGTGGTATCAATATCTCATATTGATATTACTCAGAATTTATTAATCATCCGAGAATCAACTTGAACTGTCAAACTATTACAATTTTATTACCTTGATTAAGTGGTCTGCTTTATTTTAAAATGTGGAATTATTTTATGTAAAATTTTTAACAAATTTTTTTATAAGAACTAAATTCACCCTCTATTGAGTGTCCTATTCTAACCAACAATAAAAGGTAAACTATAAATATTAAAGGGATAACTCATAAACAACATATAATTTTTATCATATGAACTTCTTGGATTCAATCTAAGTTATACATGATTTGTTTCCTACGAGAAATAATTTTTGTAATTTTTCCCCTAACAATGGTTAATAATGGGCTTTTAAATTTACCAAAGCATACCCCCTATAAGTATAAAACCATGTGTATAGCATGGAATTCTTTTGTGATCAAATTCTGGTCTGAGTAAACCTCAATATGGTGTTTTAGGGGTTGTTCACACTAGGTACTTCTATACCAGAGCCACATTCACTTGTATTATCAAGATATATATTTATTTTTTTTCAAAACTACATAATATATACTTTACCAAAATTTGGGGATGTATTCCTTTTTTTGGTATTATCCCTAAGGATTTTATTAGTGTTTTCCAATCCTAATCCCAAAAATAACTAAACATTCCTATCACACCAACTATAACAACCCATACTTTTATAACAATTTAATTCATTATTTATTAAATAAAGTTTTAAATAATAAAAAATAAAAGATTGTGAAGCCTAGTTAATTTTGTAA
Organism: Viscum album; assembly: GCA_963277665.1. Classification (NCBI taxonomy): domain Eukaryota; kingdom Viridiplantae; phylum Streptophyta; class Magnoliopsida; order Santalales; family Viscaceae; genus Viscum; species Viscum album. The sequence continues at coordinate 682,040 of CAUJRU010000205.1, forward strand.
TTAGGTTCACAATATAAAAATGTGATGCCTAGATACAATAACATTATTGAAAACTTCCTTAACATTCTCTTTGAATTCATCAATCTTCTAAAACTACACACGATAACCTTGGGATGTACATAATAAATGGGTGATCAATAAATAACAATAATGGAGTATAAAAATAATAAAATGATGAAAGTTTTACATGTTAGTTAATGGGAATATCAATTGTAAATTAAATGGGTGAGAATAAAAATCTTGAACAATAATGCATGATACAACATGATAACATAATGAAAATATGGTATTGTAGAAACAACATTAAACATGAAATCGTAAATGTGGTCCAACGGTAACAACCAAGAAATCATAAAATGGTGGAAAAAGTTTCATAATGGATTATTAATACTCTGTAATAATTTTCATGATGTTTCATGAGACTAAAATATTTCCAAATTCATTGGAGCACTATCTGGGCGCACCCATGTTTTCCTTATAATGAACATGCATAAGTTTTCAACATAGATCATACAAAATAAATATGAATTTAAACAATTTTAATCTCATGATAAATTAGTGTGGTTTACATACATTGAATTACAAAGCCAATAAAGTATAATTAAATTTAATTGAATGACTTTTAGTGGAAATGATAATTGGTATTCACTAAACAAAAGTTGTTCATGGAAAATCATAGTGAAATATACACAAAAATGTTGCTGTATATAATGATTCATGGGCGGGATTAAATAGATAAATGTGTAATTAATCACTTTAAAAACATAAGTTAATTAATAGGAATGTGTGATAACATACCCCTACATGAAAAAAATTGAAAACAAAAGGCATAACAGATAGGAGGATATTGAATAAAGAGTGGAAAGAGAGGATACCTTACCTAGAGAGAGTGTTTCTAAAAGATTCAAAGAATCTTATTAAGATCTCAATGGAACCTTGGGAGATATATAAAGAAAAAAGGGAAGATTATATTATTGTTCCATTGTTTTTGAGTGAAGTGAAATTACAGTTTGGGTGCGTTATAATAGGAAAAGATAAAGGAGTTCTTTGTTATTTCTCAAACATACGTTTGGGACTCCGTAATAAATTATCCCAAACTCCAAACCTTCCCATGATTTTCACCCCGGGTTTCTACCAAAGTGAAATGTCTTTAATTATTTTACATATAAAATAACCTAACTTATCAAAATAATACCCTTGGTGATGTGGAAGTGAGTCATGATTATAAATATTTGATTATTAAATAATAAAATATAATATATGTTTTGGAGGGTTCATAAAGGCATTAAAAAAAATTTCAAATAAACTCAAAATCAAATAATTTTAATTGGTAAATATAAATATTGTCATATAAACCTTTTATGGAATTTATTCCTTACTTTTAAGATTTTATGATGTCAAAATATACACCGTACATTTATACCATATTTAATTTTGACCCAAAAAATCCATTGTCTAAAAGAATTATTAAAAAATAACCATTGAATAATTTTTAGTTGTTAATTTAAAAAATAATATTTTTATTATCAAAATAATGATATAAATATAAAAAACTACACTTTTAAATAAAAAATACATATTTATTGAGAAATAGTGGTTTTTTTATAATAAAAGTTTTTTGACCCTTGTAAAACTTTTATTTGACATTGTGAAAATATATTATTATTTATATGAAATAAAAAATATTTAATAAAAATATTTTATTAAAATATAATTTATTTCATAAATTATTAAATTCATAAAAATAGTGGTTTGACCTAAACTCTACATTTTTCAGAAATACAATTTCTGTTTTGTTGTATCAAAATATATCTTATTAAAATCATTTATTTAATAATTTATAAAGTAAAAACTCTAAGGAATAAATAAATTTATTATTTTATTAAAAATAATATATATATATTCATACTATTATGGTTGAGATCCATAACCCAATATTACAATAGAGAATTCCCTAAGGGTAAGGTGTGTGACTCTGAAATTCTCATTGAGTGCTTTAATGATCATGGTTTGGGTTTTGATCTCGATGATCTTGGAATTATATTTTAAACAATTTTTATCAAGCTTTAGTTGTTGGATCGTATCGTAGGATTGGTCAAGGGAATATCCTATGGATGTTATATCCCCCTTAGGCTCTGATAAATGGGCTTTATAAGGTATTATCCTACTGCTCAAGGTCATCACTTTTTTTTACAATAAGACTTTATCATAAACCTTAATACATACTAATCATATTATCACCTTTCAATGAATGTATAATCAAGGGTTATGATGCTTAACGGTCTCTTAATTGTGATATTTTTTTAAGAGTGGTGTCTTTGACAAATAGGCCATGATAATTTTTATTAAATGCAAAGTGATATTACATGAGTTGAATACAAGGGATTTTGTTACCGTATTTATCAAGAATAATATTCATATTAGATGGTAACTCTTCTAACCCAGTGAGATAATTTTTAATTCTATTATTTTCAATATCATCCACCATTGTTTTTGCTTCCTAGTACACATGTGTGACAATATAATTGAGACCTGAGAGAAGTGTGAGACATTCCATCCATATAACAGTGAGATTATAAGATAGGTGGATCACACCATTTTTTATATCTTTAAAAACTATAGTAGAATCACTTTTAAGATAATGATTATCTAAGACATTAAGTTTAGCATAATGGAAAAATGAATAACTTTATGGAATTCAGCCTCTAATGAAGAGGAAATTCCATAAGTTCCAAAAAAACATCCAATGAACCTTCCATAATGATCTATAAATATATCCACCCAGCTTTCAGGACCCGGGTTACCTTTTGAAGATCCATAAACGTTAATTTTTATTCATAATTATAGTGCAACATGTTAGAAGACTACAAGAATTACTTTTTACTGCTTGTAATTTCCAAGCACTGCATTTTTTTAAAGAACCATTAAATATTTCACTATGTTATAATAGTGTCCAGACTGTAAAAAATTGGCCTCTTTGGATACTTTGATGAGATGACCAAGAGAATCTTGAAGGGAGGAGTCAGTCTTCACATGTGTGATGGAATTTCTACGACTCCATATAATGTGCAAATTTTTCTGCAGAACTTCCAAAAACATGTTCTTAATTTGAGTAGAATCTTATATAGTTGTACAGTGTTGCAACATAACAGTAATGTTGGAATTTTTAGTAATAGGTATTTCAAAGATGTCATGGAGCGATTTACCAAGTTCAGAGGCCATGGAACATGACCAAAATAGATCTGTGATATCCTCCCTGTGTTGTTTTCCTAACCTTCACCTAGAACATAGGAAAATTACAAAATATTTTAAGAAGTCATCAATATGAAGTGTATTGTGTGTAAGCCCCCAAATTAGGGCCAGCCTTGAAGCCTTGATCCATGGATTATCAAAATATTTGAACCAAAAAAATCATTACATGACACAAAAATATAATGATAGAAATTCTTGGAATCAAAAATTTAATTCTAGGAATGTTCCTAGATTAAGGTATTCTTTTGAGGATTAAATACATTATTATTGAGTAGGTTGTGGTAGTTTTTAGTCATATTAAAATTGGGAGTGTGAAAGAAGTCATGAATTGAAATACTAGTGTCTATAGGTATATTGTGAGGATCAACAGAAGAGATAAGTGGTGTGATTGTCTAATTTTCCAAATAGATATTAAGAGAGGACTCCCTACAAGAAATCCATCTAGTTTCAGACATGATATTAGAAAAATAGGATTTGAGGGATGGAAAAATAGACGATCCCATATAAGAATTATTTCCCATTTTTAGTTTTTTAAAGAATATTACTCTATCAATTCAAAGATCCATAAATTTACAACTATGAAGATTCTAGGTAATCCTTTCTTGTTGACCTTAATTTAATAAATTGTTGTTTTTTATTCCCATGACACACTTATCTATGGGTTTGCAACATTTATTCCAAGAGATTATGACCAACTTTCATTCCAGTGTGGTTCCACTCCAAACAAATTTCTTTATGTTGAAATTATGGATTTTGATCTGAGAAATTGGAAATTTATATATCATAAAATAATGAACCAATTTGGAGATAATAATTTATTTTACCTGACAGATCCTACTGGCCATGGGGAGAGACTTCCCTTTCTATGAAAAAAGTTGTTTCTTGATTTGATCAATACTATTGAGGAGATTTTTGGACCTAGGATTTAACTAAAAAATAGGAACTCAATGATAATTAATTGGAATAGATCATTCATTGATTCCAAGTTCCAAAAAAATTTGAGATCTTATAGTTGTTGTAATGCTCCCCCTTAAATAAATGAAATATTTCTTCCAATTTATAACATTCCCCAAAACATCCTCATAGTGAGATACATCCCTCTATAGATTTTGGATATTTATTTTACCTACTTGCAAAAAAATGATCAAGTCATTGGAATAAAACAAGTGAGAAGTAGAAAATAGATTCCTTGAAACATGAATAGGTTTAACTTTGCATTGCTCCATAATATGTGTGGGAAACCTTCTATGATAATCTTCTTCTATGGATAACAGAATGGACGAAAGAGGGTCACTATGTATGACTCCCTTATAGAAATTTAATATATCCCTTTGTAGAATCATTAAAATGATCAAATATATGAGAAGAATCAAAAATATCTTTCAACCAATTCACAAAAATGTAATCGAAGTCGAAGCTGTGAACCTCTTTATAAATAAAGCCCAAGTCATAGTGTCAAAATATTTTTTAATATCCATATTTAGAGTAATAAAACCACATTTTAAAGTCTTATTAAGGATGTTTACCCATTCTAAATCCATTCTAATGAAATCATGGATAGTTATTACATTCACAAAACCAAAACTGGTTCTAAGAGACAATTTCACTTGTAATTGTGGTAAGTCTATTGGCAAGGAGTCTAAGGATATTTTTATAACTGATGTTGACGAATGAAATGGGTTTGAAAAGATATATCTCAGAGGTGTTTTCAACCTAGGTAATAATGTTGAGGAATTGGGAATTAATACCATGAGTTAAAACACATGTTGAGATGAATGTTTTCACTAATTTTTATACATCCCAATGAATTACATCCCAAAAATTCTTGAAGAAAAAATTAGTAAAACCATCATGTTCTAGGGCATGATCAGGTTTGAGGCTGAAAACTAATTCTCTTATCACAAAGTCAAGTAGGATACTATTAAGCCTATTTTTATCCTCATCATTGACCATGCATGGAATAATTCCATCCTCTATGACCTTATTGAGATCAGGACCATTAAACCGATGTGAAAAGTAGGTGATGATATGACTAGAAAGGGATTCCTCGTTATCAATTAATATGTCCCATTCTTTTAGAAGAGAGAGGACTCCAAGCCTTCCTTGTTCTTTGGAGAGAATTATTATAATTTTTTCTATCCCGATTTTTTAAACATTTAACTTTGAAAGTAACTATTTCTAGTTTTTATTTGAGGGAGAATAGAGAATTCATCTTAGAGGTGAACTCACTTCCTTGCTAATTATTCACCATAAAGTTAGAATATGTGGCCTAAGATTGCATCTAGTTAATTCTGTCTTTATGTGAAACAATATAATTCTCCATCTTATTGTAGTTGTCTTTCCACCAACCCTTTACATTTTACATTAAAATATTTAGCTTCAATATTCAATAGAAATCTTCCCATATACAAAGATTATCCATCCAAATATTAATCACTAACATGCTAAAATATGGGTTTAAATCCCATTCATTATTGAATTAGAAATTAAATCTTGATTTGATGATCCCAATAATGAGGTTGATGAAAATAGGATCATTGTTAGAGTTAATCCTTGGGAGGGTGATTCTTGAGATAGTATCCCATTTCTTAATAGCATGATCATTAGAGAAGGATCAATCAAGTTTGATAGAAACCATTATTATGCTATACCTTCCATATCAAGTGTATTTTTATCCAAAAAGATAAATTCCAATTAGATTGTTCCCTTAAATGTAGGTCTTGAAATCCCTTGAGGACAGAGTAAGATGGGTAACACCCATTCATTCATTAGGGTATAGTATTTCATTGAAATCACCATGAATAATCCAAGAGCCTTGAATCACAAGGATGATGAACTATATATTCTTCCAAATCTTTCACCTTTCTTGATATTTATTCATAGCATAAATGAAGGAGTAGTAGACATATACATTATAGATTTCAGCTTCATAGGTTGTCATCTATCCATCAATGATGAAGGTAGAGTCACATCTGATAGAATTGAGGGAAAAGAACCATAAGGTTTCTATATTACCCAAGTAAAAGTTTATTCTAATTAATCTATATCCTCAGTTTTCTAGGATAGAAAACCCATGAGAGTATCATTTTTATGCTCATCAAATCCCAAAAATTTGGGGTTATGAACATGAATGAATCTATTTAAGGAGGTGGTAGTGTGAGTGTTTTCCACTCCTTGGGAGTTCCAAAAGAAGAGATTAATTTGAATCTACATTTGGGGGATAAAACCCCATTTTTTATTTCCTCATGATTTCTTTTTCCTGGTGGATTTTTTTTTGTTTAGTGGAACCTTTTTAGTTTTATTCCTAGGAGAGTTATAATGGTCATTATGAATAGGATTTGCTGGAGGATCTTTAATTCTATGACCAATATCATTATATTGTTCTGAATTTACTTCAACATAGTCAGTGTCTCATGTTCATTCAATAACATATTGATTCTATATATTCACATTGTGCTTCATTGAATAAGTAGTAGAGTCACTTAAGAATCTATTTGTAGTTTGTGTGGAGAGTTCTTTATCAATAGAGGCAATGATGTTGGTGCCATGTGATTTGTCAAAAACATATGTTGGGTTTAGGTTCTCAGAATGTATCACAAGAATGTATCATTTAATAGGATGTGGATATTTAAAATGAACTTTCTGGTTTGGGGCGGTTTTGTCACGATTAGTAGTAATACTTTATGTTAGAGATGTAATTATAAGAACATCAGTGCAGGCCATAGGATTTTGCTCAGTTGGTGTGATCAATGATATGTCATTTTTGCACATCACCTTCTTGTGATTAGAAATTTGGGAATATAGAGGAATATCATTATGTTGACCATTGGTAGGAGAGTCTATTTATTCAATAATACTTGCATGATTTTTTTCTAGAAGCATTATCAATGTTAACGGTATTAGGATATTAAAAACATCCATAAATTTTTAAAATTTCAAGAGTAATATTCTTTATGAAATATTTAATTTCACAATCAGTTCTAGATTGAATGAAAGTGATAAAATTCAGATTATCCTATGAAAGATCAAGAGTTAGGTTACTATTTCTGATTCTTTCATTGGGGTGTGCACATCCATATAATTTGAAGGGACTACGACACTATTTTTTCCCCGCATTCCAGCTTTCCAAAGGTGGGCGGCATCCGTTCCTTGTACAGGGATGTTTGCTCCATGATCGAAATGGGGTGATGGGATGTCAGTTCTTCTTTCCGTGGATTCCTCCTCGAAACTCATCACCTATTCCGGGTCTCCCTCATATATTTAATACTTTGTTTGTGAAACTATTCCCAGTGCCATATCTTCATGGATGTCAATTAATTACACTGCTTCTGTTGGGACATTCCAAAGGGTCCAACCAGGGCAACAACATTCGGTCGGGAGAGTAGTCATGTTGGACATCACTGGTGTATACAGAAGCTAGAACACTAGATTGGCTGGGTTTTTTCCCCTTTTTATAGGGCTTCTTGAGGGAGTGGATGCCTAAGGAATCCCACGTCGAATGTGTGGAATTATATGTCATAGGCTTGTCTCTGAGGTTTTCCTCAGCTTCCCATGTTTAACACGGGGTATGCCACAAGTTTAATATCTAGAGAAGACATATCAGACTGATCGGAACACTGACTAGAGTGGATCAGATAAGTGTAACCCCTTGATGGAACTCTGATGTCAGGGCTAACGCATGGTAAGTTACCCGGTTACTGCTAGGAGTAGCGAAGGGGTGAATTGGCTTGATCTCACCGGAATGTGGTGACCCGGGTAAGAATCATGATGAATGATTGAGTGTTGAATGAAGTAGTAGGAGTGGAATGGAGCTGTTGCAAGGGATATGGTAATGTTATGCTTGATCCTCGAAGATACTTCCTACATATCCTCGTGGCAGTGAATCAATGTCCTTGTAGTTCGGTTGGATGATGGGACACATGAGGAGGCGACCCGTGATAATGGAGGCATGGATGGGATCCGCAAGAAATATAACCTCCAGGATGGGGAATGATCTTCCCGGAACACATGGGATCAAGGGATAGATCATGATGAGACATGAGTGAGGTGATTGAGCCTCAAGGAGGCTTCCTACGTATCCTCGTGGTAGGGAATCAAAGTACAAGTAGTTCATCTGACGACGGCTTACCATCGACTGGGGACCTCAATGTCTTACCGCTGAATGGGGTTGAAAATGGCTTACCACTGAATGGGGTTGTACCTCAGGGAGGCTACCTACGTACCCTATCTAGGAGATAGGGATCAAATCCCATGTAGTTTCAGATGGTGGGAACCGATGTGAAGGGGGTCAGAATGACCGGGTGTTGGGCTTGAACCTTAGGGAGGCTTCCTGCGTACATTGCCATCGCAAGGATCAAAGTCCATGTAGTTCAGAAAGGTGTTTCATGAACTGATGTGAATGGGGGGAAGAACGACCGGTGGTTGGGCATTATCCTTTGGGAGGCTTCCACGTACCATTCCTTGGCATGGATCAAAGTCCATGAAGTTCGGGAGTGAAGGTCGGTGAACCAACGTGAATAAGGACCTGGGGTCCAAATGCACAATGGGCTTGAACCTCATGGAGGCTTCCTATGTAACTTTCCTTGGTAAATATCAAAGTCCACATAGTTTGGAAGTGTTTGGTGAACGTACATGAATGGGGGTCGGAATGACTAGTGGTTGGGCTTGAACCTCAGGGAGGCTTCCTACGTACCATTCCTTGGAAAAGATCAAAGTCCATGTATTTCAGAAAGGTGTTTGGTGAACCGATGTGAATGGGGGTCGGAATGACCGGTGGTTGGGCTTGAACCTCGGGGAGGCTTCCTACGTAACATGCCTTGGCATGGATCAAAGTCCAAGTAGTTTGGATAGGTGTTTGTGGGACTTACACGCTGAGCTGCCCGGAAAGGATTTCATGGTCAATGCTCACTCTAAGCCCCCGTGATTAATTCTCAGTGGGAGAAACAAGAGGCAGCGAAGACCTGACATTCACATCATGAAATGTGTGTTCTTGGGAAGTGGAATTGGTCTTGCCGTGGTTTGCGACCCAATGAGGAAATAGGGGCTTACGCGTGGTTAGCTTCCCAGGGATAGAGGAATTGGGACTTACTCCATGGTGGAGTCCCGATGGTGACAAAGCCCATAGGGAGAGGGATTTGGCACCGAGGAATATAGGATTAATGGGGATGCTACCTCATACAATAAAGGCTATGGGCTTACAGCAAAGTGGTTTCCCATTCCTTACGAACAGATGATCCTCTGATAAAGAGGATGTCATTCTTTGTGAGGAATGGTCACACTCCCATGGAGACCAGTGGGTGTGCAGAATGTTCCAAGGTGGGGGACCCCACATAGGATTCATTCAGGGAAGGTCACAGTTTAATTTTATGGGTTGATGAAGAGGGGAAAGGATGTTTAACATCCTACAGCTCGGACAAGGTGTTTTTACTCTACACCCCTGGGACTTACATGACTGGTACCTCCCGCCCCTTGGGGAAGGGAAGGCATCAGGAATGTCATGGTGAGGGGTGTCATGGAGAGATCCACTGAGGGGTCCACGTTAACATGGATATGAAAAGAAGCAATAGTCTTTAGCGTGCCTATGCGAAGAAGCATGAGTCAAAGCAACACAAAGGGAGGTAAGGTCCAACAGACCTTGAAATCACTTCGTGCAAACCTAGAAGGTCGCACAGAAAAGGGATTTGAAGAGTAGAGGGGTTAATGGTTAGGGGCCTTGTAAAGCTCTAGGGATCCACGTAGTGTAGGATACTTGCGAAGGGGTGTGTTTCACGATGTGAAGTGGCCTAGGATAAGAATAATTCATTGGTTCATATGGGAGGTGCTTCTTGAAGTTGAAAGGAATTCGTGGAGCAATTCCTCAGGAAGCAAGGGTGCCTTGCGATGTGTACCATTGTGATGTAAGGTGCTTTGCGAGACATAGTGACCCTAACTTAGCATATGGATCACATGTGTATGACGGGTTCTTTGAGAAGCATAAATGCTTCGCAATGACCCCAGTCCCCTTGGGGGTCTTATTCCTTAGTGAAGGGCCATGGGATTTACCAAAGGAATCCCGCTCGGAAGATGGGCTGAATTCAAGCAAAGGGGGAGGCACTTCGTAACTCCAAAGTACCTTGAGAAGCTCATGGTTCACATATAAAGAAGTTCATTGTGATTTGAGAGCTCAGAAGGTGAAAGGTCGGATGATCCATCTGTTGGGATTGAGGATAGCCCTGTATTTATAGGCAAGGGGTGCCGCGATGTAGAGCTCGCTTGGTGCGAACACGAAGATTTCACCGCGGTAGGCTTGCAAATGTCAAATCCATTTGTGGAGCATCCTGCCTCCTTACTCCATGGGGGGCTCATGAACATCAAATTCGTTCGTAGAGGATCCCGCCTCCTTTCTCCACGGCTGGCTTGCAAATGTCAAATACGTTTGCGGAGAATCATGCCTCCTGGCTCTGCGGCAGGCTCACAAACATCAAATCCATTGGTGGGGTATCCTGCCTCCTCCCTCTAAGGTGGCCATGAAGCCATGGGGGCTCCGCAAATGGTCTCCGCGAGGCAGCCTTGGATGCTGTTGTTTGTTCTTCTTCATCCCCAATTTTGGCGCCACCAAATTCCCCCCCCCCCCCTCAGACATGGAGCATAGGGGAAATGAAGGGTCAAAGTCTGAGGGTCAATCACCAAAATACATCAGCCATTCATGATGATCTCTTGCGAAGAGGAATTGCGAGGCATATCGGCGACTCACAGGCCGAGCGTGCGGTGAAGCATGGCGTGATAGGGACGCGCCGTGAAGTTCTAAAGGTCGTCATCTATAGATAGGGGATCTAAACTCTCTTTTGTCCTTTCCTTTCTCCGCAAATTTGTCTTTTTAGTACTCTCGATTCCTAAAGATCCTACGTACTCTATGATTTTACTCTGCGAATCAGGCCTTCTGCTTCACAACGCATAGCTAGTCCTCAACTTCACATCTCAGCACTTTGTGACTCTGTGTTTGAAGGCCGAAATAGGGCTCCATAAATAGGACTCGTGAATGAGATCCACGAATGAGCTTCACGAAACAACCTAAAAATCACCCAAAACTGAAACTAAATGGATCATCTAGAAGTTTCCTCGGGGTTCCATGCAGATGCCACCATGGGGGATGAGATGGAAAATAGTCTTGGTCTAGGGGAGTTAATTCAGAGCCACTCTGATCATGGTTCATTGGTGGTGATTCTATATAAGCACCAAAGGAACTATCCACTATGAAATAGGTTGCCTTTGTATGGCTTTGGGTTGTGGGATGATGTCTTCATCAAATAAAGAATTTTAGACGAACCAGCTTACTGGTTCAGGAGCACGTCATGCCAGTGCCGATGGTTCCGAGCAGCTGATGGCCATGCCCGGGAGGACTTAACAACTATCATCATTGACTAACTATAAAATCACCTATATAATGAGGATTGGAAGTCATTGCAGCTCGAGACGTCTCCTCCTCTGTACCAAACGATATTGAAGGCAGCTTTGAGGAACCTGGGGAAGGGGTGGTATGAGGAGTGGGACCTGCACTCGGGTGGAAACGTCATAGATGATTGGGCCTGGGCCAACTGGGTTGGTGCCTTGTGTGAGGAGTTCGGGCAAAAGATAAGGAGAGTGGGTTTGTACGAGGTGTCTTAGGCCTCCCAATTCCACATCTATCTACAGAAACAGCTGATTTCAGAGCTATTGAGAAGATGGTCGTCGAGGACCAATACCATTCACTTACACCACGGGGTGGTCGAGATCAGCTTGTGGGATGTCCACCAAATCTCAGGGGTCTCAATAATAGGGGATATATGTGATGAATTCCTCCCTGTTATGGGTGCACGGGAGGATCTAGAGAAGATTTCACCGCCGGTGATTGTGTTAATGAGGCTGCTGCCCGGGGAGGACTAGGAAGTAGTAAGGGGTGTCCATTTCCGATGGTGGTTCAAGCAGTTTCTGAACATCCTGGAAGATAGAAAATTTTCAGTGAGGCCTCAGACATTCCCAAAGGGGGATCAAAGGGGAATGGAGAACTCATACTAGCTACCCTTGGAGGAAAACCAATGGAAAGCCTAGGGGTTTGGCATCAACACTAAGAAGAAGCCGATACTCAGGCTGGCGGCCTTCATTGCAGCTCTCATATTTGGCTGGATCCTACCGATGAGGGATAAAAACATGTGTGTGCGACCAAGAACATTCATCATGATGTCCATGTTGGAGACAGGAGGGCTAGTCAACCTCAAGATCCTGATTCTTTCCAAATTGTATAAGATGTTGTGGCACATCAGCGAGGGGAAGAGGCCACAGAGGATATGTGGGTCATTACACCTTCTGTATGAGTGGATAGCGGCACACATCAATGGGGTTTATGAATACCTGAACCCCATCTCTCCTCTGGGGTCGAGCTTCCATCCATCAATTCTAAATGTCGCGGGAAGCTTTCCAGCCATGCTGACCACACCGTTGGTACTAAACCTGATGTATAAGGTGGAGGAATTCATCTTTCACCCATTGTCATTGCTTATGGGTTCTTTTACCGATGAAGGCCAAGGAATAGAAGAGAAAAGATCATATCTCTTGGACTTTTGAGGTGCAGTCCTGGTGGCAAGGGTGGACTGTGTACTCTTCTGCGACCGGTTTGCAAGGAAATTCCTGTGCATGCAGCGACTGGCCCCACGAGTCTATTTGGAGGCGTGTCATGAAGAACACTCATGTGTGATGAGGCAGATGTGTCTCAAGTTCACATGGAAATACAGGAAGATGTGGAACAAAATACCTCTGCCTACAGCCATATTCGGGCTCGTGAAGGAGTACACCATAACCTGGGAGACGGCTTACCCGAGGGAGATGATGAAGCAGCCAACTATTCGGGTTGGTGATGGTGAGATTTCCCAACCTCGGGGTCGGGGCCGAAAGGCAGCAAGGGAATCCCACTGTGGTGGGGCTACCATAGCGACGAGTCTCGCACCAATTAATGGGGAAGCAGTGGTAGTGGATCTAACAGTGGAAGCCGACCCAATGGTTCTGGAAGAACATAGTCATCCATAGGGGAGGCCGAAAAGAGGATTCCATAGAATAAGTACCCAGGCTCCAAGGAATCGACTGCGCTATATATACATGCCGGAGAATGTTGTCTTCCCAGAGGCCTGGGACATCTGGGAAGTGAACTGGTAATTCCTTGGCCTGTCCGAGATGTGGAAACACTTGAACCATCTTATGATGTATTTGTTGGGGATAGGCCCTATATTGGCTGGATTTTCAGTGCCTCAAGAGGAGGTGGAGCAATACTTGGTAGATCTAGAGGACTTTTTTCATTCCTATGGTGCTCCACCTCTAATGATAGATCATGTCATGGTGTTGCTAGATTGTACGGTCATCCTGTAGTTGTCGGTAGTTGATTTAAGGGAACAGTTCCCTCTGTCATAAGATTTGGAAGAATCCTCCTAGGGGAAGAGGCTGGGAGAGGGAGCCCGTTGGAGGAGGGTGAATTTGGGGATCATGATTCAGATCTTGAAGAGTTCGATGAGTCCCTTGAGGGAACAATCTGAACCCCTTTTTCAAGGCCTTCGTTGAGGTCATTCTGGACTCTTTGCGAATAACTAAACTATGCAGGAGGGTCTCATAAACATAACTCATTCTTATCCCTCAATGGATTCAGAATCAAGGTCTTTGGGATCTACACATGTGGTTGCATCAATTGTCACATCCAACAGGGCTAGGACACTTGAGATGGATCCTTCGGAGCATTCAGATCTTCCGACCATATACGGGGGGCCATGCCTTGGGGTCACAATGGTGCTAGCCCAAGAACGAGACCCGGAGTTCGATCTCTTTAAGCCTCTTCAACAAAATTTATGATTGTCACCCACTGACCATGTCAACTGACGTTAAAGAACTTTTTTGGTGCACACAGTTCTTAAAATGGCATGGGCTACCTTGGCATGGTTGGTCGGGACTTCTGGCGGCATCCTTCCTAGGGGAATGCCGGTGATCATGGAGGTAGAGCCCAAAACTGACCAAGCGATGGTGCTTTCGATCACTGGTGGAACCATCAGTGGGGTTGTGCCTGAAATTATTGTGGTGGGATCCGTTGATTAGGATCAATAAGATAACCCAGGTCCCTCCATGCCTGATCAATGCTAGATGTGGACCCTACTGATGAGTTCCTGGGGGCGTTCCCTGCATATGAGCCTGCCAATCTCGCCTATTGGGACAAAGCAACCTCTGATGAATAGGACATCAAAATATTTTCTCTCCGATCATGGAATATGATCAAACACTTCATCGACGACACCCCCCAATCACTATGGATGAACGAGATGGAAAGAATTTTCTCATGACTACGTGAACTGTGTGATGGGGGGGTGGATGCCCAGGGTCCTCACATGCTCATCCAAGATCTCATGGTGGAGAAGACTCGGGAGTATGATCATGGCCTTGGTGTGGGTTGGCAGTGGAGGGAAGCGGTGAACATCAAAAAGCTCTAGGAGGCTGAAAGCAATGTTCAACGGCTGAAAGTCTGGGTGGATGAGAACTCAACCTATCTCCAGGTGAAATCGGAGCTAATATTACGATTGAAGGCCCAGCTGAATGAGGTCGAAGAGTGCATGAATCAAGAATCCGAAGAGATGGCCATTATTCAGACCGATGTAGAGTGGGCCCAGATTGTGTTCGATGAATTGCACTCCATTTCTGCCGAGGAGGAGCGAGAGCTAAATAGGTGGTAGAAAATCCAGGATAGCACAAGCCAAAGGGTGGTGGAGTTGCAACTTTATTTTGACAGGGTCAACCCGTCCATGGGAGAGGTCGATCCTCAGGTGCTGTAATGCCTATAAACTTTTGAACGTAACTTCATGATTTGATTATGTTATGCTAGATGCATGCATGAGTTCTATTATTTGTGTTGTTTTATTGCATTCTTGTGACATTCATGGAGTGTCCAGTGATCATTCCCTAAGATCACATGGGTTGGGCCCGATATGAGAAACAATTGATGACCACCTTATTACTTTATTCAAATGTGGGAGTGAAAACCATGTTTCAGGCATCCCGGGGTTTGGACAACAAATTCGGATTTCTGAAAAGAAACAGGGGATCCCTGACTGGATGATGAAGCTCTCAGAATAGTCAAATTACGGTTCTCCCTGTGTGCTCTTTTGTAGGAATGGGGTAACACTAGGGGTGTTGGAATTAATCCGAACAGAGTGAAGTGGAACGTGTGAATCATGATGCCCAAAATTCTGAATGTTTTAGGGGTGTCATGACAATGAAGGATAACTATTGACCATGTTCGAAAAACAGTATCCTAATTGTGTTAGCCAAGTATGGGGATGACAAATGAGGGCCTACCACTGACCATGTTCGAAACACGGGGCCTCACTCGAAATGTTATCCATTAGTCTTACGGTACGTTATCCCATGACAGTAGACGACACATAGGTTGTGCATCCATACTGTTAGGGGGTTCCTTTAGACGTGAAAGGGGATGAGGGTCCGAATAAGGGGCATGCGAAGCGTGTAGGTTGGAGTAATGGGTTGTTCAACTAGAATCCAACACTCTTGAAATTACTCCACCATGGTGGAAACACATTGGTTGGGTGCATCAGTCTGATCAGTGATCAAACACAATTCTGAACAGTAACTCTATGGTATAGTCCTGAAATGATAAGTACTTTTACATCATACCAATAAGGATGACTGACACGTAGTTTAACATCCTACATTGAGGATGGTGCACATAGTTTAATGGTCAAACTTCATGGACCAAGATCAGGGTCGAGGGGCCAGGAGGGTTAATCACCTAGGGGCTGGGCCCACGAAGGAATTCTTGGGCGTCGCTATGTATCCCATTAGGATGGGAATCAAGATTCACATAGTTCTTTAACATGGCATGGTCGGGGGGGAACACTGAGAGGTAAAAATATTCTCTAGCAAGGGATATGGTGCATCCCATGATTAACATGGGGCATCCTGAACGTGTTGAGGGTAGAACCGTAGTATAGTGTCATGCGTCAAGGAAATAAGGACTCGTGCAGTTTAACATCATGCGGTAGGATGAATAGTGGAAGGAGAGATCTCTAGGAAGGTAATATGTGGTGTGATAGCTATAAACCTGACTAGAATGAGGACTTAGAGTCCGAATCACACCATGTATCCCCAGAGGAGGCTCTTCAGGTCAAGAGACGAAAAGTGAAAGTTAGGCTAGGCTCGACGTGAAGTGGTTCGGCATTCCTACATACCCACATTAGGATGGGAATCAAGCTGCACATAGTTTTGAGAGTGGAGTTTAACGTTATGCAAGATGATAAAGGAAATGGGTGTACCAGTACACATCCTACCAAAACTACTAAGCCCACGTGAGTCGTGCTCGATGTGGGAAGCAAGAAGTAGTGTTGGGACTTTCCTAATATAGGAAGGAACATGTTAGGGGTGAGGGGACACTCGGTGAACTTCATCCAAATGATGTTGATCCATCCATGTAATGCACCTAGATGTGCAAAGAAGTAAAGCTAAGTATGTCAGCATTACACTTCAACATAAAGAAGTGGAAATATGTGAATCATGATGCTCGAGATCGAGACCACAATGATGGTGGTGTGACGATAGGGGATGGCTGTTGACCATGTTTGAAACAAAAAAAATCATAATCTTATTAGCCTGATATGGGGACAGACAGCTGAAGGTCGATCGCTGACCATGTTCAAAACACAGGACCTGTCGCAAATATCGTATGAAGTCTTTAGGGACATTATCCCGAGATGGTGGGTGATCCGAGGAAACATGAGACTAGGTCGTGAAGGGGGTCACTTTGGATGTAGAATAGGATGAGTATCTAAATAACGGGCTCTCAAAGATTAGATATGGAATGAGGGGAATGTCTTTGTGAAAATTCCAGACTCCGGGCCCTTTTATCAAAACGAATCTGAGTACGATAATGAGACGAGTCAAATAGAGGGAGTTGAGTCCCTTCCCAATGACAAGGGTCCGGGGGTCACATGATTTTAACCTAAGTTCCTAGGGTGGACCATTAAGGGGGGGCTGATTTAATGGAATGTGTGCATGGTGCAAACATATCCAAACGTGACACACAGTTACCATAGGGAGATCTTAGTTTTGGGTCATAGAACTCGGACCGCGCTGAGAAAGGACTTGGGAAGCACTTGGTGTGGCTATTGAAAAACCTGACGTAAACGATAACCTATGAAGTACTCACCACACCACATGTTCCCAAATTTTTTTGGGCCAAGGGTCTGAAATTTCGAGGTAGAATTGTAGATTTCTGGGGATGGACCCGAAGACAAGATGCCTAGAAAGGTGTCCTGCAATCTAACGTCTTGCGGAAAGGATGTGGAGTGTACTTAGTTAATGGTCATAGAGCTCAGACCATGGATAGTAGGAAGTGTGGGAGACACATGGAAGGATAATTATAAAACCTGACATGAATGGAAACTGCGGGTTCCGACCACCATGTGTTCCTTGGGGAGGTTTTAGGTCGAGGGACTGAAAATGCAAGTTAATCTGGGCCTGAGGTAAGGTGCACGAGCATTCCTATATACCCCATGAGGATGGGAATCAATCCAAACATAGTTCTATGGATGGAACAGTAAGATACTAATTCCAGGTATAATATGGTCATGCGGGTCTCGCCCATACACCAAAAGAAGCAGTATTTGATAGATCTTGTTTGTCCTTTAGGATGAATGGGTAATTTTTTGTGAAGTGAAAAATGTAGGATAAAATGTCCAAGAATCTCCAAAAGAATCAAGCCATGTACAGGAGTTGATAAATGGTATAGTTTGTGACCAATACCAAACATGATGTCCTCTTGAGTGAGGATACCATGATGTAGTGTTGTTTTTCATCGTGCGGCCATGATAATAATGTCACGATTTAAGGTCATGTGATGGGACCATGCGACATAGTTTAGTGTGTTATGGCTTGGATGTAGAGATGAGGCTCAGAAGGGGAATATGCATGGTGTGATAAAGTATACCTGATGTGAATGAGGACCTAGTCCACATCACACCACGCGCGATTCCATGAGAGAAACCTCGGGCCTAGGGGCCAGGAAATATTAGAGAAAATGGGGCAAGGGACAGTAGCTCCCAATTGAGGTAGACCCGAAGACGAGATGTCTGGGTGCTCCTATATATCCCATGGGAATGTGAATCAAGTTGTTCCTAGTTCTTCAAAATCCATTTAGTTTAACGTCTTGTGGGACAACATACAGTTTAATGTCATGTGAGATAGGAGGTAGGGGGCCAAATCCAAGGAAGGGGCGTACATGGTGCGGATAATGCAAACCCGATGTGAATAAGGACATAATCTCGTACCTCACCACACAGTCCCATAAGAGTTAAAGCCCCGATTGAACTCGAGTTAGACCCAGAGAGAAGATGTATAGTTGTTCCTACGTATCCAAGGGGAATGTGAATCAAATTGTAAGTTGTTCTATAAAATATCTTAGTTTATGGTCTTAGAGCTCAGACCATGGAGAAGCATAATTCATCCAAATAGGAACAGACTTCGGTCCAATCCCTAAGCCTACGTGACTTGAACTCATTGTAGGAAACAAGGGAGGAGGATATCTTTATAATATATGGAATGTGCTTTAAGGGAAAGTTGTTGCGGAGCCCTGAAGAAAATAGTATAGTGGCTTTGTCCTCCGAACGCGCAAATGTGCACTGAGGGATAACACCAGGAATGTCGAGATTCCACTTGGAAATGATGGGGTGGAAAAATGATGTGAATCATGTGACCAATATTTTGGGCTTAATGGGGTTGTTTTGATGATGGAGTATAACTGTTGACCATGTTCGGAACACAGTATCCACATCATGTGACCTAAAATGGGAAACAAATGAGCATCGACTGCTGACCGTATTCGCAACATGGGAATTGTATCAATCTTTTGTTCTAAAACCTCATGGATGTTGGCCTGTAGTGGTAGGAGGGCCCTTAGGCTGAGCATCCATACCATTCAGGGGGTCCCTTCGATTGTGAAAGATGATGTAAGCCCTAGTAAAGGGGAACAGGAAGCCTGGAAGGTGGGTGGAAACATGCCCGGGTAAAGTCTGACACTCTAGGCACTGAACTAGAGTACTCATGGGCACAATGGTGAACCACCATAGAGGATCAAGGGGCTCAACTTGATAGTAAAAAATTTTAAAAGAGATTAAGAACTCTCAGGATAAAGAGGCACATGGCGTGGTTGTTACAAACCCGACGTGAATGAGGACATAATCCCAAACCACACCGCATATAACTCTAATGGAAGAATATAGGCCAGGGGGCCTAGATAACAGGGAAGTTTCCGAGAGGTGGGGTTGGGACAATAGAAAAAATGTCTAGGCGTTCCTATGTATCCCACAAGGATAAGAATCAATCCATACATAGTTCTGGATGATGTCGTTTAGTTTAAGATTTTGCAGTGAGGACGTATGGTCAGGGTAGGATATCCCAACGAGGGATATGTACGGCATAATGAGTAACCTGACGTGAATGAGGAAATAATCCCATATCACACCGTACAATCCTAAGACTGAGTCCAGGGGCCTGAAAAGGTCGAGGGACCTGAGGCTAGGCCACAGGCAGAAGGTAGCAGCCACCTTGCAGTTTAGCATCTTGCAAGGAGGACGATAGTGATCTTAGTTAAAGGTCATAGAGATCCGACCATAAACCCCTAGTTTTATGTCGTATGCATGGTATAGGTGATTGAAAAGGGCAAATCATCGTGCCTATGGAAGGCCACAGGGTGGGAATGATGATAAAGGATAGTTGGTAAGCAAGTTCACAACACAACATCCTGCCCCCCTCTTTTTAAATGATCGGGGTAAACAATTGGCTGTCGAAAGTTGACCGTATTTTCAATTTGGGACTTGTACCAATTTGTCACTAAATACTTGGGGAAGTTGGCTCAAAATTTTAGGATAACCTTTAGTCTATGTATCCATGCCATTCATGGGTCCTTTTGGATATGAAGGATAATGGAAACCCAAATGATGGGGCTCTCAAAACATTGTGGAGCCTATGTTCATGGAAGTGATGATATGGTGGGAGGAATGTCTCATGGGGACGTTTGGGGTGTGTCAAAAATAGCCCGATGTGAACTAGAGAAGAGGTTGGCACCATATCATGTGTTCTGACCTATCGTAAGATTCTGTAGTTTGGGTTGGGACAACAAACAAATACATATGGGCAGTCCTACGTATCCCATAAGGATGGGAATCAAGCCACATGTAGTTCTAAAAATTCCATGTAGTTTAACATCATGTTGTAAGGACGTGGGAGGACTAGAAGAATGAGGAGGGAACATGGAGCAACCTTTATAACCTTGCCACGAGTGGGGCCAAAAAACATAGGCCGCATCAGATGAGATACTCTAAGAGAACTACACCCAATAGGGGTGGCCAAGTGAGAGGAGCATGGGGCTAGAATCAGGACAAGGCGTCCCAGCATTCCCAAGTATCCCATAAGGATGGGAATAAATCCAAAAGTAGTTCTAAGGGTGTAGTTTAACATCTTACGGGATGATGTACAGTTTAATTTCATGCAGGACTAGCAGTTTAGGGTCATGCGGGACCTGATAGTTTAGGGTCATGTGGGACCAAACAGTTTAGGGTCATGTGGGACCAGACAGTTTAGCTTCATGAGGGACAAGATATTTTAGGGTCATTTGGGACCATGACGTATTGTTTAAGGTCATCAAAGACTGTTATCAAGCATAAGCATAGTATTTCTTAAGGAACTTGTCATTGGTGGGAGGAGTTATACCCTCACCATCCATGGTGACAAGGGATTATGCTCCATTGAGGTAAACCTTATGAACAATGTAAGGTCCTTCCCACTTTGGCTCCAACTTGGGAGGTTTCCTATTCGGTATCATTGGTGTCCTGAGGGCCAGTACTAAGTCTCCCTGCAAGAAAAGGTGAAGGTGAACTTTTTTGTTGAAAGATCTAGCCATCTTGTTCTCGTGCCTTTCCAGATTGTGCAGGGCATGAAGCCTATTATCGTCAAGTGCATCAAATTCGTCCAGACAGATTCCATTTACCTTATCTAGGGCCTTCTGGTCATGGAATGATGTGATAAATGAGGTAAACTTTATCTGGATGGGAATGATGGCATCCGATCCATACACCAAGATATATGGAGTCACCTGGGTGGAATTACGAGTCATCGTTTTATAATCCCGAAGGGAGTTGGGGAGCTTATCTGGCCAACTCTTCTTGTTCTGACAAACCATTTTCTACAAAATGTTATATAGGTTCTTGTTGATTGCCTTGATGTATCCATTTTCTTGCATGTGATAGTGGGAGGTATGGTTAGAATGGATGTTGTACTTGGCGTACAATTTCTTCAGCTCGGCTACTCGGAAGTTGGTGAAGTTATCAGTGAGGATAGTGTGATGGAATCCAAATGGGTAGATGATTTTGGAGCTCACAAAGTCAACTATGGAACGGTCTTTGACCACCTTCAGCAGAATCACTTCTGCCCACTGGGAAAATAAATCTGTAGCTGTCAGGATGAACTGGCACTAGAGAGCTGTCACTGGTGGATACGGACCCACGACATCATGTCCCCAAACTGAAAATGGCTATGAGTACATGGTATAGTGGAAAGGCTCTGGTGGTCGATGCATGAAGTTATCATGAACTTGGAACTCATGGAATATCTTGGAAAACTCGATGCATTCACAAATCATAGAGGGCCAGAAGTACCCCAGTCTTCGGATATGATGGGAAAGATTTCGCCCAGTCTTGTGGGAACCATAAGAACCGGAATGAACCTCCTTCATGACCTGAGAAATCTCGACTCCTGGATGCAATGGAGGAGAACGCCATCGAACCTGTCCTTGTAGATGATCTTCTCAAGACCATGACCACATTGGAGGGTAAAGTGCAGCGCACGACATTGGAATCACTCGCTCTTATCTCGATCTGCTGGGAGATTACCGTTTTGGAGGTATTAAACCAAGGGTATCCTCCAATTGGGATTCACTACAATCGCTTCATCTTGGGGACCTGGGGGTCCTGACGTGGAGGAACTGGTGGTAAGGTGGCTTACCCGCGTGCTGTCATCATCATCTGGGATGATGGGAGCAATGAATCTTCGATGTTCCATGTGGATAATCAGGTCATCATGATCGGGCTCTGAAAGCGACGTAGCTAGGCCTACCAAGGTGTATGCTCTACCACTATGTGACCAAGGGACATGGGTAACCTCCAGATGGGATGTGAACTAGGCCATTAGAAGGAGTGTGCTCTCTATCAATGGTATGAGATATGGATTTCTGACAATTTAATCACCATTGATCTGCTTCATGACTAGATCAGAGTCCCCTTCCACATGGAAATGGGAAAAGTCAGTCTTGAAGACTAGCTCAAGGCCAGTAATGAGGGCCTGATACTCTACCTCATTATTAGTGTAGCCTTCTGATAGCAGGAATGAGTATGGAAGAATGGCATGTGTTGGGGTAAAGAAGAAGATACCCTAGCCCACTCTGTTGAGTCTGGGGTCATTGAGCCTTCTACCGGTGGGGCTCCTGGAGGCGCCATAGAAGTGAATTTTCCAACAAGGGATGGCATGATCCCCCAAGAGGATTTCCTCATTGGGAAAATCCTGGTCCAGAGACAGGTCCGCCGGGGTTGGATGGGCGGCAAGGAAATCAGCCAATGCCTTCCCTTTGATAGCCTTCTAAGGCACGAACCTGATGTCGAACTACTGAAGGATTATGGCCCAATGAGATAGATGGCCTATCAATATGGTATAGTTAAAGATGTACTTCAGTGGATTTGCTCTGGACACTAGCTACACCTCGTGGTGCTGTAGGTAATGTCGCAACTTCTGTACTACGAATACCAGCACGAGGTAGCTCTTATCGATAGGGGAGTATCTGGTCTCTGTATCGAGGAGCATGCGGTTGAGATAGTAAAGTGTGTTCTCTATCCCCAAATTGTTCTTCTGGGTATGAAGGGCACCGATAGATCATTCTAGGGCGTTCACATAAAGTACCAGTGTCTTTTTGAGGACAGGTGGCATTAAGACCCGAGGTTGGAGAAAATACTACTTAATTTACTCAAATTCAATTTGTCATTATTCATCCCACTAGTAGAGTGTTCCTTTCTTCATGAGCCGATAAAAAAATTACACTTTCTAGCTAGATTCACAATGAATCGTCATATGTATGCTAAGTGGCCTTGAAAACCTCGAAGCTCTCAGATGTTTCTCAGGGAGAGACATTTGGATGATTTCCTTGATCTTCTCGAGGAAGATCTCGATGCCCTGGTATCTAACAACAAAGCTGAGAAACATTCCATAGGTGACTCTGAAAGCACACTTCAACGGGTTCATCATCAGGTGGGGAGTACAGAGGAATCCGAACACTTTCTCAAGATCCTTGAGATGGTCCTAGAATTGGGGAGATTGGACCACCGAGTTTTCCACATAACATTCCACCAATATCCTGAGGATTAGTTTAAAAATGTAATGCATGGCCCGTTGATAGGTGGAACTTGCATTATTTAAACTGAATGGCATGACTTGGTAATAGAAAGTACCTTCTGGTGCCCAAAAGGTTGTAGACTCCTCATCCTCGGGGGCCATTTAGATCTGTTTGTACCTAGAGTACCCATCCATAAAGAAGAGGGCTTGGAGTCTAGTCATGGAATCAATCAAGAGTTCCATCATAGGAAGGGGAAAGTCATCCATAGAACAGTGATGGTTGAGATCCCAGAAGTCGATGCAGACTCTAATCCGTCTATTCTTCTTCTTGACTGGTATGATATTGGTCATCCATTTGGGGTACTGGACCTCCCTAATGAAGTTGTCCATGATTAGCTTGTTAACTTCTATCTCAACCATGGTACCGTGAGAAGGGTGAAAATTTCTCGGAGGCTGCTTGAACCCGCGGTGATTCGCCAGAAGACCAAGGCGGTGGACAACTACCTAAGGATTTAGTCCTGGTATCTCATTGTTACTCTATAAAAAAATTTCATGATTCTGTTTAAGAAAGTCTACATAGAGTTTTTTCTCCTCTGGGGGCATGGCGGCACTTATCAATGTGGATCTCGGGTCTGCCTCGCTACCGAGGTTCACCTGTACCAATTCATCAACTGTGGTGGAGACACCTTCTTCAAAAGAAGGGGGAATACTCTATATCCTCTTCATCACTTATGGAGGATATTTCCTCAATTAGAGGAGTTTCTTCTGAACCGACATGCCCTGATGGGAGGCTGGTCCCAACCTAAGCGGCAATGAATACTGTATCAGAGGACTCCTGTGTTTCAGCTTCCATAGAGATGAAGGCTGTCGATCCGATCTCATCTGGTCTTCAGCCCAAGGGGCCACATTTGATGATGCCAAAGTAGTAATGGTGCATCATCTTGATTTGGTTTATCCCAGACCAGCAAAACAAGCAATTATGGCGCACTTTCATTACCATGTTGCGGACATCTCGATATCTTATGGGAGTGGGAGACTCTGAGATCAACTTAGCCTGATTTGTATAGGATTATAAAGTGATTTTCCATCATCGCATAGACTTGGGACCATGTTTCCCCTAGTTCCATACACAATGAATCATTTTCCCATATCCAAGGTTGTAGCCCCTAATTGATGGATTGGAAAGATGTAGGCATAATCCAGGTCAGTCCACGGGTTGGTCGCAGTCATGGCATGCTCGACCTCGTTGGTATGAATCTGATTGTACTTTCTCTTGTAGTAGTCGGCATCCAGATAGCGGGATTCACAAGAGGAAAAGGTGGATGCTTCTCCTTATATCATTACCACTCTACCATTAAGGGAGTACTTGAGGCACTAGTGGTATGATGAGAGAACTGCAGCGTGCAGGTGGAGCCACGGCCTACCCAACAATGCATTGTAGCCAGTGTCCTGGGAGACCACCATAAATTTGGTGTTGGAAACTAGGCCACCAAACTATAAGGGTTAGTTTCCTAATAACCAACTATTTTTTACTTTGATTACATGAATGTATACTTATTATATATTTTTAATTGTTCTGGATGACTATAATATAATAATTGCTGGAATATTTGTTGCATTGATCAGGTCATGGAAGATCCCCGCTATGATGAGAACCTAGAAAAGCTATAACAATATTCTTAAATAATGTTCTATGATTGGATGAAATACTATTATAGGAGACATAATATAAATACTCTCATGTTCGAGTACTCGTAAGAATATGAGACTCTCTCTCATAGAGTTCGCACTTGGTAATCTCAAAGATGGGAGATTATGAGAACTGACCAGCCAATAGTAATTCCGCATGTCTTGGTGTCATCAGAAATTAATATTTATGAGCGTGTGTAATGATCCTTAGACAATAATATTATCATTAACTCATGTCATGACTCGCGCACTTAGATTTGCTGATGAAAACCATCATGAAGACAGTTGGCGGGAAGTAGGGTACGTTGGGTGCGTCACGAATGACATGTAGTAAATGGATAAGTTGAGGAAGGATTTTCCCTTCCATATTTATGGAAGTAGATATATTGGGCCCTTTGGTTGAAATAGAACTATCGAACAAATTCCACGGCCATGGTGACACGACGAGTTTATTTCTGGAAGTCAAAGAATGACAGGTCAAGCATATAGGTTTATGACACTGCCATGAAACCTGCTTGTTGAGATATTGAGACAAAGGGATTAAATTGCACAGTAAGTGTTCGTATGAGGTGACACGTTAATGCGGCATCAACTTATTTCTCTAGGGTTCCTTGACCCATTTCTAGACAGTAATCTTGGAATTTAGGCAATCCCACCTAATGCCAACAATAAAGAGGCCTAGAGTATCACACACTAAGTATATTCAAGAATCTCAACTAGAATAAAGATTATTCCCAAACGTGGTTTAATAATTTTTCAAGGAAGCCTAAATCGTTTTAATGTTGGAGGAAGAATAAAATGAATACAAGTACACATCATGTATTAATGATTAGACACTGTGTATTAATGATTACACGCCATGTTGTTTTTATTTTGAAAACAAGTACATGCTATGTATTAATGATTACAGGCACTGTAGATTTTAATTAAAAACAACAACACGCCGTGTATTTATGATTACACGCCGTGTAGTTTTTCCAGTCGGGATTTTGAGGAAATATCATTTTATTAAATGATATTTAATATAATCAGTGTGGGAACATGTTAAAGAATTAATGATTTGACATGGGGTTTTCAAAATAGTTAATGAAACAAATAAAACGCGTAACGCATTTATTTATTGTCATAACTCTACAACCTTAAACCCAATTATAAATATCCTCACAACCCCAACTCTGTTCAAGAAAATAATTGTGTACAACAATTCTGGAGAATTATTTATGGCCAAAAGAACCTCTTCCTCCAAGAATGCTCTCAAGACCGAGAGAGATCCTCTTCCATCGGATCAAGACGATCTAAGTTGGACAATACAAGTAAAGGTTTCTTCGTGCTAGCACCCAGAGACTCCTTTGGTGACGTCCATAGATACGAGGTGCACGTGTGGATAACCACTAGAGGAAGTCTACACTTGGCTTCTACGACACAATGACGAATCACATCGGAACGTGATCAACAATATCAATGAAGAAAGAACACCCAAAAGGTAATTCTTTTCAATTAATTAAATTACTTATAATCAACCTATGACGACCCACTTTGGTGGTTTCAGGAACTTTCTTCTTCTTTGTCAATTTATGTGAATTGATCCGTGGAGACTGGCATTTATCGCCACATTGATCTCGGATTGATCATTGCTAATGGAAAAAATCCAAGTGGGAACATCCACCCACGAGCTTCCACTATTCCCAGAACCTTAAATTGGTATCAGAGGAAGGTTACAACGTTGATTATAGTTATTTAATTGTCGTTGATACTTAACGCATTTATATTTGATTAAATTCAAGATAAATCATTATCTAATCTGAATAAATGAGATCTGTTCTTCCTCCGTCATTTCTTGATTCATATCAAAGAAAAGACCTTTTAATTTTAATTATGATTAAAAGAAAAATGAGGAACTCATCCAGAGGATCCGGTCTTTCTATCTGTACAACACGGGAATACACCACATGTAATGAAAACTAGACGTAGTGTACTTAGGTTCAATGAATTAGTACTGCTCTGCCAAACCACGTAGTATGAATTGAGTATACCTAAGTAATAATTACACTGTGTTGATTGGAATTGAACGGTGTGTGGAAACCGGAATACATGGTGGGTATGCTGAATTGACACGCCGTGTAGTCTGATATGGCCCAGGTGAAATATTGTACACGGGATTTCCAGGCCCGAAACTGTGTAACAAGGAAGTACAATCCATGTTATATTAATCTACACATCATGTACTCCAAAATTTCCAAAGTATATAAAACACGCCAAAGCCCCTGACATGTACTTTGGATAAAGGGTGAAAAATACACGCCGTGAAATATATCCTACACGCCGTGTACTTTCCAGAAATGGGATTTCACTGGGTTTCCTCCAAAATTTCAAATACTTGTACAAAGAATATGAATGAGAATAATATCAAGGAAATTCAGAAAGAAATTTAAGATAAAGAATTGATTAATTATAATATCATAATTAATTGAATTCAAGCGCGAATTATCTTGAATAAATAGAATTATTAAAATAATTTGAATGCTGAATATGCATAAATTTAATTGCATGCTATGTATGATCATGATATAGACCAACGAAGCTTTGTATATGTGTATGGTTTCATTTAAATTAGTTTAATTTAAATTCGTTGGCCTACGAGCCTTCTTCCAATAAAATGTAGGGAATGTGTGCCCATGGTTTCTGTAATGTAAACCCCATGTAATGGAGGATCTCTCAAGCAAGATGATATGGTTCAAAACCTTAAGATGAGGCGAAACCAACCCAACAAGATACATAGGTGGATAGGTGGGAGCTGCAAAACATAAACCACCTGTTCAAGATTTGTTTTCCCTAGGTCAGGGTTATCTTATCAAACTGCTAGATAAGCTAACCAATAGAAGCTCATGATCATGCCATGTTATTTTATTTCTATTTTATTTAATGATTTATTTATTATATATGTGTTTTCATAATCACATAATTAAAGAAATAAAAAATCATGAAATGATGAAATAAAATAAAAACCAGACTATATGTAAACATTACCAAAACATGGTTAATCACTTAAGAAAGAATCAATTAATATTAATAAGCACGTGACAATGAAAAACTATGCATAAAGGATTAAAATTCCTCAAATATCATATTAAGTTAGACCAAGCCTTCCGTTACTTGATTAAGGGAAAGACTCAATAAAACTGTGTTTGACCAACCATTTTTGGGACACTTACTATTATAAAGGAATCCCTTATGAAAGGTTTCAGGTTGACTTAACCATATTACATACATAGGAGTAGCCCTTTCTAGACATGGTGTAATATTGTAGGTAAAAGTTGAGGAAATATATGTTCGGATTTTAGGATTGGGGAGTCCACTCAACAGATCAAGGAACTGTAATCTCACAGTTGGAAAAGACCTGCCTACCTAAATACCTTCAAATAGCTTGACCAACCCTTGTTGGGGTTATGCGAGGGGGAATATGGATCCTTGACACTAGAATGTCAAAATAACTAAACATTATGAGTTCAATGGTGAGGGCCATTGACACTTGATAAATTAGTGGGAGACTTAATAAAATTTATAATTTCTCATAAAAATGTAATCAAGAATGTACTCATAAATCTGCTCTTTTAATTTATTGAAGACAAACTCATCAACAACATTTTCTAAGTGATCAATTATAGATAATGACAATATCCTCACCGGTAGTAACTTTTAGGAATGTTTTAGGCACATTTAGGTTATCCTACTCCATGATCAAAAGTTTTACGTGCCGGAGTCCTCACTTATTAATTCTTCGGCCCAAGGGGCGAGTGATAAAGATTTCCTGGTCTATGATCAACATTTGGGTGATACACTCGACATTCAATGTTTGATGTTATCATCAATTTCTAGTGAGCTCATGAAGTATCATGAAGACATAGATTCCTA
Source organism: Viscum album (assembly GCA_963277665.1). Lineage (NCBI taxonomy): Eukaryota > Viridiplantae > Streptophyta > Magnoliopsida > Santalales > Viscaceae > Viscum > Viscum album. The sequence goes on from CAUJRU010000205.1 coordinate 711,323, forward strand.
GAGCATGCTCGAGCACCTCTTTGGTCTATACCAGGAGAGAGCATGATAGGAAAGGTTTGAGATCTCCAATGATCTATTTCAGAGAAATCTTGGAGAGGGTGCCCCATCTGGGCCTCATGTAGTCAGGCTCATTGGCTAAATTGACTGCTTGGAGGTTATAGGGTTTAAACTCACCGAAGAACTATGTATTGATCTCATTATTTCATCAATTCCCCAGAGCTTCTCTATCTTTGTTGTGAACTTCAACATGAACAACATTGAGAAGTCTCTGTCTGATCTTCTTATCCTCATTCGCCAAGTGGAAAATGACATGAAGCATGAAAAGACTTCTGTCCTCATGGGGAATAAATAGAAAGGGAAGGTGAAGAGATTTAATCCCAAATCTTCTTCAAGGCCTTCTATGAAAAATAATATCAAAGTGGAGGCAAGAGAACATGAGGCTGGTTGTTTCGCATGTGGCAAGAAGGGCCACTAGAAGAAAAACTGCACCCAACCAAGGATGAAAGGGGAAGCTTCATGTGAGTTTGTTATCGAATGAAATCTATATGTTTCTACCAATTGGGTATTAGATACTGTTTTTTGGTTCTCACATTTGTATCCAAATACAGGAACCAAGTATATTCAAAAAGATTGACTGAGGTGAGGTGGATCTGCGAGTAGCCAACGAAGCCAGACTCGCTATTGTAGCTGTCGGAGAATATCACCTCACATTGCCCACTGGGATGGTCTTGGTTTTGAAAGGATATTATTATGTACCCTTTGTAACCAAAAACATTATTTCAGTATCCATATTAGATACTTATGGATTCATATTTAATATTTGAAGTGTATGTTTCTACTTTTATAAAGATGACATTTGTTTTGGTAGGGAACATTAATATAACCACCTTTATGTGTTAGACTACACAAACCAAGTAATGTAAATCGATGACAAAATTAATTCACATGACTCATACCACACCCAACATTGGCCTCCCCGTCTAGGTAATTTCAATGAGAAACATTTAACAAAATTACATCAAGATGGGTATTTAGATTCTTTCGAACTAAAACCACTTGGTGTATGTCATGCGTGTCTACAAGGAAAAATGACCAAATCCCTATTTAGTGGGAAAGGTCTAAGGGATAAAGTGATTATATAATTAGTTCACGCATATGTATGTGGACCATTTCTAGTTGAAGCAAGGGGTGATCTTGTACTTCATAACTTTTACTGATTATTTTAGTAGATATGGATATATTTACTTAATGGGGTATAAGTAAGATTCTTTTGATCGGTTCAAAGAATACATGAATGAATTTGAGAACCAACTTGGTTAGAATATTAATAAACTCTGCTCAAATAGAGGAAGAGAATATCTTAATCAGGAATTCATTGATTTTGTTACAGGAGTTTGGGATTCAATCTCAACTCACTCCTCCTTACAAGCCTCAGCGGAATGGTGTGAGTGAAAGGAGGAACTGCACCCTATTGGACATGGTGAGATCAATGATGTGCCATATGTGTCTTCCATTATCCTTTTGGGGATATTCATTACAAACATCAGTACACATACTAAACCAAGTACTAACTAAATTGATAAATGGTATACCATATGAGTTATGGAGTGGATGCAAATCCATGTTATCAAAATTACATGTGTGGGGTAGCGAAGCATTTGTTAATGCCTCTTCAGGTAACAAACTTGCACCCTGAGGCAAAAAGTGTATCTTTATAGGATATCCCAATGAAACAATGGGATATTACCTATACAAACCCTCTGATAAAAAGGTTACAGTGGAAAGACACGCCATATTCCTTGAGAGGGAGCACATCTCCAAAAGAGATAGTGGGAGTGAGATAGACTTTGATGAAGTCGAGGCTCAAGATACACAGAAGTTGGTACAAGAACAGATTCCACAAAGCCCCATGGAAGAAAAATCTATTATAGAGATAGAAGAACTACGTAGGAGCACAAGAGAGTTGAGAGAACTAGAACAATATGGTTTTCTTGTCACCAAGTATGTTGACTCATTATTGGTTTAAAATGATGATCATCTTACCTACAATAAAGTAGTTGATGGCACAGACACTGCCAAGTGGAAAGAAGTCATGAATTCTAAAATGGATTACATGTACCAATACCAAGTTTTTATTTTGGTAGATCCTCCAGTTGATGTAAAGCCTGTTGCTAATAAATGGGTATTCAAGAAAAAACTGGACATGGAGCGGCATGTCAGCACCTATAAGGCATGACTTGTTGAAAAATGTTTTAGACAACTTCACAGAATTGACTATGATGAAACCTTTTCACCAGTTGCAATGTTGAAGTCCATCATAATACTATTAGCCATTTCCACTTAACATCACTATGAAATTTGGAAAATGGATTTAAAAACAACACTCCTTAACAGGAACCTCCAGAAAGATGTCTACATGACACATCCTGAAGGGTTTGTGACTCCAAATGATGCCAACAAGGTATGCAAGTTGTAGAAATACATTTATTGATTAAAGCAAGCATCAGGGTCATGGAAAACTCATATTGATGAAGCCTTAATGGAATTTAGATTTGTTAAAAATGAATGTAATCCTTGTGTCTACAAACAGATTAGTGGAAGTGCAGTTGTTTTCCTAATAGTATATGTTGATGACATATTACTGATTGGAAATGAAGTACCTATATTACAGTCAGTTAAGGCTTGGTTGGATAAATTCTTCTCCATGAAAGAATTAGGTGAGGAAAAATATATTCTTGGGATCAAGATCAATCGTGATATATCCAAGAGAATGCTGGGCCTGAGTCAAAGTATATACATTGACAAGATACTGGAGAGATTCAATATGGAACAGTCCAAGAGGGGATTGTTACCAGTGTCACATGGAATCCATCTTTCCAAGAAAATGTGTCCTCAGACACATGAGGAAAGAAAGAAAATGGCATGGATCCCTTACGCATCCGCGATTGGGTCAGTCATGTATGTTATGAAATGTAAAAGGCTATATGTTGCTTATGCATTAAGTGCAGTAGGCATATATCAAGCTGATCTAGGAGACCTCTATTGGGTGGAAGTCAAGACTATCCTTAAGTATCTGAGTTGTACTAAAGATATGTTCTTGGTTTATGGAGGAGATGAAGAACTAGTCATTAGAGGACATGTAGATTCTAGTTTCCATATGGATCAAGATGACATGAAGTTGCAGACTGGATACATCTTCAGTTTGAATGGAGGGACAGTGAGTTGTAATAGCTCAAAGAAAAGTGTGGTCATAGATTCTACAGCAAAGTATGAGTATATCACATCTTTTGATGTAGCTAAAGAATCATTATGAATGTGAATATTCATCCAAGAGATGGATGTAGTACCTAAAAGTAAAGATCATATCACAATCTATTGTGATAATACTACAGCGGTGGCACTTGCAAAAGAGCCAATGTCACATCAGCGGACAAAGCACATACTTCAAATGTATAATCTCTTGAGGTATTTTTATCAGAGAGGTGAAGTTGCGGTGATCATTATTTCCATGGAAGACAATGTGGCAGACCCCTTGACTAAATCTATGACTCAGCAGAAAGACAATCATCATGTGAGGTCTAGAACACTAAAAGTTGTTGGCAGTTGGCTCTAGTTCAAGTGGTAGTTTGTAAGGGTTGGTGTCCTGAGAAACAACTATTTTTTACTTTGATTACATGAATGTATACTTATTATATATTGTCCATTGTTCTTCATGACTATAATATAATAATGTCGTGGAATATTTGTCTCATTGATAAGGTCATGACAGATCCCCACTATGATGAGAACCTTGAAATGCTATAACAATATTCCTAAATAAAGTTCTATGGTTGGATTAAATACTATTACAGGACACATAGTATACATACCATAATGTGCGACTACTCGTAAGAGGACGATACTCTCTCTCGTGGAGTTCACACTTGGTAATCTCCAAGATGGGAGATTATGAGAACAAACCCGCTAGTAGCAATTCTCCATGTCTTGGTGTCATCAGACATTACTACCTATGAGCATGTATAATGATCCTTAGACTATAATATTATCATTAAATCATTTCAGGACTTGCACACTTAGATTTTCTGACGAAAACTGTCACAAAGACAGTGGGCGAGAAGTAGGGTATGTTGGGTGTGTCACGAATGGCATAATGTTAATGGATAAATCGAGGAAAGATTTGTCCCTTTCATATTTATGGAAGTAGATATCTTGGGCCCTTTGGTTGAAATAGAACTATCAAACAAATTATGTGTCCATGGTGACATGATAATTTTATTTCTGGAAGTCAAATAATGACAGATCAAGCATATTGGTTTATGACACTGCAATGAAACCTTCTTGTTTAGATATTGAGACAAAGGGATTAAATTACATATTAAGCGTTCGTATGAGGTGACACGTCAATGCGGCGTCAACTTCTTTCTCTTGGGTGACTTGACCCATTGCTATACTATAATCTTGGACTTCAGGCAAGCCCACCTAATGCCATCGAGAAAGAATCCTAGAGGGTCACACAGTAAGTGTATTCAAGTATCTCAAGCAGAATAAATATTATTTCCATTCGTGGTTTAATAATTATTCAAGGAATCCTAAATCATTTTAATTTTGCAGGAAGAATAAAATGAAAACAAGTACACACCGTGTATTAATGATTACACACCGTGTAGTTTTTATATTGAAAAAAAGTACACGTTGTGTCTTAATGATTACACGTCGTGTAGTTTTTAATGAAAAACAAGTACACTCCGTTTATTTATAATTACACGCCATTTAGTTTTTCCAGTCAGGATTTTGAGGAAATATCGTTTTATTAAATGATATTTATTATAATCAGCATGGGTGCATTTCAACGAATTAATGATTCGATATGGGGTTTTCAAAAGAGTTAATCAAATAAAAAAACGTGTAACATGTTTATTTATTGTCATCACTCTACAAACATAAACCTGATTATAAATATCCTCACAACACCAACTCTTTTCAAGAGAATTGTTGTGCACAAAAATTATGGAGAAATATTTCATGGATGAAAGAACCTCTTCCTCCAAGAACGCTCTCAAGACCGAGAGATATCCTCTTCCATCAGATCATGATGATCTAAGGCGGACAACGCAAGCAATGTTTTCTCTATGCCAGCACCGGGAGAGTCCTTTGGCGATATCTAGAGATACGAGGTGCATGTGTGGATCACCGCTAGAGGAAGTCTACACTTGGCTTCTGTGACACAACGATGAATCACATCGGAACATGATCAAGAATATCAATGAAGAAAGAACACCCAAAAGGTACATCTTCTCAATTAATTAAATTAATTTTAATCAAACTATGATGATCCACTTTTTTGGTTCTAGTACCTTTCTTCCTCTTTGTCTATTTCTGTGAAATGATCCGTGGAGAATGGCGTTTATCATCGTATTGATCCCAAATTGATCATTGCTAATAACCAAAAGCCAAGTGGGAACATCCACCCACGAGCTTCTGTTGCGCTCAGAACCATCATGAACTGGGTCTTCAAGAGGATCTTGCCAACCAGTGTCTGTTCCATCCTATCATAACCCTATATACTTAGGTCATATGGAGTTATGTCATCCTCGGATAACCCCAGCTTTCGCAATTTCTGTGTTAGGATAAGGTTGATCCCAGAGGCCGTGTCAACAAGACAATGATGGACCTCCACGTTATTGAACTAAATTGTGATGTACAGTGGGTGAATGTGCCCTGATATGGGAGAGACTTCATCTTTTCCAGAGAATGAGATAATGGCATAGCATTCAAAATTCTTGATTGCCTCAGCATGAAAGGATATTGCAGCTGAAACCTCCATCTCAAACTGGATGGGGTTCCTAAAGCATCAGCAAGGGCCTCATGCATGTCTGTCGACGGGCGAAGAGCCTCAAGGATGGAGAATCATTCTAGGATGTTGGAAAGATGTTTTAGGATGTTTTACTTTCATTCCAGGTGAAAAGTTTGGCTTACAGGAGGTCTCTCTATGGCAGGAGGTATTGTGGGCACTACCGACTGGACCAGTGGCTGACTAGTGCTGGGAATGTCCCGCTGCTCACTAGTCGAAGGCTGTGTAGTGACTACCGGAGGAGGGCCAAATGACTGAGACCATCTTGTAGCTGGGAGTTGGTGGTCACGTCGATGTCTAGGTGGCTCTTACTGATCTAGTAGCACAAACAGCGGTAGAGGTGGGCCTAATGACACCATATGAGAAGGCTGCACGTGTTGGGCTAGATGAGGGACATGCTTCCTAGTTTCAGTAGCATGTACGGCCTGGATGGATGTGTTGACCGAAGCACTTTCATGGCCCACATAGCCATGCCTCAATTGATGCTGACGATGGCTGGGGACATTGGGTGGGTCTGCATGGCACTCTTCATCATCAAGAATCATGTAGGGGTTTACCAACTCTAAGGTATTAACTGAGGCATACCCATGGCTATCACTTGAAGTTTCTTCTGCTACTGGGCTTATTCTGGGAGGAATACCCATCCTTGGGGGAATTAACTCGTTGAGTGTATGGGATGACGATGGAATTGGCAGGGGAATTTGTTTTCTCTTGTGTTGTTGATGCTTTATCTTCTAAGAAGAGGACGACTGAGATGACGATGCAGAATTAGTGGTCGAGGGTTCTGATGGCTCTAGATAGTTTAGGCATCCACAGATGATACCATGGGAATGGGAAACCATTTTGCAAGCTATCCAGTCGTCGTACTTTCGGGACCCGCGGTTAGAAACCTGCTTCCACTCGCCCTTGTTGGCACTGCTATTGTCTGGCCTCATGAAGATGCATGCCACCTGTGTCGGGGCAGGACCCAACCAAAAAATGTTGTTATCTAACTGCTCTTGAAGCCAGTCCTTGAACACATAGCACTGTTTGAGAGTGTTCCCCATGATCCAGTGATAAGGGCATTAGTTGGGGGGGTCAGTGAGGTTTGCCTCTTTTGGCCTTCTGCACTTAGGAAAACGAATGATCCCCTACTCTAAGGTCCTACAGAAGTAACCCGGGACCTGATCCTCATTAAATGAGTAGTTCTGGATTCTCCTGTCTGGAAAGGGGGCCCTTGTAGCCTGAATTTGATGAGGATCTGGAGGAGCATGTCGAGACGGCGGCACCTTGTTATCTCGCCTAGGCAGCATCGGTGCATTACACGGGGGAATCTGTCAATTCTGCGGTGGGAACTGCTGGGCCGGAGGCTGCACATAAGGTAGAGGGCCTCTACAAAGCTGCGGAGCTGGCTTCACTGGTAGCAACTCTAGTTTCTTAGGATCCTATATTTGGGCCCCTGCAGCGGGTTCGGCTCTGGTGTCCCTTCTCGTGAGAATTACAAGAGGCAACAGACATGCCTGGATAGAATGCTACATGGATTCCTCTAGGTGTTGGGCCTTATCAGAGAAGTCCTAGAATCCCCTAGGGTAGTTCTGGGTGATCAAGGAAGGGACCAGTTCAGTATTGAAGTACCCTACACACATCATCATTAGTTTCTCCTTAGTTAGGGTCATGTCAAGAGAGTATGTGAGCCCTTTCCACCAGGTAAAAAGTATGTGATGAGATCATCAGGCTACTGTTTACACATGAATAGGTCTGAGATACTCGTATTCCAAGTTGTGGAACTGAATTGGTAGAGGGATTGCCTACATAGGTCTTTCTAGCCGGTTACTGATCCGGTGGGGGAGTTGGTTGTACCAGATGAACGACGGTCCCTCCAACATCTGTACAAAACACCAGAGCTTGGCGGTTTCCTGCTGTGCCGGAGTCCCCAACATTGGCCCACAATGTGAGATGAAGTGGGACAGATGCTCTGGTGGGTCCCCTGTCCCATTTATGGGGGAAAAGGTGGGATTTCCAAACCTAGGGGTGCTGGAATATCATCCACCCAAGCTCGATATGACTTAACATCATGTGGGAGTGCCACCTGTCGTGTTTCCAACACCTCGAGGCGGGAAATGAGTGCCACCATTGGATCATCTGGGTGGGGGTCCCTGTCTTGACAGTGATCCCTGGCCACTAGTGCATTTTCGGGTTCTTCAACATGATGACCAGGCCCAGCAGCTCGTAGAGAAGTTGGAGAAACAACCTGTTGGGCAGTTGGGGTAGCCCGAGCTGGGTTTTGAGGGTTGTTACAATGTTCAAAAAGATTTGGGGATATATACCACTCCCTCTTTCCAAAAACTCCAACTTCAACCCTGTCTACCAGAGTAGGATAATCAGGGTCACCTAGGAGTAGCTCTCCAAGGGGAAGTTGTGCATGCCCCTATTGTCCTGGATGAGGATCACTATAGTCTGGTCGTCGTTCCGCAGCATGTTCAGCCAGCAGGTCGTCGACCAGCTTTTTCTGTTCGGCATGTTGCAGACACAACGTGGCCTTTTTAGAGTCTTCCTCTATCTTCTACACTGAGGCGGATGGGTTGGTGTTTTTGACAGCTTCATGGTTCTCCTTTCCGTTAATAAGATTTCCGCTAAGGACCAGTACCTTAGTGGGTGCATGGAGACCCAGCAGGTTCCTCTGTTGGTGGGTAACCCTTCCTGATGGATCTAATAGTGGTGGTATTCTCTCAGGGGGAAGGTCCCCATCAATGAGATCTAGCTCATTTTCCACTTCTGATAGACTGGTCATGTAAACTAGGAATCTACCCGAGGGAATTTCCTCGATATCACATGGAAGGTCGGGCTACCGCCGAATGGAGCTAAAGAGGAGGGCATCATACTTCCTCCAACCACGGATCTGTACGTTGGGGGAAGCCTCATTGATAATATTGCGGTGTACCTTGAAACTCTAGATGCAACTTTTTTGGAAGGCATTATGGTGACTGGGTGAATCAGGGCGTTGGGCCATGGGGAGTGCGGAAAATTCAACCAGAAGGCATTCTTCGCCAATGTCCACAAAATGTGCTTGGCTCTTCAGATATTCCACTTTCTGGTGGCGAAGAAGAAAGTGTGTTGCCTAGAGGGTTTGATGGAAACACTCAACTTCCTCTAAGGATAGGGATTCTGGGGCACAAATATTCGGTGGTGCAACCAGCCAAAACTTCTTAGGGAAGTGGTTTACTGCAAGGATATCCCATAATCTCCTGGTCTCGGATTCAGGGTTAGGCCCTTCATTGCCCCACTCAAAAACAAGAGGTGACTGAGGAACTAGTAACGGTACTGAGGTAGACCGCTGGGCTAGTAGGCTAGCTAGTGGATAATACGGCGAGCGAGCTGACAAATTGCCGCATCATGGGCTATCCTCTGAAGGGTGTAGTGACTTAGTCGCCATATTGCGGTAGGACATGCTAGTGGCCGTAGTTCCTAGCGCAGGTACTAGGGCTACTGGAGACGGACCACGTTGTTGATTGTCCACCAATGGTACCCATAATATCTCTATGTGATCTCTAATCAAGGTAGAGAGTGATTCTATTAATGATGAAGGTGATTGCATGAACTTAACATGCGAGATTTCCAAATTTTCATCCTCCAGGATATACTTGTAGTGGGAGGCGAGAATCTGGTGGAATTTTCTTTCTAGTAGCACAAGGTTGATGCACCTCGTTCCTGCCCTGGCCCTTGATAGAGAGGACCGAGGGGAGGGTTCCATCGTCGAGTCGTAATCTTCGTTGTAATATGAGAAATGGATTGGTTTGATCTCAGTCTGAATCTTCTTAGCACTCTTTTTATGGCAGTGATGACCCTCCCTCCTGCCCCGGGATGGCTCTTCGAGATAGGGTAGATTTCCGGCACGAGGAGGAACTTTGGACATAATGGTGTTGGGGTGAAGAGGATTTCCACCCGAGTAAGCCAGGATGCGAGGAGAAACTGGACATATATCTAAGGGGACATGGGGAGGACCTCCGTGGAAAGTGTCAGAGTGGGTAGGAACTCTACTGGAGCTGATGGGAGCACGGGTAGGACCTCCATGCTTATTTCCCCTAGTGATGTCAGTTTGGGGAAGGTCCTCATTCTGTTCGAGCTGAACATGGGTAGGGCCTCCGTGTTGGGCTCTAGTGAAGTGAAGCTACCCTCCACCCCCTTTGACTTCCTAGGGTGAAAAGGAATTTCACCTGCTGTTATGAGAACATGGGGAGGTCCCCCATGTTGGAGAGTGACTAGATGTGCAACGTCCCAACCCCAGTGATATGTGGTAGAAGGAATGACTCCATACCCGGTGTAGTGAGCACAGGACAGACCCCTGTACTGGGTGTCGCCATCACGAGGAAGACCCTCGTTTGGATTGAAGGTGGCATGGGGCAGACCTCTATGTCGATCCTGGAAGCAGGGAGCACCCGCACTTTCCATGGTGACAATATGGGGAGGACACTCTTACTTGGTGTCATTGCTACAGATTGGTCTACGGCGGCTACTGCCTGTGTCAGTGACCAAGAGAGTCCACCTAGCCTGCTTATGGGGCAGTTGGGGTCTTGATCCAGGTCGAGCATATAAATTCCCCTGCTCAGCATATGCAGGGGTTTTGGTGATGTACTTCAGTGATGTCTCGGGCCACAGTAGCTGCTGATGTTGATGCCCCTTAGCGGGCATCCTCTTCAGCTTGCACCCAGCACTGGCGTCGGGTCAGACGTACCGGGGCCGGCGGTGCAGGTGCAAGGCTTACCTGCTCTTCAACTTGGGGGACCGGGTGGCGGTGTTGGCGCGTCCTGGTGGGGGCCCCTAAAATGGTATCTCAGCTGGGCTGGCCCAGGCATCCCCTACCTCGTCATCGTAGTGGAGGGAGTCATTGAGGCGTTCCGGGGGGAGGCTCCCAAAACGATTGTACGTGGGTGTGGGGAGCAGCGGCTCCCTGGACGGCCATTGGGGTGGCGGTGGTTACAAGGCATAGATGTCTCTGTGTCTGGGTGACCCATATGCCAAGTTAGGATTATTCCCTCCTCCTTATACCAGCATTCAAGGTCATTGATCACCGTTCATGAGATGAATTTAGATGGGGAGATGGGGCGTGGGCGCCCGGTAGCCATGGTAGTGACATTCATCGGAGATGTGATAGAGCCATGCGGGATCGCCGCATTGACATTGACCTTACCCCTACGTTAGTGTCTGAGTGGTAATTTAGTTCCTGGTGCAACAACTTGGTTCTTGACAAGCAGAGAGATTCAACCATTAGCACTGAAACATTGAAATCGACGTTCACTGCCCCAGTGCCATTCTGTCTTCCATGGATGGTAAGAGGGATCCACGCTAACAACTCCAAAGATCGAGATGTCCAACATTTTTACTGACCCAATGTCAGGGGAGTTTCACGCAAAGCCTGCTATTATCTTGGTGGGACCTAGTGCTATATAACATTATCTGGTGACACGCTAGTCTATTGATGTCACGAATGTTACTAATCTCCACAGTGGGAAGAATAACTTCACATCGGGTTCATCATTTCTATTTATGATGCTTTCTCCAAGGCTCACATGTCCATCTGATTTGAATGGATGATGGTGCTATTTTTTGCCCTTCATTCCCGCTTTCCAAGGGGGGTGACATCTATTCCTTGTTCAGGGACATTATCTCCTTGATCGAAACGGGCTGATGGGATGTCGGTTCTTCATTCCCTGGATTCCTTCTCGAAACTCGTCACCTAGTCCGGGTCTCCCTCATAGATGTAATACATTGTTTGTGAAACTCTTCCCAGTTCCATATCTTCATGGACACTGTTGAATTACGCTGCTTATGTCGGGACATTTCAAAGGGTCCAGCCAGGGCAGAAACCATCGGTCAGCAGAGTAGTCACGTTGGACATCACTGGCGTGTCTGGATGCTGGAACACTGGAGGATCTAGGTTTCTTCCCCTTATTATTAGGCTTCTAGAGGTCACGGAAGCCTGAGGCATCCCATATTGAATGTGGGGAATTATATCCCATAGGCATGTATCTGATGTTTTCCCCAACTTCCCATGTTTAACACAGGGTATGTCGTGAGTTAATCATCTAGCGGACACAGATCAGACTGATCGGAACACTGACTAGAGTGGATCAGATAAGTGTAACCCCTTGAGGGGACACTGATGTCAAGGCTAACACGTGGTTAGTTACCCGGTTACTTCTTGGAGCAGCGAAGGGGTGAATTGGCATGATCTCACCGCAATGTGGCAGCCTGAGTAAGAATCAATATATATGATGGATAGTTGAAGGAATTTGGGGTGTGATAGGATGGGGTCGAAGTAAGGGATACGGTGATGTTATTATTGAACCTTGAGGTGACTTCCTACATATCCCCATGGCAGGGAATCAAAGTCCACGAAGTTTGGTGGGACGATGGGACACCTTAGGAGGCGGGCCATGATAATGGACGCATGGATGGGATCTAGAGGAAATAGAACCTCCCGGATGGGGCATGATCTTCCCAGAACGCATGGGATCAAGAGATAGATCATGATGAGACATGAGTGATGGGATTGATCCTTAGGGAGGATTCCTACGTACCCCCGTGGTGTGGAATCAAAGTACATGTAGTTCAACTGATGAGGGCTTACTATCGATTGGGGACATCAATGTCTTACCGATGAATGGGGTTGACAATAGCTTACCGCTCAATGGGGTTGAACCTTGCGGAGGCTTCATATGTACCCTGTCTAGGAGACATGGATCAAAGCCTGCGTAGTTCCATATGGTGGGAACCAACGTGAAGGGGGTTGTAATGACCGGGTGTTCGTATTGAACCTCAGGGAGGCTTCTTATGTAATTTTCCTTGACAAGGATCAAAGGACACGTAGTTCGAAAATGTGTTTGTTGATCCCATGTTAATGGGGGTTGGAATAACTGGTGGTTGGGCTTGAACCTCAGGGAGGCTTCTTACGTACCATGCCTTGGCATGGATCAAACTCTACAAAGTTCAGGAGTGGAGGTTGGTGAACCGACGTGAATAAGGACTTGGTGTCCAAATTGACAATGGGCTTGAACCTCATGGAGGCTTCCTACGTAACATGTCTTGGCAAAGATCAATGTCCACGTAGTTTGGAAGTGTTTGGTGAACTGAAATGAATGGGGGTCGGAACGAATGGGGGACGGGCTTCAACCTTAGGGAGTCTTCCTATGTACCATGCCATGGCAAAGATCAAAGTCCCCGTAGTTCTAAAAGGTGTTTGGAGAATCAACGTGAATGGGGGTCGGAACGACTGGTGGTTGGGATTGATCCTCTGGGAGGCTTCATACATACGATGCTTTTTCATGGATCAAAGTCCACATAGTTTGGATTGGTGTTTGTGGGGCATACACTTTGGGATACCTGGAAATGATTTCATGGTTGATGCTTGCTCTAATACCACGTGATTCATGCTCGGTGTGAGAAACAAGAGGCAAAAATGACCTAAAGATCACGTCACAAATGGTGCATCTGTGGGAAGTGGAATGGGGATTACTGTGGTTAGCGGCTCAATGAGGAAACAGTGACTTATGTGTAGTTAGCAGCTCAGGGAGAGAGAATTTGGGACTTACTCTAGGGTGGAGGCCCGATGGGGACAAAGCCCAATGGGAGAGGGATTTGGCACCGAGGAAGAGAGGAGGAGTGGGGATGCTACCTCCTGTAATAAAGACTAGAAGATTACACCAATGTGGTTTCCCTTTCCCCGCGAACAGACTTCGCTCCGATAAGAAGGATTCCATTCCTTGGGAGGGATGGTCAAACTCTCGTGGAGACCAGTGGGCGTGCAGAATGTCCCAGGCAGGGGACCCCACATAGGATGCATGGGGGGAAGGTCACAATTTAACATCATGTGATGAGGATGACGGTACTTGGTAGGTTAACATCCTGTAGCTCGGACGAGGTGGGTTAACTCCACACCCCTAGTGCATACATGACTAGTACCTTTCACCCCATGGGGAGGGGAAGGCATCAGCAATGCCGTGGTGGGGGGTGTCATGGAGTGATCAAAAGAGGGGTCTACATTAGCGTGGCTATGCGAAGAAGCAATAGTTGTTAGCATACCTATGTGAAGAAGAATGGGGTGAAGCAACTAAAGGGTAGGTAAGGTTCAACGGACCTTGAAATCACTTCATGAAAACATGGAAGGTCACACAGAAAAAGGATTTGGTGAGAAGAGGGGTTCATGGGCTGGGGCCTTATGAAGCTCTCGTGCTCTATGTAGTGGAGGGTACTTGCGAATGGTTGTGATTTGAGAATGGAAGTTTCTTGTAATAAGCATATGGAATAGGTGAATATGGGAGGTGCTTCGCGATTTGGAAAGGAATTCACGGAGCAATGCCTTGTGAAGCAAGGGTGCTTCATGAAGTCTAGCATTGTGAAGCAAGGTGCTTCAAAAGACACTGTGACCCTGCCTTAGCATATGGATCACATGTGTATGAGGGGTGATTCATGAATCATAAATGCTTCGCGACGACCCGAGTCCCCTTAGGGGTCTCCTTCCTTCGCGAAGGCCCATGGGCATCACAAAAGGTCTCCCGCTTGAAAGAGGGGTTGAATTTAAGAAAATGGGGAGGAACATCGCAATGCATAAGTACCTTGAGAAGATCATGGTTCATAGAGAAAGAAGTGCTTCGTGATTTGAGAGCTCATAAGGTGAAAGTTCGGATGATCCGTCCATTGGGCTCGAGGGGAGCCCTTTATTTATAGGCAAGGGGTGCCGCAAAGCAGAGATCACTCGGTGCGAAGAAAAACCATGCTCCATGGCGGGCTTGAAAACATCAAATCCATTCAATGAGAATCCCGCCTTCTTGCTCTGCGGCAGGCTCGTGATCGTCAAATCCGTTCGTCGAGAATCCCACCTCCTTTCTCTACGTCGGGCTCGTGAATGTCAAATCTGTTTGCGGAGTATCCCACCTCCTGGATCCGTGATTGTCTCATGAACATCAAATTCGTTCACGGAGAATCCCGCATCGTTGCTCTATGGTGGTCACGGGGCCATGGGGGATCTATGAATGGTCTACACGAGATAGCCTTGGATGATGTCGTTTGTTCTTCTTCTTGACCAATTTTGGTGCCAATAGTTACCTTCATAAATTTTCTTTTCTTCCTCTCACACAAGAATGACCCATGATTTATTGGTTCTAGGTTGAGGCATTTTTTCTTTACCCATTTAGGATTTTCCATATTCTTTTATGAATCCCCTTTTTAGATAACCATACATTTTCATTTCTTTATTCTTCACATTTATTTCTTGGTAGTGGCATATGGAGGTGGCTTCACCTATTTATGGAAAACCTTATAATTAGAAAAGGAGTTTCCAATAATTTTTCAGACATCAAAAAATGGAGGTGCATATTTATAATAAACCTTGGGAAAAGCTTTTTGATCATTATAAATTAAGTTAATAGTCTCTAGATGTTTTGAATCTAAGTTTGCCTCAACCTGTATCCTATCATAGACACATCGCTCTCTATTTATGGTGTGTTTGTACAATTTCAAAGGAATTATAATACATGAGTCAATGTCGTTCAATATATTTGGATGCTAGAGAACCCATCTCAAATCATTGCATCTAATCCAGATATGGGCTGAGGTATTTTTTGAGAAAAGGGGTTGAAGTTGACATCTGAATCCAAAATTATCAAGAATCCAGGAATCAGGTGTAGGTTTCCAAAATTACAAGGTAATCTTAATTAATCCATTCTTCCTAGGATGATATGAAATAACCTTTTCTGATTAGAATTGGTCTCCAATTTGTAAATCCCCAAAGGAGTGAAATTTTTGGTTTAGGATCGATACATAACGAAGGATTTTATCCTTTTGAATACATAATTTACCCATTTGAGGAAATTTTGCACATATTTAACCTCTAATGAATCACTTCAAGGACTGTAACCAATGTAAATCCCCCACCATATATCCTTTTAAATGTGGGTGGTTTAGATGGGTAATTAGTCATGAGATTCGAGCCTTGAAGAACTTTTAAAAATGAGATAACCTTGTGTCTAAAGGAATCATTTTTTTATTATCCAATCCACATATAGGGTATTATCTTTTGGTTCATCGAAACCACATCTTTGAAGAAATGTCCTCATTTTAGATTGAATGAGTTCGTGTGAGATGATAAAAATTTTAAATCGAAGAAGATTCATCTCGTCGAATCATCAAATCCAAATATTAATATTTTTTAAGATTCAAACTCATGTCTCCCACAAGATCCATCTTCTTAAATGCAATATAACATATAATGGTATAATATTATTATGACCTCGTTCCCTCCAAAGGAACCCCTCCTGGGAAAAAAATGATAAAAGGGAGATAATGACCCCCTGAGTCTAGCCTCTAGTAGGCATCGTGCTGATAAATAACACTGAGGGTGTAACAATTTCACAATATGGGAGGAATTACCCTCTATAATAAAGATGGGATCAGGAGAGAAGATGAATCAACTGTGAGAAACTCCATGACATAATATAATATAAATCTAAATACCATCCCACAATGAATGTATAAATAATATCGATATAGATATAAGTCTCCAAAGTAAATATCCAAAAGAAAATCTAATGCAATGACACAATGACTATCCCATGGTCCGAGCTAGTAATGTCCAAGACGATCCATGATGTCTTATGGGAACAATAAATGTCAGTTTATATATGTAGGGTGATAATACAAGTATACTCTATAGTCACACAAAATTCCCTCATTCACATGTGAAATAAGAATACTAATGCACCAATATGAAAATAGCAGAACCAAACTACACCTATACATCCTTACTAACCAAACCCATCCTCACTGTGGATCACTCACCGAATATCACACCCACGTATAATAGCATAATAAGAAGCCTAACGATAAAGGGTACCCTGCACCGCTTTCCCATTGGGATGCCTCCCTCACACCCGGATTTTGTGCATCCTAGAGCTCCTACCCCCTCGTATATCACATCATGAAAATAACCCCGCCTGAAAATAAACATCACATCTCGCCCGAAGACACATGATCCCCAATAAGCTAATATAAATCTGACCATCACATAATGAGATCGATAGGATATCATGAACATGTAAGACATCAACATCGTTTCCTCTTATCATGCATGACCCACACCATAAACCATCTCATCGTCTAATCTGAAAACACACTGGTCAACACATCTCACCTTTACCGAATTTGCCTAAGCTGCCACCACACAAGCATGGTCGTATCACGCCTCACCTAAAAACAACAAGTCCATATCATCATATCTCAACATCAGTAATTTTGGGTTATGTCCATCATATGCCATGCATGTCATAATCATATAGAAGAGGGATAAAGGAAGAGAAATTATCTATTCATCCACTGTCACCCCTAGATATTGGAAAAACCCCACCAACACATTTGGTTGTCAGCACTAGGTGATCAACATGGGTGGGGTACATATGTAATCACAAGGGTCATACAAGGTGTATATATATATATATATCCCAAATTAAATCCCATCCTACGGGTCCCTAACAAGCACTGACCATTTTCTAAGATCCTCTACTTCCACTTCCAAAACAATACACAGGATACCAGAAAAGAAATACATGAGCCACAAGCCACTCACTACTTTTAGTCCACATATAGATAATTTACATATTCACATTAACAAATAATTCTATCCCATTATCATTCATTAATTATTTTCTCAAATTCCTTTAACCCAGTCAAAACCCTAGCCATTCCTCTTTCATTCTTATCATTTCAAATGCCATGATTATCCTACCAACCAGCACAACATAGCTCACAACTTGCAACACAACCCAAAAACCCACCAAACACATCCCCTTACACCTTCCATCACATCACAACCAATTTCACAGCCCAGCTACACAGCTACACTAAAACCTCCATCATATCCCCTCTACATAACTATATTACACATCTCCCTATACCTTATCACAACCCATATCATAGCCACACCTCATATTACAACAGCCCATCTCATCCTTCACAAACAAATGACTTCCCACACACCACATTGAAATAACAATCCATACCACACATCCACTTCCACAAACGCATTCCACATTACATAAAATAGATCACTTTCATATTTCACATAAGGGATCTTTATCACTTTCATTTCATAATTTACGGGTGTTCTCACACAATCCATATATATACGGGATACCATTTCATTAGATGAATATAAGTTGGAAGCTAATTTACATTTTGGAATATATCAATCAATCACAACACAAATAGTAGACACAAAAATATCGTCCATCATAAACAAGTCCCCCAGCGGAAACAGCATTCTTCATGGTATTATGCCTATGAAATCATAATATCAATCATAATGAAAGCTCGTAAAAACATGTGATTCATATTCCCCTTAAACTTTATAAATTAATATATCCAATTAATTTGTCTTTATTAATTTTAATGAATCTTTCTCCATATAGATAAAAAAAATAATCCCTCCCCACATGATACACATAATGATAAATGATGGATAATTCTCTACCTGGAGGAAAAACTCTCACTTGACTCACTTCACCAAAATAAGAGGGGTAGGGAAATATAGAACTTCCACTTGAAGGAACATGAACTATGGAAACAAGGTTTCAAAAACATGAGGGAAGGATCTTGAACATCTCATACTGAGAGAAAGAAAGTGCAAAGTGATGAAGGTTAAGATATTCATTTTTAGAGTAGGGAAATACAAAACGTTTTGGACTTCAGATCATAATAGATTTGATTAAATAGATTTTGAGGATGTCATTAATATCCATGAAAAAGGTATCATTTAGATCCCTAATTATCATATAAAATAAATTGTATAATTTTCCTTGAATAAATAATCTTTTAACAACTTGGATTCACACCATCAAAGGACTCGTAATGCCATTTCCATATGACAAGTGGAAGAATTCCATGTGGTCGAAAACCCAAGTAATGAAAGCCCCATGTAACCATTTTTTAGGTAGTAAAACTCCCTAGATAGCTTAAATCTCCATATTTCCAAACTATACACTTAGAAGAACTCCCCACTTAGCTGAAATACAAATGTAACTCAACTCATCACGCAACAAAACACCCCACATAGCCGAATTCCCCACCAAGATGAACTTCCCAGATATCCAAACACCCCATGTAGCCAAACTCCCCATGTTGCCAACCCCCCCCCCCCCCACATAGACAATTTTCCGACAAAGATGATTACTCAACATAGCCGATTGGCTCACATAGCTGATTTGGATGGTAGAGAAACAATTTTGAAAAACAAGGGGAAATGGCCCCAAACACCCTATCAACTCCTCCCTTCCTTCTCCAAATACCTTTTTAATTCCCATGAATGAATTAACTCCTATATTGTCCACAATGTGATGGGTATGAAGGTATGATCCTTTACTTTAGATACCTCTCAAAAAATTATCTTCCTCGTTAATCAAAACCAATCCAAAAGGAAAGAGGGAAAATATCCAAACAACAACCCCATGAGATACTTCTCAAGGATCTCATCATGATTGAATCCCTATCACTAACCAATCAATCAAACCACAAGAATCATATCTCCCCCATAAACACTTACATAACTGAACCATCCTCCACAAAACCCAAATAGAAAACCACTACAAACAACAAAATGGACCACCCGGAACATACATGTCATAACTAGACCCAAGCTGGGGCTCGAGACCCAACTACCCCAAGCTTTCATCCATAGACTAGGGGTGGATACAAGTGTTGAAGGAACACTAAACTTGAAGATTATTTTTCATAATTACCTGTATGCACACACACAACCAACTCAATTAAAATATGTAGATGGAATGAAATAAAATATGAAACATTGCTAAAAATAAACCCAAAGATGCAAGGACCACTAAAAAACAATGTACGGTAGTTTATACTAAAAAGGAAAGGAAAATATACCCACCCACCAATAAATATCTCAAAACATGAAAAACTAGAAAATAGTAAATCAACTGAGAGCCTAGATCCTATGTCAAAAGCTATGACCATCATACAAAGTCCAATAAATCTGTATCCCAATGCTTCTTGGATGTCATGACTGACCTATCCACCATCTGAAAAAGACACGCCACATGTTGGGAAAATCCCATGTAGGGGGAGTATATAAATACCTAGTAGAACACCCTGAAAACATATAGGGGGTAGTAATAGATATAATTAATAGGAAAGAAATAGATATAACAAGGTATAATAAAAGAGAATAGAGATTGTACAACTCAACCCAACAAGAGAGTGAATGTAGTCTCATCCAAACATAAGAAGATCAAAATGGTTTGGAGATTAACTTCTTGTTGAGTCTTCACAACCTATATCAGGAGAGTAGGCTCATCCAACCATGAGAAGTTAGATACGAAAAGTACATGGTATACCCCATGCATCTTCAACTCTCTTGGAAGGAGAGTAACGGAAACCCAAAAAGTGGGTACTATAATAGTATATATATATATATACTTAGTCAAAGATTCCCAAATTAGAGTGTATGGGGATCTCCATATCATATCTCAACCTAAAAAGATGAGTATCCAAGAGTTCCAATATAAGTCAAACTACAATTCCCAACACCTCAAACATTTTCACAGAACACACAAGTCAAAGGGACTGAATCACCACACCTTGTTATTATCCACTTTGGGAGGCACTGACTTTCCAGTATAGTTTTAGGTTGCATCGCAAAAAAAAATCGATGTGGGTAAAGAATCCCTATTTCTCATGACCCAAAGGTACATCAAACCATGCCCCGTCACTCTGACACATAGTTGAGGGTCAATGATTTAGGAAAGGAACCCATGCCCTAGTATGACAGGAGGTTCCTTCTCTGGTAGTCATTGAGGAATGACACTGCCTAGACTGACTAGAGGGTGACACTTAGTAAGGTCACTAGGGAACACCATTACCCATTCCCATAATAGGGTACTAACGACAAGTCATCAAGGAACCTCCACTGCCCAGCCTGACTGGAGGGTTATTCCTGGAAGATGTCATCAGAGAATTCCATTTCTCAACACATATAGAGGGTAATCCCAAAATGCTGAGGAAGTCCACTACCTAGATTTTACTAGAGGGTAACTCTGAAATATCATCAGGGAACACCACTTTCTAGACCTACTGGAGGGTAAGACTTGAACCCCCATCAAGGAATGAAATTGGCCAACCCAGATAGAGGGTAAACCTGGTTCTACTATTGTGGTTATGTAAGATCATTCCCATCATCAGTTATCACCTCTTTCCATGAAAAACATATAAAATTTATATCATATCTCTATAGTTTCTTATGATAAAATCATCGTGTTCCATGTCAAAAAACACTCAGGATGGGCATCTCACGGGCTAAAATATGAGTTCAATCAAAGGAGATATTTAGGATTGAATACCATTGAGAAGAGATCATGAAGTACATTGTGTGTGAGGGGTCCCACATGATGTTTGGTTCCTCTACACTACCTAGACATGTCTCTACATGGTACACAGTTCCCATCCCAATATAGGTTCACACTGTGTAGGTGGACTACACGGTGTGTCCCACCTATCCAAGAAATGACCTGTGTCTGATGGTCATGATAGTATACTCGTACCTCATGTCCATGTACTTCGGGACATGGTGTGTTGGTCCACACCGGATGCTTCTTGTATTGCCAACCCATGTCCATTTAATCATCACATGGCATGTGCCTAACTGTGTGTTCCTTCACATGACTTGTTTCACACGAGAAGTTGGTACACAACATGTGAAGGTGAGTACACGCCATGTCATCCTTATTTTCCCCCAAACCCTAGTGCCACCACTGAGGGTGGCTACACGCCATGTGTTATTCTCACTACATGGCGTGTAGTTGGGATTTTTTCAGAAAAACTATGATTCAATCCACCACATTGAATATGATCCAGGAACCACTAGATTAGACTAATGTCTTTCCAAAATCTTTGGATCTAGATGAAGATCATAGATTCCCATCATTGTTTACTATTTTGTTTAGGGTTCTTACACACCTTTAATTATCAATAATATAGTGTAAAACTATTGGATTCTTCATTTACTTGTCATGTTGATTTCGGATCTATGCTTCACTCGAAGCCTCATCACGGTTTTTTCGATCTTCCTCGAATCATGTTTCCCAATTGAGCTTAGGTCTCCTGAAAATTGTTGAGATGGGAACTGTAGGGTTCCAATGGTGAAGAACATGAAGAATACAGGGAGGAATGTACCAAAACATAAGATTAAAGATTGAGTCCAAGCATTCATTATCAGTCAATCAAGAATAGGGATCCCAAGATTAGAAAACAATTAATAATAAATAAATTACAGTATTTTGGTACATGAAAACGATATAGGGAGGGGAAAAAATCAAAGAAAAAATATCAATCTACTAAAACTTTTAATGTAGTGGTGTAAGACACCAAAATAAAAGTCCAAACTATTTTTTGGATCAGTATTTGGTGATGAAAATGTTCGCCAATGAAGGAGTAGGATATGTTTCATTCACCACATCTTGATCCGATCCAATTTGATGTTCAGGCATTCTTCATTCTTCAAAGGGATTTTCCAAAGATAGGGTGAATCTCTCACCTATGGATTCTAGGAATTATGAGGCCAACCCAATCCAAATATCCCTATTGATCTATTTATAACTTTTTAATTAGGAAAAAAATAAAATTCATCAATCAATCACTTAACTAATTCCATTAAATGTTCCCCCAATGACCGAGGCATTCATTCATCCTGCGTCGACACATTTTTTGCCGTGCCTAGGGGAAACACCACGTTTCATACCCAACTATGGTCTCAAATTCCTAATCTGATCAAACATTTAAGATTTAACCCATTTTATTTAATTAGCGACACACACACAATATAAAACATATCTAATATTTTAATAAAATTAATTCTAGGCAAATAGGGCCTTAGAATCATACACCATCTTAGAACCTAGATCTAGAAATATATTAAAAAATATTTAAAATTATTACATGAAAAAAACAGGTTCTCTAAAATCTGTATTAGGAAATTCCATCATCCATGTGAATATATTATCTACTCTTTGTAGCACTAACTCAACTTCATTGGGTTAATCATATTTGAATACATTGTGTCATAATTAGGAATCAGGTCCTCCCCTTTTCAGATGTTATAGTTTTACCACACATCACACACCATGAAAATAATGAAACTCATAAATACAATGGGATCCAAAATCATGCTTCAAATCCAAAAGCTTACAAATCAAGGAATTTCCTCTCCCATGTAAAGATGTTATATGCTTTAGGTGGTACTATCATTCCCGCACAGTTTGAATCACGTCAAAGTATAAAATGTACTAATTAGGGTCTTGGATTCATATTATTTATATGATTTATTTTTTTAATCACACATCACCTGAGGAAACCCAAAAATAATAATCACACATCAATAAAGAACAAATAACATTGGTACATGACTAACTGAGTGTAGCATGAACAATATATGTCCCCTCTAGTGCTACCACTCCCACTGCCTTCCACTAACCACACCCAACTCCTATGCCTTTATGTTTATGGCCACTAACATAACTACACTCTAGATTAGTTCCCTGACCACGAGGAACATCCTAAGGTCTCCCTCAACCAGCTTCATCTACTCTTGGTGGAGAATACGCCTTCTGCCCCTGCTGCTAATATTGACTTCCTGGAAGCTATTGGTAGAACTACCTTGGAAAATTAACAGATCTATAAATCTAAACTCTATGAACCAATAGAAATTTGTTCTGGTGATGTACATGAATCCCACAAACAAAGAACTCTGGAACCATGCCCTAGGGAAAACCAAAGAAACCACTGGTCATTGAATATTGGAATGGAGGTTGTTGAGGATGACTTCAGGATGGTCAAAACCTTAAAGGCCTCTACACTTGAGACCCTCAAATGATATCCCTACTCCTCGAGAAAACCTATGGGATCCCCTATCATGGTAAAAATTATAATGAGTGCATCCACTTGATCACCTCCTTATTCTTCTAAATCACTAAATACATTGGAAATGTTAAAGGAGTAACTGCATACTAGATTGAAGGATATAGTTCCTCCTCAAGATGTCTCTCATGAGAATCATCATTATGAAAATGATCTGGGGAACATCAAAAAATATCATTAAATGTGATCCCCGTATCCTATTCTGACATACTCTCTTAATAAAGGGGGATTAGCTCCTAACACTTCACTACCTTCATGGTCAATGAATGAAACATTTCCTAGAACTCTTTCTAAAATTTAAAAGATTAAATATCTTCCTCCTTGTACTCACCTATATACCACGTCCACTAATAACATGAATCTCCGCACGTTAGGCTAAATACTCAAGGAACCCAATACCCTATTGAGGTCTAGATCGAATTTAAGGAAATATAATGATCCTCTAACCAGATCTCTACCTCCTCATCTGAAACACCACCCTTTTACTTCCTAAAAACATGTCATTCAAAATCATGTAGTGACTTTTTCCACTGATCACCATACTCAAATGGATCAACCCTTCGACAATCAACTATGCCATACTGCTGAATATCCACCCATTGAACCACATGCAGATGATGAATAACATCCAAATCTAAAAATTGAATCAAGTATTTCCCAATCCCACTAGTATGGTATTTTATTAAAAAAATATTTCATTTTGATCCTTTTAAGCCTCCAAAAACCAAAAACTCCCAATTAAAACGAGAACAAAAATCATCATGACACATTTACCTCTCATAGGTCTCTACCCAACAGTTAGGTTCACCTAACTTGATTGTTCAATAATCTTAGATTCCACCCATTGGATCACTAGGGGCCCTAAAATGATGTGTCATAGCTAGTCTCTCTAGCCTATGTCACATATGAAGATCAACTAACACTGTTATGTTACCAACCCATGAAACCCTAATAGTTACTAACTCTATAATATATCCTATATATCAATAATTATCCTCTAATTCCATTTTATAATGACCCCTACCCTCCAAAGGTACCCCATACTAGGCCAAAAATGTAGTAAGAGAGATAATAAACCCTGAGTATCACCTACAGCAGGCCTCAGGTTTGTGACTATCATAAAGGTTTTAAAAATATCAAAATATCGGAACCATTACCCTCTATAATATAAATTGTATCGGGAGATAAGATGTATCAAACACAATAAAAACTATGAAAAAATACAAAATAAAGATAAAAAATATCCCAAAATGCATGTATAAATAAGGCTGATACAAATAAAAGTCTCCAAAATAGATACCCAAAAGAAAACCTAAAACCGTGACACAATAACTGCACTAAGGTTGGAGCAATGTAATGTCTATATTGGCTCATGAAGATCGCTATGAAACCTAAAACCAGTTTATATACATAGGGTGAGAATACAAGTATACTAAGTGGGAAGACCAAAGTATATCATGCACATGTGAAAGAAGGATACTAATGCACCTGGGAGAAAAAAGATGAACCAAACAACACCTATATAGGCATACTAACCAAAATCATCCTCACCAATGGGATACAAATCTCCCACCCCCAATGATTTATGTCATGGTGCCCCCACCTCCTATGCATGTCACATCATGCTGACCACCCAGTGCGAAACTGACCATCACATCTCACCCAAAACACCTAGCCCCTAAGCACCCTGTGTGCATCTGACAGTCACATAACCAGAGTTTTAGGGTATCACAAACATGTAGGACATCAAACATGTGTCCTCCTCCTTCTATGAACAACCCACACCATAAGACATCTCAGCATCTCACCTGAAAACACTTGGTCCAACACATCTCTCCTCACAAGAAGAAACATGGGCCACAAAACCACAAGCACCTCCATATCACGCCATGCCCAAAAACACATGGTCCATCTCATCACATCACTATATTGTTACTTTTAAATTTTTACATCATAGACCATGGATGTTTTCATCTCTTGGAAGAGGGAGAAGGGAAGAGTGGGTATCCAGTCATCCAACTTCACCATAAGAATGTTGGGGGGAAACACCCCCAAAAAATTTGGTTTTTGACACTAGGTTCTCAAAATGGGTGGGTGTGTATAAAAATTGAAAGAATGTACAAGGTGTGTGTGTGTGTGTGTGTATTACACACACAATCCCATCCAATTGGTTTAAAACATTCACTAACCATCTCATAAGATCCTCCACTTACACTGCCAAAACTATAAATAAGACACCACATAAGAAACACACGAGATACAAGACAATACCCACTTTTATTTAACATTTAGAAAATTCCCTGACACAAAATACCAATTAATTCCATTCCAGTATCATTATCTATTATCCATTAACATTCCATAAACCCAACCAAAGCCCTAGTCATTCCACTATCATTATTATCACTTAACATTCCATTACTATCCTGGTAACTAGTACAATACAATACACAAAAATAATCATAACCCAAAATCGTAATAACCACATCCAGTTCCACCTACAATCACATAAAAATCACTTTCACATCCCTACTACACATTCTCACCATAATCACCACCGCACCCCTATTACAAAACCACTTAATACATCTCCCAATACTGTATCTCAACAATATATGGGATCCACACCTTGCATCACAAACACCCCATCTCATCCACCATAATAAAATCACTACCCACAAACCACATTGAAAAAACAATCCATACCACCCAAGCATATCTACAAACACATTCCACATTACCCACAGTAGATAATTTTTAAATTTCTAACAGGGTATCTTTATTACTTGCACATCATTTTTATGGGTATTCTCACGCAACCAATATATCAAGGGGAAACCATTTTATTATATTAATATAATGGTTAGATGAATTCCATTTTGTGTCATATAAAACAATCAAAATAAATTTAGGAGGCGCAAAACATATCATTTAATGAAAAAATGTCCCCCAATGGACACAATTTTCAACAAGGCATTATGAATGTTTAATCACAATATCAATCATAATAAAAGCTTCTAAAAACATGTTATTTGCATTCCCCTTCCCCTTTTTAAATTAATTTATCCAGTTGATTTTTCTTTATTAATTTGTATTCAACCAACTACATACAGATAAACGAAAAACCCACCCCATTTGATACACATAAAGAGAGATGATGGAGAAATTCCTACCTATAAGAAAGAAGCCTCAATCGACTCACTGAACAAAAACAGGGGGCACACATAAGATCAAACTGTCATTGGAAGGAACTAGAACCATGATATTAAGGATCCATGACTCCAAAAAAGGATATAACATACATATTCTTGATAAAAAGTATGAAGAAAGGGAAAAAATGGTAGTATATTCATCTTTATAGTGGACAGATACCGAAAGGTTGGGATATTAGACTGCAACAGATTTGATTTACCATTTTTTAGGATCTCGTTAAACTTCATGTGGGAGGACTCATTTACATCCTCAGTCTTCATTGAAAATGAATGGTATAATTATATTTATATAAATAGACTTCTAAAAACTTGAAATTGCACTATCGAAGGACTCGCAAGACCATTTCCATGAGAATTTTGGAAGAATTCCATGTTGATGATATCCCATGTAACCAAATCCCCCTGTAACCATTTTTCACATAGAAAAACTCCCAAATTAGGTGAACTCCATACGTAGAAAAACTCCCCTTGCAGTCAAAATCCCCACCAAGCTGAAATCCCAATGTATACTCAAACATAGTAGCCTTCACTCACCCCATTTCAACTTTATATGGATCATGATGAAACACCTTGCCTGGTAGTGGTTTACATTACTCTATAACCTCATTTCCAAAACTTATATTCCAAGTATCACCAAATTGATTTATCCTTTTAATCTCTACCATGTTATAGCCTTAATTAAAGTGATTCTCTTCCAGTTTTCATTTGGCCAATTAAAGAATATTTTCTATTACTTGGACAAACTTTTGTGACACTGTTATATTTCCAAACTCCATCATATATTCAGTAGATTTGAGAGACTCATCCAAACCGCATTTATTAAAATAGTGGCTATTACTCCTCGTTGTGACCATGCTATGAACTTTTAGAAGCTGAACATCTGGAGATATAAAATGTAGATGGAGTAAAATATCCCCCCTTCAGCATACCATACATGCTAATCTATTCCCAAACATGGGTCATAAATTCCTTCTTCAAACCATTTTGGAGGAAAATATAACTACACAACATGATCACTACTATGGGTCCAACCCTGTATAAGCTGGGAAATCCATCTCACTACCCCATTTTTTATTGTTATTTTTTCCATTGTGCCTTCTACACATTCCAAAAATATCATACTAAACTTCAATCTATCTTTACATATTGGTTATCCTATTTGATGATAATACATCCAGCTATGTTCTTCATATTTCATTTTGGGAAACATGTGGTGAAATTTCTTATCACTAAATATAGAAGGTGGAGCAACTTTCACTATTCTATGGAACACTATTTCAACATGAGGTACCCTTATACTCATCCCTTCCACACCTATAAATTATAATGTGTATAATTCTATATGCAAAAAATTTGGAAATTTCTTGCACGTATTCCCATAAGGTCATCAACTACTTGTGGTGACCCCCATGCATCCTACCAATGAATTTTATAAAAAAACATTAGTTATTTCATATCAACATATTCTCAAAATTACCACTCCAGGACTTAATCATTTATATAAACTCTAGAAACCATTCTAATAAGAGAAATCAAGATAAAATCCTTAGAAATTATATTGAACTAACACAATGAAGTGAATAAATCTATGGATTTTTCTAAAAAATGTATTTATGCCTCTACATATTCTTGTGAAGCACAAAAATATCAAAACTGTATTGTGACTTCCACTAAATATTTGACACTCTAAATACAAAAAAAAAGATATTTTTGTGTAATGAATTCCTTCTAGTGTTTTTCTATCTCTAAATGTCTTCTCTATATAGAAATCACATCTCTCAGTCATATTAATCTATCCTCATGTTTATCAAACCATGATAAACCACTCTTAATGAAAGAAACAATTTTTTAGGTATGTAGAGAAATAATAATGTCACTAAAGGAATTGGTAAAATAAAATTTTTATTTCTATATAGGAACTATGAGAATATAGTTAAAATATGAGAGTAGAAGTATATAGTGGTAGAATAAGAATCATCAAAGAAGACAACTTCCTCGAGTGCCAAGGTCTATCCTCTGAAGGACCATACCTACAAGATACCTAGATGAATTGAATCCAAATAACATCCTATCCCAAAACTAATTCCATAAACCATATTTAATATCCATTACCCACTAAAACCTTCCAAAAATCAACTAATTATTGAAATTATCACACTTCCCCTAGGAAGTTATTCAATCATTCCTTCCATACGCACACTTAGTGTCGTCATATATACTACCCTAAAACCCAAAATCCTAAAATTACCTATTGTCACACATAAGATTATAGAGGACAATTTCAATCCTGATGAACTATATTGAATTTTTTATTGATAGGATTATATTTTCCCACAATTTAAGTGCACTCATGATTTTTTCACAAAATATCATCAAGGAAAAATTCCCTAAAAATATATCAGGAATATAAAAAATTAATTAAAGGATAAATAAATTCTCTGAAATCATTGATTAATGGGGTATGGAATTTAAAGGATCAATTCCTATGTAGTTTAATGTTGATTTTTGTTGATTATATTTTTGTTTGGAGAGAAATCAAAGCCAAAAAAATTGATGATTGATTTATTATCTATATTTTATCATGAATAACATCACCAACATGTTTTCAATACCAAGAACAATAATAAGTGACCATAGAACTCAATTCTATAGAAAATTAATAAAATAAAAGATGAAGAAATATGGAGTAAACCATAAAACATATACACTATACCACCAAAAGAAAAATTGGTAGATTGATACTACTAATAGGGATGTAAAAGGAATATTATAAATGACAATGAATCCCAATAGGAAGGATTGAATAAAATTGTTGGAATAAACAATATTGTCTTAAAAAATAGTTTGTACAAACCCTATTCAATTGAGTACATATATGTTTGTTTTTGGAAAGAGTTATCTCATCCCTGTGGAATTGGAGTGATCGCGTTGCAATTATTGGTGTGCTGATAAAATTAGAAATTTATATACTCCTACTCACAAATAAATAATAGTATGTAGGGTCAATCCAAAGGGAATGCTGGTGAATGTTCCAAGGTATTTATTGAATATCCTAAAGTACTAAAAATAATGAAATATAATGATAATTGAAAGAGTGAACAATGAATATAAAATGAATATCTGAAAAACAATGTTAAAATTTTTTATGAATTAAAATAAGTTAAAGAACATAGAAATACAAAAATAATATCAAAATGAAATAGATTGTCCAGTAATTATCATTATTAATTATTAAATAGATAAACAAAATCCAGTTTCTAGAAAATGTAGTAAAAAATCTCAGTTGACCAGATTGACCAGCAACTAGTTGATTTTTCAGTTCTTCATATACAAAACTCTTTTTATTTCAAAAATCCAGAAGTTGAGATTAAATTGAAAAGTATGGTAAAAATAATGATTAAAAATATGTACTGAAATAATCAAGATCCCAACCCAATTAAAAATAGTTCTTGTTTTAAAAATAAGGAAAACATGAACAGAGGAAATTAGGATTCAACAGAAGAAATATTGAAGGAAGGAAGACATATCATCATTTGAGTCAATGTCTATCTCTCTTCACTTCATCCCAGTACCTCTTGTTTGATGAAGTACCTACTCGGGATTCCAAAGAAATCACTAAATAACCATATCTTTGGAGAATCCATCTAACCTCCCCTAAAAAAATGTTAGTATACAATAATATGGTGGAGTCTCAAAAATAGAAAGGAATCCATTTTTCTTTAGTCGATTTATTTCTTTTGTTTTCAAAGATTCCACCAACTTTGTTTTTGATAAATTTATAGGTCTGTTTAACTTCCCTACAATATGTGTCATTATTTTAAAAAACAATAGTCATAATTCTATAACAATAACAGAATTCTCAGACCCTGACATACGCTCATAAAATTAATGATTCCATCTGACATCAAAAGATTTCATCATCTTCTTTAACCTCAATCTCCATTGTTTATCAAAATTACCCACCTCAAGAACTCCCAAGATAACATCACCACACTAGAAAATGTGTTGATTCATAATTTAGTCACCATATTTTCTAGTTGAACATGGGTAATAAACGCCTGATCAACTCTCAACTCATCCAATGAATCAAAATTATCTTCTTCAGCACACTATTGTTTTTGTCATTTAATCTTGTTTCAAAACCGTATGCGAGCTCAATTTCCCATTAAGTAATGAAATAGAAAGTGAGATGGTGAATAATGTTTTTTTATCAACTATGAAATTCTTAAATTATAATAGTCTTAGGAACTGATTCAGATTCAGTTGCAAATCTTGGCCCTAGTTCAACAGATCTTGCAGCTTTGAAATGTCCTCATATTAAAATATGGTTTCAAAGAGCGATACATGACTTGATTTATTCTTTCATAACATCACATCTTGCATTAGACTGGGTGGTGTGTTTTCATTCTCTGGTGGAATGATTCAACCAATTCAGTCTACTATCAGACTAAATATGATCTTCGAAGGTGGCGTGAAAATAAATCCCTTCATTCTTTGATCAGGCATCGTCTTGAATCGTAAGTAGCTTCTTCAAAATACAACAATTATTCTTTAATATTTATAGGTTTCTCAAATTAGTTTAGTGGTGCTCAATAATTTTGAACAAGAATCAACATGAACCCTAAAACCATTATTATTCTTCTCATTTTGGTTTTGGATTCACTTTAATATTCTCTTCATTTGCAGATGATCCTAAAAAATAGATTATTTAGGTTACTCTTCTTATTGGACTATGATCTGTATTTGTTTTCCTTGACCTATGGATCAAAATCTAGTGGAATTGGAATCAGTTTCTATAAAATCCATAACTAAGATCTTACTAACACCCCTAATCTGAGTGTAGATATGGTTAATTGTCTTTACAATATTGAAAAAATATTTGGCTTCCTCAATAGAAAATGTTCATTGTTTTGGTTCTTCGGCTCAATGTTAATGATCTATGACAAGTCTCAAACCATATTCACAACAAGAAAATATAAGCTCCTCTTCATTGAAGATCTGAAAAAACTTAAACAAACCCCAAGTCCATATTCAACCAAAACATTAATCAGTGGAAAAATAAATCCTCTATAGTATAGCTCTGATGGATCTCAGTTTCTTCATCCCCTATTTAGATTGTAGAACATACTGAAGAGATATTTTATTACGTGGAGTAAATATCGTCAAATTATATTATGCACCGTCCATATGGGTTATGATTATTTTACCCAGTACCAAAAATATCTTACTATCTACCTCAATAAAAATATTGAAATTATCTTATGTTGTGCCTCAACCATTTATCAAACACGACTGCTTCTAAAAATCTCATATGCCAACCAAATTATCATTTTTCTATAAGATTAAAAATATATTAAGTATTACATTATAAATAAAGTGAAAAAAATAAATTAACGATAGAACAAACTAAATTCATTATAATTATTTAAAAATAAATTATAACAAGGTTAAAAAATAAAAACAAATTATGTTTAAAAAAATAAATTGATCAATTGATTAAGAATTAAAATTATGAAAGTATTAAAACTAAATGTAAACAATTATCAAATCATTATTTATTTTAAATTATTTAATGGTTATACAGTGATTAATTTCTAAATTTGACAAAACTAATAAACCAAAGGGAATAAAAATAAATTACATAGAACATAAAATTAAATAAAATTTAATAGATTAATAAAAACAACTATCAAACAATACTAAAAAATAAAACAAAAAATAACAAAGAAAAATAATGAATGATTTAATGATTAAATAAAAAACAACACTTATTATTATAAAACCCGTTAATTTATTATTTACACTAAATATTAACTAATAAGTTATTATATTACTAAATTAATGTCATTTCAAAAATAAATACATATTAAAAATAAAAAAATTATGTGGTAAAATATAATGAGTAACGAATACATCATGGATCATCAATCCTTTTGGGAATTCAAGATGTTGAAGTTGGATTTTGTGGAATCTAGATAAAAATGGAACCTATAAATGAAAAATATAGAAGAAATTAGCAGAGTTATATTTGAAAATGATAGAATTTTCAAAGATAAATTTATAGTAACCCATTTAATATTGAGTCATAAGAGGGAAATCCATCTAAGGGAGAAGTTATTATGTAATTAAAGGATGAAAATCATACCATTAAAGTTTCTTTATAAGGGGAGGGTCCATTCATAGCTACTAAAGTTCCATCATTTCATGAAGATGAGAACACTATAAGGGGAGAAAAGAATCCATTTATTTCTTGGGTAGAGATTGAAAAATTATAATGATAATTTTGTAGCGGATCCACTAATGGAGATTCAACTCCTCTAACGATTCTATAAATAAACACACCCCCTATCATTTATATTGTGGATTGTTATCCTTTATTTTATTATTTTTCACATGTTCATATATATTAAAATAAAATAGTGAAATTTCATGAGACAATTGTGGGGATAGGGATTAATTTCTATAGTTTTTGTTTTTTATCTTATGCTTTTACATTTTATTTTTTTTTATTTGTTTGTTATGTATTTTAAAAAATATATAAACTTAACTGAGAACCAAATTGAATAGTATAGTTGGTCAAAATTTATAAAATACAATATCATACATAAAAATATGAATACAAGTTTTAAAATGCTTTTTAGATAATCAAATTTTTGACATGAATATAGTGGAGAAATGAACTCAATTTTAATAAAATTGTGAACAGAACAAAAGAAACACCTCAAGGAGACTTCATAAATGATAATTCCATACATCATATCAATTTAAGTAAAAAATGAGAATTCGGGAACTAATCTAAAAATTCCTAATATAACATGTCACAATGTGTGTCTGTAGAAAAGAAAAAAAATAATACGAGTTAGAGAAATATGAGGTTTAATTTTCATAACCATACATTAATTCTTTAGTTATCACATATAACCTGAGGGGATAAATGATGTCTATAATGAATTGGTTTTATATTAGATACACTCATCTAATAAGTATAAATTCACAATCATGGTATGTGAAAATTTTAAAAAGGGTTTTATTGATTTAGAGAATTTTGAACTCAAATAATGAAGTTGTGGATGATTTATTAGAACACAACATAGGAATTATCAAGTAAGTATCAACCTAGATAGTGGGATGAGGATTCTAAACGAGGGGAATTATATAAGGTAATGATTTTTTCGAATATGATTCAATAGATTTATATTCACCTAATCCACATAAAACCATATCATGGAATTGAGAGAAAATCAAACTTGTGTAGAGTTTTTTAGAGGTTCTTATCTGATTACATGTTTTCTTAGGTGTGGGGGAATTTATTAATGAAGATTATCCATCATATTCTACTCATAATACATTCATTTTATTCACTCACACATTCTATTAATGAGCATTCTATAATTTTTTCTCCATAACCATTACTTTTAGTGAAATTAGAAAATATTGCATGATATTTTGAAATTGTGAACATTATTGATCAATTGAGTTTTAAGAATACAATTATTGGTTTATTCTATAAAATCATTTGATTTATCGATGTGAAAAAAGAAATACGATCACCAGGAGAATCTAGAAAACATATATATAGAACAGAGCTTAATTTGATCTATGAAATGCATTATACATCTGTAAAAAAGTTATATATACATAATGGAAAAAGGATAAAAAAAATAAAAATGTAATATAAAGATTTAGCTCATGTTATGTTGTTATCCCACACTACCTCATAGTTTCTTCTTGGGATACTGTGAGAGAAGGGATGTCAAATGCGTTGAATTTGTTGGACATTTATGATTCCCATGTAATGTGGTGTTATATATCATGGTTTCATTAAGGAAAACTATTTACACATCATAAGTATATAATTCCAATAGTGGATCCATTGTTATCAATATAATTTCATGATATATCCCCAGAAAATGAAATCATTCCTATAAAGTAGAATAATGATTCTTAAGATTATGTTAGAGTAACAATTAATGAGTATTGGGACGCCCTTTAATTTTGGAATTCGAATCTTATTGTACATTAGTAATCATTAGAAACTCAACAAAACCACACATAAAATCCCAACATTTCATTAAAAATAAATATAATCTATATAAACATGTTAACACTACATCATGATCAATACCACCTTAAGGCTTGATCCTTAGACTACAATCACTTAGAACAAAAACTGCATCCACTTTTCAACGCTATGTTAGACCAAACATAATCATAGGTGCCAACACATCATCAAAATTTGACACAACATGAGAAGAATCATTCCAACCTATTATAAATACCATTCCTAAATATTCTCACACCTGAGTTGTAGACAAACAGATCCTTCTCTAACACGGTTTTCACCAGCCTGCCAATATACTATCAGTTTTTAATATAGTGTTTGTAACTAAAAATAACTAACTGAGATATTGATTTTTAAGTGTAAATACTCAAAACATAGAGATATATAGATGAATGGATAACCACACATGAGAATCATACAAGAGATGTGGTGAAAAAAATTAATCTATATTCAAACTCTCTAATCGAACAAACAAATGAGTAATGAGGTGAAAAAACAAAAAAAATATAATATAGGGTAATCAATTGTGTTCATGGGACAATAGTATTCACCTTATAATTCATAGACAAAATATATGTATATAAAATAAAAGGAACTTGTATCAAACATTGAATTATCTAGGGGAAGGGGGATCAAATAAAATTAGTTATACACCTTCATCATAAGATATTTTTGGGACTTTTAGTTTTTTAGTTATTAAACATGTTGTCCACATAGAATAGTGTAAAAGGATGATATCTCTCACATTAAGGGATAAAACCCCTCATTAGTGAATGATTTAGTAGGGGATAAACTTATTATGATTGTGTTTCTACACATATCTTTACTTCTTATTTTATTATTGTTTACATTTACAGTATGAGTTATGATTGGTAAAGGTGATC
This sequence comes from Viscum album, assembly GCA_963277665.1. Classification (NCBI taxonomy): domain Eukaryota; kingdom Viridiplantae; phylum Streptophyta; class Magnoliopsida; order Santalales; family Viscaceae; genus Viscum; species Viscum album. Next base: position 747,287 of record CAUJRU010000205.1, read on the forward strand.
ATATTAATTCTAGAATTTTTTAGATTTGATTGTTTCGTTAGTTGTTAAATGAATTATCTCACTCCACTGAATACCTATATATATAATATATCATGAGTGATTAAGTAGTGAAGTGTTCGGTGATTTATGGTATAGGATTAAAAATACAGTTTCTCACTTTCGATATCCCAAGATCATCATCTCTCTATTAGATATTGCATAAGTAATTGATGAGAATAATGGGTTGGAGAAATAATTGATTGATCACTACTCTTAAATTCACATAGGAAAGAGTTTTATCTTGTAGTTTCCATTATAATACTAGATAGCACTTCTTTGGAAAACAATTTTGGGAGGTACATGATCACAAACTCTTATTGAGCACAAGTACAACGATTGTTCATCATTTAAAACATTTATGAATTAGAATTGTTAATCATACATTGGGATAATTCAATGATCCATCTCGTAGTAGTTAATTTAGTACATAGATATTATTTTATAATGACTTTTCCAAAAACAAATGTTCCCCCTAATACACTAACACTTATATTATGATATAGTGATTTTCAATTCTTCCTTAGATACAATCAATGGTTACCATTATGATAAAATAAACCTTACATTTATATCTATATTCAAAAACACATGGAATTTATATGGATATCAAATAATTAAAATATAAATTCTAGTAAAACATCCATGAAACTAAATATAACTATTAATTTCAAAGGAAAACTAATTTAAAATACAACATACCAATTCAAATTATCCTCATTTTTGAGTATATTAAATATGGTTCTTAATTTGAGTTTTAATTTAATAAAAATTAGAAATGTAAATATGAGGAGTAAAATTACATTAACATCAATAAAAACATGTTAGAAAAGGGTAGAAATTTGAAGTAACAATATAGGGATTAAGGAAGATAAGAATGTAATATCTTATATTATGTGTAGTGATAGATTTTATACACTATAAAAATTAAATTTAACAAATAATATAAAAAACATTAGTGAACTACAGGAAATAATAACATATTAATATAAAATAAATTAAACATTGAAAACACGGTTTATAGAATAAGATGAAAGAACACAAATTATCCATTAAAATATTTCATTACAACCTATATATGACCTGTGCATAAATGATCATGATGTGAGGACATCAAACATTCAATTTTTAAGAGTAAACCCTATAGATACTTTCTCTATTCTATTTTCAAACAGACTAGTTAATTTATTGAGAAATTTTTCTAGATAAATAATAAACATGAGGTGGAGAGGTGGATAAGATGGAGAGTTATAGAGGTGGGGATGATTAGAGGGAGGATTATATTAGATGAATGATAGGAGGCTAAGATATTTGAAGGGTTCTAGGGATGACCAGCATATGGGAGAGGCAAGAAAATATAATAGTGTGATGTAAAACTGTAGATAATATAGATATAGAAATAATATTCATAGTGATAATAAATCATAATGTATGTAAAATATATAATGAGTACTATAGTTTTTTGATTCATTATTTATTTTTTACTTTGCAGTAGTTATGTTCATAGTATGGGTTGAATGATTAATTTCACTGAAAAAATAACACATGTCTAAAATTTTACATATAACAATGTATTGAAATATTTATGGGAAATTAATATAATTACAATAATATTGTTTTGAATGTTTTTAAATACAAAATTCAATATATGAAAGTTGTGAGATATAACATTTAACAATTTTCAATATATCCATATTAGAAAATGTTAAAACCTAATTAAAAAATAGGTTACATTAATATATATCATAATGTCTTGGATTTATAAGTCTAAAAACACTTAAAATAGCTTCGTAATAATACATAAAATAATTGAAAATTGATAAATGAGATTGAATATAAGGGATGCCATTGTGTTGGATAGGGATATAAAAACTATTAAGAAATATAGTACCATATTATTGATATCACAGTCATGTTCTCCGTACTAATTAATTATGGTAGTATTTATATTTTTTATTTGGTTATTTTCAAACACATTATATCACCATAATGCATGGGTATACATTCCACACGTAGCATGCACTATGTTAATGTCACGCTCATGAAATACTAATGTTTATTGCTTCTATTAATCAATATTTTTGAACCTTGGAATATGAATAAAATTAAAATTATATCAATTAAATTCTTTAACAATACACTATGTACGATAGAGAATTATTGAAAATAATTTTTTTAGGATAACTGTAATATTTTTTTTATTGATTTTACATAAATTTAAATTGTTCTGTGAATTTTACATCTTGGAATTCATAACTTATTTTATTTTGTAATCAATATTTATATTTGAATATAGGCACTAGTTTCCCTAGGTTGTGGACCTCTTCCATGGGACATGGAAATTGATGAACAAAATACAAATTTGGGTTCAATGTTGGGTTAGTCATGATAACAATGGTGAACGATATTGGTCCCAAGAAGAATGGTTGGGAGGTCTGTTTCAATGGATATTTAGAGTTTTCTTGGTGATATATAGGTGTTCTTATGTGAAGACACAATGTTTCGGTTGTTTGGTCTTATATTCTAAGACAATCCACTATTGGTTTAGTCTAGAATAGGTCAGAGTTCATATAAAATATTTCTTTAAATATGATTTATATAAAAAATATGTATTTACATCTGATAAGTTAGATATCTTGTGAAAAATGTTTTATATAATTTAAAATTAAATTTATTTAAAAATATTAAATAATTAGTATCGAGTAATAGACTATACATATTATATAATTCCATTTTATTTTTAATTATAAATATATCAAAATTTTGTCATATAAATATATATATATATATATATATATATATTAATTTCAAAAACACACATATGTAATAGTGTTAATTTTACATAGAAACAAAAACACACATATAAATATTTATATAATATATTAAATTTTTAATATCATTTTAATAATTTTATTTATTAACATAATATATTTAATATATTACATTTTTAATTTACAATTTTTTTCATTTTTGAATTTTCATTTGTAATTTATTTATTTTTAATATTATTTATTCATTAATAATATTAATTGTTTTTAATATTGTTATAATTTATTATTTTAATATTTTTTATGTTAATTTTTTTTGTAATTTTATCCATTTTAAATATTTATTTAGACATGTTTATTCATTTCCATATAATGTTTTTAATATGATACATGTAATTTATATATTTAATATGTATTCATTTTCATTTTAACATTTATTCTTTTTTTTTAATTTTCTTTAATATATCTATTTAATAAAAGTTATTCATATTTAAAAATATTTTTAAAATATATTGATTTTTTTAATTATTGATCTTTACTATTTTTTAACATTCATTCATTTAATATTATGTATTCACTTATGGTGCTATTAATATTTTCTTTTGTTTGTAATGTCTTCATTTTTAACATTTATTTTATATATTTATTGAATAAAATTATTTTTTCTTAATATATATTCATATCTAATTTAATATATATTCATTTTAAATAATTTATATAATTAACAAAACTTATCAATTTCGAAATGTTTTTGAAGTCTATTAATTTTTAATTATTCAATTTCACTCATTTATAACATTCATGAATTTAAGATCATATATTAATTAATAATGTTAATTATTTTTTAATTTTTTTAAAAAAAAATTATCCATTTTTAATATATATTCGTTTAATAATAATCTATTTTATTTTAAGCATTATTTATTAGCTCTGAAAAAGTGTTGATAATTTTAGGCATTATCAATGCTAAACTAGTGAGCACTGATGAAATGTTTCTTTAGTTTTGTTGTAATTCTAATACTACTAAATATAGGACTTTATCAGTGTTTTTAGTGATAATAAAGATATTTTTATCAATGAATATTATTTTAGCACTGATAAAACCCATCGTTATCAGTACTTTTTGGAAGGTGAAGATAAAACCCTTCCTAATCTTGTAAAGCCAACCCTAACAGAACCAATATCTTCACATTGTTCAAGCTCCCATGGAAGTAAATGTTAACTGTATCCCCCCCTCGTACATCTCATAAAAATTGAACCTATAATAACCTAAGGTATGTGATTATTTCTATTCATATTTAGTCGATCATTCATTTTTTCATATTCTGTATCATTAATTATTCTCTTAAAACAATACATCAACTATTCAAATCCATAAATAATGTTAGCGCCCTTTTAAATGAATGTGTCCAAACACTGTTTCTTTTTATTAATCATGCCAATTATAGGGTAATAAACATCAAAATTCATTAACTTCATTGGACGATGCCTTTTTTTCAAGTTTCTGGTATCACTTAAAGAACTAAAACCACTTGAATCATTCACATGACTTTCCTAAATGGTAATATTATTTTATGTCCCCACTGATATATGGGTTGGATTTTATTTCTACTACTATAATCTAGATAACTCATAGCATAATGTTTTTTAGATTAATCCAATACACATTCTTTTTCATTCGAAGTTTCCCAATTCTACAAATTTATAATTTTAGTAGTTTGTTCCCTTAATGTCCCCATTGATGAATCCTTCCACATTTATTATATCCTCAGTCCCAATTAGTATGTGGTTCATTATTTTTAGTACATTTTTTCTCTTAGACCAGCTTCATTCTTTCTAACCACTATTTTGTTTGATTAATCCATCATTTTGACCTTTTTTCTATTAACTCTATACATTCATCCGTTGAGATAGACCCACGGTTTTATCTAAACCCTTATCCAAGTTATGGGAACTCCTATAACTCTATTTAATTCCCTATATAGGCTTCCCTTCACTTCTTAAATTATAATTATGACCATCATTCAAAACATCCATATATGATACCTTTTTGTTTAATCCAAGTCACTAGTTTCCACTCTAACATTTTTACAGAGTTTATTCTCTCTATTTGTGCTACTAAAGTTGAGTTGTGTTTTGAGGTGATCTGAAGTAGTTTTCCGTCTAATCCAATCATTATTTTGAGATATTTATTTTCATTATCCCACTAAAAAACTACTTAAACTTTTGCGGAGGTTGATTATTCCTTCCATCAGAAAGAAGAATTTTTATTTCTATTCTTTCAGCATTTATCCAAGACATGTGGATTTTTGAAATTTGAAGTATTCATCAAACCCTATTTAGATTGTTATTTGTTTTTACTAGTATATTCAGAACCCCATTCGGATACTTCTAGTTCCTTGTATTTGACTTCAAGAGTTTCTTCCAACAACGGGTTACCAAGACCAAGTGATTGGGCCCTATCAACATTTCCATCATCTAAAAAAATATCATCAACTTTATATCATAGTCACCCGATCACTCAAACACCACCTACCTCTCCACGTACCATGTAATGAAATGAATAAACATCAACTCCTCCCTCTTTTTGAACTCCCACCAATCAAAGTTTTAGAAACATAACTTGAATTACCTTCTTTTTATTCAATGAAGAACTAAATCAAGAACATGTACCACAACCACATGTTTACCCTAGGAACATTTTATTAAGATTTCAATAGATATCAATAATGGCCACTTCACTACATTACATATAATGAAATTATCCTTCTAAAAAGGATGATAGTGTTCAAAAATGTTGAAACCAATAAATTTCATACTTATTATTCTTTTCATATAAATTACATAAAAGTTTCATAAATCTATTAGGGGCTTCATACTTGAATAATATGACATCATGTAGTACCTATTGGAAATTTTAATTCCTTATAATCATCAAAAATCTATTTTTATGGTTATAATAATCTGAAATAGGCTATCTAAAAATAAAAAAAAACATTTTAACACATCTAATATTTTATGGATTCTCAATTAAATCATTATTATCCTTCAATATTCCATCCTAACTGATAACCGGTGATAATTTGGTGAGTGAACATTAATTATCTACGTTGTTTTAGTATATGAAAATTTAATTATATTCTTTGAAATTTTATAGATATCACACATTCCCTTCCTTCTATTATTTCCACCACTACAAAAAAGTCTTAATGTGAATCATTAGACTCTTATTAGATTAGAAAAATAGCTTTATATATCTTATACGATTCTTTAATAATATTCAAATACTCATTATCCCTTTTGGGGAGTGTATAACCCTTTAGCCACCATAGGTTTTTTATTTACATGTTACCCTTGTAAAAATGAATAATATTTATGAATTACAATTTACAAAATTAAAACGTTGAGATTCCTTTAACTTTAGAAGTCCAATATGATCATTATCATTGAATTAATACTGAAATCAATGAAGGGGGAAATTATCATCATGGTGGATATCATCCCATGTGAGTTCCCCTTATTGGAATTTAGTATTAGACTTGATATCAATACTTCAAAGCTTTCATCAATCATCAATTTCCCACTTTAATGATACTAGATGCCATTTAAATTTGTTTCAGACTCTAAAAATTATCATTATTTGAGGATTTTATCAATGTGAATCCCTCTCATAATAATGATTCTAACATTCCAATTTTAATAACTTCTTTCATTTTTATCATTTATTTTTTTTATCTTATTTGAGTGTCCAAAGTGAGTATTCGTTTTTTCTGAGGGAAATAATAAAATTTTATATAATTATTTATAATGTTTTCCTTTTATTATGAATAATTTTATGTGTATTTATTTCTCTTTTCACAAAATGAATGTTTTTTAACCAAATACAGTGGATATGAATTAAAAATGATTGTACTTTATTCATATGAAAAAAGAGTATGACGATGGAGTTATGGAGTTCATCCAGTTTGCAGAAAATCATGTATAAAACACTTCTAAAATCCTTTTTATATTTTTATATTGTTGTAATTTGAGAAAAATTTACCTAGATGAGTTGGAAAGACATCTTTTTTATTAAAAAAATATATCAAATCTGTAAATGTTGGACTAAACATAGGGAAGAACTAAATGCACATACTGACTATGATGATACAACTCTTTTTGGATCATTTGATATGAATACTATTATAAATGATGATGGAGGCCGACTGGAAGAAATGAAAATGGAAAGTGAATTTGACCTTTTTTATTTTTAAAAGTTCTTTGAGAAGATAAATAGTTGTGAAATAGACTATTGTAAAGGGGATGTAAAAAATATACAACATTTTCAGCTTTATTGATGTTATATAATTTGAATTTTTTTCATCATATGGAGAGGCACAAAATTTACATAACTAATTTGTCTCCAAAATGATATGCTACCAGAAGAAAATGATCTTTCCTTTTAAACATAAGATTCTAAACAAATTCTATATTCAGTGGGTTTAATATTTGAATAAATACATGTTTGTCCAAATGATTCAATATTGCTTTGAAATGACCATGAATCAATCATAAAATTCCATTAGTTTTGTGAATATTGACATAATAAAGATAAATCATGTCTTTATAAAGTTTTATGATACCTTCACTATCATTCTATGGTTTATATGACAATATGGATGTCAGGAACCACAGGATAATTGACATGGAATATAGATACAAGAAATAAAAATTGAAACTACGACACACAAATGACTCTCCTCGGTGGAAGAAAATTGATTATGAGTATCTTGAATTTAGAAACAATCCAGGATAACTATATATTACATCATCTATAGAAAAAATAAGTCATTTGGTGAATAAAAAAGTACTCATAGTACATGGTCAGTTATGTTGGAAAATTAAAATATTCCACCCTGGGTACTCATAAATTTAGAAGACATATTTTGTTGTATCTTCTTATATATGGACAAAAATAATCTAGTAATGATATTGATGTATGTATAGATCCATTGATCAAAGTTCTAAAATTTTTGTGTGATACAGTTGTTAAATTTTATGATTATTACATATGAGAATAGTTCACATTTAGAGCCATGTTGTATAGGAGAACAAATTAATTTCACACTTATGGAAATTTAAATTACTAAAACACTAAATGATTGTTATGGGTCACATTTTTTAAGAATTTTTGAACTCTGTTATGTTGACATATTCCTTGAAGACTGTATTTTCTAGAGCATTGGATGTTTTTACCCTGATGACATAAATACCAATCTTAGACGAAATCATTCTATCACAATATAGAACAAGTTACATCACCATATCTACAACAAGTTGATGCATAGTTAGAGAAAGTAAAAGGTATTGAAACTATTTTTTGTAAACCTTTTTTAAAAAACCATATAAAATCATGTTGGATAAAAGGATCAATTCTCTTTGAATAAATTTACATGAAATATTAGTACGTCAGATATTTTCGTGATGTCTTGCACATAGAAAAAATACATTTGGCGGTGTTATTGGCATGTTTATAAATATACAAGACAAAAAAATATGGAATTAAAGCTAGGTTGGATAATATTGGAATTGGGATAAGGGAAGAATTGTTACCAATGAACAGATAAAGATGAACTTTTCTTCCTCTAGCATCTTACACTCTATCTAGACAAGAAAATTTTCAATTTTTCAACTTCTTAAGGGTGTAAAATTTATATATGTATATTAATGAAACGTAAAAAATGTATTTTTAATGAATATATAGAAGTTATAAGATCTAAAATCACATTAAAGTAATTTTATGATGCAATTTTTGGTTCCAGTAGCTTTACATTAAATATTTCCTAAAACTTTATGATATACATTAACCAAACATTGATTAATTTTCAAAGAAATTTGCAGTAATGTTATAAATCCAATGAAGTTACAAATTATTACTAAATAAATTTCATTCATATTATTTTAATTTGATATGTTATTCCCACCAATATTATTTTATATAATGATCAACCATATGGTTCACTTGGGTTGACTGTTTCAACAATGTGCTCCTCTCAATTAGGTATAGATATACCCAATTGAATGATATATGAATATTTAAAAATTTAATTTCTAAAATCATAGTCAGATAGAAGGTTGTATGACAAAGTGATATATTATTAAATAAGCTATTGAATTCTTAACCGATTACCCTTCAGATGTTGATAGCATTGGTTTCCAAACATCTGGTCACACTGGATGCATAATGGGTGAAGGGAATTTTTGAAGAGATATTTTAACAATTACTATAAAGAGAGGGAAATTTCTCATATTTATGTTTTATATAATTATAGTGACTCTGGATTATCATACATGGATATTAAATATTTTTAATTTAATATTTATTACATTACATGAACACATGAACGATGACCATAATAGCTTAGTGCCATTGGAAACATGGAACATAATATTCAAATTTGTTGAAAGTTCCTCAATGACTCTAACTAATATCATCTCGCGTAGTACTCCTCTTATACATACCCTACCTAAACCTTTCTTCATAATCCTTGGGAAGGAAACATAATAAAGGGATAGCATAGGTTCCCATTAATGGAAAACATAAGAGATATCAATCTAAGATTATATGAAAGAATAATATAATCATAAGGGTATTTGATTATAAATATAACCTGAATGGCTCATAACCAACCTAAGATGAATACATACTATGATTATTTTAATAAAAATTATCATTCTAGAAACCATGGGCCACAAGTTTGAGAAATCATCATAAATAAATCATGAACCATAATCTCATGTCATAAATGCGTGGAACAATCATAAATATAGAAACCCGGTTCATTTTTCATAGTAAACTACCAAGAACAACAACATAATGGATTAAGAATTATAACATGTTTCCCATTGTGGATCAGGATTTAAATGTTTCCTAATGTGGATCGGGACACGCCTATTTCCAATCATGAATCAAGACACAACTATTTTCTATAGTGGATCAGGGCACACTTATTTCCCATAGTATATCAAGTCAATAAACTTGTTTCCCTTTATTATCTTATAAGATATAAATATTTACCCAATTCATTTGAGGGAGATATTTGTTTCACCCATCACATAATGAAAATAATACACATAAGGGCCACAATATCATAAAACATTCATCATATAATAACCCATAAATTGAAATGGGTTTCATAAACATTTAATCATATCATAAACTCTGGAAAATATAATGTTTTCATAATCATTCCATCATTTAATCATAGAAAAATCCATGAAAAATATTTGAGTTTCATAATAATTCTATCATGGTATAACCTATAGAAGAGATACATGTTTCATATAATTTTTTTTAAAAAAAAATCATAAAAAAGTAATAATGGTATCCTTGGTTCACATCACCATTAAATAATTAGTAACATAAATAATAAAATCTATGATAGAACATAATTTTTCAACATTACTCTGGACATTCTTAAGGAAAATAACTTTTCTATTAAAATCAATTTTTAAAACTTGAAACATTTTTAAAATAATTTTCTTTGAAAGTTACCATGAAAAAATTATAATATAGTATATTAAATAATTTAAAAAATTTCTTGATGAAAACATCCTTTATTCTTTAAAAAACTATTTAATTTTCTTAAAAAACATAGTTTGTGAAGGAAAAGGGGTTTCTACCTAAAAGACGGGTTTTCTTAAAAAAAATTACTTGAACCCTTTGTTATATAGAGAAAAATGAAGGAAAACGTGTATTATCATGGAATATCCAATTAATAAGAAAGGTTTTGAGAATTTTTCAGTGTTAGATCATGATTTTTCATCATTAGAGACATAATCATAAACAATCCTGATAAATAGTGATATTATGACATAAAACCGTTACCACTTTGGTATCCTTGAATCATAAGCCCCATAAAAGAATAACATTAAATGAAACTTAAAATATCATAAAAAGAACTATATTCATGATATAAAATGTCACAATGGATTCATATACACCACATAAAATAAATAGGGTTGAATATGTCATGTGTCTCATAAGAGTAAAAAGTGAGAGGAAAACCCCTTACCTATTTGGTCACATTGGAACTGTAAACCCCATTTAAGAGAGATCCTCAAATGGATATATAAAAAAAATTAATTTTAAATAGAATAATAATAAAATAAATTTTTTTATAGTATATAGACGACATAAAATAAACATGTTGTGAATATGGTATTTGTCTCATAGAAAGTTAAAGTTAGATGGAAATCCCCTACTAATTTGGTAACTTTGGAGCAGTAGACCCCATGAAAGAGAGATCCTAAAATGGATATGTAAATAAAAATAATTTTAAATATAATTATTATTAAATAAATTCATGTGGATTATATACACAAAATTAAATAAACATTATGTTAATATATCATTTATCTCATAGAAAATAAAAGCGATATAGAAATCCCTTAGCTCTTTGGTAACATTTTAAAAGTAAACCCCCTGAAAGAGATATCCTCAAATGGATATTTAAATCCCAATAATTATAAAAAGAATAATAATAAAATACATTCCTGGGTATTATACACACCACATAAAATAAATATGTAATGAATATGGCATGTGTCACACAATAGTAAAAAGTGATACGAAAATCTCTTACCTAAAGTCTTGAATTTTTTAATACTCATTAAAACCTCCTCTTTTTTATCAATCCACCTATGGTTAGAACTAAAATACATTCTAGGATAGATTTATAGAAAACAAATAAGGATTTTATGATTATGGGATGGAATTGAGCATTTATTTTGGAAGGTATTTTCCTAACCAAAATGTTTGAAATGAGTCATGAAGAGAGGAGAGGGGATTACCTTTTATATGTGTGGGAGAGGAAACACTTGGCATTTTTGAAAATAATTATGTGATCCCACATTTTTCATATGTAAAAAGGGTTAAAAATGGTCAATTATTGAACCTTAGATGTGTAATGCTAAAAATATTTCAAACTAATAGTTTTAAAACAAGTTAATAGTTGATTTTATATCTTATCTTTTATGTTTAGCCCATGGTAAACTAATTTTTACCTTAATCGTGATAATTAATATTTAAAACATTCACTATTCATTTTTGTAAAAACATAATTTGGACTTCTCAAATAATAAAAATTATTCTGATTTTACATATAGAATCCATTTTTCAGAATTATATTTATATAAGTGACATTTTTTAATTTAAAGTCAATACCGTAGATGTAATGAGATTGTGAGTTTTTAATGAAAAAGGTTCAAATGTTTAAAAAGTTTTTATATAAATGTTAAATATGAATTTTATTAAAATGAAATAAATTGGATTAAAGGAAATAAAATTTAATCAATTTTACTTTAAAACCATATTAAAATATCATTTAACTTTATAAATAATTTAATTGAAAAGGCAGTTTTTAATTAAAATTCAGTATTTTTTACTATTCATCAAAAAATGAATCTTTTTAGAAAAATATCAAAAATTCACACTAAATTTTTTTTTATGATATGATTTATTAAATTAATCTTATTCTTTTCAAATAAATTTTATAATAGTGTAAAAATTTAGGTTTAAAGTAAGTGCGCCATAAAAAGGCAAGAAAACTATTTTTTAGAAATATACAGTTTTTAAGCGTAAAATTAGATTTTTTTTATTATATCTTGACTTGAAAACACATATTATTAATGTTAGTTATTTTATTGAATATATTATATATACATTTCATTAAAATCCATCACTAAAAGTGGTTATTTTAAATTATTTTTCTAAAATGTGTTTATGTGCATATAAATAGTTTTTCAGAAAATGATTTCCTTATTTTTCAAAAGAGTTTTATCATCATTTATAATTAGTTGGTCAGAAAGTAATTCATTATATATACATATATAAACTGTATATTTTATGATTCATATGATCATCGATTGATATCTCCCATGATTACCCTTACCATGCATCTGATCTGGCCCTTTATTATGTTTCCTTTCCCTAGGTTATGAAGAAATGTTCTAAATATTTTATGTCTGCAAAGTTTACTAAATCAGATGATATTTTTTGGATATGTTGAACATATTTCATGAAAAATATTAATGTTAGTATAGTCTCTAAATAAACTGAACCTATAAGGTCCTTGGGCATGTATTATGTAATTTAATGAATATTCATCTAAAAATGTGATATTTATGTGTGAAAAGCCTAGGTCATTATAGTTGGAATTAGAAAAAAGGGTCTAGTAAATATTTCTATATTGGGATTAGAAACCATTAGTGAGAACCCTTAAGATATGTTTAAGTATGGTACAACATCCTAATGTTTTTTAAGGAATAGATTATGTTGTTTACCTAGAAATACTTCCTTGGCTCGATACTACCTGTGGATGTGGTTCTAGTACAGATGAACCTAGGGGTAATATATATAAAAAATAAACGTTAAGATATACTCAATAATTACCTAGTGCAAGACAACGAGCCCTACTGTGAACACATTTTGACACTCCCAATGGATATTCTTTGGAAAATGCATGTTATCTTTACAATCCATTACGATGGATATGATTAGATAATGGTCACAGATAACCTAGGTTAAAACTAAGGTGTTATGAATTGAAAATAATGTGTCATAATTTAGACATCCATTAAATAATGTTCCAAGATTAAGTGGTTTTCCACTATTATTTGTGATACTGACACTATGATTTTTGGTTTCAATCAATGGGTAGGACCTGAAGGAATCATACTAATGATGACTGTGATGGAAAATGAAATGATTTTCCACCTAAGAAACCAAATTATATGGGATATGGGATGAATAACCTTGATGTTGTAATCACACAACTTTATCAATCCATGAATCATGCTGATATTCAAAATGATCTAAGGAGGGAACAATGTTCTGTTGAATCTTTCATGAGATAACATACACCAACTATTAGTGGGTCTCCTAATCCACTATTAGTTGATCTATTGATCTAAAAAATTTAGAAGATATTATCTATTCTCTAATTCTTGAAACATGAGAATTTTGTTTTAGTTGTTTTTCATTTGGAAGATTATGTGGATTAATGGTGGAACCTCATTGAGAAAATGAGTCAAGAGGAAGAAATTGACTCTATAGAATGGGCTGATCATAGTAGGATATTTATCTATATGTACTTCCATAATATACTAAATGAATGGAAGGATAAATAATTTCTTGAGCTCATGAAAAATGATGATTAATCCATTGGTACCTATAAAGCTAACTGTACAAGGATTGCAAGGTAAACTTCTGGTTTGATCATTAGTCCAGAAAGAAAAATTGATCGATTCTTTAGTGGCTGAAAACCAAGTCTCCAAAAGGAATCAGCTAAAAGATAATTTAGTATATGTAAATAAATTGTTCATTGTGCACTGAATATAGAAATGGAAAGTAAATATTCCTATTATTCCCATAGTTTTGATACGAAAATGATGGTCAAGTCTCAAGAAAACATGATTAAATCACAATGTAGAAAGAAATCCTAGTCATATGAATGATATAAATTTGGGAAGAAACCTCAGAGGAATAAATTGGATGGAAATGGGAGGTGTTTTAAATATGGAAAGTTGGGTCATAATGCTTATGAATTTTGAAATGTGATAAATGGGTTGGTTACTACAAATGAGGAGAATTGGATGCTAGCTAATGCACCACCCACAATGAAATTCATTAAATGTATGGAGTATGGGGATTATGCCAACTAGTTCATGATTCAAAATGTCATTGATGACTAGAGTCAACAGCCTCCTAAGCCTAAAGATAAAGGGAAATCTTATGCATCATAGCTACTGGAGTGGATTTTGAGAATTATTCACTATAAGGTACACTTATCATCCACTATAGAACATATAATTTTTTTAATTATGGATTTACCCAATCATTTATATATAAAGAATTTTCTATGGAAATTGAATTTCCAACTAAATTTTTATATACTTAGTTAGCTGTGAAAACTCCTAATGGTATGATAGTCTTATACCAAGTCTATAATTCCTCTATAATTGATGTTTGTGGGATAATTCCTCCTAAAATCATATAATTATCCCTTTAGTTTAATTTTATGTGATTATAGGGATAGATTAAATTTTATTATATATGGCCCATATAAATTGTCATCGGAGAGAAGTCACATTTAATATTCTGAATGAACCCATGATCATTTATCGGTGTGATGATGAATACAAACTACCAATGTAAATTACTTCAACCTTATAGGTCTTAATCCCTACCCATGAAGGATATTTTTCTTAGAAAATTAGGGAGAAAATAAACATTGAATAAATGTATATTTTTTGGGAGTTTACTAATGTATTTTTAGAGTAATTTTTTGGTCTTCCTCTGAGTCATGAAGTTGAGTTCTAAAAACCCTTTGTGATGTTTTTCCTAAAAAAATTGTTTTTTTATAACTAATATTTTGTAAAATTATTTCTTTAAACAATGGGTGAAAGTTTCCGAGGGGATTTATCATTGAATACATTCCATCATAATGGGAAATTACATCATAATGATGTTAAATCAGATTGACTTTGAGAGGGAAGATAAGACTGATTCCGAGAAGTAATATCATACAGACTCTAAAAGGAAATATTTTACAAACTATAAGAAGGAGGATCATACTAGCTCGGAGAAGGAAAATTATTTTGACTCAGATATGGATGATTAAATTTCATCTGAGAAGGAATATCCGACTAACACTGAGAAGGAATAGCACGCCGAATTTGTGAAGGAAGATAATAAGTATGACTCTAAGAAAGAAAATAAGATTTATGAGTAATATAATCATACTGAAGCGGAGAAAGAATATCATACTGAAGTTGATCATGTTAAATAGACTAAAGATAAGTAAAATAATCATACTAAACCTGATCGAAATAATCGGACTGAAGATGAGAAAGATAATTAGACTAAAGGTGAAAAAGATAATCAGACTAAAGCTAAGCTAGATAATTAGACTAAAGATGAGTACAATAAACATACTGAAGCTGAGAAAGATAATTACACTGAATATGATACTCATAATCATACTAAATAATAGGTATAATGTTTGAGAATACCGAATTTAGAGAAATATTTAGAAGGTTTGAAGAATTCATAGTTGGAGTTTAAATGTGAGTTTTCTAGATATTTTAAAATTTTAGTAAGAGTGAAATGTTTTTCAGTTTCCAAAATTTTATTTTCTGAGTTAGATATAATAGAGAAATAATTCATTTACACTTCATAACTTTCATGAGTGTGGAAAAGGAGAAGAGTGACATATTTCTTTCCAAGATTTTCTTTCTGGACTGATCTCTCAGAAGAAGGTCATACTACTAAAAGTTTTATTTAACGGACTTAGGAAGATCATTTTGTGAATTTGAGCAGATATAGAGATTTATAGATTGAGGCTAAGTACCTCATACTTAGTCCGTCATACTGAATTCATTGGATTTAGGAAGTTTAGATTGATTTTTTTTGGAGTTTCAACTAAGCATGAGTTTTGTGATCCATACAGAAAAAAAAATTTCTTAAGGAGATGATTTAGAAAGTGATAATCATATTGAGTCGATCAAATTTATTCAATCAGACTAGGTTTATTGGACTGAATTCCATCTGACATAGATTCATCAAACCCAATAAATTTTGAAGAGAAAATTGAATAAATACATTATTATTTTATTTTAGATCAATTGTTTTGTAAGAAACTTTGTAAACTGGTAGGAGTTAGTAAAATCATTTCTATTAGGAGACTGAAGCTTTCTAATGGGAGTTTGCACAAGTTTTATTCACTTCTTCTTAATAGTGAATTCCCATATTCCAGTAGTTTTATTTCATCCCTACATTTTATGATATTTCAGTATAATGATGTTTGTATTTAAATGATTAATCTTTCCAATTTTGGAAATTATTTAATTCTTTTATGTTTTAATTATAGATGCATTGGATATTTAGAAAATGATTGAAAAGGGATGAAAATTAGAAGTAAAAGATAGTTTTTTCCACATAGTTTCTCTCGCGGCATGACACCATATTGTTTAGGATGCATTGCAGCTAGAAAACTATAGCATAACAACTACATATCATGTATTTAATTACATGACATGAATTCATTATTACGCTGCTTCCACTCAAGATAAGTCATGATAACATTACATTCTATGAAAAGAAGTTACATGCCCTATAACCTAAATACACATTGTGAATGATATGGGTAGGATAGATATGAAAATCCATTCTTGAAGAGGATCACACAACATATAAATTATTACACATCGTTAATATATTAATGGAAGTAAAACAAATGACGTTGTGGATGAGGGTTGACATGATCCTTATTTTTTAACCCCTCATCCACACAAAAGAATGATGAATGAGGGAATAGTGGTGATAGTACAATGATAATAGATGAGTCGTATGCATATAATGAAGATAAAGATACCTTCTTCACCATTGTTATTCACCAACTTTCTTTTTCGAGTACCCCTATTGCTCATAATCATCATTACTTGAATGAGTTAGTTGTTTATTTTTGTTGGGCGATGTGATTGTAGGGGATTTGTTGTTGGGGTTTAATTTTATTTTCTATTCTTGTTTTAGATTGCTGCAACATTTTTTATCAATTCCAAATATCTTTATATTCATATTGCATGACCATTACTGCATTATGAAAATTTAATTTAATTTCATAAACTTATTGGGCTATTTTCTGTATGACCATTATTCAATATATTTTATTTATGTTTAAATAGGTTTTTGGGTTTCCTAGTTTTGTGATTGAATCTAGTAGATGATCATTCCAATGGTAAATCATATGATTAGTGCAGGGTACCTTGACCAAGGATCCCTACAAACCTAATTCTGACACCAAACCTAAATAGATTCATTTTCAATTGAATACCTAGAGCACGAATATAAAAATAACCTAAACTAGAGCGTCTATCTCATGACATTGAACCTAATATCTTCAGCTATTTTTTTCTTTCTCCAAACAAACCAGGAAATTAATTTTACAATTTATATAATTTATTTGGAACATAGGGATAATCATTGTGGGTTCGACACTCAGTCTTTCCAAGTGCTATATTTCTATTAGATCCCTTAATTTTTATAAATTATTAAATTTGGGTAGCCCCATAGAAATTAACAATGCCCTGCATCTTATCATATTTTGGGAATTGTGTCCAAGGATGGTTGCTGATATGTTTAAGTTAATTTGGAAACTTGATAATAGTTTTTTATTTTAATTCATTATTTTACACTTGGTCCTGTCATGCTATAGTTTTAGGTAATAATCCATTTCACAAATACTCTACTCATGGGAAAGATAATGTTGAATATATCACATTCAACCAAGAGTTGAGGAATACATTATGCCAGTATAGATAGGAAAAGGGAAGAGTCTATGAAAGAGAAAAACATCATGGCTAGATGGGTTCAATTTCAAGGATCTGATCATGAGGTAGGCTAGAGAGCAGCACCAGAGGATCAAGAATAAACTCTAGGGGGAAATTAGTGATAAACTATGAAGTATCCTTGAACATGGGGTTAATTTGAGAACTCTCATACCCCTATCACTGCTCAACATTTTGAGATCAAGATGATGGTCATTCAAATGATCACACATTCACTGCAACCAGGCTACCTCATGAAGACACCAACTCCAACATTGGAAGTTTCCTAGAAATATTTTACACATTACAATTTAAAAATGTCACAAATTAATCTCTATGGCTATTTCTCTTCATATTCTCATTGAAATACAAATCATGGGAGTGGATCCCAAGTCATCCTCTACATTCAACAACTACATTGGTGGACATAGTAAGATAATTATTAAAAGGGTTTTCCCCACTCTAAAAATCTATGGTTATATCAGTATGTATTTTTAAATTTTGATCAATTAAATGAATATTATTTATATAGTTCATAGGAATGATTCAACGATTTAATAAGAAGTAGTCCTCTTACTGTCATTAAATTTGGTTATTAATTCAAACTTTCTCAGAAGGATTGTTTCATGGAAATTGTTTAATAGTTGATGATGTTTTAGGAGCTTACATCATTTTAAAATAACAGGGGGATATAAAATAGTTATTGGATGATATTTTTAGAAACAGTTTTCAGTAGAAGCTAGTGGAAGATAAAGAACAATGGGTACACATGGTAGATAAAAGTTGGGTTTCCACCCAAATGAATGTAATGTCAAAGAAACTAAACACTATGATATCCAATCAACTTCCCCAAGGTATGTTTTGTGAATATGTAAATTATATATCTTATAATCATCAGAATTATATATAGGGAAAGAGGCAACGAAAACCACAAAAACTGCCACTGTAGAATCAAAATAAATGCCAATGATTTCATACAAGGAAATAAGGTTTTCAACCTAAACACCAAGGGACAACACTGACCACTCAATTCCATTCACGAGAGTAAACCCTTTCAAATTTTATGACCTCAAAAGGATATGCACATAAATAATTTATATCATACTCAATGGGTCAAGGAACTATAATCAGAGAATTGAAAAACAACTTACAAACCCAACAACCATCGATAAGGAAGTTAGAAGTTCAATTCAGTCATATTGAAAAGAAACATAAAAAAAGAAAAAGAGGAGAACTTCAAGGATTCCCAGAAATACATCGTCTTGAAGATATGAAATCCATATTTTTTGAAGTGGAATGAATATCCAATGAAGCTGTATAGAATTTTTTAGGAAATAAAGAATAACAACTATTTTGAGTGAGAAAATAACATTGTAGAGAATATGAGGAATATAATGAGGAATACACATTAACACCGTAATGACCACCACTAACAAAATAAAATCGGTGAATCTAGGTGAATATTGATGAAATAAAACAAAATATTTTAGATATGTTTAATAAGATACACATCAATATCCCATTTTCTGATGAAATTAAAAACATTCATTTGTACACAATTTTCATGAAGGAATTGATGACGAATAATAATAATCTTGAAGAATTATCCACCATTACCCTGGTGGGAGAAAGTTCAGTAGTAGTATCAGTAATATTACCAAAGAAATAGAGTTATCCAGGTAATTGGTATATTCCAATTATTATCGGTTATATTAATTTTTGTAGTTCATTACATGATTTAGGTACCAATGTAAATATAATGTCATATGAAACATTCAAGAGCATGGGATTGAGATAGATGAAATAAAATCAAGTTATGATTCAACTAGTTGATACAAATGTGAGACATCCCTAAGGGATACTAGAAGATGTTATAGTCAAAGTAGACAAGTTCTATTTTCTAGAGGATTTTCTAGTGTTGGAAATGGATGGAGAAAATCTCCTAAAAATATTGGGAAGACCATTACAATATATAGAAAAGGAACTAATTGATGTTTATAATTGAGAAACGAGCTCGATTTAAAGGATCATTTGTGAAGTTCAATTTTCATCATGAATATAAAAAATCAGATTAAACCATTGAATCATTTTCATGATATAATCTTTTGCAAGGAGAGGATGTTGTTATCCATCGAGGAAGATCTGAAGTAGCTATATTTGAAAGTGAAGAAGAAAGAATGAAAAAGATGAATAAAGGTAATAAATTGTTTGAAAAATATGAAGATAGTAGTGTAATTTTCATCCTAGAGTAATTAAAAGAAGGAGAATATGTTTGGATACTCATTGAACTGTCATTTTTTCAAGAGTGGATGAGAACCACTAGATGGGGCCCTTTGATATATAAAACTTATTCACCAATATGAGATTGAAATTAGTTTCAGATATAGGGAGAGGACCCATATAAATAGAGGATTCATGAATTCAGAATTTTTTTGGATCCAGATCAAGTCAAAACGTTCCTACCATAAACACCTGGGACGTGAAGGAAGTAAGGTCGAGCAAACAATGGTAAACAAAATCTCTTTTGGGAGGCAACATGATCTTTTAGTATTTTATATATTTATTTTCTATTTATAGGATAAAACAATCATCCCTAAATAATTTTAATTTAATTATTATAGCATATTCTTTTAGTTGTGTAATTTTAATTTACTTTTCATGACCATAAAGGTAATAATAAAGAAGAAGCAAGTAGAAGGAGTAAAAGCTAAAATGTAATTACATGTCATGATGTGAATTTACACATCATAAAAATATACAAAAAAGAACCTGTATAACCCAATTTTAATGTTTCAATTTGAAAGGGGAGTATGTGTTATACTTTTTAATTTTTCTATTTTATTCCCAATATTTTGATTGTTTGAGAGCTTTAACTTCCAATTACTTTCCACATTTGATTCCTACTTTACTCAACTGAATTGAAAGATATAAACTACATAGGATAATCATCATCTCATGAATTTAAATTTATTTATTAATAAATTTGAATGATTAAAATGGGATAAAATAATTAATAGAGATAAACTTGTGAATTGGTATTTAAAAAATCATGATCTAAGATATAATTTTAATTCTTGGAAATGAATTTTTTTTACGATGTATCTTGTATTGAATTTCTAATATTTCTATTAATTGATTTAATTATTCATGTTAATTTCCATGAGCAGTTTTACCAAAAATTCATCTCCTTCCTGAGATATCCTCTGATACAATATTGTCCATTCTGTCATTCCCATATTTCATATGAAACTCAGGCATGTTTTCTTCTAAAACATTCATTGCATCTTATTGAAGCTATGAATCAATAGCGTCACTTTTAAAGTGATTGATGCATTATTTTTCATTATCCATTACCTAATACTCACCTTTAATTAATCCTTTTAATCCTATAGAATCCACCAAAACCCTTTTTTTGGAAATGATCCATGTTAAAAGCCTTTCATATCCATTCATACCTTCCTATAAATGTATTCATTATTTTTAAAAGAATAAGTATGGGGGAGGAACTTTATAAGGTGTACTGGGATATAATACGTTGTTAATATTTTACTATGGGGTTTTTATTAGGATATGGGGAGAGGCCATGATATATTTTATTGTATTTAAATATTCACTCCTCTTTCTAAAATACATTTTAAAAAAGGGAATAAAAATTAATACAATAAAAAAATTGAGTTATGTTTTGGGAGGATAAAAAATAATAATTTTCCATAACAATGATATTTTGATCGTAAGAGGTTTGGTGGTGGTTGTGATAGTTGTCTTATTCAAAACATTAAAAAAAGATAAAAATATAGAAAAGAAAAAAAGAGAAAGATATATTAATTCATTCATTATGATTACATGTACTATGTACCCACTTTGTGATTTTTGGGTGGAAGAGAGAGATGACATCTGTAATGGGAGATTTTTATTGATCTTATCTTTTTATATCTTGAAAATTTATTTAGAGTCAAAACAAAATTTTGTGATTTATTTGATTTGTATCTTTTACCTACCTACCCTGATGCCTCAGAGTCATTTAAACCATAACAGAAATTCCCTCATGATTAATTGTGATCTCTTCCTTTACATGGTAGAAATGTTATATGCCTTGCAATCCTATGGTAAGTGACATGTTTGGGAGGTATGCACCAAATTATATATAAATTTGTACTTTGAAAATGAGAGTGAAATTTCAAAGAATGGTTAACTGAAAATGTAATACATGTAAACAATGTATTGAGAAATAAAAATTGATGATTGAAAATGCTTGGTTATTTGAAAAGTGGAATAGTAAAATAATTTGTTTTCTTATTTCTTTGAAAAGTGAGTCATTCTGGACATTCTTGTGTGATGTTCGAATATTTAATTTTCTATTTAATAAAATTATTTTATTGAAATTTATTTTAAGTAAAGGTAGAGTAACGACCCGTTGTATCATGTTGGGAGTTAATCCTTGATGAAAAGTCTTAATTCAAGTGTGGAAGTATTTGATATATATATATATTTCTTTCATATATTATATGGTGTTTTAGTAAAGTGATTTATGTATTTAAATGATTAAACTTTCAAATTTTGGAAAGGATTTACTTGTTTTATGTTTTATGGAAGGATGAATTGGATATTCGTAAAAGGAGAAATATTGGATGGAAATTGAAACTAAAATTCACATTGCACCACTTTGATTTGTTCCGGCTGTGACACATGATTTTTTAGGATGCAGTATGACTGGAAAATTGGACCAGAACAACTACATGTCGTGTATTTCATTAAATAACCTTAATTCATTAGTAATTTGATGTTGCTCAGAAGATTTTGTGGCACCACTACACAATGTTAAATGATGTTACTTGTTGTGTATCCTAATTACACATCATGAATAATCATTGTATGAAAAATATGAAAATTCATTACTGGAAAGGATTACACACTGTATAAATTAATACATGTCATGAATATTTTGACAGGCAGAAAAATAAATGATGCTTCATCCACGGCTTAATGGGATCCTTACTTATTAATGCCTCGACCACACAACAGGAGGTAGGATCAAAGACTATACAGGAAAACACGATGATTATATATGATACCCACACACTGAGTGATGATCCAGATCCCGGATTCACCATTGTTATTCACCACTTTTCTTCTTCAGGAACACATGATACATGTTCTCATAATTCTTAACATGAGTGAGTAGTTATATTTAAGCCAAGTGATGTGATTTTTTGGGTATTTGTTTCTAGTGGTTGTTCCAATTTTCTATTATTTTTCTTATTACAGCAACATTTTTTTATCAATTCTAAATCTATTTCTTTTTTTAATGAATGACCATTGATTTGTTATGAGGATTTCATTTCATTGAATCAATTAATTGGACTTTTTCACCACCCGTCCTCGGGGCCCGTGCTGTGACTACCCCAAGCCCGCCTTTCATAGGCCAGGGGATGACGACTAGCACCAAGGCGTAAATCCCGTTAAATATGGAAGGCATTGCCTTTGTAAAGTAAACAACCACCATAGAGTAAGCAAGCGGAAAGAGTAAACACTAAGTAAAAACTGTAACAAGCTGTGCTGAAAGTAAAAGGGGCCGGAAATACAAGATCAACTGTAAATTACAACTGAAGGGGAAAACAGTAACAGAAAAGAAAAGCCGCAGCGTCGAGCCGTCCACTGGAAGTCCCACCTGAAGGGTGGGTACAGATAGCCCCCACAGCTCCTCGGTTCCGCCGTCTTCTCCGAGTACACCCCGCCTAGTGGTCAACCTCCAGGTATCGTCCTGCTCCGCAAGCCTCCACCACGATCAGCGATGTCCGTCGTCTGCATCCAACACAACGAAGTGCGGGCATAGCCCGTGCAGGGGTGAGTATAAGCTGCTCAGTAGGGACCCCGAGACCCCCGAAGGTCTCCCGAAATCCACAAAGGATAAACCACAATGGAAAGATACAATCATGAAGTAACATCCGACACTGCTTAGGTATATGCCCATTCATATACCTAAGTCACCAATTCTCGTTCGGCTCCAACTCCTGAACCAAAGCACAGCCCAATCCACACAGGAAAGAAAAAGGTAAATCCACACAGGATAAAACAACACAATCCACAAAGGAGAGTAAACAGTAAATCCACACAGGATAGTTCAACACCATCCACAAAGGATAGTAACACAGGATTTCATCTCACAGAGGTATACTTCTTTGGATGATGATAAAGATGATCACTGATCCATATAGGTCGTTGGACCCACAAAGGATCGATAGGTACTAACCCCTGCAATGACCCACACAGGATCGGACCCACATAGGATCGGACCCACACAGGATCAATAGGTAACTATTCCCCGCAAAGACCCACACAGGATCGGGCCCACATAAGACCTGTAGGCGCTGGCTCACACAGAACCGCTGAAAGCTGACCCACACAGGATCAGACCCACATAGGATCTGTAGCACTGATCCACTAGGATCGCTGTGTGCAGTAGTCGTCGCAGTCCATTGAGGATCTCTACACAGTCGTCGTCGCAGTCCACTGAGGATATCTGCACCGTCGTCTTCGCAGTCCACTGAGGATCTCTGCCCAGTCATCATCGTCGAAGTCGCAGCCAGCACTAGGGTTCCTGCACACAGCAAGCTCGTTCGGAGGGTCCGCTTCACAAGCCGAGAGGCAGATACATCAGCTGACACAAAGTCCAAAGTTTATGTATCCAAATGTTCTGTATCGTCAACAGGAACTCATCGTCGCAGACGGCGCGTCAATCGGACGCCCGGTCTAAGAGTTATTGGCTTTTTCGTCCGAGGGACCCGGTTGGTTTTTAAGAAAAACCAACCCAACCGTACTCCAACTGCGTCCAAACCATGGGCGGAGTATGCCAAAAGATTTGTCTCACTTAGAGGAATCCACCAAAGTCGACGGCACGTCAATCGGATGTCCGAAGCTCAAGATATGAGCGTTTTCGCTCCGAAGGCCCGGTTGGTTCCGTGTACGAACCAACCCGGCCAAACCCAAAGTATTCTGAAACCTTGATTGAAATATACCGAAACGACCCTCTCGATCCAAGGAATGCGTTGAGGCTAACAGCGTGTCGTTTGGAGGCCCGTAGCTCATGTTACGGGAAAAAGACCGAAAAGGTCCGGAACCGGGGCTCTGGGCCCTGGTCGACCCGGACCGACCCCCCCTGGGTCGGCCCGAACCGGTTCGACCTGACCCGGGTCCGACCCGGCTGGCCCCGGCCCGGCCGGCCGGCTCGTCTCGGCTCGGCCGAGCGGCCGAGCGCAGATTCCGCGGGGCGCTGCCCCCGCGGGTTGGAGGTGTCGCGGCCCCGCGTGGGGCCGCGCTGGATCAGCGGACGCGGCCTCTGCCACATCCCGTGCATGCGAGCCGGACCCGCGCGTCCACGATTCCGATGAATGTCGCCGCCGCCGCGGCCCTGTCCGGCGGCACGCCGGGGCACCGCCGCCTCCGGCCGCCGGTGCTGCTGAGCCGGCGGCTTCCGCGGGCCACCGGAGTTGCTCCGGTGGTCCGATTTCCTTCCCGTCTGCTCCGCTGCTCCACCTGGGTCCCATTCTTCACTGCGGAAACACCAAATTGCCTATATGTGATGTTCGTCGTCGCCCGCCAAATCCTCACAACAACGAAGAACAGCGGAGGGTTGTCGGCCGTGTTTGTTTGGCCCGCACCCTCCGCGTTACGCGATAACAGTTGGGAGGATTAAACAACACATAGAAAACATAACCAAAAACAATTTTATTAAATTAAAATTGTTCTTTATGAACCGGGTTCTTTGATTTAAAAGAACAATCACGGCAATATAAAACACTCAAATAAAATCCCCACCTCGTTAGGTCGTCGCACGCGCGTTCTTCGCGGATTTGATCGTCGCAGAAGGAGGGGACCGTCGCGTCGTCGCGGTATCCGGCATTGCATCGACGAACTCTGAGGACCAAGAAACAACAGATTTAATTATAAATAATTAAATCTGTGTGTTGTTAAAAACCACAAGGAGTTTTAAAAGAAACCCGAAATCTTTTACCTCAAACAGATGATCGAATATTTTGTTGCGGATGAAGGAACGTCGCAGAAGAACGTCGCGGAAGAGGAAACATCGGCATCGCGGCACATGGCGTCGCGTCATCGATTTCCGCAGTTTCGGCGTTCTTTGTCGGAGGCCGGCGTTCTTCGCGTTCTTCGCGTTCTTCACGAAGAAGGGTGAAGGCACAAGAATTTCTGTCAAAAGCCTCTCAATGTGTAATCCTCAAGATGTCGGCGTTGGTCTTCTTTTATTATTACGCCAACGGATTTCAAACAGGTTAAGAAACGAATAAATTAATTCATATAATTAATTCAACGAAGGAAACCGCCCAATTAATTGGTGCGTTAAGAATTTAATAAAACGCGTCAGTTGACTTCCAGAATGACTGGTTTTCGCAGGTGCGTTACTTAGAGGAAAGAAACGGTGGGGCTTGTGCGGATCCCAACTCACAAATATCCTACCAAGGGGGTAGGATATTTTTGGATAGCACCCTATCCGCAACAACTCAACTTAAGCAGCTTTAAGTGGCATTCAAGTGGCATTATGTGAAATAAAATAAAGTGTGTCATACCAAATATTTTATTTCTTAACTTTAAACCCAAAAATTAAAAACCACACCCGGTCAAACGCAACTCCAGAAGAGGCGTTTATAAGAAAATATCGGTGCTGCGATTCCGTCGGTGCCCTCAGAATTCCATTCCGGGCACCGGTTCAAAAGTTAGAAAAACCCGCTCGTCCGTTCAATGAACTTACCTGATCCAAACTTTGGAAAATGATTCCGGTCACACCGGGCCTCGGAATCAGGTGCCATCAAAAAATGCATTCTTGTAAAATTCCAAAGAAAATTGAGAAAACAATTTCCTTGAAATTTACGGGTCTTTACATTACTCCCACTTCAGGGCTTTACGTTCCCGTAAAGATACAACACAAACTAGGGAAACAAATGTGGGTACTGAGCACGCATCTGAGCCTCCCGCTCCCAAGTGCTCTCCTGGAGGTTCTTGTGCTGCCATCTGATGCACATTAGAGGAATCGATCGTCCACGTGGGACCCGCTCCTGTCGATCCTCGATCTCCACTGGGACCTCTGCAAAAGTCGCCCCATCATCCACGTCTAGCTCCCCATAGTCAATGATATGTGTCGGGTCGTGCACGTATCTCCTCAGCTGAGATACGTGGAAGACGTTGTGCACTCGGTGCAACTGAGGTGGTAGAGCTAGGTGATAAGCCACCTCGCCAATCCTACTGAGGACCTAGAAGGGTCCGATGAAGCGTGGAGACAACTTCCTGCCTCGGAAAAATCTCCATAATCCACGTCGAGGTGAGACACGTAGGAAGACGTGGTCGCCATCCCCAAACTCTAGTGGCCTCCGCCTCCTGTTAGCATATGACTTCTGCCTGATCTGAGCAGTCCTCATCCGCTCCTGGATGACCTGGACCTTCTCTATCGTGGCCCGGACCATCTCTGGTCCCGCAAGTGCTGACTCCCCAGGGTTTGTCCAGCACAAAGGAGATCTGCAAGGTCTGTCGTACAACGCCTCATATGGTGCCATCCCGATGGTGGAGTAGTAGCTATTGTTGTACGCAAACTCCACCAAGGGTAGGTGGTCCTCCCAGCTGTGACCAAAGTCGAGGACACATGCACGGAGCATGTCCTCGAGAGTCTGAATGGGCCTCTCCGTCTGACCATCCGTCTGAGGGTGAAAGGCGGTGCTCAGACGTAGCCGCGTCCCGAACGCCTCTTGAAACCCCTTCCTCGTCATAGCTGAGAGTGGCGCCACAACTCTGGAAGTCCGACACAAATCTTTGATAGTATCCAGCTAGTCCCAAGAAACTCCGCACCTCTGTCACGCTCCTGGGTGGCTCCAAGCTAGCACTGCCTCGATCTTCGCGGGATCCACTGCAACTCCCGCCTCTGAAATGACGTGCCCCAAGATGTGGACCTCACGTAACCAGAACTAGCACTTCGAGAGCTTTCCGTAAAGCTGGTGCTCTCGGAGTGTGTCTAGTACAACCCGAAAGTGGTCGGCATGCTCCTCCTCAGTGGTCGAGTACACCAAAATTTCGTCGATGAAATCCACAACAAATCAATCGAGGTATGGCTGGAATATCCTATTCATGAGGCTCATGAACACTGCTGGAGTGTTGGTTACGCCGAAAGGCATAACCAAGAACTCATAGTTTCCATACCGACACATGAAGGTCGTCTTCTGCACGTCCTCGTCTCGAACTCTGAGCTGATGATAGCCTGACCTGAGGTCTATCTTCGAGAACCACCGTTCTCCCTTGAGCTGATCGAAGAGGTCATCAATCCTTGGTAGTGGATACTTGTTCCTCACTGTCACTTGGATCAGGCGACGATAGTCGACACACAGTCACAAGCTCCCGTCCGCCTTCTTAGCGAACAATATCGGGGAAGTCCAGGGTGAACCACTGGGTCGGATGAATCCCTTGCCATGTAAGTCCTCCAACTGTACTCGTAGCTCTCGAAGCTCAGCGGGGTCCATCTGATACGTTGGAGTCGAAATCAGGGCTATCCTGGGGTATAGATCAATGTAAAAGTCTACCTCCCTGCGAGGAGGTAGCCCTGGAACGTCGTCGGGAAAGACGTCCGCGTACTGATCCACTACTGCAGGAAAACTAGGAATCCACACGTCCACTGCTCCTAGGATGAGGCTTGCCAACTGATGAGTGATGGGTTGTCCCCTCCTCTGTGAGAGTCCCTCCTGTGCTGCAAAGGCTCCCTTCTCGCCGGTGAAGGTGAACCTGCTCCCGTCGGTGCGTACACATCGTACCTTGCGCCTAATACAGTCAATCTGAGCATGGACTGTGGATAACCAATCCATGCCCAAGATGACGTCGTAAGGCCTCGACGCCGCTACCAGAAGATCCCAGCCAAAGATATCGCCTCCTAGAGTAAGCTCACACTGCCAGCACCAGTATGTAATTGTCGAGTCTTCTCTCGTAGGGGTCTCTAGCCGTAAGGATCGATCCAACGTCTCTGTCGGAATCTCCGAGCTCCGAACAAGGGCAGTGGCTATGAAAAAGTGACTCGCTTTTGTGAATATAAGAACTGCAGAAAGGGTGGAATAGGCACAGATCGTACCTCGAACCATCTCTGGTGCACCGTGGTCGTAGGCCTCCGCTGCCTGGAGCTGTCCCTGCCTCTGCCCGCCAGCTCCCTGTGGTCGGGGCAGACCTCTTCGTGGTGGTGGTGGCAGAGCCTCAAAGCGTCACCCACCTCCCGCTGCTCGACCAGCTCTTCTTCCTCGTCCGCCTCCTCCCTGCGGACCGCCATGATCGACCCTCTGCCTCTGCCTGGGTGGCCCCTCCACCGTCTGCTGCTCCTCGGCACGGCGGGTCGGGCAGTCACGATCCATGTGGCCCTGCCCGCCACATGCGTAGAACTGCCTGCCTCTCAAAAGACTGGCTCCACGCTGTGTGCCCCGCACTGCTGAGCCAGTGTTCTGAGGTCGTCTGCCAGAAGGTCTGGTCTGCCTAGATCCATGAGTCAACCATCAGCTACCTGCTGCCGAAGACTCCGCTACCTGCCGCCCTGCGGTAGGTCTCACTGCTGGAGAAGTCTAAGAAAAAAAAACTCTCGATCATAAGTGCTCGCTCCAGCACTCCTGCCTGATTCAGAATGCTGAGGGAGATCAGTGATGCCCTGATCTCGTGTCTCAAACCCTGCTCAAAGGTTCGGGCCTGGAAGAAGGGGTCTCGTACCATGTCGGTCGAGTAGCGAGAAAGATCGGTAAACCTCGCCGCGTACTGGGCGACCGTCAAGCTGCCCTACCGCAGCTGAAGAAGCTCCTGGATGCGCACCACACGGAGGTTGGTCGGGACGAACTCTGAACAGAAGAGGCTCTCGAAGTCCGTCCAGAGAATAGATTCCTCGTCGTGCTCCTGGATCATCAAGCTCCACCATCGGCCCGCTGCTGCGTGCAGTATGCTCGCCGCGAGGATCACCATGAGGACTGCTGGTGTCCTAACTAGCCTAAAAACTCGAACGACCGCCTCTAGCCAGTCCCCGGCTGCCTGGGGGTCTGTCTACCCTCGAAATTTGGGTGGTCGCGCGCGCTGGAACTCGTGCAGAGCTCTGAGGTGACGTGCATCGTCATCGGTCGTGGTGGGGAGCATCCGCAGCTCAGCGGGTAGAGGTACCGCCAGTGCCTCCACTGTCAAAGGGCCCTGCACCGAGGCCTCGTCGCTCGGCGGGCTGTCGTCACGCTCGACTCTCGGAACCCTAGCTGGCTGTCGTCATGGGGCCATCCTGAGAAGGAAACAGGTGTGCCACGGTCAGAACAGTATACCTGGTAAGATGATACAAAGTAATCACAAAGAAAACATGAAACACACATGCAATCAATGTTTTCGTGCATTAAGTCGGAAATTAGAAGTCAGGGTCCTGGTGTACGGATACGTCGGCCGCCGCACCAACACTGGACTCCCTGTACTGATAACCACACTCAATACGCTAAACACTATTGCTTCACATAGAAGAAAGACCAGATTCTGCGGTAGAACCGACCACCTCTGATACCAATTTGTCACGACCCGTCCTCGGGGCCCATGTCGTGACTACCCCAAGCCCACCTTCCATAGGCCAGGGGCTGGCGACTAGCACCAAGGTGTAAATCCTGATAAACAGGGAAGGAATTTCCTTTGTAAAGTAAACAACCACCACAGAGTAAGAAAGCGGAAAGAGTAAACACTAAGTAAAAACTGTAACAAGCTGTGCTGAAAGTAAAAGGGGCCGGAAATACAATCCCAACTGTAAAGTACAACTGAAGGGGAAAACAGTAACTGAAAAGAAAAGCCACAGTGTCGAGCCATCCACTGTAAGTCCCACCTGAAGGGTGGGTACAGATAGCCTCCACAGCTCCTCGGTTCCGTCGTCTGCTCCGAGTACACCCCGCCTAGTGGTCAACCTCCAGGTACCGTCCTGCTCCGCAAGCCTCCACCACGATCAGCGTTGTCCGTCGTCTGCAACCAACACAACGAAGTGCGAGCATATCCCGTGAAGGGGTGAGTATAAGCTACTTAGTAGGGACCCTGAGACCCCCGAAGGTCTCCCGAAATCCACAAAGGATAAACCACAAAGGAAAGATACAATCACAAAGTAACATCCGACACTGCTTAGGTATATGCCCATACATATACCTAAGTCACCAATTCTCATTCGGCTCCAACACCCGAGCCAAAGCACATCCCAATCCACACAGGAAAGCAAAACGTAAATCCATACAGGATAACACAACACAATCCACAAAAGAGATTAAACAGAAAATCCACACAGGATAGTTCAACACCATCCACAAAGGAGAGTAACACAGGATTTCAGCTCACACAGGTATACTTCTTCGGATGACGATAAATATGATCACTAATCCATATAAGTCGTTGGACCCACAAAGGATAGATAGGTACTAACCCCTGAAATGACCCACACAGGATCAATAGGTAACTAACCCCCGCAAAGACCCACACAGGATCGGGCCCACACAGGACCTGTAGGCGCTGGCTCACATAGAACCGCTGAGCGCTGACCCACACAGGATCAGACCCACACTGGATCTGTAGCACTGATCCACGTAGGATCGCTGAGTGCAGTAGTCGTCGCAGTCCACTGAGGATCTCTGCACAGTCGTTGTCGCACTCCACTAAGGATATCTGCACTGTCGTCATCGCAGTCCACTGAGGATCTCTGCCCAGTCGTCGTTGTCGAAGTCGCAGCCAGCACTAGGGTTCCCGCACACAGAAAGCGCGTTCGGAGGGTCCGCTCCACGAGCCGAGAAACTGATACATAAACTAACACAAATCCGAAGTTGATGTATCCAAAAGTTCCGTATCGTCAATAGGAACTCATCCTCGCATACGGTGCGTCAATCGGACGCCCGGTCTGAGAGTTATTGGCTTTTTCGTCCCAGGGGCCTGGTTGGGTTTTAAGTCAAAACCAACCTGACCATCCTCCAACTACGTCCAAAACTCGGGCTGAGTATGCCAAAAGATTCGTCTCACTTAGAAGAATCCACCAAAGTTGACGGCACGTCAATCGGACGTCCGGAGCTCAAGATATGAGCGTTTCTGCTCTGAAGGCCCGGTTGGTTTCGTGTACGAACCAACCCGGATGAACCCAAAATATTCTGAAACCTTGAGTGCGATATACCGAAACGACTGTCTCGATCCAAGGATCGTGTTTCCGCTGACGGCGCGTCGTTTGGTGGCCCGTAGCTCATGTTACAGGTAAAAGACCGAAAAGGTCCGGAAACGGGGGTCTGGGCCCGGGTCGACCCGAACCGGGTCGACCCAACCCCGGTCCGACCCCGCTGGGCCTGGCCCGGCCGGCCGGCCCGGCTTTGCTCGGCCGCCCGGCCGCGCTCGGATGCCTTGGGGCGCTTCCCCCGCGGGTTGGAGGTGCCGCAGCCTCGCGTGGGGTCGTGCTGGATCAGGGGACGCGGCCTCTGCCGCGTCCCGTGCGTGCGAGCCGGACCCGCGAGGTTGTGGGTCCAATGGCCGTCGCCGCCGCGGTGGCCCTGTTCGGCGGCGCGCCAGGGCGCCCCCGCCTCCGGCAGCCGACGGCTTCCTCGGGCCACCGTAGTTGCTCCGGTGGTCCGATTTCCTTCCCGTCTGCGCCGCTGCTCCTCCCGGGTGCCATTATTCACTGCGGAAACACCAAATCGCCTATGAGGCACGTTTGTTGTCACCCGCAAAATCCGCACAACAACGAAGAACGGCGGAGGGTTGTTGGCCGTGTTCGTTTGGCCCTCACCCTCCGCGTTAGGCGATAACTGTTGGGAGGATTAAACAACACATAGAAAACATAACCTAAATTTTTTTTATTAAATTAAAATTTTTCTTTATGAACCGGGTTCTTTGTTTTAAAAGAACAATCACGGGAATATAAAAAACTCAAATAAAATCCCTACCTTGTCATGTCGTCGCACGCGCGTTCTTCGCGGATTTGATCGTCGCGGAAGGAGGGGACCGTCGCGTCGTCGCGGTATCCGGCGTTGTGTCGACAAACTCTGAGGACCAAGAAACAACAGATTTAATTATAAATAATTAAATCCGTGTGTTGTTAAAAACCACAAGGAGTTTTAAAAGAAACCTGAAATCTCTTACCTCAAACAGATGATCGAAGATTTTGTTGCGGATGAAGGAACGCCGCAGAAGAACGTCGCAGAAGAGGAAATGTCGGCATCACGGAACACGACGTCGCGTCATCGATTTCCACGGTTTTGGCATTCTTTGTCGGAGGCCGGCGTTCTTCGCATTCTTCGCGTTCTTCGCGTTCTTCGTGAAGAAGGGTTAAGGCACAAGAATTTCTGTCAAAAGCCTCTCAACGTGTAATCCTCAAGATGTCGGCATTGGTCTTATTTTATTATTACGCCAACGGATTTCAAACAGGTTAAGAAACGAATAAATTAATTCATAGAATTAATTCAACGAAGGAAACCACCCAATTAATTGGTGCGTTATGAATTTAAGAAAACATGTCAGTTGACTTCCATAATGACGCGTTTTCGCGGGTGCGTTACTTAGCGGAAAGAAATGGTGGGGCTCGTGCAGGCCCCACCTCACAAATATCCTACCAAGGGGGTAGGATATTTTTGGATAACACCCTATCCGCAACTCTGGAAGAGGCGTTTCTAAGCAAATATCGGCGCTGCAATTCCATCGGTGTCCTCAGAATTCCATTCCGGGAACCGGTTCAAAAGTTAGAAAAACCCGCTCATCCGTTCACTGAACGTACCCGAGCCAAAATTCGGAAAATCATTCCGGGCACACCGGGCCTCGGAATCAGGTGCCATCAGAAACTGCGTTCTTGTAAAATTCCAATGAAAATTAAGAAAAAAATTTCCTTGAAATTTACGGGTCTTGACAGACTATTTTGTGTATTTACATTTTCCAATCTAGGTTATTTATGTTTAAATAGGGTTTTGGGTTTCTGAGTTTTATGATTTAATATAGTAGATGACCAATCCAATGGTGCAATAATAGGGTTAGTGTTGGTTACCCAGACCAAGAATCCCTACTAACATAATTATGAAAACAAAACCTGAATAAATACATTATCAATTGAATCCCTGGCACATGAACTTAAAAATCACTGAACCAGGCATGTCACTCTCTCAATATCCAACCCAATATTTTCAATTATTTTTCACATTCTCAAAACAAACCAAACAATTACAATTTAAATTTATTTAATGAATTTAGAACATACAGATCATCCTTGTGGGTATGAAACTCGGGATTATCAAGTACTATGTTTCTATTAGTTGTTCTAGGTTTTATAAATTATTAAATTTAAGTATCCTTGTAGGAATTAACAACACCATAAGGGTTGTCATAGACCCATGGAAATGACTATGATAATGATATAGGTTCTCACACTAAGGATGAACCTTGTAAATCTTATATTATTTACTTGATTTCCTAATTTTTCATGCATTAGTATTTACTAAAATTTGATAAGGAAATGAATCTTAACAGGTTGTAGGGGATATGATTCAAAATGTATTAATAGTCATAAAAAGTGAACAACTGATTTAAACCCCCTATCATTTGGTTTCTGATCATTTGGAACATCAATTGGTATTAGATCCAAGTGTCCCTTATTCAATAGTTATCAATGATAATATCAATTCTATCAAAAGTATATTAATTTATACATTTTATTGAAATATTTGTTATGGATGGGAAATATAGAGTGATTCCTTATCTTTTATTTCTTTCCCTGAGAGTTTTTGATGATCCTAAAATTTGGTTTCTACCTATTGAGAAAGATGCATCTACGAATTTTGCTGATAACAGAAATATTAAATTTGATGGAAAGGATAGAAATTATAGCATTGTTTCCTTATTAGAAAATGATTATATGAAGTTGATATGTCTCAAAACTTCTAAAAGTATGTCGGGCATGCTGGAAAGTGTTTTTGATGGGATAATAAAGTTAAAGAAATAAATATATAAATCTTTTGTAGTAAGTATAATGACATAAAATGGGATATGAAAAATCTATAGATTAATACTTCACCAGAATAAATAAAATGATTTCAAGAATAGATGATTCCGTGATTTCCTGGAAGATTCTAGAATTGTGAGGAAATTTATGGGAAACCTTCTAGAAAATTTTGATTCTAAAATTTCCTCTTTTGAAGATAAGGATTATTTGTCTCTTAATGGGTTTCATAAATTTCTTGTATCTTATGAAATGATAAAATCTCCAATGTTCTAAAAGAATATAAAAGATTAAATGGATTTTGAATCTATGATGAAGAAAAAAATTCACGATTTTGAAGATGTTGATCACTATGTCTCTAGTTATAAATATTATGATGAGATGAATTAAAAAATCACGTCACTTATTGTAACGACCCCGAACATTTTATTAATTTTTTTCATTAGTGTGTTATTTTATTTTATACTCAACAAAACTATAATCTTTAATTAATGAAGTGATTATAATTAAATGAGACCATTGTGTTTCGACTATTATATGATCATTGGTCAATATGACCGTTGGAAGCTAACCTCTTAACATTAAATTTTTTTTTATAAATACAAGTGATCATGGTAAATTAATACAAAAAAAATATTTGATGGCCTCATCCAGTTGACTCGGGCTATTCAAAGCCCATCTGGCGAAACATGGGATGGAGTTCGCACCACTGGGCTTTGCTCTGGACCAAGCCCAAGCTGAACTTTATCATGTGAAGCTTGAACGGAATCACCTACTTGAAAAATTCAAGCTGATAGAGGTCACCACTCAGGAAATGTTGGTCAAGTCGCCCCAAGATTCTATCATCTTAGCACACGTTACACTTAGGTCCTATGCTGGTATTATAAGGGGCTATGTAACGAGACCTTAGCATCTTTTTTTAATCCTTTTATATAAATAAATTTTTTATTTATTTTTATGGTAAAGTTTGTAAATTTCAAATGTTCAGATAAATATAGGATATATATAATTAATGAATTTTGGAAAAAAAGAGATATTTTAAAATATTTAGGTAAACTTTGAATAATTAATAATGTGTAATGGTTTTCAAAAAATGTTCTTCTACAGTTGTGTTCAGTGGGAAATTTAGAGTCTAATAAGATCAACATAATTTTTGGTGAATAGTAAATTGTGAATATTAATTTTACACTTATGAATCATAATGTGACCAAATGGAATAGTAATCTCACTTAAGAAAGTATTATTATAATTTAGGCACCTTGATTAGGTAATGTGATTCAATAAAATAAGTAAATAACTGTTTCAGAAATTATTAGTTAAGTATTAGTTTTTTCAGGTGAATAGTGTTATTATTTAAAAATTAAATTAAAAATATTTAGAAAATTATTTTTATAAAATGGAGTTCATTTTTGAATTTAGAGCATCTATAATAGGTTAGGGTTAATTATTGGAGTTTTTCTGAAACAGTAGAATTTTCAGTGAATAGTGAAAACACGGTTTTGAGTTTCCAGTGTTTAATGACATCATTAAGGATGTAATAATTATGTAATAATTCAGGTAGACTTATTAATAGTAATATATTATATAAGGTGTCCCAAGTGTCCAATACCATGAGAAAATACCTTGGGAAAACTCATGGTTTATCCAATACCACCGATGAGGTGTCCCTTGGAAATTAATGATTTATTCCCTCACTTATCCTATAAATACCAAGCCATTCCCTCATCCATTTCATTCCAAAATCCTCCTCAAAGAAGTTATGTTCTCTTTATCTCTCAAGGAGTCCTCCAAAGGTTCCCTAAAGCCTCCCAAGGTCCCAACCTTCACGCTTTCAAAGTTACTCTTCAAGGTAAGGAAAACATTCACCCTCCTCTTTTAATTTATGACTACCATTATGTTATGTCTTATAGCTAAAATTTATTATGAGGGGTATTATTATTCTATATATTTACTAATTTTCATTTCATTTCCAAATGATTGGAGACCCTTTTCTCTATCATCAATTTATTTTATGAATTTTTAAGTGACGTCGTTAGGCTGCCGAATGTTCGTAAAATAAATCATGATTTCTCTTTCTTTGCACGTTTACTTTTCATGTGGTGTGTCATTAAAATATACACACCATGATCTTATTTATTTTTATTCATTCCCTATACTACAAAATTATCCATTTATGGAAGGTATACCCTTGTCCCCACTCTTTTTATTATTTTCTAAAACCAAGTTATATAGTCGTTATGCTGGAGAAATTTAGTCTCAAAATTTCCGTCTCTTTCTCTTAAGAAAATATCTTATTTTATATATGTGAATAACCATAACTATTTATTTTATATGGGTTTTCATTGTTAAAAAAAATTATATATTTGATTCTGGATTTAATATACATGTAACCCTCACTCAATTTTGATGGGTTATAAATGACATAACGATCTTATTTTTAAGAACTTTTAAAACGTCAAGATTCTGAAATGAACCCCATTTCAATGATTATAAATGGGTTATTTATGAAATGTTTTATTATTATATATGTGGCTCACATGAAAGTAAAGGCATATTAATGGTTCTCCCTAATAGCGCACCAATGTATTGGGTAATGAATTAATCTCTAGAGATGACAAGTTTCACGATACCTTGTTGAATAACCTTTCAAATATTTATGACACCTTGGGGATAAACCTTGGATATATGTTCATGAATGTCTAAATAAAATGTTGTAGCCACATATTCAAGTTCTGATTCATGTTATTTTTATAATGATATTCTTATTCTTTCATTACTCATGTCTTTATTATTTTTATCACGTTCTTATTGTTATTGTTCTAAACCACATGTCAATTGTTTCACTTGTTTTTCTTACTGAGCCTTCTGCTCACCCTTTCCTTTGATGTATGTCTCCAAGTTATGAGATGTAGTAATTTTACTTAGGATAAACTTATTATGAATCCTTGAAAGTGTATTAGAATAATGTTTTATGTTGTTTTCAAGTTTTATTGTTCATGATTTCCAAGACACTATACTTTAAAGATCCCTTTTTTGTAAAATGTAATTAAAAGTTATGTATTAAAAAGGTGGGATGGCATAGTTGGTATCAAAGGATAGTTTATTAATTTGTGGAAATTAGGATATGAAAACTTTTGGAATAACCCTATAGAAAATTTTAAATATAAGAAAACTTTCTGTTATTTTGGTGAGTATTGAGTAAGTGGTTTATCAAACAAATACATCCTTGTCTGGATACGAGCAGGTAGAGGTGGCTCTAGCACAGATATACGTAGGGATAAAAACCAAAAACACCACTTTGAGCTAGTATGGAATGGTTACTGGTGCATGACAACGAGACTTGCTTCACTCTTGGTTACAACACTCCTGGGGGATATGTTTGGTTAATCACAAGCTTTTTATGAATCATTATGAAGGAGATATAGAGAAATGTAATTGTTTAAGCCTGAATTTTTAAGACATAAAATCCTTTATAGTTAAAATATTGATAAATGAAATAAGTTTCTCACTAAGGATTTACTCTTTTAAAAAATAGTGGGAAATAGGAGGAACCGTGCAAATGGTTGCTGCAATGGACCATGCCCTGATAGCCCTCCGATGGAAGCCGGAATGGAAACATTCATGCGAAGGATGAACCAAATGACTCACGTTATGGGAAATAACATGAATCAAGTTGAGAGACTGATCTCACCATGAAGAGAACAACATTATGTTGAGTCCTTTATGCATCAACGACCACCAACCTTCAGTGGATCGACTGACCCAATGATTTCTGAGCAATGGATCAGCTCCATCAAAAAGATATTTTCTGTGCTCCATTGTTCAGAGCAAGAGAAGGTCAACCTGGAAATCAATCGCTTAGAAGAAGAAGCTGATCAGTGGTGGGAACTGATTAAAAACATGAGGAAAATAGTGGAAGTTGAATCAATGAAGTGGGAAAAGTTAAGAGGGATATGTTTCAGTAAGTATTTCCCTTGTTCCATGAGAACAATAATAGAGAAGGAGTTTATTGAGCTAAAGCAGAAGGAGAACGAATATGTCAGAAGCTATGAGATGAAATTCACCCGGATTTCACGTTATACCTCAAGCGTCTTCATGGATCCTATTAGTAAGGTAGATATATTCTTTGGTGGACTTGGACCTCATCTGTGGAAGAATCTAACCTACTGAGACTACGAT
Source organism: Viscum album (assembly GCA_963277665.1). Classification (NCBI taxonomy): domain Eukaryota; kingdom Viridiplantae; phylum Streptophyta; class Magnoliopsida; order Santalales; family Viscaceae; genus Viscum; species Viscum album. The sequence continues at coordinate 786,614 of CAUJRU010000205.1, forward strand.
ATCTAGGCAGAGATCGTGCGGAGGGAGATGAAAGTCAAGCTAGAGTTTGGTGAAACTTAGTGGTCTCATAAATCAAATGATAAGAAGAGATCGATGGATCCCAGCTTAGGGAGGACCTTTGATCAGGGAATAGGAGGCAAGAAAGTGCAACATTCCACGTGTAATAAATATGGGAAGAATCATTTGGGGAACTGCCTGATCGGGAGTGGTAAATGATACATGTGTGGAAGAGATGGCCATATTGCGAGGAATTTTCGTGGTGAGGTGAAACCTCAAATTCCTAACAAAAAATACAAAGGGAATATGCTATAGGCCCTACCAGATGTCCAGTGTTTTAAGTGTGGAAAACTTGGGAACTTTTCCAATCACTGTCCAAATCTGAGGGTAGTGGAGGGGAACCCCGATCAGCCTCAGCAAAGGCTAAGGGAGAAAGTTTGTGCTTTTTCTATCACAACAGCTGAAGTTGAAGCTCTGAATGATGTGGTATAAGGTACTCTTGTTGTGATCTCAAAGCTATAAAGTACTTTGTTTGATTCTAGTTCTACACATTCCTTTATTTCCTCCATGTTTGCAAAGAATTTAGAATCAACCCCCAATTTGATAAAAGTAGAGTTATTATTCAAGACTCTTGGTGGGATTATCCAAGAATCATCAGTGTTTAGAAACTCTAGTATTTAATTTAGTGATCACAATATTATCTCTAATATATTAGTCATTACCGTGCTAGAATTCGACATTATAATAGTGTTGGACTGGCTCTCAAAGTATAATGCTAAGATCAAATGCAGAAGGAAGGAAATCTCAGTATCCTTGAAAATAAAATCTACATTTATCTTCCAAGGAGAGATATCTCAACCTGATATTTGTCTAGAGGAACCCCATATATCTTTCTTTATGTAGTTGATTGGTGAAGAAGAAGAAGGAGATGAGAGCTTAAGGGTAGAAACTCTCCCCATCATCCAGGAATATGTTGACGTATTTCTAGAGGAGTTGCCCAGACCTCCCCCATAAAGAAAGGTAGAGTTCTCCATTGAACTCATACCAAGATCTCATCTGATATCAAAGACCCCATATAGGATGGAAAATGTGGAGCTAGAGGAATTAAAGAAACAACTCCAAGATCTTTTGGAGAAGGGGTTTATCCGACCGAGTGTGTCTCCTTGGGGATCAGCAGTTCTCTTTGTGAAAAAGAAGGATGGATCGATGCGGCTAAGCATTTTTTATAGAGATTTTAATGGGATCATAGTGAAGAACAAATACTCTCTTCCACGAATTGATGACTTATTTTATCAACATAATGGGGCTCAATTATTCTCAAAGAATGATCTTCGATATGGTTATCATCAATTGAGGGAGAAGAAAGAAGATATTCCAAAAACTGCCTTCTGATCAAGATATGGGCATTATGAGTTTGTTGTTATTCCTTTCGGACTGACTAATCCACCTTCTATTCTTATGGATTTGAGGAATAGAGTCTTTAAGGACTACCTTGATAACATTGCGGTAGTTTTTATTGATGATATTTTGATATTATACAAAAGTCACAAGGAGAATGAGGATCATCTAAGGGATATTTTACAAACTCTATGGAAGGAGAGGATTTTTGGAAAGTTCAGTAAATGTCAATTCTGGTTACAAAAATTCTATTTCTTAGGGAACATTGTAACTAATGAAGGAATCATAGTTACCCCTGTAAAGATAAAAGTTATAGAGTAGTGGCCTCAGCCTACAATAATATCTAAGATTCAAAGTTTCCTTGGATTAGAAGGATATTATATGAGGTTTGTGAAAAAACTTTCACGGATTTCAAATCCATTAACCAAGTTAACTTGAAAAGGGGTCATGTTCATCTTGAAAAAAGGAGTGTGAGGAATGTTTCCAAGAGTTGAAGAAGTGATTGGTTACTACACTCATGTTAACTCTATCCTCAAGTGGAGAAGGATTCGTTATTTTTAGCGATGGATCTCTCAAAGGTCTTGGTTGCATCCTCATGAAAAATGACAAAGTCATTCCTTACATATCTCGACATTTGAAGACTCATTAGAAGAATTATCTTACGCATTATATGGAGCTGGCTACGGTCGTTTTTTATCTACAGATATGGAGGCACTATCTTTATGGGGATAAATGTGATATATTCCCAGACCATCAATGTTTGAAGTATATTTTCACACAAAATTAATTGAACATGAGACAAAGGATATGGTTGGAACTTATTATAGACTATGATTATTCAATTCATTATCATCGTGCAAGATCAAACAAATTTGTTGATGCATTAAGAAGGAAAGACCTAGTTGTACTTTCCATGATGATAATTCAAAGAGATACTTTGATCAACGACCTTGTAAATCTAGACTTGGGAATTATAAGTGAATGGAAATCATCAACCCTAACCCAAATGATTTCTCAACCATAATTACTAGAGAATATCAAGAAATACCATAAAGAAGATACTTTGTAATAAAATAAGTTTTAGGATTTGAAGGATGCTAAGTTTCCAGAGTTAAATATTGATCGAGAAGGTGTACTAAAATTTCATACAAGACTATGTGTTCCATCTATTCTAGGGATAAAGAAAGAGCTGATGGATGAAGCTCATAACTCTACTATCTCTATAAATTCTGGAAGACAAAAATGTATAGGGAACTTCATGATCATTATTGGTGTGATAATAAGAAAAGGGATATTACTAACTACACTTCTAGGTTCCTGGTAAGTCAGCAAGTGAAGGAAGAGTGACAAATTCCAAAAGGGGTATTGAAACCACTACCCATACCAGCATGGAAGTGGGACAATATCACTATGGACTTCTTCACTAGTCTTATGAGAAATTCCAAAGGAAACAATGCGATATGGGTTATTGTGGACCGTCTCACCAAGACTACCCATTTTATCTTCTTTCAAAAAGATTTATCTCTTGATCATCATTCAATGATTTACGTGAAGGAAGTGGTAAGGCTACATGGAGTTCCACTTTCTATAGTATTTGATCATGATCCAAGGTTCACATCAAAATTCTGGAGAAGTCATCAACATGCTCTGAGCACATAATTGAATTTTAGTATGGCCTATCACCCCCAAATGGATGGCCAATCTGAAAGGACTATTCATACACTCTAGGATATTCTAAGAACATGCTCAATGGAATTTAAATGTGGATGGGATCAGCATCTCCCTTTAGTTGATTTCCCTTACAACAATATCTTCCACTCGATCATTCAAATGTCACCCTATGAAGCTCTATATGGGAAGCGATGTAGAACCCATACTTGTTAGGATGAAGCTGGTGAGAGAAAGCTTCTTGGGCCTGATCTTGTGCAAGAGATGACAGAAAAAGTCCATTCCCTCCAACAACACATTGAGGTTGCTCAGATTCGGAAAAAGAGAAATGCAAAAAATCATTGAAGGGACTTGGAGTTTGATGTTGGTGAGAAGTTATTTCATTGAATTTCACCTTGGAAGTGATTCATGAGTTTTGGGAAGAAAGGGAAGCTCATCCCTATGTACATTGGCCCATATGAAATCCTTGATCACGTAGGAGCAGTGGCCTATCGTCTTGTACATCCTCTAAATCTAGAACAAGTTCACGATGCCTTCAATGTATCCCTATTGAGGAAGTACATACCTAACCCTTCACATGTACTAAATCCAGAGGTGGAACTACTAGAACATGACCTCTCTTATGAGGAGCATCCGGTGGAGATCTTTGATCGTAGAGACAAGGTTATACGCAACAAGACTACCCACCTTGTTAAGGTGTTGTGGAGGAACCACAAATGTGAATAAGCCACGTGGGAACTAGAGGAGTCTATGAGAAATAAGTACCCACACCTTTTCTCTTCAGAGGGTACAAGTTAAAATTTTAGGGAAAAAGTTTCTTAAGGGGAGAAGAATGTAACGACCTGACCTTTTTATTAATTTTTGTTTCCTTATTTTTTGTGTTATCTTATTTTATACTCAACAAAACTATATTATTTAATTAATGAAGTGAGTATAATTAAATGATACCATTAGGATTCGACTGTTATATGATTGTTGGTCAATATGACTGTTGGAATATAAACTCATACCGTTACTGTTTTTGTTTATAAAAACAAGTGATCTTTGTTAATTAATATAGAAAGAATATTTGAAGGCCTCATCCAGTAGACTCGGGCCATTCGAATCCCATCTGATGGAACTTGGGAAGGAGGTAGCACTACTGGGCTTTTCTCTGGACCAAGCCCAAGCCAAAATTTATCATGTAAAGCTTGAACAGAATCACCTATGAGAGAATTTTAAGCTGATAGAGGTCACCACTCGAGAAATGTTGGATGATTTTCCCTAAGATTCTATCATCTTAGCACACCTTACACTTAGGTCCTATGCTGGTATTATAAGGGGCTATGTAACAAGACCTAAGCTACTTTGTGTAACCCTTTGATATAAATTATTTTTTTTTCTTTATATGGTAATGTTTGTAAATTTCAAATGTACGTATAAATATAGGATGTATATTATTGACGAATTTTGAAAAAAATGTATATTTTAAAATATTTATATAAACCTTAAATAATTAATAATGTGTAATGATTTTCAAACAATGGTCTTCTACAGTTGTGTTCAGTGGGAAATTTAGAATTTAATAAGATCAACTTAATTTTTCATGAATAATAAATTATGAAAAATAATTTTATGCTTATGAGTAATAATGTGACCAAATGGAATAGTAATCTCACTTAAGAAAATATTTTTATAATTTAGTCACTTTGATTTGGTAATGTGATTCAATAAAATAAGTAAATAACTGTTTCATAAATTATTAGTTAAGAATTAGTTTTTTCTTGTGAATAGTGTTTTTATTTAAAAATTAAATTAAAAATATTTATAAAAATATTTTCATAAAATTGAGTTCATTTTTGAATTCATATAATTGATATTAGGTTAAGGTGAATTTTTGGGATTTTTTTGAAACAGTTGAATTTTTGGTGAACAGTGAAAATACAGTTTTGAGTTTCGAGTGTTTAATGACATCATTAAGGATGTAATAATTATTTAATAATTATTTTTGACTTATTAATAGAAATATATTCCATTAGGTGTCCCAGGTGGCCAATACCATGGGAAAATACCATGGGCAAGCCCAGGGTTTTTCCAATACCACCGATGAGGTGTCCCTTGGAAATTAATGATTTATTCCCTCACTTCTCCTATAAATACCAAGATATTTCCTTATAAATTTCCTTAAAAAATACTCCTAAAATAATTTCTGGTGTCTTTACCTCCCAGGTAGTCCTCCCAAGGTTCCTTCAAGCCTTCCAAGGTCCCAACCTTTAAGCATTCGATGTTACTCTTCAAAGTAAGGGAAACTTTCACCCTCCTCTTCTAAGTCGTGACTTCCATTATGTTATGTCTTATAGTTCCATTATATTATGAGGGATCTTATTATTATATATATTTACTACTTTCCATTTCATTTACAAATTATTAGAGACACTTTCCTCTCTCATCAATTTATTTTCTGAATTTTTAAGTGATGTTGTTAGGCTGCTGAATTTTCGTAAAAGAAATCATGCTTGCTCTTTCATTGCAAGTTTCCTTTTCATGTGGTGTGTCATTAAAATATCCAGACCATGATATTATTTCTTTTTTACTCTGCACATATACTGAAAATTTATCCATTTATGGATGGGGGACCCTTTTCCCCCTCTTTTTATTATTTCTTAAAACCAAGTTATATAGCCGTTATGCGGTAGAAATTTGGTCTCAAAATTTCTCTCTTTCTGTCAAGAAATTATCATGTTTTAAATATGTGAATACCCATACCTATTTCATTTATATTATTGTTCATAGTTACAAAACAATTATATATTTTATTCTATAATTAACATACATGTAACCCTCACTCCCTTTCCATGGGTTATAAATGACATAACGATCTTATTTTTAAGAACTTTTAAAATGTCGTGATTTTGAAATAAAACCCAATTATTTTATTTTCTATGGGTTATTTATGAAATTTTTTTATTATTATCTATGTGGATCACATGAAAGTAAAGTCAAATTAAGGGTTCTCCTTGATAGCGCTCTAGTGCATTGGGTAAAGAATTAATCTCTAGAGATGAAATTTTTTTCAGATACCTTGGTCAATAACCTTGATAATTTTTATGACACCTTGGGGATGAACCTTAGTGATATTTTCATAAATATATAAATAAAATTTTGTATCCACAAATTCAAGTTATTATTCAGGTTATTTTTATCTTTATATTCCTATTCTTCCATTTATCATGTCTTTATGATTTTTATCAAGTTATTATTATTATTGCTCAAGACCACATGTCAATTGTTTCACTTGTTTTCCTTACTAAGCCTTATGCTCACCCTTTCCTTTGATGTATGTCTCCAGTTTATAAGATGTAGTAATTTTACTTAGTATGAACTTATTATTAACCCTTAATAGTGGATTATAAGAATGTTTTATATTGTTTTCAAGTTTTATTGTTCCGGATTTCCATGACACTAGACTTTAAATATCCTCTGTTTGTAAAATGTAATGAAAAGTGATGTATTAAAAATGAAGGATACCATACTTATATATAAGAATCATCAGATAAGAATATGAAAATATAGTGGTAAAGTTCCTCTCAAATGTTTTTATTATTGTGGAAGGATACACTTTTCAATGAATTTCCCCAAGATTAAATTCGGAGAATATTTAGATGATTATGATGAAAAACCTTAATGGATGAAGTAGAAAAAAATTCTAAAGAATAAATTCCATCCATGAAATATAAGAAGAAGATAAAAGGACACAACCGGAGTATGTTGATTAATAAAGCTAAATCCAACTCAATTGAAAACAATTCTCAATAGGATTAAAGTTCAAAAATGTTTATAATATTATTTCAAAAATTTGAGAAATTTGAAGACTCGTCAAACAATTAAGAAAAATGAGGTTAATAATATTTTAGAGAGTATCATCTCAAAATAGAACTTTTTGCCTGTCTTGAGAATAAAAAACCCCCATGAAAGAAATCAGAGTAATAAATAATTATTATAAAAAAATTGAAGGAAGAAAAGGTTTCATCAAGTAGGTGGAAGAATAAATTCAGGAGATCATAATTTAAGAATTAATAATTATTGAACAGTTAAATATGATTGAAGATCTTAGTAAGAAATTTAATTCTAAGTTATAAAAACTCAATAAGTTTCAATATAAACTTATTGAGTCTGAATTTACCTTTAGGAGGATGAATGAAAACTTCAATAAAAATTTCGAAGTAAAAAATGAAAATTCTAAAGCTGTTGAGAAAGATATAATCAAGAATCAGGTGAAATCCTCACCCACCAAAAAAAAAATTTCATCTGATTTTTATAACATTTTAGGTTCCAAAACAATTTTAGGAAATATTTTGTGGAAAAAGTGTGTGATAAACCTATTTTAACTAGAAAATATGAAAACTCACTCATGAGAAATGTTTTTCCATGCCAAGATTATGATTAATTAGGAATAAGTTGTTAACATCAAAAAAAATTCTACAGAGAATGATCTTACTTCATTAAAAAATCAAGATTTGAAGGATATTTCTGGTTTTATATAATCTATGGGAATAAAGATTATAATTTTTATTATAACTTCTCACTTCCTAGAATATTTTCTGAAAAAAGATAAAGAAATGGTGGAAGGAGGATGAGTATATTTTCTATACAATAATAAGTTAAAAAAGGAAAAACTCAAGATGTTAGAAAATTCACAACAAAAAATAAATTAGAATTACATGAATATGTATTTGGAAGATGTGATCCGACTGGACATCAAGATGAATGAAATATGGAACTCATTCCATAAAAAGTTTCTTATTCCATAATATAAAAGGTAGTTGGAACGAAGAAAGTTGAAGAAAGAGCTTTTTTGTCAAAAAAATATTTGAGAGAAAGTAAAATAAAAAAACCATGGATACTTGATTGTGGTTGTTCGTAACACATGATAGGTTATATAAAAGTCATGAAACACATTGAAAGTCATGATGGAGGTGAAGTTACCTTTGGTCGATATAGTTTCATAAAAATCAGAGGAATCAAATGGGATGAGACGGAAGAAGAAAAGTCAAAGTCCAAGGAAGTTTTATTTGTTGTTGGGAAAACATTACTTTAGCTTAAGTAAACATTATTATGATGGAAGGGATGTAATTTTAAAAAAATATTCTTGTATAATCATAATTATAAAATCTATAAAATTTATCAAAAATAGAGAAAGAACCTGTGGAAATAATTTCAAATTGGAGTATTTAATAACTCATTTAACTTGAGTTTTGAAGATGAAAACAAATTGTTCCCTAGAAGAAATTCAAAACATGGGCAGAAAAAGATGAATAAACGTTCTAAAGTTGATTCTATTTGTTATTTCCCAGAATTTAAAATAATGTATGAAGATGTGTGTGTTACTTTTCAGAAAGGAATATGATGAACACAAATCATAAGAGAGTTCAGAATCAATCTACCAGACCTTTTGAACTTATTTGTTCCAATTTATGTCATCCGATGAGACATAAATCAATAAAAATAGATTTATACATTATCACTTTTACTAATGATTTCACTGAGATGACAAACATCTTATTTATGAAACATAGGTTAGAGGTTGTGGAGATGTTCAGGTTTTTCATGAAATAATTTGAGAAATAAATTGGGGTTTATATAAATAATTTGATAACATATATTACGCCAAATCCAAAAGTAGTAATTTTGAAACTTATCATATAAATAATGGTATCAAACATCAGAGTAGTTCTCTACACACTGCATAATAAAATGGAGTAGTAGAAAGAAATAATAGATGTTAAGTGGTGTTGTAAAAAATTAGGTTATCATAATATAAACATTCAGAGTTCTACTAGAGAGAATCTATAATTCCCTTATCCCAGAAGCCCAGAGTCAGTGCATTATTACATATCATTGGCATGATCAATAAAGATCAAGTCTTGAAAGTCCGATTAGTTTAGTAGCCTTAGAAACACTAGATACATTCATAAGGTTTACATTACATCATAAAATGGAAAACTACTACAACATTGTTTCCATAGACAACACTGAGATCCTATAGACTATCCCTGCAGGTTAGTCATAATATACTTCTTCCCCTCCTGGGAAAAATAAAACATAGAAAGGGGTGAGCTTAGAAGCACAGTATGGATAACAATATAGTGGAAGATTTCATAAATAAGAACAAACATTTAAGGCAATGTATAACACTAAAACAAAAGCCTTTTCAATATAAACTTCATCATAATATGTCAAATGTAAATCAAAATAACATCAATTACTTACTCACATGGATATTCTACTAGTCGAATAATCACATGCAATATCAATAGCCACTTTCATAATGATGGAATTCATAATACCAGACTTCATAACCACATAGTCAAGGCCTTGTTCCATGACTACAAATAAGATTTTTTCAAGGCCTTGTGCCAAGACACTAGTTTTTCTCATGAGACCTACTGATGCATCGAGGAGTTATAGCGGGCTCCACCCATCACATACTATGTCTAATGCATTCCTCGTATGAAAAGGTTTAAACATAACATAAAGATTTGGATTAAAACTATCATATGAAATGTCAGCAATTTTTCCATAAACCATGAATGGTATAAAAATAACACATCCATAGTCAAACATATCACCAAATCTTCAATACAATATGGAAGTTTTTTATCATAATAAATCAACATCAAATAAGCTTAAAATCCATCAAAGGATGTTGACATAGATGAAATCAAAACCTTTTTTAGAGAAATATCTCTTTCTATATTGAATTAATTTACGAAAACATTAATTTTGTAAATATTCTTATAAGATTTTAAGGGAAGCTTCGACAATGTTATAATGGTGGAAAATAGCCGCACCCACCATATAAGATAAAAAATACATTCTTACCTTAATTTTTTTCAAAAAGGATATAAAGGACCTTGTTTCGAAAATGATGGATAGATTCCTTTATAAACATCTTATAAAAGTTAAAAAAGGGTATAAATGACTTTAACCCATATTCTATAAAATATTAATAATGTTTTTAAATACATTTTTAAGAAACATGGATGTGGATGATAAAGAGGTCCCAGTAGATAATTACGTATAAACAACCTCGGATAATGAAGAGATTGTGAAATTAACCCTTACCATGTAATTTCCATGGTCGAGGGTTGGTTAACCTACTGTATAATGGTGAAATAATTTTTATTAAATTATATAAAATATTATACATTAATATGATATCATATATGATCTTTTAACATTGCTTTGTTAATAATATCTTAGTCTGATCATCGTTGCGGGTGAATTTATTTGTTTTCTTTTATATTCTTTGTTACATAGGTAATGTTTGTTATGGATAGGATTAAAATTATTTATATTCATAATGATATTAAGTCTTTACACATTATTTTTAATCATCTAGTGAAAATTAGTCTTGAATGGATACAATGGGGAATGAATCACATCGCGTTCGTGGAGGCGGTAATCCGTACGTACACACGAGCGACAATATCATTATTTTGAAATTAATATAATATATAATTGGATGGTAAATCATATATAAAGAATAACTATCTTCTTATATTTATTATTTACATTAGTTACACATCATTATTATACCCATTTAAATAAAAATGTATTGAATAACAATAACACCATGGCGTGGAGACGGTAAGTTGTACGTACGCAAGTATGGTGACATTTCATTCAAAGGATGGATAGAATGACGAATATGGTTTTACCAGATTTATAATAACATCACATTATATAGAATATACTGGATTTATTATTTTAAAATGGAAACAACAAAGAAATAGGAAGTGGAAGTGGAAAGGAACTTGAAAGAGGTGATGAAATATTTACCTCTTCTTCGGGTTCTTCCATTTGATTTGAGAAAAAGGATTCCTTAAGATGGATTTCTGACTAAAGTAAGGCCTCTAGGATGAAGGGAGGACAGTTGATAGGGCATTTAGGTAGGGTTTTTCCAAGGAAAATGGCTTTGATGGTGTGAATTAGAGGGAAGTGAGAGTGCCCTTTTATAAGAGGGGTGAGGGGAACCTTAAGAAAAGCTAGAATTATTACTTTATAATAAAATCGGTTTTGGTTTCTAATTGATCCAAAATGAATTATTTAAAGTCTAATGTTGGGATGGGTCGAAAACAACTCAACTAATTGGTTTTAGACAGGTTTGAGTCACTATATTAACTTTATCTTTTAGATTTAACTCTTAGTTAAATAGTTTGACATTTACCATGTCTCTTTGTATTTTTATATTATATGGATAATAAACATACTATATACTTACAAGAGAACTCTAAGTGGTTCATTAATGATATACCTATCATTTTATAAGTCTTTTTTCCGAACCTTGTCTTTTTAGAAATAGAATATCAATTAATAATATAAAATTTGTTTTAAAAACTATTTTATGTCAATTTTGACACTATTTGGTATTTTGTTTTTGCTAAATTTATAAAAGCATTATTACTTCGAAAAAAAGAATATGATCGACCCTAACATGTATTATTAACCTAGAAAATTATTGGAATTCATAAAAAGACTCAAATTACATTTATTTGGATATTTATAATATCAATTATTTTAATATTTCATTAATTAGGTAATTACTGCATCATCATTATGTCATAAATAAATTAAATTATTTATTGTCTAAAAAATATAAAAAAATATCATTATGTAGATAATATTTTTATATTTATAATGAATATTTATAGTCTAATTTATCTTTTGTGTAACCCTATATTAAAAATGGTTTAGTTATTAAACTTTGAATTTAAAACGTTTAACTCTTTTTTGAATTAAATAATAATAAATGTCTTAATCTAATACAATTGGACCTAAAAAATCTTATTTTATTCCTAAGGTTGTTTTTGGTTGAATTATACTTAGAAAATAGAATTATTTCATGGGTTAGTGTAATAATAATATCATTTTTACCCTTAATTACTCTATTTACTTTTAACTGTGGTAAATAAAACTAAAAAGTTACTATTCACCAAAATTTATTTTCATCTTATTGAAGCACATTTTACATAATGATATCAACCGTGTCTCTTGGATTTTTGAAATTCAATTCATAGAAGCATTAAAAGTATGTTTTATTTAAATTTGCAAATACTCTTAGGAGGTGGGTAAAAGACGGTAGAAAGTTCATTAAAAATTTTATACGTCGAAAATTATTATAAACTGACTCTAATAAGTTACATTGAACTTATATTGGTATTATGTATCTATTTTGACATGAAATAAATTTAAATAAAATAAATAATTATTTAAATAAAAATTTGGTTTTAAACTATAAGTCAGTGTTTTTCACTTTTCATCAAAAATTGAATGTTTTCATAAAAATACCAGAAATTCACCATAAGCTAATTTTGATATTCTGAATCCAAAAATGAAGTCCATTTTGAAAGATAAAAATTATAAAATTTCAAAAAGTGGGTATTATTATTCATAACTGCTAGTTTGATTGGTTTTTGTGTGTTAGAACTCAAAGTAGCATACGACACACGCTATTGTATTATTCAAAGAGAAGTGTACCGTGGAAGTTCACACGTTGCATCTTCCATCTTATGGTTTCTCCATATAACTTTTACCAAATGAGTCATCCAGTTTCTCAGCACTTGTTCTCTTGTATCAAGAATCATGACGAGCTCTTCACAATAAGACAAATCGGGTTCTAGTTCTAATTCCTCATAGGTGAGTACTTGCGTTGGGTCAGGCATGTATTTTCTCTACTGTGAAACGTGGAATACATCGTGAACATTGGAGAGACTTGGTGGCATTGACAAATAGTAAGATACAATCCCAATTCGTTCTAGAATTTCTAAAGTTCTGATGTACCTAGGAATGAATTTTCCCTTCTTACCAAAACATATAACACCCTTCCATGGATATACCTTCATGAAAACCTGATCTTTTACCTGAAATTCCAAATCCTTCCTCTGATTATTGGCATTGCTCTTCTTCCTACTTTGTGCTTTTATGATGTGTTTTTGGATTACCATCACCTTTTTCATCATTTCCTCCGCAAGTTAAAAGCCTATGAGTTTTCTTTCATCAAAATCATCCCAATAGGTTGGTGTACGACATCTCTTTCCGTATAATGCTTCATATGGTTCCATATGAATACATGAATGGAAACTATTGTTATAGGAAAATTCTACCATAGGTAAATATTGATCCCACATACCTTGAAAGTAAAGTGATCATGATCTCAACATGTCTTCTAAGGTTTGAATAGTCTGTTCTAATTTTCCATCGGTTTGGGGGTGGTAGGCAGTTCCCAAACGAAGTTAAGTATCCAGGGATTTCTAAATACTTTTCCATAATCATGATGTAAAATGTGGATCACGACCAGAAATAATCGATAGGGGTAATCCATGAAGTGTCCCAACTTCATTAATATATAGTCTTTCTATATGTTCAAGTGGTAAATCTTCTCTTATAGCAAGAAAATGAGCTCACTTGGTAATACGATCAACAATGACCCATATTGCATCGTTCTTTCTAGGAGTCTTTGGTAGTCCCTTGAAAACGTCCATCATAATATTATCCCATTTCCACTCAGGTATGGGAAGAGGTTGCATGAATCCTCGTGGTTGTTTGCTTCTAACTTTCACTTGTTGAAAAACCATACATCTTGACATAAAATCAGCAATCTCCCTCTTCATGTTGTCCCACAAAAAATGTTCCTTCAAATCTCTATACATCGTAGTGCTACCAGAATTTATAGAGAAATTGGAACTATGATCATCATCTAACAATTCCCTTTTCAGATTAGGCATATCAGGAACACAAAGTCTCTTCCCAAATTTCAAAATACCATCTTCATATACGAAGTCACTAAACCTCCCATTATTCATAGCTTTAATCTTCTTTTGAAGTTTCTCATCATCATCATGAGAAATGTTTATCCTTTCTAGTAAAGATGGTTTGGAAACCATTTGAAAAAGATTTGATGTTTCACCTTCCATGGTTATTCCCATATCCATATTTACTAGATCAATGAAATTAGGATCCCTTTCAACTCTCATCTTGTTCAAAACTCCATGATCTTTTCTGCTCAAAGCATCTTCCAACTTATTTTCTTTCCCTGGGGGGTAGTGTATCATGCAATAATAATCCTTGAGTAGTTCAAGCCATATCCTTTGCCTCAAGTTGAGTTCCTTCTGTGAGAAAATTTACTTCAAACTCTTTTGATCGATATATATCTCACATTTTTCACTATAGAGATAATGTCTCCATATCATCAAATAAAATATTGCAGCTACTAACTCAAGATCATGAGTAGGATAGTTTTTCTCATTAATTTTTAGTTTTCATGATGCATAGGCAATAACCCTATCATTCTGAATAAGACACAACCAAGTCCTTCCTTTGATGCATCACAATAAATAACAAACTCATCATTCTCCATTGGTAGAGTCAATATAGAAGCATTGAATATTATTCTCTTCAATTATTCAAAACATTCTTCACATTCTTTTGACCAAACAAATTTCACCCCTTTACGTGTGATCTTGGTTAATGGGTTACCCAATCAGGAAAAATTCTGGACGAAATGCTAATAATAACCAGCTAAACCAATAAAACTACGTACCTCAGTTATACTTGTTGGTTCTTTCCATTCATGGATTTTTTTTTTCTTAGAAGGATCAACATAAATTCCATCCTTAGAGATGACATGGACAAGAAAAGAAATCACTTGAAGCCATAATTCACACTTTCTAAACATTCCATATAATTTATGTCTTCTAAGAGTCTTTAGGATAATGTGCAAGTGATTTTAATGATCTTCATAGATTTTGGATTATACTAAGATATCATCAATAAATACCACTACAAATTCATCAAGATATTCCTTGAAACCTCTATTCATTAGATCCATAAAGGAAGAGGGTGCATTAGTCAATCCAAAAGGCATTACTGTAAACTCGTAATGCCCGTACTAGGTTTGAAATGTTTTTTTTCGGAATGTCTTCCTTCTTCACACACAACTGAAGATATCCATATTGAAGTTCAATCTTTGAAAAGTATTGAGCTACGAGAATTTGGTCGAATGAATCATCAATGTGAGGTAGGGGATACATGTTATTTATTGTTATAGCAATGAACTCTCTGTAGTCAATGCACAGTATCATAGATCCATATTTCTTCTTAACACAAATAACAGGGGCTCCAAATAGAGAAACAATAGGGCGAATAAATCTTTTATTACTCTATTAATATAGTTGTTTCTTTAGTTCCACTAATTCCACAATGGCCATTCTATAAGTGGTCTTAGTTATTTTCCTTGAACTAGGAATTAAATCAATGGAAAACTCAATTTCTTCTTTTGGAGGATGTCCAGGTAATTCCTCAGGAAACACATCAATATATTCTTGTACAATAGGTAAATCCTCTATTTGAACATTCCTTTTATCACCCACAGTTATTTCATTCTATTCCTCCCTAATAATTGTATTTAGTTGAGCTACTATAGGTGGATCAAAATAATAATTAAGTGGTGACGTTTCTACTCTAAAGATATGGTACTTCTTATCATCATCAAAAAATTTATCCTCCTTATTATTATAATAAATTTTCACATAATGGTCTGAAAGCCAATCCATACCGAGGATTATAATTCAATCATGGGTATGACGATGATATTAGTAGATAAATAACATTTATATGACTTAATGAGAATGGATTCATAAAACTTTTTTTAATGATACTTCCGTTATGAGTTTTGACTGAAAATTCCTTTGTTAAATCAAATTAGAAATATCTAATTTTCTTAACATACTCGGAAGATATGAAACAATGCGGTGATCTGGAATCAAATAAAGAATTTTATAAACTTGAGGAAACCATTAAATTACATACCACCATGTCTTTCAGAGCTTCAACCTCAGAATTAGTTATAACATAAGCTTGGCCTTTCTGGGGTAAGTTCCTATAGAGACCCGGAGCTTGACGTACATGGACATTACATTACTTTTGAGGAATACTTAGTACATAACAAAAACAGACAGACAAGGACCGTAATATTTTAGTGTCTTTGGAAACTTGGAACGTAATCTTCTAATCATGGTGAAAGATCTTTAAAATCTCCCATAAAGTTCTTCACCTTTTTTTCTTACCTAAAACCTTTCTTTATATCCTGGGGAAAAGAAGACATAAAAAGGGTGAGCTCAAATTCTCAGTAAGGGTAAGCATGGACAAAATAAAACAAACAATATACATTTGAACATAAAAACATGTACATAATGTTTAAACATAGAAATCTTGTGCAATTACATAAAACATGGAAGTACATAAGGCATAGATCAAAATAGAACATCAATCATGATAAAATAGCTTGTAAATAAAACTTGTAATTGTGGAAAAACATTAAGTACATGATATGATTTCCATAGTAGCCAAGGCATTGCTTCCAAGACCATCTTAGTGGACAAAGTCCCTTTCTGAATTGAGTTCCCTCCACGTTCCGGTCCTGTATTACTGAACCGGTTTAACCTGCTATTCCAGCCATGTCTATCTCATGAGATATAAATATTTACCCAATTCATTGGAGGGAGATATCGGTCCCACCCATCTCATTATGATACCATTATTATGTGTGACACAAAATCATAAATCATACATCATAGCTTAACCCATGTAATAAAAATGGGATTCTTAAACACCGTGACTTCATAAAACAATTCATATAAGATAATGGAATTCATAAAAATAATTCCATCACAACATAATCAAATAAATGTAATAATAGGGATAGAAACAGAACCCTATATTATCTTAGATGGAAAATAATTTTGATAAAACACTTGAGCTCCATTCTTGAGGAAAATATCCTTTCTACTTCAAAAACATTTTTCCTTTCTTAACATGTCATACAATTTTAAACTAAAATAATTTGATTAAAAATAAACATGAAAACTTTTAAAGGAAGATTCTTGGAAATAATGTTTTAAAAATCCATTCATGCTGTATAAGTTAAAAAACATTCTTCTCGTACTTTTGTCAGACAAGTCAAAAAGTACCTCGTAAAAGACAGATTCCATACATACCATGTAGTAAAAGTTAAAAATGGGTAAACAGAATACTAAACATACATGAAACCATTTTTAGGAAAAATTTACATGGATGATAAATATAACCCCAGTAAATACATACGAATAAACAATCTCGGATAAAAACGAGATTGGAAAAGTTATCCCTTACCTTAGGTCTGGTATGCTTCGTATGGATCCAAACCTCATGTATAATGATTTAAATAATGTCATTGACTAATTAAATAATCATATTCATTGTTATGGTATCATATATGTTTCACTTATGACTTTATATTACCCGTTCGTTTTTAAATTTGATGTAAAAGCAGCGTTCTGTGTAAAATCATTTCATTTATCGTATGTGTTTCGACTTGTCATTCTTGATATTATTACTTATATCCTAATTTAAATAATTTCGTAATGAGAAACATGATTTATATATAATATATATTCATCATATACATATATATTATAGATCGATAAAAGGAATGAAATACACCGTTCATGGAGACGGTAGGTCGTACGTACACATGAACGTTGTTTTCATTTCCTTATTGAATTGAATGAAATTAAATAGATGACATAAATATATATATATATATATACATAAATCCAGTAGAATTACTATTTAATATATTTAATTATTATTCATTATATATAATTTATAATTATTCTTGAATGGTTAATCATGGAAAATGAATCTCATCACATTCGTGGAGACGGTAGTTCGTACGTACGCACAAGCGATGATATCATTACCATGATCATGGAATTGTATTGGAGTGTATGTATACTATTTAAGAATCAATATAACTTTACAATAATCATATATAGTCATTATTTACATCATTATACCCATCCAAGTAAGGTGGTGGTGGAAAATAGATTACACCACGGCGTGGAGACAGTATTTCGTACGTACGCAAGCGCGGTGATTTCGTTTTCCATAGGATGGATAGATGGTGAAATAGGGTTGTTTCATACTTATAATAAAATATCAGTATATTATTGATACTGATTTTGTTACTTCATAATGAAACAACTAAAGAAGAAGAAGTAGAAGAAGAAATGAAGTTGAAAGAATCGGTAACGGACATTACCTCTTCTTTGAAGCGCCTCTTTGAGACCTCCTCTTAGGGCACTAAAATTGGTCTTTAAAGAAGACCAGTACCTCTAGAATGATTATAAGGAAGCAGGGAAATGAAATGGGAAGATTTTGGCCAAGCTTCAAGGCTCAAAATGGTGTGAGGACGAGAGGGAGGAGGTGCCCTTTTATAAGGGAGGAGAGGGGCACCTTTGGAGAAAATAAAAATATTATTTTATTATAAAGTCATATTAGGTTTTTAATGGCACAAAATTGATTTATTTGGAATATAAGGTTGGTATGGGTCGAAACCCTCTCATCCAATAGAATTTAGACAAGTTTAGGTTTCTATTTTAACCTTATCATTTAGATTTAACTTTATGTTAAATAATTTTTCTTTTACCGTGTCTTCTTGTTTTCTTACACTATAAGGTTAATAAACTTACAATAACAAGACAAAAGAACCCCAAGTTGTTTATTATTAATATATATAAACTTATCTAATTCATTTGGCCTAGAATTAGATTTTTAGGAATAACATAACAATTAATAATATAATAATTTTTTAAAAACTATTTTATGTCAATTTTGACAGTATTTGGTAATTGATTTTTCTGAAAATCCTAACAGAATGATTAGTTCTAAAAACGCTAACTAAAGAAATATTAACATTTCATATTAACCTATAAAATTAGTGTAATTCATAAATGTCTCAAATTACAGTTATCTGGGTATTTATAACATCAATTATGTCAATATTTCAATAATAAGATAATTACTGCATCATCAATGTGTCACAAATAAAGTAAATTATTTAATGTCTAAAAATTATAAATAAAATACCCTTATATAGGAAATATTTTTATCTTTATAATAAATATTTATAGTCGAATTTATCTTATTTATAACCCTATATTAAAAATTATTTAGTTATTAAACTTTGATTCTAACTATTTTAACCCTTCTTTAAATAAATTAAAAATAAATGTCCTAATCTAATCCAAGTGGGTCTAAATGGTCATATTATATTTCTATGGTTGTTTTTGGTCGAATCACACTTATCCAATAGAATTATGACATGTGTTAGGGTAATAATAATATAATTATTACCCTTAATTATCCTATTTACTTTTAACCGTAGTAAAAAAAGTAAAAAGTTACTATTCACAACAAAATTATTTTCATCTCATTGAACCAAATTTTAGTGCTTTATATTAACCATGTCTCTCAGATTTTTGAAATTCAATTCACAGAAGTGGTAAAATTTTATTTAAATGAAAATGTCTGTTTTTTAACTACAACTATTTGGTTTCACTATTCATCAAAAATTGCAGTTTTTCAGAAAAGTACCAAAAATTCAGCGTAATCATTATTTGATATTCCGAATTCAAAATTGATGTCTATTTTGAAAATTTCAAAACATATAAGTGGAATTAATTAATTTTAAAATTAATTCTTGTTATCAAAACAAATAGCGTGTTTTTTAAGAAACAATAACTATCAAAAGATTGATACTTGTTTATATCCAATTTCAAAGTGAAATTTTTTCCAATGAACAACATTGGATTAAATTGTAAAAATATATTCTCATTACACTTTAAACCAAATTATAAATATAATCTAACCATATAAATTATTGCGATGAAAAAAGTTGTTTTTAATTAAAATATAGCATGTTTTTACTATTCATTAAAATATGAAAGTTATCAGAATTATATGAATATTTTATGAAAAGTAAATTTGTTTATCCTGATTCCAAAGAGAAATTTTATTTTTTCAAATTGAACTTATAGACATGTCAAAAACAAGATTTAAAGTGGGTGGTCCATCAAAAGGTGGAAAAACTACATTTTTTGAAAAATAATTATTTTACTCGAAAAAATGATTTTGTTCTCATAAAATGCTCTAGAAAATGTGTAAGATTAATAATAATGTTATAAAATTAAAAATTTATTTGATACTATTCATAATGGCTAGTCCATAATAATATTATAATCGTATATCATTGATTAGTGAAACCTGGTATTGCGTACAACACATGCTATCGAGGAAGGTGGTGATTGCGTCTAATGCAAGTCAAGTCAGGGTTGCGTGTTGTGAAAGACTCCTCTATTGTTTCATATAATAGAATCCAACCATATTTTATTCATACATTGAATATATATATATATATATACACTCAATGTTTCGTAGAATAACTGCTATCAAAATTGTGTGTAACATGATCCAAGAATAGTGTTGTGTATACTGCATGCTCATACGGTGTTGCGTATAGCGCAAGGTAATCTTGCTGTAGCTTACAACACAAGACATTAATGAAATTAAAAGAATATTTTTCATAAAATCTCGGGGTGTTACATTCTACCCCCCTTAAAATGAATTTCTCCCTCGAAATTCGCCAAGGTTATAAATCGTTTACTATTTATAGAAACCCAAATCGTAAAAAGGAATACTTAAACATAATTTTAAAAACTAAAGTATGAAATTTAACTATTACACAAAGTAACTCATCACTGGGTTTCCATATAGGAGAACGTAGGTGAAAATATGGGTATGGAAGAAAAATCTAACCATCATGTTCTCATGGATAGTGGTAGAGAACATGGCTATGAAAAAACCATCAATCACAAAGCCATAGATTTGTGATGATCTAAGGTACCATCTGATTCATCGGATATAAGGGAACTAGGACAACATTTTTGGTTTTCACGATCATTTCCCTAAAGTTGTTGAAATTGGAATTAGAAGAAATACTTTTGTGATTTTGGTACATTCTCACTATTGGTTGTTCTTTGGACAATTTACAATTCATCTCTTAAAGAAATGAAGATGAATTTGTCATTTGTAATGTGTTAGTAGATCATGTGATATAATGATGGGTCATTCCATCTGTCTCAAAAAAAGGATAGAAACGTTATCAAAAATACATAAGTCCATCTATAGTGAGATTAATCATATATTGTTACTGAAATGGACTTATACTTCATATATCATACTGCTTAAAATAATAAAACTAGTTTCTACTAAATAGGGACTTCCTGTAGGCCAGTGGTAAGCTATAAAGGCATGTCGCACTTCAGTTGTGAGTTCGATTCCCACAGCCTTGTCCGACGCGATGGGTTGTCACCCGTCCTGCAGGTTGTCCTTTTTCTAAAACTACATTATAAATAATATTGAAAAAAATATAGCTTTAAACAATACTAACTTATGTCCAACATAATTAATTCCAATATTTAGGCTTATCCAAAATACATATGTCCAATCTCATAGTATAAGGAAAACGATTACTTGAAATGTCATCAACCAAGAATGTGAAAACCATCATTTATCCCCCATATATCTTCTTGGTCACATTCCAATCATGTGAATACCTTAATCATGTATTCTCTTGAAAAATGAATACCCATTAAACCTTAGTGAAAACATGAATGCTGTCAAAAGTTAACTCTTTCCACATACCAAAATAAAAAAATTCTATATACTAAAACCATGATATAACCTTCTCCTTATATCAGTCATGAGCTCACGAATACCATCAAACATTTAATTTTATCTTTATCCCTTCATTATGTGCATATCATCTACTTCCAAAAATATTTGAATAACCTTTCATGGTCACTGGTACAATTCATCATATACTTTCAAAACTTAAGGAAAGACAATGCTGTAACAATCCTTAGATGTCTCTTCATTCCAAAGTACCATGAGATTACTTATACAAAATTACACTTGATAAACATGTAATCATTCCAATACCTTCTTAATCCATTGACCGAGATTCAACAATTCTTTCATCTCAAATATAATTTGTAGTCTCTTCATCATCATCAACATAAATACTACCCATACGACCATACTGATTCCCTTAATGAGACTTTCCCTTAGGACATTGGTTTGCATAATGCACGCACATTCCACATTTAAAACATTTAACCATTTTTTATGTCGTAGAAATACCATTATCCTCATCCATGGTCTTAACTAAACCTTTTCCTTTGCACTTACTGGATTTGTGTCCTTCTTTCCCACACCCAAAGCATCTTCAGGTTCCTTTGAAACATTCTCCTTGATGCCTCTTCCCACATGATTTAGATAGGGGAAATTGAACTTACTTTCCTCTATGATCATCATGAAACTCCATCGTTCTCTTATTAGCCGAGTCAGGAAACTTACCAAATTTGAGTTTATTGATCATATTATGAGATTGTTGATTCAGAATAATAATGATGTTTGGACTTCCAAATCCCATTTCATTTGGTTTCTCATGAAGAATATCATTCCATTTTCCATCATATCTTCCATTGTCGTGAATCATCTTGTTTTTAGCAATTTTATAAAACCCAAAAAGAATAGTGTGAGAGACAAAAATCAAAATCAAGGAGGAGTAACTTCAATATCTAACATCTTAGGTTTAATCTAATATTGTTACCATTTATCTAGGACTATAACCTATACTTATACTTAACCTTAGGGACATCCCTAGACATACCTTAGAAATATCTCTAGGGATCTCACTAATGTTTTCGCATCCTAGTTTCCAAAGGTTGACTAAACCTTTCCTCTGATACCAACTGTAGAGACCCGGAGCTTGATGTACATGGACTTTACATTACTTTTGCAGAATACTTAATACATAACGAAAACAGACACACAAGGACCGTAATAGTTTAGTGTCTGTGGAAACATGGAACGTAATCTTCTAATCGTGGTGAAAGATCTTCAACATCTCCCATAAAGATCTTCCCATTTTTTTCTTTCCTAAAACCTTTCTTTATATCCTGGGGAAAATAAAACATAAAAAGGGTGAGCTCAAATGATCAGTAAGTGTAAGCATGGAGAAAATAAAACAAACCATATACATTTGAACATAAAAACATGTACATAATGTTTAAACAAAGAAATATTGCACAATGACATAAAACATGGCAGTACGTAAGGCATAGATCAAAATAGAACATCAATCGTGATAAAATATATTGTAACTAAAACTTTTAATTGTGGAAAAACATTAAGCACATGATAATATTTCCATAGTAGCCAAGATATTGCTGCCAAGACCACCTTAGTGTACAATGTCCCTTTTTGAATCGAGTCCACTCCCCATTCCAGTCCTGTATTATAGAACCGGTTTAACCTGCCGTTCCAGCCATGTCTATCTCATGAGATATAAATCTTTACCCAATGCATTGGAGGGAGATATAGGTCCCACCCATCTCATAATGATACCATTCTTATGTGTGCCACAAAATCATAAATCATACATCACAGCTTAACCCATGTAATAAAAATGGTATTCTTAAACATCGTGACATCATAAAACAATTCATATAAGATAAAGGAATTCATAAAAATAATTCCATCACAACATAATAAAATCAATGTAATAGTAGGGATAGAAACAGAACCCTATATTATCATAGATGGATAATAATTTTGATAAAACACTTGAGATCCATTCTTGAGGAAAATATCCTTTCTACTTCAAAAACATTTATCCTTTCATTACATGTCCTACAATTTTAAACTAAAAGAAGTTGATTAAAAATAAACTTGAAAACTTGTAAAGGAAGCTTCTTGGAAATAATGTTTTAAAAATCCATTATGTCGTATAAGTTAAAAAAAACATTCTTCTCGTACTTTTCCCAGAAAAGTCAAAAACTACCTCGTAAAAGAAAGATTCCATACATACCATGTAGTAAAAGTCAAAAATGGGTAAAAATAACATTAAACATACATGAAACCATTTTTAGGAAACATGGACATGGATGATAAATATAACCCCAATAAATACTTACGAATAAACAATCTCGGATAAAAACGAGATTGGAAAAGTTATCCCTTAACTTAGGTCCGGTATGCTTCACATTCTTTTGACCAAAAAATTTCACCCCT
Source organism: Viscum album (assembly GCA_963277665.1). Taxonomy (NCBI): domain Eukaryota; kingdom Viridiplantae; phylum Streptophyta; class Magnoliopsida; order Santalales; family Viscaceae; genus Viscum; species Viscum album. The sequence continues at coordinate 810,674 of CAUJRU010000205.1, forward strand.
TTACGTTTTATCTTGGTTAATGGGTTATCCAATCAGGAAAAATTTTGGATGAAATGTCGATAATAACCAGCTAAACCAATAAAATTGCATACCACAGTTATACTTGTTGGTTCTTTCCAATCTTGGATTGTTCTTGTCTTAGAAGGATCAACAGAGATTCTATCCTTAGATATGATATGGCCAAGAAAAGAAATCACATGAAGCCATAATTGACACTTTCTAAACAGTCCATATAATTCATGTCTTCTAAGAGTCTTTAGGATAATGCGCAAGTGATTTTAACGATCTTCATAGATTTTGGATTATACTAAGATATCATCAATAAATACCAATTAAAATTCATCAATATATTCATTGAAAACTCTATTCATTAGATCCATAAAAGGCAGAGGGTTCATTAGTCAATCCAAAAGGCATTACTGTAAACTTGTAATGCCCGTACTAGGTTTGAAATATTTTTTTCAGAATGTCTTCCTTCATCACACACAACTGATGATATCCATATCGAGGGTCAATCTTTGTAAAGTATTGAGCTCCGTGAATTTGGTCGAATGAATCATCAATGTGAGGTAGGGGATACTTGTTATTTATTGTTATAGAATTTAAATCTCTGTAGTCAATGCACAACATCATAGATCCATCTTTCTTCTTAACAAAAAGAACAGGGGCTCAAAACAGAGAAACACTAGGGAGAATAAATCTCTTATTAATCAATTCCTCTAGTTGTTTCTTTAGTTCCACTAATTCCACAATGGCCATTCTATAAGGGGTATTAGTTATTTTCCTTGAACCAGGAATTATGTCAATGGAAAACTAAATTTCTTATTTTTGAGGATGTACAGGAAATTTATCAGGAAACACATCAACACATTCTCTCACAATAGGTATATCCTCTATTTGAACATTCCTTTCCTCATCCCAGTTATTTAATTCTCTTCCTCCCCAATAATTGAATTTATTTGAGCTACTTTGGGTGGATCTAAATAAGAATTAAGTGGTGAAGTTTCTGCTCTAAAGATATGGTACTTCTTATCATCATCAAAAATTGTATCCTTCTTTATTATTACAATAAATTTTCACATCATGGTCCGAAAGACAATCCATACCAAGGATTATTGTAAATTAAATCAGGGGTATGACGATGATATCAGCAGATAAATAACATTTATATGACTTAATGGGAACTTATTCACAAAACTTTTTTGCAATGATACTTCCCTTATGAGTTTTGACTGAAAACTCCCTTGTTAAATCAAATTGGAAATATCTAATTTTCTTTAGCATACTCGGAAGATATGAAACAATGCAGTGATCTAGAATAAAAAAAAATAATTTTAAAAACATGAGGAAGCCATTAAATTACATACCACTACGTCTTTCGGAGCTTCAACCACAACATTAGTGATAACATAATCATGGCCTTGATCCCTTGGCCTTTTCTTAGGTAAGTTCTTGTAGAGACCCAGACCTTGACGTACATGGACTTTACATTACTTTTGTGGAATACTTAGTATATAACAAAAATAGACACACAAGGATCGTAATATTTTAGTGTCTTTGGAAACGTGGAACGTAATATTCTAATCGTGGTGAACGATCTTCAACATCTCCCATAATGATCTTCCCCTTTTTTTCATACCTAAAACCTTTCTTTATATCAAGGGAAAAAGAAAACATAAAAAGGGTGAGCTCAAATTCTTAGAAAGGGTATGCATGGAGAAAATAAAACAAACCACATACTTTTGAACATAAAAACATGTACATGATGTTTAAACATAGAAATATTTTGCAATGACATAAAACATGGAAGTACGTAAGGCATAGATCAAAATAGAACATCAATCATTATAAAATAGCTTGTAAATAAAACTTTTAATTGTGGAAAAACATTAACCACATGATATTATTTCCATGGTAGCCAAGGCATTGCTTCCAAGACCATCTTAGTGGACAATGTCCCTTTCTGAATCGAGTTCACTCCTCGTTCCAGTCCTGTATTACTGAACCGGTTTAACCTGCTGTTCCAGCCATGTCTATCTCATTAGATATAAATATTTACCCAATGCATTGGAGGGAGATATAGGTCCCACCCATCTCATAATGATACCATTCTTATGTGTGCCACAAAATCATAAATCATACATCACATCTTAACCCATGTAATAAAAATGGGATTCTTAAACATCGTGACATCATAAAACAATTCATATAAGATAAAGGAATTCATAAAAATAATTCCATCACAACATAATCAAATAAATGAAATAATAGGGATATAAACAGAACCCTATATTATCTTAGATGGAAAATAATTTTGATAAAACACTTGAGCTCCATTCTTGAGTAAAATATCATTTCGACATCAAAAACATTTTTCCTTTCTTAACATGTCATAAAATTTTAAACTAAAAGAAGTTGATTAAAAATAAACATGAAAACATGTAAATGAAGATTCTTGGAAATAATGTTTTAAAAATCCATTCATGTCGTATAAGTTAAAAAACATTCTTCTCGTACTTTTTCCGGACAAGTGAAAAAGTACCTCGTAAAAGAAAGATTCCATACATACCATGTAGTAAAAGAAAAAAATGGTTAAAAAGAATATTAAACATACATGAAACCATTTTTAGGAAACATGTACATGGATGATAAATGTAACCCCAGTAAATACTTACGAACAAACAATCTCGGATATAAACGAGATTGGAAAAGTTATCCCTTAGCTTAGGTCTGGTATGCTTCGTATGGATCCGAACCACATGTATAATGATTTAAATAATGTCATTGACTTATTAAATGATCATATTCATTGTTATGATATCATCTATGTTTCACTTATGACTTTATATTACACGTTCTTTTGTAAATTCCATGTAAAATCGGCGTTTTGGGTCAAATCATTTCATTTATCGTATGTGTCTCGACTTGTCGTTCATGATATTATTACTTATATCCTGATTTACATAATTTCAGACTGTAAAACATGATTTATATATAATATATATTCATCATATACATATATATTATAGATCGATAAAAGGAATGAAATACACCGTTAATGGACACGGTAGGTCGTACGTACGCATGAACGCTGTTTTCATTTCCTTATTGAATTGAATGAAATTAAATAGATGACATAAATATATATATATATATATACATAAATCTAGTAGCATTATTATGTCATATATTTCATTATTATTCATTATATATACTTTATAATCATTCTTGAATGGTTAATCATGGAAAATGAATCTCATCACTTTCGGGGAGACGGTAGTCCGTACGTACGCACGAGCGATGATATCATTCCCATGATCGTGGAATTGTATTGGAGTGTATGTATACAATTTAAGAATCAATATCACTTTAAAATAATCATATATAGTCATTATTTACATCATTATACCCATCCAAGTAAGATGGTGGTGGAAAATAGATTACACCACGGCGTGGAGATGGTATTTCGTACGTACACACGCGCGGTGATTTCGTTTTCCGTAGGATGGATAGATAGTGAAATAGGGATGTTTCATACTTATAATAACATATAATTATATTATTTATACTGATGTTATTACTTCATAATGAAACAACTAAAGAAGAAGAAGTAGAAGAAGAAATAAAGTTGAAAGAATCGGTAACGAACATTACCTCTTCTTTGAAGTGCCTCTTTTAGACCTCCTCATAGGGCACTAAAATTGGTCTTTGAAGAAGCCCAGGACCTCTAGGATGTTTATAGGGAAGTTGGGAAATGAAATGGAAAGATTTTTTCCGTGCTTCAAGACTAAAAATGGTGTGAGGAAGAGAGGGAGGAGGTTCCTTTTTATAAGGGAGGAGAGGGGCACCTTTGGAAAAACTAAAAATATTATTTTATTATAAAGTCATAGTAGGTTTTTAATAGATCCAAATTGAGTTATTTCAAAGATAAGGTTGGTATGGGTCGAATTACTCTCATCCAATAGAATTTAGATAAGTTGAGGTTTCTATTTTAACCTTATCATTTAGATTTACCTTTAAGCTAAATAATTTTTCTTTTACCGTTTCTTCTTGTTTTCTTACACTATAAGGTTAATAAACTTACTATAAAAAGCCAAAAGAACCCCAAGTTGTTTATTATTAATATATATAACCTTATATAAGTCATTTGGCCGAGACTTAGATTTTTAGGAATAATGTATCAATTAATAATATAATATTTGTTTTAAAAACTATTTTATGTCAATTTTGAAACTATTTGGTAATTGATTTTTGTGAGAATTCTAACAGAATGATTAGTTATAAAAAATTTAACTACATCAATACTAAAATGTCATATTAACCTATAAAATTAGTGTAATTCATAAAAAGTCTCAAATTACATTTATTTGGGTATTTATAACATCAATTATGTCAATATTTCATTAATAAGATAATTACTGCATCATCATTGTGTCATAAATAAATTAAATTATTTAATGTCTAAAAATTATAAATAAAATACCATAATGTATGAAATATTTTTATATTTCTAATGAATATTTATAGTCGAATTTATCTAATGTATAACCCTATATTAAAAATGATTTAGTTATTAAACATTGATTTTAACTATTTTAACCCTTCTTTAAATAAATTAATAATAAATGTCCTAATCTAATCCAAGTGGGCCTAGATGGTCATATTTTATACCGAAGGTTGTTTTTGGACGAATCACACTTATCCAATAGAATTAGAACATGTCTGAGGGTAATAATAATATCATTTTTACCCTTAATTACCCTATTTACTTTTAACCGTGGTAAAAAAAAGTAAAAAGTTACTATTCACAAAAAATTATTTTCATCTAATTGAACCAAATTTTAGTCCTTGATATTAACCATGTCTATCGGATTTTTGAAATTCAATTCACAGAAGTGGTAAAATTTCATTTAAATGAAAAAGTCAGTTTTTTAACTACCACTAAGTGGTTTCACTATTCATCAAAAATTGCAGTTTTTCAGAAAAATACCAAAAATTCAGCCGAATCATTATTTGATATTCTGAATTCAAAATTGATGTATATTTTGAAAAATTCAAAACATATAAGTGGAATTAATTAATTTTAAAATTAATTCCCGTTATCAAAACAAATAGCGTGTTTTTTAAGAAACAATAACTATCAAAAGATTGATACTTGTTTATATTCAATTTCAAAGTGAAATAAATTCCAATGAAAAACATTGGATTAAATTGTAAAAATATTTTATAATTACACTTTAAACCCCAATTAAAAAGATAATCTAACCATATAAATTATTGAGATGAAAAAAGTTTTTTTAAATTAAAATAGTCCATGTTTTTACTATTCATTAAAATATGAATGTTATCAGAATAATATGAAAAATTTATGCAAAGTAAATTTTTATATCCTAATTCCAAAGAAGAATTTTATTTTTTCAAATGTAACCTATGGACATGTCAAAAACAAGATTTACAGTGGGTGTGCCATCAAAAGATGTCAAAACTACATTTTTTTAAAAATACTTATTTTACTCGAAAAATTGATTTTGTTCTCATACCATGTTCTAGAAAATGTGTAAGATTTATAATAATGTTATAAAATTAAAAATTTAGTTGATACTAATCATAAAGGATAGTCCATAATAATATTATAAACATATTTCGTTGTTTAGTGAAACCTGGTATTGCGTACAACACACGCTAACGAGGATGGTCGTGATTGTGTCGAATGCAAGCCAAGTCAGGGTTGCGTGTTGTGAAAGACTCCTCCGTTGTTTCGTATAACAGAATCCAACCATATTTCATTTATACATTGAATATATATACACTCAATGTTTCGTAGAATAAATACTATCAAAATTGTGTGTAACATGATCCAAGAATAGTGTTGTGTATACTGCAAGCTTATACGGTGCTGCGTATAGCGCACGGTAATCTTGTTGTAGCTTAAAACAGAAGAAATTAATGAAACTAAAAGAATATTTTTCATAAAATCTTGGGGTGTTACATTCTACCCCCCTTAAAATGAATTTAACCCCCAAAATTCATCGGGGTTATAAATCATTTACTATTTATAGAAACCCACATCGTAAAAAGGAATACTAAAACATAATTTTAAAAACTAAAGTATGAAATGTAACGATTACCCAAAGTAACTAATAACTGGGTTTCCATATAGGATAACATAGGTGAAAATATGGAATGGAAGAAAAATCTAACCATCAAGTTCTGATGGAGAGTGGTAGAGAACATGGCTATGAAAAACCCATCAATCACAAAGCCCTAGATTTGTGATGACCTAAGGTACCATCTGATTCATCGGATATAAGGGCACTAGGACAACATTTTTGGTTTTCATGATCATTTCCCTAAAGTTGTTGAAATTGGAATTAGAAGAAATACTTTGGTGATTTTGTTACAGTCTCACTGTTGGTTGTTCTTTGGACAATTTCCACTTCATTTCTTAAAGAAATGAAGTTGAATTTGTCATTCATGAAGTGTTAACAGATCATGTGATAGAATGATGGGTCTTTCCATCTGTCTCAAAAAAAGGTTATAAAAGATATCAAAAATACATAGGTCTATCTATAGTGAGATTAATCATATATGGTTCCTAAAATGTACTTATACTTCATATATCAAACTGATTAATATAATAAAACTAGTTTCTACTAAATAGGGACTTCTTGTAGCCCAGTGGTAGGTGATAAAGGCATGTGGCACTTTAGTTGTGGGTTCGATTCCCATAGCCTTGTCTGAAGCAACGGGTTGTCACTCGTCTTGCAGGTTTTCCTTTTTATAAAACTACATTTGAAATAATATCGAAAAAATATATCTTTAAACAATACTAACTTATGTCCAACATAATTCATTCCAATATTTAGGCTTATCCAAAATACATATGTCCAATATCATAGTATAAATAAAACGATTACTTGAAATGTCATCAACCAAGCATGTGAATACCATCAGTTATCCCCAATATATCTTGTTGGTCACATTCCAATAATGTGAATACCTTAATCATGTATTCTCTTGAAAAATTAATACCCATTAAACCTTAGTGAAAACATGAATGCTTTCAAAAGTTAACTCTTTCCACATACCAAAATAAAAAAATTCTATATACTCAAACCATGATATAACCTTCTCCTTATATTATTCAAGAGCTCATGAATACTATCAAACATTTAATTTTCTCCTTATCCCTTCATTATGCGCATATCATCTACTTCCAAAAATATCTGAATAACCTCTCATGGTCACTGGTACTGTTCATCATATACTTTCAATACTTAAGGAAAGACAACGCTGTAACAATCTTTAGATGTCTCTTTATTCCATATTACCATGAAATTACTTATACAACATTACGCTTGATAAACATGTAATCATTCCACTAACTTCTTAAACCATTGACCGAGCTTTAACAATTCTTTCATCTCACATATAATTTGTAGTCTCTTCATCATCATCAACATAAATACGACCCATACGACCATATTGATTCCCTTCATGAGACATTCCCTTAGGGCGTTGGTTTGCATAATGCCTGCACATTCCACATTTAAAACATTTAACCATTGTTGATTTCGTAGCAATACCATTATCCCCATCCATGGTGTTAACTAAACCTTTTCTTTTCCACTTACGAGCTTTGTTTCCTTCTTTTCCACACCCAAATCATCTTCCGGTTTCTTTGAAACATTCTCCTTGATGCCTCTTCCCACATGATTTAAATAGGGGAAATTGAACTTTCTTTCCTTTATGATCATCATGAAACTCCATCTTTCTCTTATTAGCCGAGTCAGGAAACTTACCAAATTTGAGTTTATTGATCATATTATGAGATTTTTTATTCGGAATAATAATGATGTTTGGACTTCCAAATCCCATTTAATTTGGTTTCTCATGAAGAATATCATTCCATTTTCCATCAAATCCTCCATTATCGTGAATCATATTGTTTTTAGCCATTTTATAAAACCCAAAAAGAATAGTGTGAGAGACAAAATCATAATCAAGTGGGATTAACTTCAATATCTAGCATCTTAGGTTTAATATAATATCGTTACCATATTTCTAGGACTATAACCTATACTTATACTTAACCTTAGGGAAATCCCTAGACATACATTAGAAATATCTCTAGGGATCTCACTAATGTTTCCGCATCCTAGTTTTCAAAGGTTGACTAAACCTCTCCTCTAATACGAACTGTAGAGACCGGAATCTTGACGTACATGGACTTTACATTACTTTTGCGGAATACTTAGTACATAACAAAAACAGACACACAAGGACCGTAATAGTTTAGTGTCTTTGGAAACTTGGAACGTAATCTTCTAATCGTGGTGAAAGATCTTCAACATCTCCCATAAAGATCTTCCCCTTTTTTTCTTACCTAAACCTTTCTTTATATCCTGGGGAAAAAACATAAAAAGGGTGAGATCAAATTCTCATTAAGGGTAATCATGGAGAAAATAAAACAAACCATATACATTTGAACATAAAAACATGTACATAATGTTTAAACCTATAAATCTTGTGCAATGACATAAAAAATGGAAGTACGTAAGGCATAGATCAAAATAGAACATCAATCATGATAAAATAGCTTGTAAATAAAACTTTTAATTGTTGAAAAAAATTAATCACATGATATGATTTCCATAGTAGCGAAGGTATTGCTGCCAAGACCATCTTAGTGGACAAAGACCCTTTCTGAATCGAGTTCACTCCTCATTCCAGTCCTGTATTATAGAACCGGTTTAACCTTCCGTTCCATCCATGTCTATCTCATGAGATATAAATCATTACCCAATGCATTAGAGGGAGATATAGGTCCCACCCATCTCATAATGATACCATTCTTATGTGTTCCACAAAATCATAAATCATACATCATAGCTTAACCCATGTAATAAAAATGGGATTCTTAAACATCGTGACATCATAAAACAGTTCATATAAGATAAAGTAATTTATAAAAATAGTTCAATCGCAACATAATCAAATCAATGTAATAATATGGAGAGAAACAGAACCCTATATTATCTTAGATGGAAAATAATTTTGATAAAACACTTGTGATCCATTCTTGAGGAAAATATCCTTTCTACTTCAAAAACAGTTTTCCTTTCTTAACATGTCATATAATTTTAAACTTAAATAAGTTGATTAAAAATAAACTTGTAAACTTGTAAAGTAAGCTTCTTGGAAATAATGTTTTAAAAATCCATTCATGCCTTATAAGTTAAAAAAATTATTCTCGTACTTTTTCCAGAAAAGTCAAAAACTACCTCGTAAAAGAAAAATTCCATACATACAATGTAGTAAAAGTCAAAAAATGGTAAAAATAACATTAAACATATTGAAATCGTTTTTAGGAAACATGGACATGGATGATAAATATAACCCCAGTAAATACTTACGAATAAGTAATCTCGGATAAAAATGATATTGGAAACGTTATCCCTTAACTTAGGTCCGGTATGCTTCATATGGATCCGAACCTCCTATATAATGATTCAAATAATGACATTGACTTATTACATAATCATATTCATTGTTATGATATCATATATGTTTCACTTATGACTTTATATTACCCGTTCTTTTGTAAATTCCATGTAAAAGAAGCGTTTTGGGTTAAATCATTTCATTTATCGTATGTGTTTCGACTTGTCGTTCTAGATATTATTACATATATACTGATTTACATAATTTCAGAATGTAAAACAAGATTTATATATAATATATATTCATCTTATACATATATATTATAGATCGATAAAAGTTATTAAATACACCGTTCATGGAGACGGTAGGCCGTATGTACGCATGAACGCTATTTTCATTTCCTTATTGAATTGAATGAAATTAAATAGATGACATACATAAATATATATATACATAAATCCAGTAGCATTATTATTTCATATATTTCATTATTATTCATTATATATACTTTATAATCATTCTTGAATGGTTAATCATGGAAAATGAATCTCATCACGTTCGTGGAGACGTTAGTCCGTACGTACGCCTGAGCGGTGATATCATTCCCATGATCGTGGAATTGTATTGGAGTGTATGTATACTATTTTATAATCAATATCAATTTACAATAATCATATATATTCATTATTTACATCATTATACCCATCCACTTATGGTGGTGGTGGAAAATAGATTACACCACGGCGTGGAGGCGGTATTCCGTACATACGCACGCGTGGTGATTTAGTTTTCCGTAGGATGGATAGATGGTGAAATAGGGTTGTTTCATATAAAATATAAGTATATTATTGATACTGATTTTATTACTTCACAATTAAGCAACTAAAGAAGAATAAGTAGAAGAAGAAATAAAGATGAAAGAATCGGTAACGGACATTACCTCTTCTTTGAAGCGCCTCTTTGAGACCACCTCTTAGGGCACTAAAATTGGTCTTTGAAGAAGACCAGGACCTCTAGGATGTATAAAGGGAAGTGGGGAAATTAAATGGGAAGATTTTGGCTGAGCATCAAGGCTCAAAATGGTGTGAGGAAGAGAGGGAGGAAGTGCCCTTTTATAAGGGAGGAGAGGGGCACCTTTGGAAAAACTAACAATATTATTTTATTATAAAGTCATATTCGGTTTTCAATATCTCCAAATTGAGTTATTTCGAAGCTAAGGTTGGGATGGGTCGAAATCCTCTCATCCAGTAGAATTTAGACAAGTTTAGGTATCTATTTTAACCTTATCATTTAGATTTAACTTTAAGTTAAATAATTTTTCTTTTACCGTGTCTTCTTGTTTTCTTATACTGTAAGGTTAATAAGCATACTAAAACAAGCCAAACAAACCCCAAGTTGTTTATTATTAATATATATAACCTTGTCTAAGTCATTTGGCCGATCCTTATATTTTTAGCAATAAAATAACAATTAATAATATAATATTTGTTTTAAAAACTATTTTATGTCAATTTTTACACTATTTGGTAATTGATTTTTTTGAAAATACTAAGAGAATGATTAGTTCGAACAGACTTAACTAAATCAATACTTACATGTCATGTTAACCTATAAAATTAGTGTAATTCATAAAAAGTCTCTTTTACATTTATTTGGGTATTTATAACATCAATTATGTCAATATTTCATTAATAAAATAATTACAGCATCATCGTTGTGTCATAAATAAATTAAATTATTTAATGTCTAAAAATTATAAATAAAACACCATTATGTAGGAAAGGTTTTTAGATTTCTAATGGATATTTATAGTCTAATTTATCTTATGTATAACCCTATATTAAAAATTATTTAGTTATTAAACTTTGATTTTAACTATTTTAACCCTTCTATAAATAAATTAATAATAAATGTCCTAATCTAATCCAAGTGGGCCTAAATGGTCATATTTTATTCCTAGGGTTGTTTTTAGTTGCATCACACTTATCCAATAGAATTAGGACATGTGTTAGGGTAATAATAATATCATTTTTTCCTTTAATTACCCTATTTACTTTTAATCGTGGTAAAAAAAAGTAAAAACTTACTATTCACCAAAAATTATTTTCATCTCATTGAACCACATTTTAGTTGTTGATATTAACAGCGTCTCTCAGATTTTCAAAATTCAATTTACAGAAGTGGTAAAATTTCACTTAAATGAAAAAGTCAGTTTTTTAACTACCACTAAGTTGTTTCACTATTCTTTAAAAATTGCAGTTTTTCAGAAAAATACCAAAAATTCAGCCTAAGAATTATTAGATATTCCGAAACCAAAATTGATGTATATTTTGAAAAATTCAAAACATAGAAGTGGAATTAATTAATTTTAAAATTAATTCCCGTTATCAAAACAAATAGCGTGTTTTTTAGGAAACAATAACTTTGAAAAGATTGATTCTTGTTTGTATCCAATTTCAAATTGAAATTAATTCCAATGAACAAAATTGGATTAAATTGTAAGAATATATTCTAATTACACTTTAAACCCAATTAAAAATATAATCTAACCATATAAATTATTTCAATGAAAAAAGTTGTTTTTAATTAAAATATAGCATGTTTTTACTATTCATTAAAATATGAAAGTTATCAGAATAATATGAAAAATTTATGCAAAGTAAATTTTTATATCCTTATTCCAAAAAAGAATTTTATGTTGTCAAATTGAACTTATAAACATGTCAAAAACAAGATTTAAAGTGGGTGCGCCATCAAAAGGCGGCAAAACTACATTTTTTTAAAAATACTTATTTTACTCGAAAATTATATTTTGTTCTCATACCATGTTCTACAAAATGTGTAAGATTAATAATAATGTTATAAAATTAAAAATTTAGTTTATACTATTCATAACGTCTAGTCCATAATAATATTATAATCATATATCATTGTTTAGTGAAACCTGGTATTGCGTACAACACACGCTATCGAGTAAGGTCGTGATTGCGTGTAATGCAAGCCAAGTTAGGGTTGTGTGTTGTGCAAGACTCCTCCGTTGTTTCGTATAACATAATCCAACCATATTACATTTATACATTGAATATATATATATATATACACTCAATGTTTCGTAGAATAACTACTATCAAAATTGTGTGCAAGATGATCCAAGAATGGTGTTGTGTATACTGCAAGCTCATACGGTGCTGCGTATAGCGCAAGGTAATCTTGTTGTAACTTACAATACAAGACATTAATGAAATTAAAAGAATATTTTTCATAAAATCTCATGGTGTTATAGTTCCCCTGGAGCTTAAGACATTCATTCGCATAATTCCCCCTTTCTCTACAATTGTATCATTCAACATCGACAGCCTCTTTCTTCCCATTATAATCATGAGCTTGGTGACCTTTTTCACCACACTTATAACAGACTCCCATTCCCTTTTGGAATGTACCAGGGTGCTTCTTCCCATATTTTCTACAGGATGGGTATTCTACTTTTCCCTTCTTCCCTTTATTTCCATTTCTAGAGTGTTCAATTGATCTCTTCTTCTCTTTCATTTCTTTAAATTTATAAGACTTATAGAATTATGTTTCTGTCCTGATAGCACATGATACAATATCTTCATATGACGAGAAGGATTTTCTAACAAATTCTCGATGGAGAAATGGTTTTAACCCATCAAAGAAACGATCAATCTTACTTCTTGGGCTACATATATAATCTTCAGCATGCCTCTCTGACCTTGTAAATTTAGCTTCATACTTTGAAACATTCTCATCCTTATTTTGCCTCAGATGAAGAAATTGTCTTTCTATATCCACTCGATGGTCATGAGGAATGTATTTTTCTAAGAATTTTTTTTTTAAACTCCCCCATTCTATATTTTATACTTAGTCATCTTTCATTGTGTTTAAAATCAATGACCACCATTGATCAGTATCTCCAGTGAGGCAGTGGACTGCCATGACAACTTTTTCGCTTTCGCTTCTCCCCAAGGTGTGGAATATTTTCTCTAAGGAATTTATCCATTGCTCAGCTACAAGTGGATTTGTACCCACATTGAATTTTCATGGTTATTTCCTCATGAAACGATCTAACATTGATCCTCCATGTTGTGGATCAGGGTGCTCCATACGGGTAAGGTTATTATTCATAACTTGAGTGAGTTGTCCCAGTATGGTGATTAGCTAATCAGCACCAGTTGCATCACCAGCTCCACTATAATTATCTTGAGTAGGAGGGAAATCCCTACATGGAGTGTGTTCATTGATATGGTTTCCATTCCTTCCACTAGGATCCATTTCTAAACAATGGCATAATCTTGATTAGTTTATGAATAGCAATACATAAATCCAAACATCTAAAACACTACAAATAAATTGAACAGTTTATGAATATAATCCATAATCATAAAAATGTTTTATTTAAAAAATTATATACTCATAAACCCTTCATAATGGTTTGTAAATAAAATGATAATTACTCTAAGCATATCCTGTGGGAGTTTCGTAACCATGAGTTCAGCAAGGCATGTTGTCGTGCACCAGTTCCCAATCGAGTGTAGCTCAAAGCGGTGTTTTCGGATTTTACCCCTAGGTACATATGTTCTATATCTGCCTCTACCTGCTTATATCCAGACAAGGATGTATTTCTTGGAAAAATCACAAAATCTATACAATACCAAAATTCTAGGAAGTTATTCTATACAAGTCCTCAAAGTCTATCTTAGGGGTATGTTCTCTAATCAGAGTTTATCTAAATCTAGTTTCCAAGGTTTGTACTAAACTACCTATGATACCAACTGTAATGCCCTGACCCCAAATGCCCAAACTCGGTGCATTATTATTTATCTTTGGCATGACCACAAAAGATTATGTCTCGAAAGACCGATTAGTTTAGTTTCGTGGAAATACTAGATACATTCATAAGGTTTACATTACATCATAAAATGGAAAAATACAACAAAATTGTTTCCATAGACAACACTGAGATCCCATAGACTATCTTTGTAGGTCAGTCATAATATACTTCTTCTCATACTGGGAAAAATAAAACATAAAAATGGGTGAGCTCAGATGATCAGTAAGGATAACAATATAGTGGATGCTTTCATAAATAATCATAATCATTTAAGGTAATGTATAAAAATGAAACAAAATCCTTTTCAACATAAACATCATCATAATATGGAAAATATAAATTCAAATAATACCAATTACTTACTCATGTGGATATTCTACTAGTCAAATAATCACATGCAATATCAATAGCCACTTTCATAATGATGGAATGCATAATGTCATACTTTATAACCACATGGTCAAGGCCTTATTCCAAGACTACAAATAATATTTTGTCAAGGCCTTATGCGAAGACACTAGTTTGTCTCATGAGACCTACCAATGCATCGAGGAGCTATAGCGGTCTCCACCCATCACTTACTTAGTCCAATGCATTCCTCATATGAAAAGGTTAAAACATAACATTAACATTTATATTAAAACTAGAATAAGAAATGTCAATACTTTATCCATAAACCATGAATGGTATAAAAAGAACATATCCACATTCAAACATATCACAAAACCTGCAATAAAATAATGAAGTTTTGTATCATAATAAATCAACTTCAAATAAGCTTAAAAAATCATCAAAGGATGTTGACATAGATGAAATCAAAACCTTTTTTAGAGAAATATATCATTCTATTTTGAAATCATTTACAAAAACATATGTTTTGGAAATATTCTTATAAGCATATAAGGGAAGCTTTGACGAGGTTATAATGGCGGAAAATAGTCGTACCCATCATATAAGTTAAAAAGACATTCATACCTTAATTTTGTCAAAAAGGTTATAATGGTCCTTGTTTGGAAAATGATGGAAAGATTCCTTTATAAACATCTTATAAAAAACAAAAAATTGGTATAAATTACTTTAACATATGGTCTATAAAATAGTAAGAATGTTTTTAAATACATTTTTATGAAACATGAATTTGGATGATAAAGAGGTCCCAGTAGATAATTACGTATAAACAACCTCGGATAATGAAGAGATTGTGAAATTAACCCTTACCTTGTACTTTTCCTTGGTAGAGGGTAGGTTAACCTCCTGTATAATGGTGAAATAATTGTTATTAAATTTTACAGAATCATACACATTAATATGATATCATATATGATCTTTTAACATTGCTTTATTAATAATATCTTAGTATTATTGTCGTTTCGGGTGTTAACTGATTCATTTTCCTTTATATGGTTTGTTATGTAATTAATGTTTGTTATGGATAGGATGTATCTTATTAATATTCAGATTGATATTAAGTCTTTATGAGTTATTTTTAATCATCTAATGAAAATTAGTCTTGAATGGATACGATGGGAAATGAATCTCATCGCGTTCGTGGAGACGGTAATCCGTACGTACGCATGAGCAACTATATCATTATTTTTTACAATAAAATAATATATAATTGGATGGTATATAATATATACAGAATAATTATCATGTTATATTTCTTATTTACATCAATTAAACATCATTATTATACCCATTTAAATAATAATTTACTGAATAACAATTACACCACGACGTGGAGACGGTAAGCCGTACGTACACAGGTATAGTGACATGTCCTTTAAAGGATGGATAGAATAATGAATATGGTTGTACCATATTTATAATAACATCACAGCATATAGAATATACTGGGGTTATTATTTTATAATGTAAACAACAAAGAAATTGGAAAATTTAAGAAGAAAGAATCTTGAAAGAGGAGATGACATATTTACTTCTTCGGGTTCTTCCTTTTGATTGGATCAAAAGGGATCCTTAGGATGGAATTATGAATAAAGTAAGGTCTCTAGGATGAATTTAGGACATTTGAGAGGGTATTTTGGTAGGGTTTGGCCGATCCAAATGGCATTGAAGTTGTGAATTTTAGAGAAGGGGGAGTCCCCTTTAATAAGAGGGGTGAGGGGCACCTTAGGTAAAGCTAGAAATGTTATTTTATAATAAAATCATTTTCAATTTATAATGGCTCAAAATTAATTATTTAAATTATAAGGTTAGTATGGGTCGAAAACCAATCATGAAATAGGTTTTAGAGAGGTTTGAGTCACTATATTAACATTATCTTTTCGATTAAACTCTTAGTTAAATAGTTTGACATTTACCATGTCTCTTTATATTTTTATATTATATGGTTAATAAACATAATATATACTTCCAAGTGATCCCCAAGTGGTTAATTAATAATACACATATAATTATATAAGTCTTTTGTCCGAACCTTATATTTTTAGGAATAGAATATCAATTAATAATATAATATTTTTTAAAAAAACTCTTATGTCAATTTTGACACTATTTGGTATTTTGTTTTTTCTAAATTTATAACAGCATTATTACTTCAAAATAAATTGATATATCCAACCCTAACATGTCATATTAACCTTTAAAATTATTGGAATTCATAAAAATTCTCAAATTACATTTATTTAGATATTTATAATATCAATTATTTTAATATTTCATTAATTATGTAATTACTACATCATCATTGTTTCATAAAAAATTAAATTATTTAATGTCTAAAAATATAAATAAAATTCCATTATGTAGGAAATATTTTTATCTTCCTAATTAATATTTATAGTCAAATATATCTTATGTGTATCCCTATATTAAAAATGGTTTAGTTATTAAACATTGAATTTAACACTTTTAACTCTTCTTTAAATTAAATAATAATAAATGTCCTAATCTAATCCAAGTGGACCTAAATGATAATATTTTATACCTAAGGTTATTTTTCGTCGAATTATACTTATCCAATAGAATTATTACTTGTGTTAGGGTAATAAAAATATCATTTTTACCCTTAATTACCCTATTTACTTTTAATTGTGGTAAATAAAATAAAAAGTTACTATTGACCAAAAATTATTTTCATCTTATTGAACCACATTTTACTTACTAATATCAACCATGTCTCTTAGATTTTTGAAATTCAATTATCAGAAGCGGTAAAATTAAGTTTTATGTAAATTTGATAATACTCTTAGGAGGTGGGTAAAAGACGGTAAAAAGTTCATTAAAATTTTTATATATCTAAAATTATTATAAACTGACACTAATGAATTACATTGTTCTTATATAAGTATTAGGTATCTATTTTTACATAAAATAAATTTAAATAAAATAAATTATTATTTAAATATAAATTCGGTTTTAAACTATAACTCAGTGTTTTTCACTATTCATCAAAAATTGAATGTTTTCAGAAAAATACCAAAAATTCACCCAAAGATAATTTTGATATTTCAAATCCAAAAATGAATTACATTTTGAAAGATAAAATTTACAAAATTTCAAAAAGTGGGTATTACTATTCCTGACAGCTAGTTTGATTGGTTGTGGTGTGCTAGAACTTGAAGTTGCGTAAAACACACACTATTGTATTATTCAAAGAGAAGTGTACTGTGGAATCTTGGGGTGTTACAGAAGCTCTTAGTATTTAATATATATCATAAGTAAACATAATTATTGAGATATATATAAGGAAAAACTTCACATAAGTAGTTATAAAAAGAAATTATTAGATGAAGTTTCATGGCTATACTGATACTGGTTAGGTTGAAGATTATAATGATAGAAAATCGACCTCAGGTTGAACATTTTCCTTATGTCAATATCATGTGAGTTGACATAGTAAGAAAAAAAGTTCAGTAACATTGAGAACAGTGGAATCAAAATATGTTTTGTCTACTCGGTATTGTACTCATATATTGTGGATAAAATTTCAGTTCGATGATCTCAAAGTAAATGTTTTTAAATCATTGAAGATACTTTGTGATAATTAGAGTAAAATTGGTCTTTCTAAAAATTATATCCAACATTCATGATCAACACACATTGATATAATATTTCAATTTATAAAATATAAATTTTCTATTAAAGATGTCTTGCTGGAATATATCTCAATAAAGTATCAAATTGCTGATATCTTTACCAAGGCAATGCTGAAAGAAAGGTTTGTTGAGTTGAGCATGCAAATTCATGTTTATCCTCCTATAATGACTTTTTAAACATAATAATGAAATAACCCCACAATTCTTTTGATTATGTTGAAAAATGGGGATGGAATGTAACAAATTTGTACTCTGTAAAAGTTTTTCTTATATTACATTATGAGATGTTTTTACTTATCTTTATTAAATGAGTCTGAAGATCTCGTTATCATAAATTGTTGGAGAGAAAAGGAAAAGGGATAAAAATATATAAAATCTAGAGGATTTTATCTTTACATGGTCACAAATTGTTCTTTTTACTGAGGGATTAAATTCCTTCAAAAACAATACTTTAACCAGTAGTGTGGTGATAAGACACTCTTTTTTGAGAAGGGTTGTGTTTTTTGTAAAAAGGGCATAAGATGAGTTATGAAAAAAAATTCGAGTTTTGAAGAAGTTGTTAATGAGTGTTTTCAACATATCAAATGGGGGTTATTAAAAACCTTTTTGATGTTTTTTCTTAAAAATGTATTTTTATTTGTTAAAAAATATCATTTGTAAAGTAATGTTTTAGAAAATAGGTAAAAGTAGCTAAAGGGAGTCATCACTGAAAACACACCTTCATAATAGGAAATTCCATTGTAATGATGTTAAATATTTTTGACTCTAAGGATAATGATTTTATTGATTCCATAAAAGAATATTAGACTGGATTTGAGAAGGTAAATTAGACTGAATCTGAGAAGGAAGATTTGTCTGACTATGAGAATGAAATTGGACTAACAATGAGAAGGAAGATCAAACTGGCTCTAAGAAGGAAAATTAGACTCACTCTGGGAATTAAGATCTGAATGATACTTAGAAAGAAGATAATAATACTAACTCTTGCAAGATAATAATACTAAAGTCGGGCAAGATAATCTTACTAAATCTGAGAAATAAAATCATACTGAAGTTGAGAAAGATAAAAAAAATTAGAGATGAGAATGAAAATCATATTGAAGCTAAGAAATATAAACATAATGAAGCTAATAATGATAATTGGAATTAAGTAGAACAAGATAGTCAGACTAAATCTGAGCAAGATAATTGGATTGACGCTGAGAAAGATAATCAGACTGAAGCTATTGACGGTAATCAGAAAAAGCTGAGTAAGATAATTGATCTAAATAAAATTTAGAACGATGAGAAGACTGATTTCGGAGAAATGTTGAGAAGGATTGAATAATTCAATGTTATATTTAAATTATATTGTTTTCATAGATTTTGAAATTTTAGTATGTAGGAAATTTTTTCTAGTTTATCACCTTTTATTTTCTAAATCACTAACAAATTGATGCATAGTTCATTAAGCCATCATAACTTTCATGAGTACAGAAAAGGTGGTGTGTTGCAAATTTATTCTCGTGTTTTTCTTTCCATACTGAGATCTCTAATTAAGGTCAGACTACTGAATTTTTTGTTTACCAGACCATGGAAGATCATATTGATCATTTTATTAGAGTTTTATTTGTATATATTGATACTTATTTTATCGTACTAAGTCCATCAATCTTAATTCATCATAATGAGGATGTTAAGATTTAGTTTGGGGGAGTTTTTGAGAAGTGTATGTTTTGTTATCCAGAGAGAATATAAATTTTGTTAAGGAAAATATTGATAAACGGATCATCATATTGAGTTGATCAGATTGAGTCAACCAGACCCGGTTCATTGGACTAAAATCCATCAGACTTAAGGGCCTCAAACCCAGGAACATTTGTAGAGAAAATTGAACAAAACCTTTATTATTTTATTTTTCATTAAATTTTTAAGAAACCTTTTAAATAGATAGGAGTCAGTATAATAATTCCAATCAGTATATGGAAGGTTTCTAATGGGAGTTGGACTAAGTTGTATTCACTTCCTTTTAATAGTGAATTTCTATAGACCCATTATATTTTCTAGGGAAAGGATTTAAGTTATCACACTAAAGAAAAAAAATTCAATTCTATGATCATTACCTGATTTCATACTTTTTAATTCATGGTTATTTACAAAAATATGACATGAAATTGAATATTAATAGGATGTAAGGGTTATGTTTCTAGGAGAATTGAAACTCATAATAAGTGAACAATGTGTTCAACCACCCCCCCAATTATTTTTTTATCTTTTGTAACTCCAAGTTCCCAATATAACATAAACCTGGTGCTACACCTATTTTGAAGTATCATTATAGAATAAACCATATTGATTTGAAATAATTGAATAAGTAACTCAAGTATAATATTGATAAGGTATTTATACAACATAGTGCATCACCATGGTGTGATCCTATTCTCTTTTTTTATAAGAAATATGGATTAATGATCATTTACATTGACTATCTAGAACATAACAATATCATTATCAAGAACATGTATCCTCTATCCCACGTCGATGATTTTTCTATCAATTATAAGGACCTTAGTACTTTACCAATAATGATCTTCGATCTAGTTACTATCAGTTGGGGGTAAAAATGAATAAATAGACAATATATCCCTCTGTTTGAGATATGGACACTATGAATTTATAGTGATGCCTTTTTCTCTTACAAATTTCCCATTTTTTCTTCATGAATTTAATAAATACTGTATTTAGATATTACATTCATTATTTTTTTGGTAGTATTTATAGATGATATTCTTACATACTGAAAGGGAAATGAAGATCATGAAGATCATGAATATCATTTGAAGATTATTATGAGGACCCTAAGAAAGAAAAATGTTTATGAAAATATTACCAAGTGTGAATTTTGGCTTTAGAATGGATGATTTTTTTGTATATATAATCTCATGTGAAGTAATTATCGCGGTTCCTTCAAAGATGAAAGTAATTTAAAGTTGACCCAAACCAACCATGGTAACTGAGATCCATATAATCCTTGGCTTGTCTAGATATTATCATCACTTTTTTGGGTATATTTTCATGGAATTCGAATCCACACACCAAGTTGACTTGAAAAGGATTCAAGTTCCTTTGGATAGATGAATGTGTGGATAATTTCAAGGAGTTGAAGAGAAGTATGGTCAGGTCACGAGTCCTCACCCTACGTTTTAGTGTAGAAGGGTTTTTAATCTTCATAAATCCTTCCATGAAGGGACTGGGATGTGTCTTATTGTATAATTATATACTTATAGCTTACGCCTCCTTCCAATTGAATGTTTGTGATAAAAATACCCAACTCATGATTTGGTGTTAGATGTGGTGATGTTTTCATTAAAGATATAATGTAATTATCTTTATAAATGAAATTGTGAGATGTATACAGACCATAAATTTTAGAGTTTATATTCACTCAGAATGAGTTATGTATTTGATAGATATGATGTTTAGATAAAATAAATGATTTCGACAGATCAATACATTACCCCTAGTAAATAGAACAAGGTGTTCGATGCTTTGAGTTTAAAAGATCATGTTAGCTTGTCCATGATGAGGATAAAAAGATCTAATATTTCTATACATCATAAGGATGGATTTCGAGATCTTAAATTAAAGGGAAAATTATTATCCTTCCAAAATGAGTGTTCAACCATCTATTCAAGAGAACATTAAAGAGGCATACTCGGAAGACATGGAGTTACAGAAGAAGGTGAGAGATGTTCCTAATATTAACCATGATAGTGATGGAATTATATGTTTGACGAACCATCTATGCATTCAATCCATACCAAATTTGAAGAAGGATATATTAGAGGAGACCCATAGTTGTTCATTCTTTATTAATCTAGAAAAACAAATACGTATAGAGATTTGAAATAGTATTTCTAGTGGGACAACATAGAAGATAGAAATTTTAGAGTTTGAATCTTGGTGATTGGTATGTTAGCAAGTCAATTCAGACTGAAAATATTATAAGAGGATTTCATAGCCATTAACCATACCCGAATGGAAATGGGAAAACATCACTGTGGATTTTTTCGTTGGACTCCACAGAATATTTAAAAATCATAATTCTATATCGGTAATAGTTTAACACCTTAGGAAGTATGAACACATTATTTATATTATAGATTAAATTTATATTGATATTATTTGTAGAATATAAATTAAATAAGTGGTAAGATTTATTGGATTGACACTTTCTATTGTGTCTAATTGAGATCTGGGGCTTACCTAAAAATCCTGGTGAAGTATTCAGCAAGCCCTTAACAAAGAGTTGAGTTTCAAAACTACCTATTATCCTCGCACATATGATTAGTATGAGAGTAAAATTTAAACCCTAAATGATATGTTGGAATTATTTTCTATAGATTTAAAAATTGGTTAGGGTCAAAACCTTCCTCTAGTCGAGTTTATGTACAAACATATCAATCACTCGAGCATTTAGATAGATCCTTAAGAATAACACTATGTAATAAATGTATAAATCCAAAAATTTGTAATGATATTGGAGAAAGAAACCAATAAGAGATAAGAAAGCTAAATAAATAGAATAGATGGTTAGATATATTCATTAACATATATGGTAAGTAAATTGTTGATAGAAAATTTATGATGATAATCATCAGTGAGATCTGTAGTTTGTGGTTGGTGACAAGGTATTTCTATAAATTTATCCATAGAAATATGGTACAATATTTGTAAAGATATAGAATATAATCCCTAGGTATGTCATCCCTAGGTATGTCATCCCTATTTGGAACCACCAGCAAATATTTCTCAAGTCCATGATGTGTTCCATGTATCTCTCTTGAGTAAGTACATACTTGATCCATTACATGAATAAGACTCATAAGTCATACCAAAAGATAAATATCATTCTTATGAGGATCATTCAGTAGAGATTCTAGATCATAGAAGAATGTTATAAAAAATAATACCACACACTTGGTCAATGTTTTGTGGTGAAACCAATAGTTTTAGGAGGATATGTGGGAAACTAAGGACACGATGAGGTTGAAGTATCTTCATTTGTTTTTAACATAATGAAAATGTTTTGAGGGGAAAATTAATTTTAAGAGAGGAGTTAGATCATAAAACCATAATATTTTATGATTTTTTAAAAATAAATACATTTATCTAACAAATTTTATTACATACAATAATGATTTTCTTTGATAACTTGTGTTTCATGCAACACCAAGTTTTAACGAACCGTGATATATTATATTAAAATATTTGTATTTATTATCTCCTAGACATTTGAATATAGGGAATGAATAAGATTAAATAAATTATGAAAATTTATGATTAAAAAATCTATAATGTGGTTACCAATTAATTATAAATGAAAATATAAATCAATAGAAAAAAAGGAAATGTTTTCTAAAAAACTATACTTTTCTAAAGAAGTCATTTCTTTTCATTTTTGCAAAATTATTTTAAAAATATTTTTTTCACTCGTATAAAATTATTTATAAAAATTATAATTCATTTTTGAAATCACCATTTAACAATTATATTATAATGAATAATTGATAATTTTTTGAGAATCATTTTTTTAATAGTGAAAATACTAATATGTATAAAAAAGCGTCAATTATTTTATAGGATTTAAAAATTAATTTCTTTAAAATTAATCTAAAATTAACATTATCTAAATTATATTATAATTAGTCCAATTTAGGTCATTAGAATCAATTCAATGTTCAATTTTAATATAAAAATGTTTATATATTTGAAAACTTTTCCTTTATGAAATTGTTTTTTCACTATATTTGTGGGATTATGTTTTAATTAAATTTTGTAAATTATATGAGCTGAATTTGGAAAATGGATTAATTATTTTTTAAAATCACAATTAATATTATCATATAAGTTCAACATAATTTTTTACCATAATTAATAGTGAAACAGTAAAAATAATTTTGCGCTATTAATGTGGAAATTGACTTACTGGGGGTTAAACTAAAAATATAAGGTAAATATTTCCATTAAAACTTATAAAAATATTATTTGATGACCATATTTCAATACTATCATATCCCAATTTCGAATAAATGGAAATTTTAAAGCTTGATTCATGGGAATAACTTTACACTTTTGTAGTTTTTTGGGAAATTTCAAGTGGTTTTCAAGATGGTTCCTTTCACCACTTATAAAAAGACCTCTCCCCTCCTCTCCTATCCACAATATAATATCAATTTATTTCATTTAATACCTGACCAAATACCCTCCTCCCTTACGTTACCATCTCTTTGAGTCCCTTTTTTGTTATTGAACCCTCACAATATGGCTCCAGGTGTATACCTAAAAAGTCTTTCTGAATAAAATTTAATGCTCTTAACAATGCATTATCATTTTCTTTCATCTTAAATCTCTTAAATTCATATTAAACCGTGATAATATAATAAAATAAGTATCAACCATATAATAATACGTTTTTACATTAATATTATGAGATATATTCATTTAAATTTCCATCACATTGGAAATGAAGCCATCCTCATGTGTACGACAGACTACCTCTTCACGAACTAACAAAATATATTTTCCATGACTGCCTCCAACTGTTGATTATAATGATGAATTTAATATATTTATAATATATGTTTAACATAATTTCACTTCTGTAAATATAAAATCACATATAACTTTTAACATTCCACTCTGTGGGGGGTACACTAACGTCACTCTTGTGTATAGTGGACTACCTCCCCGCCAAGTGATGTGATTCTTTCTCACTAATGATTTACATGGAAGGTAATAATTATTACGTTAATAAATATATGTGATATATATTAAATAAAAATGAATCTAAAAAAAGTGAATAACTAATTAATTTTATTTCATTTCATCCATCAAAATATGTAAACAACATCCATGCATACGTACTCCCAACCACGAATAATTGGTGTTGGGTCAACAAATATTCCTCTAGACCGATCTTGGGAGAACAAACAAGAAACCCTAACGGTAAAGCTCAATATTTCATTGATGTTGTTGCAAGGAGAACTGAGCTGCCTGAGCCCGGTGCAGATGCTGTCACGGATCATATTTCACATGTTGAGCCAAAGCACTTTCGACATAGAGGATATCAAGCAATCTTTTTTACATCAAATGAGGTAATTTATATTCCTTCAGATATATGTTTCTTGATTGTTGTAAAATTCTTCAATTATATGTTGTGACTTAATTTATTAAGGAACTCTTGAAGAAATTGTATTTTTAGGATTCCATATTGGTTTATTGAAGCATTCCAATGTCATCTTTCACATATCCTCTGAAGAAGAGTATTATAGATTATGAGTGAGACGTTCATGGTATTTTGGAGGATTATTGATGAATGTTTTGAAATAGACCACAGAATGATATCCCTATATCGAATCCCCAATCATTTTGGTTTGGATTGGATTTCTAAGACTTCTGTTGCATTTGTTCAGACAAGTTTCTTTATTTTTGATTTGCAGCCTTATTGGAAACCCTATCAAGATGTAAGTTTCCATGAGGCATCTCTCAAGGCCCTCAGTTTCTAGGGTGTGTATTGAGGTTCATGTTTCACAAGTTCTTCCTTCCCATATTTGGATCCAAAATTGTAACTCTGGATTCTTTCAAGAAGTGGATTATTAAATTCTCCCCGTTTATTGCACGGATTTCCTAAATCTAGGAGAATCCTTGGAGGATTGTGACACTAAGACAAATCACTCGCTGGTCCACAAAAGAAATGGATAGAAAAGGGAATTCCAATTTTAAACACAATTTCTCTTGGACCTTCCGGGATTTATAATTCTCTTAGAAGTCAAAACATTATTGCTAAGAAGTCGAATGAGTTCAAGGATCATGATGTGGTGGAACATCGGACTGGGCAACCAATGAGAAATAAACCTATGGGAAATGATAATTCAACTTCTGTGGATGTTGTTCACAATGCTCTAGGTACCTTTTCACTACCTTCCACATAGGTGGGAGAGTAGGTGAAACATGGAAATTCTTCTGAAACCTTCCAAGAAGAGGTGGACAAAAGTACACACTCTGAATGAAATGATTCTTTACTTGATACATGTGATCAAGACTCTCAACTTGAGGAAGATTATTTGAATTCATGCTCTAAAAAAGGAAAAAATACAATTATTGATCAAGATGGTTATATCAAGCCACATCCCAAGAAGACTCAGAAACATAAAGACTACTCTAACATTCAAAGAACTATTGTCACTAGGTCCTCTGATGTAGCCAGGTCACAAAATATCAACTCTTATCAGCATACTGATGTAGTTATTTCTAGAACAACTACTGATGTTGATGATAAAAAATTCTTAAATTTTGATGAGCATATTGATCCTAAACAAAAATATTCATATAGAGTTACTACTGGAATGGAAGAGGAATTTATATCTTGGATGGAAGAACAAGATGCAGTCCTTCTGCAATAGTACAAGGATTGAAAAATCACTACGGGTGCATATCATCAAATCATAAAAAGAATGCTTTCCAAAATGGAGGAGGAATTTAATTGAAACCCAGAATTCAAAATCATGTAAATTCCGTGGAAATCAATCTATTACTTTCTATTTTCTTATCTGAGGAATGTGGAATGCTCTACTTTTGGTTCCTTTCTTGGCTTCTTGAGTAGCCTTCACATCCACATGGAGTAGTTGACTTATATGAAGATGTTTCATGTTTTTTTTCATAATTTTTATTGTTTCTATGTGATGGGGTTCATAATAGCAACATATTCATGGCTTTGAGGAATTCTACTCTGAACCAATGACTGTCAAGAAGGTTCATGTTGTTCTGTATGAGTATGTTGATAACTACAATTTTTGTTTTACATTTATATTGCTAAAAAATGTACTCCCCTCAATCCCTTGATGGTGTAAGATTATTACACCTCGTTTTTTTATTGTTTATTTTTCTTTTTAGTAAATTTATTTGGGGCATGAATTTGATTTCAAATTCATGTCTTAGTTTATTTTAAAAAAACATATGCCCTATCGTCTCCATGAAAAATGCATTTCAACATTCTATATATAATGTTTATAAATGAATTTAAAAATGTATATAATGAAAATATATGTTACTAATGTAATTTATAAAATTAAAGATATTATTGAATTATAATAAAAGTACACGGACCAAAAATAAGAAATGAAATCATATATTAAAAATGAAGCAGTAATTACCTGGAACGTGATTTTAAGAAGGAATTATAAAAAAATGGGTAATAAAAAGGGCATAAGTAAATCATGTATGGTGTGATACCAATGAGTATGATAATGTAAATGCCTTATAATAAAATTATATATATTATATATGTTGTTCAAATGTGTGCGAAAGAAGCTGAGGATTAATGTAATTTATTTTTGTATTACTTTTATTTTCTATGAGACACATGCCATATTAACAACACATTTCTTTTATATGGGGTTTATAAACCCCATGAATGAATTTAGGGATGATTTGAATGAATTTTATGTGGATTTATTTTAGGTACACTGGGTTATATACCCTAAGAGAGGGGGTGAGTCAGGGTATGACAGATTAAAACAACTTCCCCTATTGATCTTCTTTCGCTGTTAAGAAAAACTCACATCTCTCTCTTTCTTATAGAAATGTATAAACAGAAACTAAATCACGCATATGACACCATGATTTTTACTTGGTTCACCCTCACTGGTCTACATCCAATTAGCATACACCAGTGATGAGATGATGTACCAAATCCAATAAAAGCACACTGTTGTTTACAATGTTTGGGCAAGATCACATCTATGCCCAAGCTCACATCCTATACAATGTTTAGGGTTAGCTCACTGCTTTCCCAAGGGTCACTCCTTGTTTCTCTCTCTATGGATCACTACCGGTGGATAGGATCACCATCTTCACCTTTCATTGCTCATTTCTCTAGAAAGGATCCACTCTTAGTTTATATACCTGTAGGTATCTTCATTATCTCTAATTAAATCTACATCCGTAACTATTAATAGATGCTCTATTGAAGTCCAAATTTCACCCATAGATGAATCTCACTTTGCACTGAGTGTACTAGGAAACCACAATTTTTATTCACACCCTTCACTGGGCCTTGCGTTTAATTTACTGATTTTCCACGAAATCTTCTTTTCGCCCAATACCACTTTTACGCGCAACTGACTACTATTACACACAATTGTTTATTTTACGTGCAACCTTTTCTTTACGCACAAATACTGCTTTTACGTGAAAAAAACATCTTTTACGTGCAACCTTTTATTTATGTGAAAACACTCATTTTACATGCAAACTTGTTGTTTATGCACAACTCATTTGTGTACTTCAATTTCGTGCACCAGATCTCAGATACTCTCTATGTACTGATCTTGTAAGATTGAGAGGGTTCACTTCATATTTATAGGAAAAAAAACCCATGTGTAAAAAACACTCCTTCCATGTGTAATACTCATTGAGAAAGAAAAACACATCTTCCGTGAAACACCATATTTTGCGCAATGCTCCAATTTTTAACACACCTCCTGACATTGCCAATTTTCGAGCCTCTGATCTCGAAACACCTCTTGGAATGAAAAACGGCATTCCTCTATTTCACTCACCACACAAATATTTCATGAACCACTTTATTTTTTATGCACCGCTCTAATTTTTCATGCACCTCCCTTTTCCAAAAACACA
The DNA here is from genome assembly GCA_963277665.1 of Viscum album. Taxonomy (NCBI): domain Eukaryota; kingdom Viridiplantae; phylum Streptophyta; class Magnoliopsida; order Santalales; family Viscaceae; genus Viscum; species Viscum album. Next base: position 839,708 of record CAUJRU010000205.1, read on the forward strand.
TCTTTCCATTTTTCCGATTTTCAGACCCAAAACATTGTCAAACACTGGAAATCAGCACCACCTTGTATCTGCTCTTTTTGTACCTCCTCCAGATCATACATTCCTTTTTGAGGTTCTTTAATCAATCATGGATTGTTGACAAAATCCCTTGAACCTGACCACTCACCATGTAAACCCCCTTTTTCAAAAAAATCGTACATCGTGGTTTTCTTTCTCAACAAACACAACATGGAGGCCCTCTTTGTCAATGAAACAATCACCTCAAAAATGCTTCAAAGATACCTTGAGGTATTTTTTCCAACAATTTATATATCCATTTGAGTATCTATCTTTCATGTGGTTTACATGTTACCAAATTGGTAATGAATTTATGCTAAAATCTCATTGTTTATCAGGATTGTTTATGATCAAGTATCCAATATTGAAATATTATAATCTACCAATCAATAACTCTCATGAATATTCTTATCATTTTTTTATTTTTTCAGAATACTTTTTCCCATAATTCTCCTCTCTTTATGTACTGAAAAGATAAAAAATTATTTTTTTTATAAAAAAATATAATTTATTCTTTTTTCGGTCGAGAAACCTTTTTTCTCCATATTCTTATTTTATAAAAATGTTTTCAATAAGGATTTGAATATTCTATTATTATTTTTTAATGGTATTTTTACCTATGTTTGAATTTTTTTTATAAATGGTTTATAAGGAATCTTCTTCTAATTTTCCAAATACGGATCTTTTGACATTTACTAACAATGTGAAAGGAATCATTCTTTTTATAAATACACAATGTGTAGAATTATCCACTATCATGACTGCCAAATGGTTTCAATATTACATTTCAAATTTTAATGGTTATTTTCAAATAATTTTTTTTCATTAATATTTTCTAATAATTTTTCCTCAATGAAAAATATGTTGACAATTTTCTATGTTTTAAAAGCTATTTTTTAAAATTCAAAATGGTATTATCCTAAATAAATGTTTTAATGTATCTTTAAAAATCATTTTCCATCTAATATGACATCAATTGATGTTACACATGCTTCAATATGGATATGACCCAAGGATACTATTTTTATTATTTCTCTAAATGGTTTATGTTTATGATGAAAAGATTTATAAGGATATCTTTTCACTTAAATAAGTTATACCATGAGGAAATGTTTATGAAACTTGTTCCTCATCCATGAGTTATACTATGATGAAATAATTGAATGTTAATGAAACTTGTTTCCTTTGCATTGGTTAGATATAATGATATGATGAATGTTTTTTGGTATTAAGGCACACATAAATATGGTTTTCATTATATTATTGGTGGGACCTATATCTCTCTCCAATGCATTGGGTAAAGGTTTATATCACATAAGATAAAGATGGGAAACAAGTCAATGGGCTTGATCAACTATGGGAAACATGTCAATCTTGATCCATAATGGAAAATATGTGATGAGGATGGATCAAATAATATGATGGTCTTGGTAGTTAACCTTGAAAAATGGAATGGTTTCTATATTTATGATATCTCAACACTTTAATGAAATGATATTATGGTTCATGATTGGTTTATGATTTTTTCTCACTCTTATGGCCCATGTATCTTGAAATGATAATGCTTTATTGCATGACCCATGTTTAGGATCTATGAATGGCTGGGAATGATCTTTTTAATGTATGTTTATGATCATATACCCTTATTCTTATCTTATGATGTAATATGATCATGGATTGATATCTCCTAAGTTTACCCTTACTGATAATCTTATCACAACCTTTTCTTATGATTACATTCCCAAAGTTATGAAGATTGGTTCAAAATAGGTTTTGTTTATAAATAGTTCTAAATGGGGATTTATTTACAGGATATGTTGAAGATATTTCATTAAATAAGAATATTATTTGTCGAGTATCTGAATACACTAAAATTATATGTTCCTCAAGCATATATTATGTAATGTAATGAATATTTATCTCAAAAATGTAATATTTATGTTTGAAAAACTAGTTTTTCATAGAAAATGATATAAATTCAATAGTTTTGTGAAAAATATATTACACAAACAATAATCAAGAATGAGAGTTGGTGCTTGAAAATTTTAAACCTTCTTTATAGAGGGAGAAATAGAAAGAAATATAGGAATTGAGATAAATAATGTAGTACCAAACATGATAAAAAAATTAACCATATCCCCACTAAAAAAGTGTAGAGGATGTACCATCTCATATAGAATGTGGAATCATTATTTATAGTTAATTAAATGTCTATTGTACTGACCATAAATTAGCTCTGATGTAAATTCAATAACATACTATTTTATATAATCTCTGACAATCACTCTTTTAAGAATAAATCCATAGATTCCAATCTTATATATTAAACTTCATATATAGATAGATGGGTCCCCAAATGATGGAATGGAAGAAAACATGCACAATAAGGAGATTATGATCCATATAATAAAAAATATATTTGTTTTTATGATATATATTTCATTCTTGTTTAATTGAATTCTAAAAAATAAATATAATTTTTTTGATCTATTAATTTATCTATATTAAATAAATATATTATAAAAAAATCTATTATAAGATTCCTAATAAGAACATGATTTTTAACTCTAATATACTCAAGAGAGTTGAAATAAATTTGGGTGAAGTAAATAGGGAATTGAAGCTAGCATGAACCTTTGGACATCTGGTGGTCTTGAAGGAATAGAGGGAAAGGTTGATATGTCAATGATATATTTTTTAATTAGAAAATAGAATTCATAATTAGTTTATGAAATTTTATAAATGAGTTAAATGATATGTATTGAAATTTATAATGAAAAAATTGTAAAATGAAATGAAACTCTATTTTTATATATTAATAAATGAATAACAATTAATATTTTACATCTCATAAAAATGAATGTTCTGTAGGGAAAATATAATTGTTTCACTAAAAGTGTTATTTCATATAACATAATAGTGGTAATGAAAATAAAAATGATTCATTTCATAATTATGTAATAATGTGATTTTTTTCCGGAAAAAGGTCATGCATTAAAGTAGGAGATACATGAAGATATATAGGGATTGAGATAACTAATTTAGTTCCAAACATGCCTCTAAAATTAACCAACTCCATGCAAAAATAAATGTAAAGGACATACCTAATGATATATAATATGAAATTTTTATTTATAGTTAATTCAATGTCAATTTGAATGTCCTATAATCAAATCCACTATAAATTAAAGAACACAAAATTTTATTTAATATCTAACAAATACTCTTTGAAAAAAAACCCATAGTGTCCATGTTCTTAAATTTTATTTCATATATAGATAAATGGATCCCAAAATTATGGAAGGGAAGAAAAAAGGGAAAAATATAAGATTATGAGCTATATAATAAGAGATATATTGTTATTTCATATTTATATTTGTTCCATGTTTAATGGTATTTTAATAAAAAATGAATTTTTGTGTATCCATTAGTTATATATAATTTTAATAAATATATTTCAAAATTATCTGTTATAAAATTTAGAAGAATCTCTTGCTCTTGAACTCTTATATGAACACATTATTCAACAACAATGTTTTCAAAGGGGCATGGTGTAATAAGGTGCCAAGGTCTCTTGGGGATGCAGTGTGAGGTGCACACCTATTGAAACTAACGTACATCCCATGACATAATTATATATTAATAGTTTTCAACAACATTTGAAATTAAAAAAACATATATTCAATCTATATAATACAAATTAATGTACATAGTGATAGTTTTGGTTCTATGATATGTAGCTTTAGGAACAATTTATTTTTCTAGAGTGAAATGTTTTATCAATTCATTTAATGCGTATTTTTAATGTTGTTGATAGCCCACCTATAATTAATGTTGTGAATAGTAGGCCCTAAGTTTCACCCCAATTTCCACCCATGTCCCATGTAGCCCAAATTTCCACCCAGTATCCCCTATATCCCTCAATTGCAACCCCCTTATTTCCACCCCTACATTATTGTTGACCTGATTTTCACTCATGTCCCCTTTAGCCTCAATTTCCACCCCTTTATAGCCTATATTTCCACCCCTATCACCACTACTTCTGTAGAATGTATCCCCACTTTTTTTAATGGGTGAACATTTACAACACCTGATGCCTTAGATCCGCCTATGATAACACATGAGGAATATTCCTTTAGTGTTCTTTAGTGAGGTCCCAATACCTCACCAATTTTGAGGCACTCAGGTATACCTCACAATGCCTCTCACTGAGGCACACACCTCAGTTCATCTTTGATTACACTGGTCAGAAGAATTTTTTTGTAACAAATAGGGATTTAAATATTTCATGAACCTTCTAACAGGTGGGGCCATGAAAGAGTGTATGGAAAGGTAGAGAATTCAGGGTTATATTTTGTAATGAGAAAATATAATACACAATTATGTAATAATGTTTCACTAATGAGTTAAATTATTAATGCTAAGAATTTTTTTTTAAACTAAGTTAATAATAAATGAAACACTACTTGTATATAAGTATAAATTAATAAAAACAATTATCTCTTATTTCATAAAAAATAATGGAGTGTAGGAATAATATAATTGCTTCATTTACAGTGATATATTTCATAACATTCAAGTGGGAATAAAAATATATATGATTCATTTTATAATTGTGTAATAATTGGGTTGGTTCTTAAAAAATTTAATCTTGCTTTAAGGAAACAGATATGGGAAGAGATATAGAAATTGCTATAAATAATACAGTACCAAATGTGATACTAAAATTTGTAATGTCCTAACCCAGATGAAACTTGTTCGGTGCCCCAATAAGTTTATCCATAAAGACTCAAGTACGCCTCCCCATATTCCAGAGGCTACCAACTAGTAGTGAGGGTCTACAGTTGGTAAAATGTGGAGACTATACCCTCATATCAGAGTAACACAACAGAGAAATAACTAAATATCATCCCAAGTAGTAAATAAATATAGTGAAGAATCAGTAAATAGTTGAAATAGAAACAAGTTGTAATAATCAATAAAATGTTAGAAAATCATGAATAGCATTATCATACATAAAAAACCGGTCACCCACTAGGGTGATAATATATACATGAGTACATAAAAGAAACTAAAATTAAACTACATGGCTCTACTACAAACTTTAAGCGAGATCACATACTCGGTCTCCAAGACAATACTAAGCCACTCCATCCTGACAATAATAATCCACACGAGAGGCTTCACTCAATCATGGAACCCTATGCATCATACTTATCCATCATGAAATATTTTCTCAACCTGAGAAGCATACATAAGGTCTTCACACACACCTAGGTGCACATATAGGGGTGATAAATAATCATAGTTGGAAACCCCATTGTTTAACCTATAATATGGTGACATTAGTGCATGCTCATGTAATATTCTCAGACTAGACGAGACAATTATAGAAACCCTAGACTTTTACAGCAATTATTAACCGACATTAAGCATAATTAGTTATCAATTATAAGCCATGGATCATAAATTCTAGTTTCTTTAGAATATTAGGTATAGAAATAGAAAGCATGAAAAAAAAAATAAAATAATCTTTTATATAATATAAATAATTATATCCTCACTTACTTTTATCCCTTACATATTCATAGGATAAATTTAGGAGTATATGAACAATGGTTTGAGTTAAAAATCCTAGTAAGGGAATAAAAATAAGAATAAATCATAGCATATATGTTAGAAGGCATAACATGGTGACAATAAAAGGCATGGAACATGAATAGACATATGTAATCGTAACATATCTATCATGGGATCATGTAATCATGGAATAATCAAAAAAATAAACAACATAAAAAATGAAATACAAATGAGTACAGGCTAACTTCCAAGACTATTTCACATTGAATACAATGTCACATAAAGGAATTAGGTTCACTCCTTGTCCCAACATAGAATCTCATGTTACAAAACATTAAAAAATTAATTGGAGTGCCATCTAGGTGCAAAAATCATAAAATGTTCATAAATATGTGTTCCACATGAAGAATAAAACAAAACAAATATACATAAGGTTTACCCATGGAAAGAAATTGGTATCGTAATCTTGTCATAAGACATACCAAAGGGGCGTATCATAAAGGTGTATATGAAAGAATGGATTTAAATAATACATGTAAATTAATAAGGGAAAATTGTCATAGATCATGATAAATTGTCTCTGATTAAATATAAAACATGTAAAAAGAGTGTTTGAGACACATTTGAAATGAACCACATTAGTGTGGTTTAAGGGAAAATATTAAACATGTCCTTAAAACAGAAAAAGAAATAATATATTTCATAAAACCATAAATGAAAAAAGATAGTTTTTCATGTTAAAAAGATCTATTTTACAAAAATATTGGTGGCATAAAACTTATTATGTATGGTACATGAAAATGGGTAAAAAATTGGGAAGTTCCCTTTAATCGGGCTGACTTATTTGAAGGAGTTGAAAAGGGGTCAATAAAAACTTGTATTCCACCATCTAAGAAAGAATAACTGATACATGTACATATTTTTGGAATATAAACATATAATTTAATTTGATTACATAATAATAATTAATAATTATAGTGGTGTCATTAGATAGAAAGCGTAACTCGACGGAAAAGTGGAGGTTCAGAGAGAATCCCTTACCTTATGTCTAAAAGTGTTATGCACATGTAATTAATGTCCTATATAATCTAATTAGTTTTATTAATAATTTAATTAATAACCTTTTCAATATATGTTTTATTTATTATAATTTTATTCTGTTCATTTATGTCCATTTAGTTGAGTTATAGTGTTTGATTTTCTCATTTCGGGAGCATTCCTTTCAAGGATTTCTGGATTGGTTCAATTGAGTTTTATTATAGAAGTTATTGTAAAGTTGTAATAACTATAAATAAATTAAATTTATGGTATTATTTCACTTTCATAAATTTAAATACTTCTATATATCATTTTATTTTTTTACATGAGGATGATTCATTAGAGAAATTGTTTATGAAAAAATGATTAGTTTATTTTGATGGTTTTTACAACCATCATGATTTATTATCATTTTATTTAATAATTTGTTTATATAATAGTTATAGAACATTAAATAATTTTTTATAAACATATTATAATATGGTTTAACAATAAATGTTGTTTTATGACCAGTCTTAAATGTGGTAATGGATAATGAAAATGCATCATCTATAATGGCAGTAAATATATACATCAAAGATGATGTTTTCAATTTTGGAAAAAGGAATAGGGATGAGATTTTACGATAGATTATTCTATTAACACAATAACATTACAGTATAAAAAATATACTAGATTTATCATACCATATTGGAATAGGTAGGTGAGGAGAGGATAAGAAAATAAATGATATTGAAATGAAATTTAAAGAGAATGGAGAAGGATTTTACCTCATCAATTTCTTATCCTTGAGCACATCCTTATGGAAATGGAACTTGGTATTTTATTAAGACCAATGGCACTTTGAAATGGGGGTAGACGCATGGGAAAATTATTGGGAATAATTTTTACAAGATTCAAGGCTTATAATTTGTTAGGATAAGAGGTTGGGGTGGTATATATAGTAGAAGAGAGGGGTCTTTTTTTATTATTTTATTAATTTTTTTATTATTTAGGATCAAGACTATCAATAATATCGATTAATGAGACTATATATAGTAACTAGTTCATTTGAGTTTGAAATAATGGTGCTTAAATCATCCATACATCATCCATCACTTAAAAATATATGTATTTATCTTATACTGTATATTTTCGTATTTCACTTTTCACAAAAAATTCAATGATTTTAGAAAAAATCCCAAAAAATCACCCTTTCCATTTTTGAATGATTAAATTTAAAAAATGGACTCCATTTTATGAAAATAATTTTATAAATATGAGAAATTTAATATTTCATTAAAATCATCATTTATTAGAAAAATACTGATTTTAAAATTATAAATGATTTTATAACACTTTGAAAAATTAATTAAGGCCTCATAAAAAATCATATAATCCTATGGAAGAAAAATATTAATTTATTAATATATTTTTTGAATATAAGTTTTCTATAAATAATTTTATTAATTATAAAATTATAAATTAAAAATTAAATTTTACAAAAATATCGGGACATAATTTATCATTTTTAAAACATTTATTTACTTATACCATGATATAAATATATCATATTTTCATTTATAAGATACATCAATTTTATTTATACTTTCATATGTGAGGTTACTATTCTATTGGTCGATTTACTATTCCTAATGGTCTCATTACTATTCCAATGGTCATGTTATTATTCCATCAGTATAGGTTCCTTAATTTCTATAAATACCACTTATTTCATTCATTCTATAATACATTTTTTTATTTTAAAATGACACTTTGAATGGTAAGTGTAAACCAAAAACAACTTCAACCAGTACAATGCATAAAAAAATGCCATCCCAGGAAGAAATAGGAACTACCCCTCCCCAGTGGCAACAATGTTATATCAACTCTCCACTTTCACAATACTGCTCAGCTAGTCCATACAAGATTTCACGGTCTTGGTACTGATGGAAAAATCCATACAATCTCGATCTTCAAAATATGGAAGGCCATGTGATGGTTAAAAACTTATTTCACTGATTTAAATACCTATTATTTCATTAATTAATCTATTATGAAGTTTTTATCATGTTATATATGTGTTATCTATGTGATTTATACTATATAACATGATTATAAGAAGGGGAAATTAGTTAATAAAATTATGATTCATGACATTCATCCCCTCTTATAAATTTTCATCATCAAAATTTAATTTTAAATTATTAGTTGAAAATAAATTGGGGGTACTTATCTTTTATTTCTTCCTAAATTTCCCATAGCACCTCTTTGTACTTATGGTTCTGCCATAGTACATTGACTTGGTGAGTGGTCTGTTTGCATAAATATTTATCTATATTTTCCGAGATCTTCATCAGTTACTCCTCATAAGAGAGATTATTTTCCAATATTAGCACCTTTGAATTCAGTAAATTTGATGGACCTGATATTTACTTACTCAAGATGGATATGTGGAAAACACCACGTAATTGAGACAGGGTAGGTAAATGTCCTATTCAATAGGCCACAACATTGACATGATCAAGAATCTATAAGGGGATGATGTTCTTTGGACATAGCTTTCCTTTCTTCCTAAATATCACGATCCACTAACATAGAGATATGTAGAAGAATATTATGTCTCCAACCTTAAAATACAATTCCCATCAATTATTTTGATCAAATATATTATTTTAAATTTGGAAAACATGACATCCAAGTGAATAGTTTTCACCTTTTCTATAATTTATTTGACCATTTCAGGTCCCAAAAATATATATTCACCGAGTTCATCCCAACATGCTTGTGTTTTACATCTATTACCACAAAGGGATTCATATGGATCCCTTTATATTCTTGAGTGGAAACTATTGTTATAAGCGAACTTGAAAAGAGGTAGATGTTGGTCCCATCATCCCTTGAGGTCTATAGAGAAAGCTCTCAACATGTCTTCTTGTATTTTTAATAGTCATATCATATTGGACATGAGTTTGAGGGTGATAATCCGTAATAAATTTCAACATAGTGTTTAGATAATGTTGGAGACTTTTCCAAAAAATGGAGTTAAATCATGGAGCTCGATCAGATACAATCGATAGTGGTACTTCATACAGCCTCACCACTATTTTATGTATATTTGTGTAGTTTGATCATGTGAGAAGTACTCTAGAATTATGATAAAGTATTTTTTTTCTTTATAATATGACCTACAATGATACATATGTAATTACTTCTTCTAGATGCCTTTGGAAGTCAAGGGAAAAATTCTATGGTGATGTTTTCCCATTTCCATGTTGGTATGGGTAATGGTTTCATCACCCCCTTAGACTATTTCCTTTCAACATTCACTTGATGAAATACTAGGTACATTGTTGTATATTAGATGATCTCCCTCTTCATATTGTCCCACCAATAGTATTCATAGATATCTCGATACATCTTTGTGCTTTGTAGGTGAATAGAGAAATTTGATGTATGTTCATAATTTAGAATCTCTTTTTGTTTATATTTGGATTGAGTGATACACATAATCATGACCCAAACCTTATGACTCCTTACCCATAAATTTTGAACTCTAAGGATTTCCCATTTTTGATAGCTTCCACCTTCTTCTTTATTTACTCATAACTTATTTGAGCATCCTTTATTTTATCCATAAGGGACAGTAAAGAAATCACTTGAGAATGGATTGATGATGTTCCTTTCTTAATAATTCCCATTTTCATCCTTTATAGGTATAATAGGATTGGATCCTTCTCAATTCTCATCATTGATAATGTTGTAGGATCCTTTCTACTCAGAGAATCCGCCACTTAATTTTCTTTACCAGGATGATAGTGTATTGAGCAGTTATAATCTCTAATGATATCTAACCATATTCACGGGTTTTTATTAAGTTCCTTCTATGTGAATACATATTTGAGGATCTTATGATCATTATATAACTCGCACTTCTCCCAACATAGATAATTATTTCATATTCTCAATGAAAATATCACTAACACCTACTCCAGATCATGTGTGGGATAGTTTTGGTCTCGAATTTTCAATTTCATTGAATCTAAGGTTGTAAATATATCATTTATCATATATACACACCATAACACCTTATTTTAAATGCCTTTTTATATGATAATGAGTTCCCCAATTTTTGGGAGTGTGAGTACTAGTGTAGTGATAAGCCTCTTTTATAACTATTTAATGTTGTTTTCACATTAACTATTCAAGATAAACTATACTCCCTTCTGAGTCATCATGGTTAGTGGGATTTAGAATCATGATAAGTTCTTTACAAATCATTTTTAATAACCAAATAGACCAAGGAAACTATTGATATATGTTAAAGATGTTGGTTTGGTCCACTCCTCAATTTCATTTGTTTTAGAAGGGTCTATAGATATCCCTTAATTGGGGATTACATTCCCCAAGAATGAAACTTCCTCTATCAAGAACACATATTTACTATAATTTCCATATACTTTATCCCTTATAAAATTCCTTTTCAAAATATTAAAATGAACCTCATGATCCTCCTTGATCTTGGGGTATATAAAAATATCATTAATATGGACTACTAAATTTTTTTAGGTAATATCTATTAACTCTATTCAATAAGTATAAAAAAATGATGGATCATTAGTGAGTATGAAGGGAATCACTATGAACTCATAGATTTGATACCTTGTTCGAAAGGTAGTCTTGGGAATATCTTTATTCTTCACATTAAATTGGTGATATCACGACCGATGATCTATTTTAGAGAAATAATTTTCCCAATGTACTTAATCAAACAAGTAATCTATCCATGGTAGGGGATAATGTTTCTGTTTTTGTGAAATTCTTGATCTCACTATAATCAATGTTTAGGCACATGAATCATTAATTCTTCTTGATATGGAGGACCGGTGCACCCTATGGTGAAGTAGTCAAGAATATGTAAACCTTGTCCAAATTCTCTTGTAATCTCTCTTATAGTTCTTACAACTCAATGGTGGACATTATATAAAGTCCCTTTGATATGGGAAGAGGTCTAAGAATAAGTTCAATTGATAATGCAACCTCTTGGTCAAGAGTAAGACAAGGAAGTTATTTGGGGAACAAAATGGTGTAGTCCCTCACAATGGGAATGTCTTACAACATGATTTTATCCTTTGTCTCAATCATTTGAGAAAGATATGATTTCTCATAAGGAAATAATATCAACAATTTAGAAGATGATTATGAAGAAGATTCATCCTCATCCTTACAAAATTATATAATCGGAGGATGCTTCAGGATATGAATAGTGATATCCCATTCATGAAATTTGATGTGGTATTTATACAAATACATCTAATCCATGCCAAAAATAACATGAAACTCCACCAAATTATGACAATATTTTTTAGGAGGTTCATTCCACAAACATTAAGTGAGAAGAATTTATATACTTTGGATTAAATAATTTCCCCATTTATTGTTCTAAAAATAGAAAAATGACCATATTTTGAGGAGGCATCTGAATATTTCTAATAAACATACAAGATATGAAAGAATTTTTAGAAACAGAATCAAATAGTACATTCACTATTCTCGAATAAATTACCAACGTACATATCAGCATTTCATTTTTGGCTCCACCTCAGTAACAATGATTGAATATGCACGTCCTTATTGCCATGGAGGTTTTTGTTTCCAATTACCTCCAATAACTCTTCGATTGGGGAAATGGATCACATAATTCCCATGTTCCTTGAAGATGAAACACTGACTAAAGGATGAGTGTTGATTTAAACCATCCTTTCTTCATCTATATTTGTGGTATTATTCATATCCTTTTGAAAATTATTATCCAGATTCCCCTCTCTTAAACATTTTAAGATTCTCCTAGTCCCCCTTAAGAAACTCCTAAGATGGTTCTTCCCACACTTTTGACACATGGGATGTTGGGTTTTCTCTCCATCATGAGATTTATCTATTGATACTCCCAAATTAAATTACACCCACAAATAGAAAAATAGGCTATTTCCACAGTTCAGAATTGTGGAAATAGGGTCCAAAACTATAAACATAGGCTACGACCACGGTTTTTCTCAACCATGGGTGCTATCGTCATGGATGTAGGGTAAGACCTATTTCCATAGTTTTAACTGTGGCTATAGGTCTCCTATTGCCACTATTTTCAAAACAATGGCAATAGTTGTCTCCTTTGTCAACCACGGTATTTGACCTATGGCCACAATTTTATCCGTGGCAATAGGACCCTATTGACACGGTTTTAATAGTGTCTATAGCCCATGAAAACCGTGGAAATTGCCTAAAAATAATGTGTGCCTATCCGGATTTGATCCCAGCACCTTCCCTTCATGTTTCAGCACCCTAACCACTACACCAATAAGGATTTTGTGTATATATCTATATAATGTGTCATATATATTATTAAAAATTTTGGCAATATCTTAAAAACCCTGGAAAAAGTTCTTATCTCCATTTATTTGGTGGGAGAAGTTTTCTCCCATGTAGTGGAGGGAGACCTATTACCACAGTTTTCAAAACTGTGGCAATATCCCTTTGAAAAAAAGGCATATAGCCATGGTTTTGAAAACTATGGCTATAGACCATAGAACTGTGGCTATAGGTGTGGTATATAGCCATGGTTTTCAAAACCGTGGCTATAGTCCATGAAAATAAAGACATATAGCCACAGTTTTAAAACTCTGGCTATAGGTCATGGTCGTAGTCTATTATTCTAGTAGTGATTTTCCACTTTTTATCTCCAGGTCTATGAGACAACTGAGATTCTATGATCTCCATTTCAACCATAATGGCAAAAAAACCAATCACATAATCACTTTCAAGGTCTCTAATCACTAATTATTTTCATAGACTCAACTTTAATCCTCTTCAGAATTGGTTTACCTTTCATTCAGTTTTTATGAAAAAGCCGGAGGGGATCTTAAAAGCCTTGTACTATTTTTTCGTATGCATTAATAGAATAATCTTCCTTTTTATTTGGTATTAGTAACCCATTTCCATATTATAATATTGTGTTTAGGGAAGACATTTATCGAAAAATATTTTCTTGAATGATTTTTATTTTATGGAATTAATTTCATCCTTGAAATTCATGTTATTGACTAGTGTCCACCACTGAATGGCTTCCTCATAAAAATGATAGACCATCATCACAAATTTCTATTCTTCTGAGCGATGGATAATATAGAATATCTTCCCAATGAATTTAATCTATAATTTTGTGTTGACGGGGTTAGGAGATCCACTAAAGAAAGCGGTTCATTGATGCATGAGGTATTCAACCACAACATTATATTTTTTGTGATAAATAGGTAATTCCACCCAATTCAAGTTATTATTAATAAATTTAGTAAGTTGAACTAGTACTATCATGATGTTTTGAGTGCCTGTTTCCATTAAATTTGGCATTTAATTAGGCAAATTTCCACATTTCCAATCACATTAATTGTTGGAATGGGTTCTATTATTTACATCCATTAACTAAAAAAAATAAAGTACAATTAGGGAGGCTTGAATACTTAGCTAAAAATAATAAAAAAAGGAATCATTAATCATAGAATGATAAACATTAAAAATAAAAAATATATCCTAACATGTGATTCCCTATGATTCTATCTAGGTTATCCAAGGTGATAGAATTGTCTTGAGGGTTCATACTAAATTTTTATGGTATTGGTCTCTAAAAAAACTAGACTATGATATGAAACCAAATAAAGAAACCCTATCTTTTTAAACATATTATTACATGATTTTAAGCATAATTAACCATCAATCGTATTCCATTGATCATAAATTATAGTTCTTTGTAAGATTTGGTACATAATTAGAAAGCATGAAAACTAAAATAAAAAAAATCTTTTATTTATCTCCATAATGAGATCCTGCCTTTATTTGAGATATTACATATTTATAGGATAACCTAGGGAATACATGAACAATGGTATGAGATACAAATCCCATTAAGGGAATAAACATAGGAATAAATCATAACATATGTGTTAGAAGGTGTAAAATGATGACATAAAAAGGAAGGGAACATTAATAAACATTAAAAAATCATAACATGTAGATCATGGGATCATGTAATCATGAAATCATCAAATTGTGCCAAAAACATACAACATGATATAAACATGAGTCATAGATAACTTCCAATACTATTGCACATGGAAAATAAAGTCCCATAAAGGATTTAGGTTCACTTCCTATCCCAAAATGAAATCTCATAACACCAAAACTTACCCAATAACTTGGAGAACTATATAGGATCAGCCATCATAAAATTTTCATGCATATTTTTCCCCATGGATAATTAAACATAACAAATATACATAAGGGTTTCCCATAGAATTAAATGGGTATCATAATCATGTCATAATGTAGAAAAAATGGGTGTATCATAAAGGTGTCCATGAAAGAATGTATTAAAATCATAAATGGCCATTATTAAGTGAAAATAGGAATTTTTCATGGTAAAATATGTCTAATAAAATTGAAAATATAAAAAAAATATTGATTGATATACATTAGAAATGATCCATTTTAGTGTGGTTTAAGAGAAAATATTAAAGAGTTTTTAAAAGGAACAAAGGCATAATTGATTGCATAAAACCTGAATTTAAATAAGATATTTTTTAGGACAAAAAGATAAATTTTAGACAAAAAAATGAGAATTAAAATAGATTATGTATGTTACTTTAAAATTTGTAAGAAATTTGGAAGTTCCATTTAATCAGGCTTTCTTATCGGGAGTAATTGAACAGGGGACCTTATAAAAAATGTATTTTCATATGAAAGAATGAATAATTAGAAAAGGTAAATATGTTTCTAACATAAAAAAATAATTTTTAAGGACTAATTAAGAATTATTAATAATTATAATCCAGTAATTAGAGATAAATCATAACTCAATGGAAAAAATAGAGGTTCAAAGAGAATCTCTTAACTTATGTCTGAAAGTGTTCTTCCCTTGTACTTAATGTGCTGGATAATAATATTAGATTTATTAATAATTTAATTAATAAAATATTTTAAATATATTTTATTTATTTTAATTTTAATATGTGCATTTATGACCATTTATTTGAGTTATAGTGTTTAATTTTTCCATTCCGAGAGTATTTGTTTCATAGGTTTCATGATTGGTTCCTTTGAATTTTATTATGGAAGTTATTTTAAAATAGTAAAAAATCTCCATAAGTGAAATTATATGTTATTAATTCACTTCCATATATTTAAATGGTTAAATATATAAATTTTTTTACATGAGGATGATTTATTAGATAAAACATTGATGAAAAATGATTAGTTTATTTTGGATTTTTTCTGACCATCATGATTTAGTATCATTTTATTTAATAATATATTTATATACTGGTTATGGAACATTAAATAAGTTTTAATACACATATAATAATATGGTTTGACCATAAAAATTATTTTATAACCATCCTTGAATGAGGTAATGAAAAATGAAAATACATCTTCCATAATGGTTGTAAATCGACACATCACGAATGATGTTTTCATTTTTAGAAAAAAAGGAAAAGGGAAGAGATTTGATGATGGATTATTCCATTAAAACAATAAAAATAAATAATGTAAAATACAATGGAGTTATAATTAAACATTGGGATAGGGAGTTAAGGATAGGATAAGAAAATAAAATAAATTGAAATGAAGTTAAAAGAAAACGAAAGAGGATTTTACCTCTTAAACTTTTTCTCCTTGAGATCATTTTTAGAGAAATTAGGATAAGACTTTTTTTGAGGGAAAATGATTTTAGGAATGGGTGGATAGGCTTGGGGAGATTATTGGTAAAAATTTAGACAATATTCATGTCTCATATTGTGTGATGAGAAGAGGTTGTGAGGGGTGGTATTTATAGTATAGAAGAGGGGTGTTTTTTTATTATTTTATTCTTTTGTTTAATATTTTGGATCAATGCTATCTATATTGATGATTATTGTGACTATAAAATATAAATATATGATGAAAGTATTAACTAATTGTGATTTAAACATCCATACATCATCCATGACCTAATAATTCATGTGTTTAGCTTATACCGAAAAGGATCGTATATCACTATTTACCAAATATTGAACTATTTTAGAAAAATTCCAAAAAATCACCCTAACCATTTTTTATGTGTAGATTTAAAAAATGGAATATAGTTTATGAAAATAATTTTATAAACTGGATATATTTAATTACTAGTTAAAATCATCATTTATTAAAAAAATACTGGTTTTATAATTATAACAGATTTTATAAAACTTTAAAAAATTAATTAAGGTCCCATAAAATTATCCTATATTCATAATAAAACAAAATATAAATATATTAATTGGTGTGCTGAAAATAATTTTTCTTTTATATCATTATATTAATTATAAAATTGTAAATTAACTATTATGTTTCATAAAAATTATAGCACTTAATTTTTCTTTTTTAAAACATTTATTTACTTTTACCAGGATATAAATATATCAAATTTTCATTTATAAGATACCTAAATTTTATTTTTTCTTTCATATTTAAGGTTACTATTCTATTGTCTAGTTTACTATTCTTAAAGGCCACATTACTATTCCAATAGACAAGTTAATATTCCATCAGTATAGGTTTCTTAATTTCACGAAATAACTCCAATTTCATTAATTTTTCATTTATAAGTCTTTATATGATATATATGTGTTGTCTATGTTATTTATACTATATAAAATAATTATAAGTAGGAAAATTCTATTCATTAAATTCTATGTTGTTATTACAAAACTGGACGAAAAATAGATACAAATGTCATAAGAAAGTCCACAACCAATCCTCATGTACATAATCCTAATTATAAGGACATAAATTTATCTTATAAGTGTATATATATATATAAGCATGGATATATATATATATATATATATATACATGTTATCATATACATACTTATATAGGGAAGGCATAAAAATATGAGTAGCTCAAACCAAAATAGTTCTTTGGACCCATGATCTGATCAACTGGAAATCATTTAAAAAGTGACTTGAGATAGATTCCATGATAACAAAGCCTCACATCAATAATTATATCTATGGGTATATAATACTAATTGAAAATACCTGCTTCGTCTAGTGCCAAAAAAATGTATCTAATCAAGTTATGCCACCACATTGGGATACACGTCCCATCCTTGGGTTCACCCGTACACAAATACAATCAATATCAAAAAAGGATTTCATATAATGACAGAATTTCCTATAAATGGTCACTAAGTTGTACATCATGCCACTCATGCTATTTAAATCCAATCTGATATCTGAATGTCAGGTCTTGGAACATAGGAAATCATGACATTGAGACTCTGATGATTCATAACGTGATAACTCGTAGAAAATTTGTATAAGGAATTCTATTTGGATACAAGTACATCCTCGATATCTACTCATATAAATAGATCAACATAACAAACCATAGAGAGTACCTCGATGTAATATAGTGTTCGTGGTGCATCCACCCAATCCTAGCTAGGATCCTAAACATTGCTTGAGGATAACATAATCACTCATAAAGTATATAATAATATCCATCCTATGAGTCTATCCAATAAATTATTACAATGGTAATCCATGTATCACTCAAGGTGTATAATAAAACATCTGGCCTATGAGTCTATCCAAGCAGTTCCTACACCGAGAATCCATGTTTCACTCAAGGTGTGCAATAAATCATATGTCCTATGAGTATATCAAAGGCATTCCTATAATGGAAAATAATTTATCACTCAAGTTTTATAATAAACCATCTATATTATGAGTCCATACGAGGAATTAATATAATGGGAACATAAGTATCACTCAAGGTGTACAATTTAAGTCAGATCCAAGGAGTAGAAAGGTCCAAGGCATCCCCTTAGGCCTATTTCTACTAACCAAGTATCTGAAAATTCTGGGTTGGATCCAAGGAGTAAAAATTTCAAATGAATTCTATCATATAAAGATGAAAATATAGATCCTAGTAAGTATGTATGGGTACCCCAATAAACATCACATCACACTTTCCTCATTATCCACAATCTAGAAAGAACCTCTAAAAAACATAGCTACATCATCTGTAACCGTGTGAATGCATTAATATGGTGGGGGTGGATGGATGGATAAACCAACCATTTCTTATATATCCCCATGGGATTCAACATTTATATGGGGTTATATACTAACACCCACTACACTCTCTACTCAAACCCAATATACTAGCTTAGGGTTGGTCAAACATCGGATCACCCACTCGGTCCCTCAAGTCAAACACATGAGAGGCATCCTGCTCTGAATCCTTGAAACAATACATAGATAATGTAATCTGACATGGAACCCTCAAAAAAAGTAGGGGGCATCCTATATTGGATCCTCTATGTCTACACATAAGATAAGGAATCCTAATAATTATCCTCTAGGTCAAAACCTAAGTAGAGGAACCTTCCTGAGGATCCTTACTCAAGATCCTAGGAAACAACTAATTGCATGGCCTCTTTGGCCAGAAGGGAACATCTAGAAATGGAGACACCATCAAGGGAAAATACCCATAATCATTGGTCATGAGAGATGTCTCATGACCCATATCAAGTCAAGGTATCACTCTTATGAGACAATAGATTTGATTATAGGATGAAGAACCTCTTCATTTGAAAATTACCCTGAAATGCCTCCTAGGAGTCCTCAAATCACCGTAAGGGTTTCACCATCATGATCTATGTGGAAAACTACTCAAAATAGACTCCTCATGGGTCCAATGTTGACTTCATGGTGTAAATAAAATAATAAAACATCAAAAGGGTTTTATGGGAAGATTACACGGTGTGTGTACCCTGGTACATGGCGGGTAACCTCAAAACTCCAACTGAGCACATACTTCAGCCGGACATGGCTTGTAAACATCCAAGTAAACGACATATTGATCATGTTCATGGAATATACCATACATGGAGTACCTTCTTGAGTACTTCACATTACTTTTCAATGTATATATCATGGTCTTGTACCTCTACATTGTGTTCAACCCACAAGGGGTCTCACCGTGTACTCAACATGGCCATGTGCCTTTATAAGGGAATTATGGATGGGTAATCAGATACATAGATAAGTCCCATTACATGGTGTGCGTACACCATACATGTTATTTAATTCCATAATATTATGTTACAAAAATAAGAATAACAGACGATGTGTGTTCTCTAAAACACACAATGTGCACATGAGTTTTCTTGAACAGAAAACCCCCAAACCACCAAATGCCCCAAAACATCTGTTTTCACATAAAAAGCTACAGATCGACCCAATAGTTGTAATTTGTAGTAATAAAAACGTAATAAATCATTAAAATGTATAATTTTCGGGGATATATAGAAAAAATAAAAAATGTTCTACCATTGGGTAGAATATGCCGAAGCTTTTCTCATTTCTACGATCCATGGCTAATGCACGACGGTCCAGCTCCTCCCAAGATCTACAATATTACCTCCATTACCCTCTCCCTATTTCTCCCTATCCCCCTATCCATATACTCTATTTATGATGGTTATGTAACCCATATATGGGCATACATGAGAATCCATGGTAGAAAAGAAGAAATGAAAAAGGAAAAGGAAAGGGAACAAAATGAAAAGAAAAAACAAGTCGAGTCCAAGGCATGCCCTGATGATGAACCTATGTTTATGAATTTCCTAGTAAAAACGCACCATTAAAAACTCAAAAAATGTTATTAATATAGTGACCCTATCCTTCTACACAAAACATTTCATGATTTTAAACATAATTCATCATCAGAGTACATGCTAAGGATCGTTAAGTCTAGTGTCTTGGAAGACTAGGTACATATATCACAAAAAAATGGGGCAAAAAACATTTCTTTATTTAATATTCATAATGAGATCCTAAATTCCTATGAGCCCTTACATCTTCATAGGGTACCCTGGGGAACACATGAACAAAGGGATGAGCTAAAAATCTCAGTAAGGGAAAGAACATAATAATAAACTTTAAGCACATGAGTTAGCAGGCTTGACATAATGGTACTGGAAGCATGGAACATATGGAATCATAAAATATAAACATGGGATCATAAAAACATGGAATAAAAAAATCATTGTATCATATAAGCATGATATTATATAAGCATGGTTTCATAGAGAGGTTTCCGCAACTTTAAACATGACTTTAGTATAAGTCAAGGTTAACTGCCAATCTCGTTTCCCATAGTAGCACAAGTCAAGGCTAACCACCTAGACCATTTTCCCATAATATTCTCATGAGACATTAACATTACAAAATTAATTGTAGAACTATCTAGGCACACCAATCTAAGCTTATTCATGTATATGTTTTCCACATAATGAATCTCACATAATCTATCATACATAAACATAAGAGTACCCATGGAAAGAAATGGGCACACAATCGCGTCATGAAGCATAATAAAAAGGGACGTAACATAAAAGAGTCCATGAAAGAAATGAATTAAATCATAAATAGACATTAATAATGTATAAAGTCATAAATAATGACAATAGATAACAATCTGAAGTGATAACATGTAAAAATAGTTTTTATGAATCTTTGAGTCAAAACATTTTAGTGCGGTTTAAGAAAACATCGAATATCTCTTAAAATGAAAGGCGGAATAATATTTTTTATAAAACAAGAAGTAAACCAGGAGGATTTTAATAATAAAAATACTGATTTTATAAAGACAAAGGTGACATTAAATAGAGGATATAGTACACTTGATAATATGAAATAATTCGGGAAGTTCCCTTAAAACGAGTTCACTTATTGGGAATTAATGAGGAGAGAATCACTTAAAAGCATGCATATCCCTGAAAGAGAGTGATTAAAAAGTCTTGATAAGTAAATTTAGAACATTTAGACAAAATTTAAAATATTCACAAGAAAAGATAATATAACATCATTTTGAAAGAAAGGTAGATAAGACAACCCGAAGGAGTAAAAGAGGTTCGGGTAGAATTCTTTATGGATTATTGGCATGGTATCGGGAGAACTTTAGGGGGATTAATTAGAGAGGAAATGTAATTATAATCACTTATATATAAATAGGTAAATATGGGGGAGGTGTGAAATCATACCCCATAATTAATAATTACACACAACATGTCCTAACATAATGAACAATCTTGAATAAGGGTGAAATTGAGAGGATCCCTTACCTTAGGTCCGTTGGTGTTCTCCACTTGATATTAATGACATGAATAGTCAAATTAGGTTAATTATTCAATAGTTCCAGAAACATCTCTAAAATTAAAAGATTCAGTATAACATTTTTAAGTTCATTTATTCCCATTTTGATTGATTACAAGGTTCAATTTCATTGTTCGGGTCCGTTTGTTTCATTAGTTTTAATGATCGGTTCGATTGTATTTAGGTTCAAATAAATTTTAAGATGAAAGTGGTTGTCCAGAATTGATGATATATAACATTATTGTACATCCAGTAGGTTACATGGTTACAAAATTCATGTGGTTAATTATAGTGAAATAGAACCTTTACATTAATCATTAATGATAAACACTTGAATTAATTTTAACGATTTTTCTTATAATTGACTTGTTTTGTATTGTTGTTTAATATCATTAGTGTATGTGGATTACAGAACCTTAAATAGGACATATAACATATATAATAATCTGGTTAAACCATAACATAAATGGTTTCATGACCTGACACAAAATGATAAAAGAATTTAAAAACACATTATCCCTGATGTCGGTAATTTGACACATCACGAACGATGTTTTAATTCTAGAACGTGAGGGAGAGGAGGAGAAGTATGATTATTGAAATTTTCCTCAAACATGATAAGAATAAATAATATATTAGATTCTGGATCTTTCGTGCCTTTTGGATAATGGAAGTGGAAGAGGTTATAATAAATGAAAGAAAATGAAAACAAAACACTTGAAAACGAAAGAGGGTTCTTACCCTTTGATCTCCTCTCTTTGATACTCCTCTTAAGGGATTTGATTTTGGTCTTTCGGAAAGACAAGAAATCCTTGGATGTGGGGAAGGAGATTGGGAGGGTATATGGGCAGAATTATGGCTAATAAAAAGGCTTGAGATGGGTGAGGAAAAGAGGTAAGGAGAGGGGGTATTTATAGTGAGGGAGGAGTGGGTTTTCCCAATTGTTTATTCAATAGTTTATGAATTTCCATCAAAAAAAGGAATAGTGATGATTCCTTGACCAAAAATAGTAAATTTAGGATGTGAACCCGAAAAAATTGGGCTTACATCATCATAAAATCATCATTACATCATAATTATTGTATTTTTCTTATTTTGTGAATTATCGTATTTCACTATTCATCAAAATTTCAAGTATTTCAGAAAAATCCCAAAAATTCTCCCTAACCATTCTTAGATGTGTAAAATCTAAAAATAAAGTCCATTTTTCAAAAATAATTTTATAAATATGATGATTTTAATATTGAATTAAAATAATAATTTATTTTCAAAACCAGTTTTAAAGCATTCATTATCTCATTCTAAAATATAGGTATATCATACTTCCAAATTGAATATTATTTTTATACCACCATAGGTGAGGTTACTATTCATTAGGGTATATCACTATTCATAAGGTTATGTTACTATTCATTAGGGTTGGTTAGTATTCACTAAAAATTATTTTTGTTTTATTAGACTCCAAAAAATATCATGAACACAACCGTGTATGCCGGATTTTCGAAATTCCAAACACATAAGTGAAAAAATTATTTTTAAAGGTCACTTATCACTTAGTAGTTCATTATGTTGTGCTTTCATGAGATTTTATGACATAAATATAAGAAGGGAATTTCAATTTAAAAACATTCGGTCGTTACATTCTTCCCCTCGTATGAAATTTCGCCCTCGAAATTTCGTTTTACATACTAAGCCAAAAACAGGTGTGGGTACTTTTCCTTCATTGATTCCTCAAATTCCCATGTTTCTTCCTCAAACTTATGGTTCCTCCACAACACTTTGACAAGATGGGATGTCTTATTGTGTAGAACCTTATCTCTCTGATCCAGAATATTTACTGGATGCTCCTCATAAGAGAGATCATCTTCCAGCTGCACCACCTCTGATTTTAGTACATGTGAGAGATCAGGTATGTACTTCCTCAAGAGTAATACATGAAAAACATCATGAACTTGAGCCATAGTCAATGGAAGTGCAAGCCGATAGGCCACCACTCCTATGCGGTCTAGGATCTCAATGGGGCCCATATACCTTGGGCTAAGCTTCTGTTTCTTCCCGAATCGCATGACTCTCTTCAATAGATATATTCGAAGGAAGACTTTATCTTCAACATCAATCTCCAAGTCCCTTCAACAGTTGTCAACATAGATCTTCTGCCAACTTTGAGAAGCTTTTATGTGATTCTGGATGACTTGAACCTTCTCTGTTATCTCTTGAACAAGACCGAGTCCAAGTAGCTTTCTTTCTCCAACTTCATCCCAACAGGTTGGAGTTCTACATAGTTTTCCATACAGAGCTTCATACAGATCCCTTTGAATACTTGGGTGAAAGCTATTTTTGTATGAGAACTCAACCAATGGTAGATGATGATCCCATCTACCTTTAAATTCTAGAGATCAGGCTCTAAGAATATCTTCAAGCGTCTGAATAGTTCTTTCACACTGGCCATCAGTTTGGGGGTGAAAGTACTCAAAGAATGTTGAAGGCTCCTCCAGAATTTAGATGTGAACCTTGGATCATGGTCAGAGACAATTGAGATTGGAACACCATTCAGTCTGACCACTTTCTTCACATATAACATTCCAAGTTGTTCAAGAAAAATATCTTCTCAATTATTGATGAAATGGGAAGTCTTGGTGAGTCAGTCAACCACAACCCATATCGCATTATTTCCGGTCAATGTCTTCGGGAGACCCGTGACAAATTCTATAGTAACATTTTCCCATTTCCACATGGGTATAGGCAATGGATGCATCATACCTTTGGACATTTTTCACTCATCTTTAACTTGCTAACATATCAAGCACCACGATATATATTCCGCAATCTCCTTCTTCATGTTATCCTACCAGAAGTGTTCTCGGAGATCATAGTACATTTTGGTACTCCCAGAATGGATAGAGAAGGTCGAGTTATGTGCATCATTCAATAGATCCTTTTTATCTCTGGATCAGATGGTACACATAATCGTGTCCCAAATCTTACAACTCCTTCCTCATCAATTTTGAAATCGGAGTATTTCCCATTTTTAACAGCTTCCACCCTTTTCTGAATTTCCACATCTTTTCTTTGCGCAACGTTTATTTTCTCCATGAGGGATGTTTGAGAAAACATTTGAGAAAGGATTGATGAAGTTCCTCCCTTAATGATTATCATTTCCATCCATTGAAAATCTATGAAGATCATATCCTTTTCTATTCTCATCATTGATAAAGATGCAGGATCCTTTCTACTTAGAGCATCTGCCACCTTGTTTGCCTTTCCGGGATGGTAATGGATTGACCAGTCATAATCCTTGATGAGGTCTTTCCATCTTATTTGGCGCATATTAATCTCTTTCTGTGTGAATATATATTTGAGACTCTTTTGGTTCGTATATATCTCACATTTTTCCCATATAGATAATCCCACCATATTTTCAATGCAAAGATCACTACCGCTAACTCCAGATCATGTGTTGGATAGTTTTTCTCCTTGATTCTCATCTTCCTTGAGGCATAGGCTATCACTTTATCATTTTGCATCAGCACACAGCCTAATCCCTTCTTAGAAGCAATACTATACACCACAAAGAGTTCCCCACTGGTGGGGAGTGTGAGTATTGGCGCAGTGATAAGCCTCTTTTTCAACTCCTTGAAACAGTCTTCACACTCCTGTGTCCAGACAAACGTTACTCTCTTTCATGTTAGCTTGGTCATTGGGTTTGACAATCGTGAAAATATCTTCATGAATCATCAATAATACATAGCTAGACCCAAAAAGATGCGGATCTCCGTTACAGAAGTTGGTCTGGGCCACTCTTCAATTGCCTTCGTCTTGGAAGGGCCCATATATATCCCTTTGCTGGTGATAACATGCACCAAGAATGATACTTCCTCCATCCAGAACTCAAATTTACTGTACTTTGCATACAACTTATCCCTTCGCAAAGTCTTTAACACAGTTTCCAAATGCTCCTCATGTTCCTCCTTTCTCTTGGAGTATATCAGAATATCATCAATAAAGACTACCACAAATTTGTCGAGGTAATCTCTAAAGACTATATTCCTTAAATCCAAGAAAATTGATGGAGCATTAGTGAGTCTGAAGGGAATCATTATGAACTCATAGTGTCCATAACTCGTTTGAAAGGCAGCCTTGGGAATATCTTCCTTCCTCACCATTAGTTGGTGATATCCTGACCGAAGGTCCACCTTAGAGAAATAACTGGCCCCACGTAGCTGATCAAACAGGTCATCTATCCGTGGAAGGGGATACTTGTTCTTTATTGTGATTTTATTGAGCTCATGATAATCAATGTATAGGTGCATTGATCCATCCTTCTTCTTAACAAAGAGGAATGGAGCACCCCACAGTGAAGCACTCGGGCATATAAAAACCTTCTCCATATTCTCCTGTAACTGCTTATTCAACTCTTCTAGCTCTACGGTGGCCATTCTATAAGGTGTCTTTGAGATTGTTATAGATCCAGGGATAATTTCAATTGAGAACTCAACCTCTCGGTCAGGAGGAAGACCAGGTAACTCTGTAGGGAATACATCAGTGTAATCCCTCACGATGGGAATGTCTTCAAGCATTATTCTCTCCTTTGTCTCAATCATTTGAGCTAGATATGCATGCTCATAAGGAAGCAATATCCACACTTAAGATGATGATTCAAAAGGAGATGCATCTTCCTCCTTGAACTTGTAAAGAATCAGAGGATGCTTCGGGATGTGAAGAGTAATCTCCCTTTCCTAGCAGTTGATGTTGGACTTGTACAAAGATAGCCAATCGATGCCCAAGATAGTGTCAAATTCCACTAAAGGAATTACCAAAAGATTTTCTGGGAGGTTCAGTGCACAAAAATTAACTGGGGAGGAGTTATAAATCATGGATGCAATAATTTCCCCATTCGATGTTCTCACAGATAACTTTTTCCTCCAAATTTTGTGGTGGTGTTTGAATAGTTATACTATACTTGCAAGATATGAAAGAATGTGTAGAACCAGAATCAAATAGTACATTTTCTATTTTGAATGAATAAAAACTATACCTGTCACCACATAGTTTTCTAGCTCCACCTGAGCAGTAGTGATAACATAATCTCTTACTTGCTTCCTTGGAGATTGTTGTTGATTACCTCTGACAACCCTCGGCTTAGGGAAATTGTTCGCATAATGTCCAAGATCCTTGAAGTTATAACACTGCACTGTAGGCTGAGTGTTGATCTGAACCTTCCTTTCTTCTTCAACATTAGAGGGATTTTTCATACCCCTATGGTTGTTCTTGGATAGATGACCAAACATTCCGCATTTGAAGAAATTCTTGGTTCCCTTCAGACAGTTACCAGGATTCTTCTTCCCACAATTTTTGCAAAAGGGGAAAGTTGGGATTATTTCCATCATAGGATTTGTTTGATGGAACACCCATGATTTTTTCTATTTTCTACTTCTTGTCACTGGGAACATGAGACCACTGAGATTCTCCAATCTCCATTTCTACCTTGATGGCACAATGGACAATGTCCTCATAACTTTTAAACTCTCGAATCGCCAATGCTTTTTGTAGACTCGGCTTTCATCAGCTAAAGAAGCGATCCACTTTGATTTCAGTGATCATGAAAAATCCAGAGGCGTACCTTGCAAGACTTGTAAAGTTTGCTTCATACGCCCCGATGGACTCATCTTCCTTCTTCTTGAGTCTGTGGAACTCCCTTTCCATCTTAAGACGGAGGGTTTGAGGAAAATATTTGTTGAAAAACATCCTCTTGAATTCCTTCCAATCTGTGGAATCAATTTCTTCTTGGGACTTTGTATTCTTGATCAGTGTCCACCACTGATCAGCTTCCCCATAAAAACGATATACTTCCAGTACAATATTCTCTTCTTCCGAGCACTGGAGGATAGAGAAAATATTTTCAATGGAGTTAATCCAAAGTTCTGTGAGGAGGGGATTAGAAGACCTGCTAAACATGGGAGGCCTTTGCCGCATGAAGGATTCTACAACAACTTGCTCTTTCCATGGAGGAGGGGTATGTTCCACCTGATTCAAGTTATTATTCATAACTCGTGCAAGCTGAGAAAGTACTGCCATGAAGTTTTGAGCACCCGCTTCCATCACATCAGGAATTTCATTAGGGAAATCATCACATTGCTTATCACATTGGTTGTTGGAACATGTTCTTCTATTTCCATCCATTAACTAAGAAAAATAACGTATCATTAGAGGTCGTGAATTCTTATCTATTGACAATAGAAAGGAAACTTCAAACATTAATGGATAAACTTATAAAGAAGAAGTACATCCTAACTTGTGATTCCTTAGGTTTGTATCTAGGTTATCCTCAATCTATTTCTTATCTTATATTCTTATGGTCATTCCCCTTAATAATGGTTTGTACTAATCTCATAAATATACCAAAGCATATCCCCCAGGAGTGTCATAACCAAGAGTGAAGCAAGGCCCATTGTCGTGCACCAGTTCATGTTTGAGTCTATCTCAATGCGGTGTTTTTGGGTTTTACCCCTAGGATACATCTGTTCCAGAGCCGCCTCTACCTACTCGTATCTAGACAAGGATGTATTTTCATGATAAACCACTTACTCAATACTCACCAAAATTTGGTAATTTTTTCTAATACTTAGTCTCATCCTTAAGGTTCTCACTAAAGTTCTCTTTTCATAATATCCAAAAATAAATAGACCATCCTCTGATACCAACTATAGAGACCCTATCATTTTACACAAAACATTTCATGATTTTAAACACAATTCATCATTAGATTACAAGCCAAGGATCGTTAAGTCTAATGTCTTGGAAGACTATGTACATATATCACAAAACATGGGGATAAAAACAATTCTTTATATAATATTCATAATGAGCTCCTAACTTCCTTTGAGCCCTTACATCTACATAGGGTACCCTGGGGAACACATGAACAAATAGATGAGCTAAAAATCCTAGTAAGGGAAAGAACCTAAGAATAAACTTTAAGCACATGAGTTAGGAGGCTTGACATGATGATATTGGAAGCATGGAACATATGGAATCATAACATCTTAACATGGGATCATAAAAACATGGAATAAAATAATCATGGGATCATATAAGAATTTTATTATATAATCATGGTTTCATAGAGAGGTGGCAGCAACTTTAAAAATGTCTTTAGTACGAGTCAAGGATAACCGCCAATCTTGTTTCCCATAGTAGCACAAGACACGGCTAACCGCCCGGATCGTTTGCCCATAATCTTCTCATGAGACATTAAATTTACCCAATGCATTGGAGTGCTATATGGTTTCACACATATAACCTT
Organism: Viscum album; assembly: GCA_963277665.1. NCBI lineage: Eukaryota > Viridiplantae > Streptophyta > Magnoliopsida > Santalales > Viscaceae > Viscum > Viscum album. The sequence goes on from CAUJRU010000205.1 coordinate 868,901, forward strand.
ATTCATGTATATTTTTTCCACATAAATAATCTCACATAAACAATGATACATAAATATAAGAGTACCCAAGGAAAGAAATGGGCACACAATCATGTCATGAAGCATAATAAAAAGGGACGTAACATACAAGAATCCATAAAATAAAGGAACTAAATAATAAATATACATTAATGATGTATAAAGGCATAAATCATGACAAGATATAACAAACTGAAGTGATAACATGTAAAAATATTTTTTATGAATCATTGAGTCAAAACATTTTAGTGCGGTTTAAGAAAACATTGAATATCTCTTAAAACGAAAAGCGGCATAATATTTTTTATAATAACAGAAGTAAACCAGAAGGGTTTTAATAATAAAAATATTGATTTTATAAAGACAAAGATGACTTAAAACCTAGGATAGAGTACACTTGATAATAGGAAATAATTCGGGAAGTTCCCATAAAACGGGTTCACTTATCAAGAAGTAATGAGGAGAGAATCACTTAAAAGCATGCAAATCCCCGAAAGAGAGTGATGAAAGAATATTGATAAATAAAATATGAACATTTACAAAACATTTAGAGTATTCACATGAAAATATAAAATAACATCATTTTGGTAAAAAGGTAGATAAGATAACCCGAAGGAATAAAAGAGGTTTGGGTATAATTCTTTACGGATTATTGGCATGGTATCGGTAGTACATGAGGGTGCTTAGTGAGAGAGTTAAGGGAATTATCGTCAATAATACATAAAGAGGTCAGTATGGTGGAGGTAAGAAATCATTCCCCATAATTAATAATTACACTCAATATGTCCTAACATAGTGAACAATCTTGAATAAGGGTGAAATTGAGAGGATCCCTTACCTTAGGTCTGTTGGTGTTCTATACTTGATATTAATGACCTGAATAATAAAATTAGGTTTATTAATCAATAGTTACATGACCTTAACTAAAATTAAAAGATTCAGTATAACCTTTTTATGTTTATCTATACCCATTTTTATTGATTGCAAGGTTCAATTTCATTGTTCGGGTCCGTTTATTTCATTTGTTTTAATGATCGGTTCGATTGTATTTAGGTTCAAATAAATTGTAAGGTGAAAGTGGTTTTCCTGAATTGAAGTTATATAAAATTAGTGGACATGCATTAGGTTACATGGTTACAAAATTCATTTGGTTAATTAGAGTGAAAGAGAACCTTCACATTAAACATTAATGATAAAAACTTGAATTAATTTTAACGATTTTGCCCATAATTGACTTGTTTTGTATTATGGTTTTATATCATGAGTGTATGAGGATTACAGAACCTTAAATTGGACATATAACATATATAATAATCTGTTTCAAACATAACATAAATGGTTTCATGACCAGAAACAAAATTATAAAAGAATTTGAAAACACATTATCCATGATGTCGGTAATTTGACACATCACGGACGATGTTTTAATTCTATAACGTGAGGGAGAGGAGGAGAAGTATGATGCTTGAAATTTTCTATAAACATGATTAGAATACAGAATATATGATATTATGGAGCTTTAATTCCTTTTGGAAATGGGAAGGGTAAGAGGGTATAATAAAAGAAAGAAAATGAAAACAGAATACTTGAAAATGAAAGAGGGTTCTTACCCTTTGATCTCCTCTCTTGGAGACTCCTCTTAGGGGCTTTGATTTTGGTCTTTTGGAAATACCATTAATCCTTGGAAGTGGGGAAGGAGCTTGGGAGGGTATTTGGGTAGAAGTTTGTCTAGGAAAAAGGCTTGAGAGGTGTGAGTAAAAGAGGTAATGAGAGGGGGTATTTAAAGTGAGGGAGGAGAGGGTTTTCCCAATTGTTTATTCAATAGTTTATTAATTTCCCTCAAGACAAGGAATAGTGATGATTCCTTGAACAAAAATAGTAAATTTATCATGGGAACCCGAACCATTTGAGATTACATCAGTAGAACATCATCATGAATTCATAATTAATGTATTTTTCTTATTTTGTGAATTATCGTATTTCACTATTCATCAAAATTTCATGTATTTCCGAAAAATCACAAAAATTTGACCTAACAATTTTTCAACGTGTAGAATCCAAAAATTAAGACCATTTTTCAAAAATAATTTTCCAAATATGATTATTTTAATATTTAATTAAAATAATAAATTATTATCAAAACCAGTTTTAAAATATTCATTAACTCATTCTAAAAAATAGGTATATTGTACTTACAACTTGAATATAATTTTTATACCACCATAGATGAGGTTACTATTCATTAGGGTATATCACTATTCATAAGAGTATGTTACTATTCATTAGGGTTGGTTACTATTCACCAAAAATTATTTTTGTTTTATTAGACTCCAAAAAACATCTTGAATACAACCGTGTATGCCGAATCTTCGAAATTCCAAACACAGAAGTGAAAAAATTATCTCTAAAGGTCACTTATCACATAGTAGTTCATTATGTTGTTCATTCATGAGATTTTATGACATCAATATAGGAAGTGAATTTCCATTTATAAACTTTGGGTCGTTACAATTAAAGGGAAATCTAATGCTCTGTTCAAAGGATATCATTGAATTAACCTACATGAATCAAATAATATTTAATTAATTAAAAATTATATGTTAATTATTCGACTAAAATTTGAAGGACTTCATATTACCCCAATATCCTATCTTAGAGTAAAACCCCTATTCTAGTACAAAAGGTGTTGTTAGAAAAATTGTATGAGATCATAATATATGAAAAAAAAATCATTTTACCCCTTACAAGAACCTGAAAGAAGAAATTTTAATTTCTTCTCGAGATTCTTTTAAGAAAAATCATGGGTCATTACAATCTTCCTACCATAAAACTTCTCATCGCCAATAATAGTTGGTAGAAAATTGTAACCATTCTCTTAGCCTAATAATCTACATAAATATGCTATCTTGACTATATAATGACCAGTCTCATAGTGTCAAAAATTGTCTCCTACATGAAATTCATTTACCTACGACTGGTCTAATACTCCCCGCCATAGTAATGCTCTTATTGTTTTCTCAAAACTGAACATAAATATCAGAAGCTCCTATAGAATGCTCAATTTCAACAGAAAAGGGGGGCCACCACCATAAAATCAATAATGACACACTCTCTACTATATGTATTACCTTATATCTCTCCTCATGAACATCCTAAAAATGTTACTTTATCCAACCAGGTTGGATATATTAAGAATAAAAGAAGCTTAGCATAGAGTTGATTCCCTCTCAGCATACTCATGCTGATATTATCATAGATAATTATTATCTCTAACTAGGAGTAGATTATGATTCCACAAAGTGGTTTGTAAAGCTCCCTCTAATCCATTATCACAAAAAAATATTCCATACTTTCCTTTAACCAACACCTGACACCATATCGCCAAACAATGTGTGTCTAGGTCCAAACATGGGTCGACTATCTCATGAAACCCAACCCACTTATGATGTATCCTCTCTGATTTTGGTAAATTTTTAAATTTTCCACAAATCCCTTGAAACCATGTCCATGAAAATTATTTGAAAACATTGTTCCTTGGCTCTCACCTATCCACTCATCTATTTGTGATTTAAACAGTACCATGCCCATCTAGCATGTACCTTGATCACCTGACTCATAATCTAGTGAGTTATCTACTATTAAAACTAAACTAACCATGATAAATGGAATTTCAATCCAAATAATCCAGAAGGTCCCTTGAAAATCCTCTTCAAAACTAGCACCTCACATGTGTTTTGATATATTTCATGACCACTAGCCATAAAACTTCATCCTAGTCATGAGAATCTACCCATTATATTATTACATTAGAAATATTAAAAACACTGGTCAATAGGGATAGAGACTCAAATAGTCATTCCAACTAAATACAATCTCATAAAACAATCACCTTTGGTGATTTATCAAAATCCAAAGGCAACAAAATACCTATATCGAAAAACTTGAGTACTAATCATTCATTAGTCTCAAACAAACATAAAACCAAGCTCACTGTCTAAAAAGGACTCCACAAAACCTTCTGCAACCTCTCACACAATTTTCCTGGATCAAAATGAAATTTTCACCTACAAGGTTCTAATTCAAAACTAAGGGCCTCTTGTACACTCACATTTCACTACTGACCATGTCTCATAACATGGTCACAAGGCCCATCCAACTAGACAAAAATTCAAACCTCAATAAGGGAGTTAAATATAAAACTAACCTATAAAGGTTAAAACTGTCAAATAAACCTATAAGGGACCTAAATATCTCTAAGAATTCTCATAAGTAACTCCTACCTAAGTTTATGATACCAGCATATAATAGATACTAAAATTAGAATCACCAGGAATCCATATTTGTTAATACCCCCTAGAGGTCTAGTCCATAAGAAACTTCCTAGTACCAATTGGATTTGTACTTAGATATCCCACTAGATAACAATAAGAAAGGCCTGGTTAAGTAAAATATCATTCCAAACTATGTTAAGAAAACATTTTATAGTTTTTTACTAACACTTTGAATGACCCAAAAAAAGAAAAAAATTGACCATGAGGGGTCCAAAACATGGTAATCACATTCCCTATCGACCTATTATGTTCACTGTACCGCCTGTGCACGAGGAATGGGTCATCAGCCTCACCATCGAACATCTCAACATCGATCCACACAACCTTCCATTAGAGGGAAATATATGAAAGTCATCCCAATTGAGTATAATTCCACCAAATACCTATACGAGAAGATACCATTTAAGTTTTTATTGACACTTTAAATAATGGTCCTCTTTCATCAGTAAAATAACACACTAGAAGGCCTATAACATGTGAATCCGACATGAAAATTATGATATGCCTCTTACCTTTGTCAACCAAGATTCAAAATCCATCTCCAACCTCTTTCCAATGGCCAAGATCTAGAAATAAAAAATAAATTATAACATTCACACAACATGTGCATCTCTTAAAGTATACATCATAAACAACTGAAACATCATAGATTGAAAAAAAAACCCCATAACCCTAGAAACCAATAATTATTACCAGGGAAAGTGTTTTGGATTCACTAGTCTGGTATCCACCACAAGTTCTGACACATTCCTAATATCCTTTTCCACCATATCCCAAAATGAAAAGGAAAAGGAAATAAACTCCTTTAAAAACACAATGTAACATCCCAACTTGGATGCCACAGATCTGGTTCCCCAAGATAGTTCACCATAGGGCCTTAAGTGTGCATCCCCATATGCCATAATCTTTCCACTAACTGTAAGGTTCTAATGGTGGTAAAATGGGGAGACTATACCCATATATTAGAGTAACTTAGTAGAAAAATAACTAGATATTATCCTAATAAGTAAATAAAGAGAGTGAAAAAGTAGTAAATAACTAAAATGGAAACATTGAATAATAATCAATGAAATTATATAAAATACCAAACAACCTTGTCATACATACAATTTTGGTAACCCAATGGAATAAACATATATAGAAGAATACATTAAAGAAACTAAAATAAAATTTCTGGGATATACTATTAACTATGAGCTATACCACATACCCAATCTCTAAGATACTGTCAACCAGCTCTAGCACAATAATAATAATCCACACGAGCAACTCCACTTGATCCTGAAACCTAAGGACTCATCCCTATTCATAATTAATTCTATTCTCAATCTGAAATGTAGACATAAGGTCTGAACACACAACGAGGTGCACATATTGGGGTGATAAATAGTCTATGTAGGACACCCCAATGATGGACTTATAAGATTTTTCTATATTCCAAGCTAATGAAATATGCTCATCCTAGTGGAGACAGAACTGTAAGACAATCAAATAAAAATATCTAAAGAAATAACACAACCAATCCTCAGTTTCATAATCCCAATCATCTAGACACAACACCATATTATAAGAGTATATTTATGAATTGATATATATATATATATATATATTCCCCTATATATATACATTTCCTCAAACACATACTTATATTAGGAATATATAAAAACATAAACAACTCAAATCAAAGTAGATATTTTGACCCATGATATAATCAATTGGACATCCTATAAAAGGGTAATTGAGTTGGATGTCATCACACTCAATCCTCAAATCAATATGTAAATATCTCGGTTTGTAATACCAATTGAAAAACCCTTCTCAGACAATTCTATAAATGTCTTTGAGGAAGCTAGGTCACTATAGGTGGATACTCATCCTAGCCATGGGTTCACCTGTACTTGCCTCCAATCACTATAAAGAATGATTATTTATACTGACAAATGATCATGTAAATGGTCACTAATCTAGACGTAATTCCACTCATGACATGTAAATCCAGTGCGATGTTTGAGTTATAGGTCCTGGTCCACAGGTATTGACAACATTGGGACTCAGATGATTCCTAAGGGGATGACCCTTAGGCCATTTAAATAAGAAATTCTCTCTGAATCCAAGTACATGCTCGACATCAATTAAATTAAACAAATCAATATATCCAATCCAACAAATTACCTCTGGGTGATATAGGAGTCAAGGTTCATCCACCCGATCCTAGGTAGGATCCTAGGAATCAATTGAGGAGCACATATTCATCCATCAAGTATATAAAAAGATCCATCCTATGAGTCCATCCAAGGAATTACTATAATAGGAATTGAAGTATCACTGAAGATGTAAAATAAACCATATGTCCTATGAGTCCATCCATGCCATTACTATAATAGGAATCCAAGTGTCACTCAATGCATACAGTAAACTTTATGGCCTTTGAGACCATCTATGGAATTCCTACAATGGGAATCCACGTATCACTCCAAACGTACAATAAACCATATGGGATTTTAATACTTTAATAGTGTCACTACAATGGGAATAAAAGTTTCACTCAAGGAATACAATGTAAATAAAATATAGGGAGTATAAATTTCCAAGGAATTTCCTTCATCCTATGTCTATTAATCAAGTTTTAGACCCTTATGGGATAGATTCAAGGAGTAAAAATGACTAAGTTATCCTATCATGTAACGATAAAAAGTTGGGTCCTATAAAGTATGTTTGAGCATCACAAAAAATAGTGGATCACATCAATATCTTCAACCAAAAACCTAGAAGCACCTATCGATAACATAAATTCTTCATCAATAACAATGTGAATGCATAAATATAGTGAGGGTGGCCAAACTCTTAAACCCACAACTAATTCCACAACCACATGGTATTTCCAGTTCAGTACGTGTTCTAATATGACACCTAAAAACATCTCTATCCAAACCCAATGTACTAGATCAGGTTTGGTCAAACATCAGGGCACCCATTGGGTCCCTCAAGTCAAACATAGGAGAGGCATCCTACTCAGAATCATCATAATTCTGCATTGAAAAAATGAATCCAATATGGGACACTAAAAAGTAGCAAGAATATAGAGTCATCCCACATTGAATCCACTAGTTATACACATAAGATAAGGAATCACACTCAAGAACCTCTAGGTTGAAATGTAAATGGAGGCATCCTGCCCTAGATCCTCCGAAACAAATAATATCACGGACTTCTAGTTAATAAGGGAACATCTTGAAAGGTAGATTACTATAAGGTAGAACCACGTAATAACTGGTCATAAGAGATAGATCATATCCCATCTTAGATCAAGGTATCACCCTTAGGAAGAAACAAATTCGATTACCGTAGGAAAAACTTCTCCATTTGAGAATAATCCTAAAATGCCTCATAGGGGTACTCAAATCACCCCAAGGGTTTAACTATTAGGATCTATGTGAAAAAATACTCTTAATGGACTCATCATGTGCCCAATTATGACTCCTAGGAATTAAGATATGAAGAAACCCTCAAAAGGGTAACAAGGGAGAAGTATGTGGCATGTGTACCCTGGTACATGGATTGTAACCATAAAACTCCACCTGGGTTTGTACTCCAGGAGGAATTATTGTATAATAACCCATGAAAACAATGTTTTGATCATCTATATGACGTGTACCCTATATGGGGTACCTACTTATGTACCTCACATGAACTGGTGATGTGTATATTTTGGTTGTGTACCTCTACATGATGTGAAACCCACAAAAGTTATGGTCGTGTACTCCACACTACCATGTGCCTCTATACAGGTAGTTTGGCCTTGTACTTCACTACATGATTGAGTCCCAATATAAGGTGTGTATACCCCAGACATGGTGTATACTTCCAAAATTCCATCTTCACCAAACATGAAGATCACATTGCATGTGTTCTCGGAACCACACATCGTGTACATAGGTTTTCCTGAATGGAAAACCCCCAAAATGGCCCAAAATTCTATTTTCTCAGAAAAAGCTATATACCATCCCACTAGGGGTCATATGATATCATAAAAAATCATTAAGGTATTAAAATGATAAATATAAAGGTATTTAGTTAAAAACATAAAAATGGACTACCTTTTGGCAGAATTCGCAGATGCTTCGCCTGTTTCCATGATCCACGTCTGCCACACGATGGTCTAACTCCTCTAATGCTCCACATCAGTACACCTATTACCCTATCCCTATTTCTCTATCTCCCTCTCCCACTCCTATCTCTGTAATGGTGAATGATCCCATGGAGGGGAGTACGTGAGAATCCATGGGATAAATGAAAAATATAAAAAGGATAAAAGGAAAGGATAAAAAGAAAAGAAAAAAGAAAAGGGATATAGGCTGGACCTAACACATGACATTAGTTTATTCCCTTTGAGGAAAAAATCTCCATTCCAGACTCAAAGGTGGGGACTAATTCCTAATTTTAGTCTACGTTCAAAAGATATGGCTGAACTAATCTTCATAAATAAATAAATATTTAATTAAATAAAAATTAATTATTAATTATTCCACTAAAATTCAAATGTCTCAGAATTCCACTAAAATCATTTCCTTAGGAAAAAAACCTATTCATATACCAACATAGTGATCATATTTTGTCTGAGATTATATTCTTAGGTAAAATTATCATTTAACACCCTTAAAAGAATCAAAAATAAAAAATTAATATTTTTTCTCAAAGTTTCAGTCTAGGAAAACATGTTCCTCACAAAATTAACCAAATCAAGTAGAAAATAAATGTAAAGGATATAAAATATCATAAATAATATGAAATTTAGTTTTATTGGTAATTCAATGTCTAGTTCAATAATCAACAATCAACTCATCTAAAAATTAAAGAACGTACAATTTTAATTCAACTCTAACAATCAAACTATGAAGCATAAATCTATTGCCCATGCTTATATATTTTATTTCATATATTAATAGAATATTCATGAAATGATGTAATGGAATAAAATAGGCACATTTAAAAGATCATCATCCATATAATAATGAATATTCATACATTTATGATATATATTTTTTACGTGTTAATGGAATTTCAATACAAGATCCAAAAAAATTGATCTATTGGTTTTATATAAATATTATAAATATGTTGTAAAATAATTTTTTACAATATTTAGAAGAAGAATCTCGCATGAAAATATAATATGTTCACAACAGTTGACAGAACTTTGTTTGTTCTGAACAAGGAATCAATTCTTTGTCTCGTCATCCATGTCATTTTATGTTTGTATTTCCTTGGTATCAACCTTGAATCTAATTTTATTATGAATTATGTTCATTGCCTAAATTATAAATTTTTTGTTAACTATTTCTTTCTTTCAATTCAATCATTCTTGTTTATATCTAATGTTAATTTTTTTGGCTTATAAAACATTTCTTTATTTGAATATTTTTGTGCTTTATTCACTAGAAAATGTTTCTTGTTTTTGATTGGAGAAAATCCTTACTAATTTTTGTTATTTTCTTTTCTTTTTTCAAGTATGAAAAAATATTTTTTATGGGATGTGACAATTTTAGGATATATGTTTTCAAAAAAATACAATATAAAATATTCTTATGGACCGTTTCATATTTTTAGAAATTGGTAATCACCCAATCCCGCCAAAACATACTCATTGACTTCATGATAATGTAAATTATGGCCAACATATTACATTACAATTATCTAGGAAAATATAACTTTTTTTTCAAAACTGTAATTGTTATATTTTCAATACCTTAATTGTTATTTTTCATTTAGAGTTTTTGTAGGAACTAAATCAGTATAAAATTCATTGATATATATATATATATATATGAGTAGATTGGTTAATTAAAATGGTAATGGATGAAAAGGATGATATGTGGATTATTTATTTAGAAACAATCATCATAAATGTATATGAATATATCTTATTTATGATCATATACATATGATTCACCTATTGTATATATAGTAAAATTAAAAGGTGAGTGTCTATATGATATTCTTAATCGATTATTTATTATTCATATTTTACTATGCTTATTATTATGATTTCAAATTATATTTACAAAAATCAATAGAAACAATATTTATCCTGTTATAATAATCCATATGAAGAAAATACTATTGGAGTCATCAAGATGATTTTTTCCAAGGCTAGTGCTTCTACTCTACCAACCCATTATATTTAACCATGGATGTTGCATGTATAGGAATTATTTTGGTGAATACTTTTGGAGAATCCTGAGATAAGTAGGTGTTGTTTGGTTTAGGTTGGAGTTATTCCAAATTTATACTCCCCCCAAAATTGTTATTTCAAGTGGTCTCTGAGAGACTTCCACCATCATCTGTGTGAGAGAGTTATTTTTATACTAAAAATAGGTGGTAAAGGTCCAGTTAGAGGGGGATAAGTGTAGAGAGAGAGTGTTTTTGTACATAATTGTTCTTGATAAATAAAGCCTTGATTTTCATCCCAATTTTATTTATTTATCACCATTCTTTTTGATCTATGAATCACAACTAGTGGTCTCAATTCTATTGGAATCAAAATGGAAATGAGTAGACAAGACATTCTAATTGATGAAAAATTAAAGATTCCCAAATTCATTTTTAAAGAAAGATATTGAATTTTCCTGTAGATAAAATTCCAACAGAAAAAACATCAAAAAGAGATCTAAAATGATCCCTATAGTGGTAGTCAATGTTTCAAACAACTTTTCGTGTTGTAATAACCCCATTCCTAAGAAGAGGACATTGTTCTAGCACCGATAAAATTTCAGGAATATTTCCAGTAATTTCTATGGAGTTCCTTGTCAGTGATACGTCATTGGTGTATCCTAATCATTGATACTCTCTTGATCTTATATTGATCAATTAGAGTCTTTTTTAGATGATCTATGAGTTGATTCCACTATTTTAAACTATTTTGATCACAAATATACTCTTTTTCCCCCTTCAATTCCACTCAAATGATTTACGGAATTGAATCTCATTGGAGGGTCCATCCATGAGAGGGATGATAATGTTTAATACTTTGATCTACTCTATTTTGAAGTCTCTAAGGAAATATCTCGTTAATGTTAAGGATCTATTTTTTTAATAAACTTCTTAAGGGCATGATTTGGGTGACCAATTTATGTCTCCATTTGTCTTAAAAAATAATTGGATAGAGGTATGTTTCTTACTAATTATCATTAGACAAACAAATTTCTATAAACACTTCACTGTTTCTAGGAAATAGTGGTGGTCCCCCCAGAAACACAGTTCCTAGAGGAAAGCATACCTTATCAATGTTAAAAGATGCACTATTTAATAAGAAAGTCCTAAAATAAAGACATAAGTTATAACCAAACACAATCTATCATATTAGATAAACAAGGGAGAAAACATGGTGGTGATTGAGGAGCATGAATTAGAGGAAACAATAAGTGCCAAGGAAGGTCCCTAAATGGTATGAGGGAAACATAAAAATGGTATAAATATGGAATAGAGGACCCATAAAGAATAACTATTGGAAGTTACTACAAGAAAAGGGCCAAGGTAGTATCCAATGAAGAAGAAATGGAGATACATGTATAGATATCACTGGAGAAGTTTCTATTTTATCTATAACTTTTAAGAATATGTTTTTACTCACACGTCATGGAAAGGAATGTAATGGGAGGTTGGTATTTTATTATTGTACCACTTCACTCAACATCATATGTATTTCCAAAATAATAGAGTTGGTGAATTTGGGTGAAAAGAATATGGCTAATACTAGTTCAAAGAAGATCGTTATAATAGGTGATATTGATTTAAAGATAAATATTTGATACATGATCACCCTAAAGGATATATGAAATTTCCTTTGTTCTTGACTCAGCCTATGATCGGGATAACCTTTGACCGAAAAGGCTATTCAAACATATTTAGCAATGGAAGATGGATGATTAGAAAATGTTCCATTATTATCTCTTTAGGACACATATGTGGTACATTGTAGAATAATAAGGTGAAGATACATATAAATATCCTCAGAATATTGGTGAGAGAGAGAGTAATTATGAAATATGTGATGTAGGTGGCTCAACCACACGAGTTAAAGTAGTTTATCAACCCTGAAAAAGACTGAGTACATTTGTTTGGACAAGGTTGTGTCACTAGACCATTGCAATTACAAAATGTAATAGAATAAATATAGGGTCTTATCAGTGATTATTCATCGAGGATATAAAAGTTATTGGATATGTTACACTCCAATGTATATGATCCCAAGGTGGTGGATTCACCAGGAGATATGAAGTATTTTCTAACCAGTTTTATAATGCATATAGAAAGGTGTCATCATTATTTTTATAAATTATGGACCAAATGATGGATTATATCAAGATGTTCTTCTTTATAGTGGAATGTGAAACTATAAATAAGGTAAAGTATCATCATTGATATAATAGAGGAGAGTATACATATAGAGATTTTAATTCAAATTATATGATCTATGGAATATAACATGTTGGGAAGGCCCCACAAATCCCATACCACAATTGAGTTATATAAAGTATGAACACAAACATCATGTGAAAGGTCATGGGAATGTTGAGTTTAGTTAAGCTGCTTAAGAAATTTTGGAAAGAAATTGATCAAGCATCATTTTACCTCACTAATATATCACCATCAATGCCTCTAAATTTTGATATACCATATAATATGTGGGCTGTTAGACACCCCACTTAATTCGATTTATGAGTATTTATATTTTTTCTATTTTTCCATGTATTTGAAGAGATCGGGTAGAAACATTATGGGAGATACATTTCAATAATCATCATCAACTATGGATATTATTAGTTTAGATATAATATTTTAAACTCAAAGGAGAAGGAGATGATTATAAGAAGAGATTACATGTTCCATAAGAACCAAATCATTGAGGACTTTCAAAATTCCAAAATATCTCATAGATGAATTTCCAGCGAATCAGTTCCTAATACAAATCTTATATATTTACATGTTCCATCGATAATTGAAGTGGAGGCAGTGCATGAAAACCCATTAGCAACAAATCATATAGTAATAGAGGATGGGATTGAGTAGTGGTAGACTCAATCATCTCCACCTGAAGTTTAATAAACATCGAAGGAGCTTAGTGATGGTGCCCATGTGATGCCCCCTATGTCAATTTTTTGTTTCTTTTAGTAATATTTTATTTCATTTTAGAGTAATTTATGTTTTTAGATATATTTTTTTATTACAGAATTCTGAAATTTTTTCCTCTATGCACAGTTTGTGCACAGTCACCATAAGGTTTAGTGAGGTATGCATATGTCCTTTACATGTAATATTTCTTATACACATAATTTGTTGAACTTTTTAGGGTATCCTTTACACAAATTCATGGTTTCCTTTATTTAAGTACCATCAGAGTGTATTTTTCATGTATGGTTAGGTTCATAGGAGTAACATGTGGTTTTTGGCCATGTAAGTTTTAGTGAAAACTATGCAAGAACGTTTGGGTATAAGGGTGAAAGAACATTAATTCCTTCCTCTCTATTCACAGGAACCATTAGTATTCTTTAGGATGGTCATGATTGAGCATCCCAAACTCAGGAAAGAGATGTGGTGGGAAATTATTTATGAAATCCTCAGTCAATCGTTATTACAAGTAGTCGACAAATGTCATGTTATTGGAAGATAATGTAATATCTTGATATGTGATCCTTCCTCTATTAATCTCCCCACACATAGAAGTTAACCCCTATTGGGGGTTTTTTCTAAGTACCATGGTTTGGGAATAGGTCATTGCTCTATATCTCCCACAAACTCCTGTAATAATGAGGTTTTTTCATTGATGTTTGTCCCTGATTGGCGCAATATACAAGTATTAGAATCCTACTATCTTGGGGTGCTATTCTGCATCAACATTTTTTTTGAAAACATATCTTATATGCATGACCTTGTAATCTAAAAACCCACCACTATAAAAGGAACTCAATCCCCTTACCCAGCTTTACATGCTAAAGTATGCCAATCTTGATACCTTTCTCATTACTAACACAATCCCATTATGTTATAAAATCTTACATGTTGTTCCATCTGAGTAAGTATGCGTGTTTAAAATAAAGTTAATTCTATAAATGATAACATTTTTTGGGTAGTTTCATGTCCCTAAAGTGAAAATAAATGTCTTTGTTCCATTTTTTACCAGAGGGACCTATCACTGGATAAGAAATGGTTATAGTGAGAGATTTCAAATGAGGGAGTTTCCATGGGATATTTATCAATGATGAGATTTATGGGAATATAGGGGGGTTTAGAATATAAAGGTATATTTTGATTCATGGATGTATGTTGTTCTGAACCTATAGGTGAGGAATAAGAGAATTCCATAAAGTTGAGGGAAAAAATCCTGATAGAATTATGGGTACTAGAAAATTATAGTCCCCATGATGGGTGGGGTGTATGGATGAAAAGACATGCACATGAAGTAAATTTCACCTCCTTCATCTCACACGATCCACTAGTAGCATTGCATGGAAACACCCTTTAAATAGTGTATCAAAGGCTTTTTACAATTATCCTATGTATTAATTTCATAACTGGTCACAAACTTAGCTGGAATGTTGGTGTACCCCACTGATGTCTTATTGTTCACATGAGTTTTCATTCTAATTGGGTGTCATTACATCTTACAATGAAAAAACATCTCTGTGGGAATGATATAGACAATATAATGGTATATGGACTAGATGAGATCACATTTTCCCATTCTTTCTTCATATCATTATCCATGCCATATTGGTTTTTATATTTCTTTATCATCAACCTTTAATCAAATTAAATTCTGAATTATTTTCATAGAATAAATTTAAATTTTTTATAGTATTTAATTATTTGAA
Source organism: Viscum album (assembly GCA_963277665.1). Classification (NCBI taxonomy): domain Eukaryota; kingdom Viridiplantae; phylum Streptophyta; class Magnoliopsida; order Santalales; family Viscaceae; genus Viscum; species Viscum album. The sequence goes on from CAUJRU010000205.1 coordinate 884,121, forward strand.
GTAAATCATTCTTGTTTATATTCAATATTTTCAAAAAAAATTAGGTTCATAAGAATGTTATTAATTTGAATTGTTCAATAATTTTACTCCAGATTGTTTTTTGATCACTAGAAATTTACTTCTTTTTTGGTATCAGTGAAACTCCTCAATAAATTTTCTTATTGTATTTTCTAAATTTTAGTATTCAATTTTTTTATGCAGTGTTACAATTTTACATTTTATGTTTTCAAAAAAAATAAAATTTGAAGTATTCCTTTGGACCGCGTCATATGTTTGGAAATTATTAATTGTTAAAACCTACCACAATATTATCATCGACTTCAAGAAAATCTAAATGATGGACTACATATTCCATTGCCTTTATCTATGAAAACAAATTTTTTTCGCAACTATTATTGTTTATTTTTTAAAACCTCAATTATTAGTCTTCATTTACAGTCTCTCCGGAATTAAATCATCTTAAAATACCGTTAAATCATTGGCATATGTGATTGATATTGTTGAAAAAACTAGCAATGATTGAAAAGGATGATATGTGCCTTAGTTTTTTTAACACAATCATCCAAAACATATATGATTATTTCTTATTTATGAGATACTTTTTATTTCCATATTGTACATATAATGTAAATAAAGAATGATTTAAATTAAAATTATAAGGTTAGTATCTAATGATATTCTAAATCAATTATTTGTTATTTGAATCATGTTTTATAATTTACTACACTTTTATTATAATTTAAAAATATATTTTCAAAAAAAATCCAAATAATATTTAATCTATTATAATAGAACACATGGAGAAAATGATGATGGATTCATCTAGATACCATGTTGTAAATTTTTTAAAGGCTGGTGCATCTACTCAACCAACATGTTGAATTCAACCGTGGATGTTGTTTGTAAATGAACTCTTTTACTGAATGCTAAGGGAGAAGTCCAAGGTAAGTAGATTTTGTTAGTTTTAGGTATGAGTTGTTCTAAATTTATACACCTCCAACTATGGACATTTAAATAGTTAAATGTTGTGATTAATTCTTTACGGAATTTGACTGATCATATTCTTGTTTAGCTTCCTCCACATTCATTCCTTAGGGGTATTAGGGTTGAAAAACCTGTTATTGATGAGATTAAATAGATTATAATCCTTCTATTTATAATGTTGGATAATATGAACTCTAGATTAGATAAAGACTACATACCACTATATGGAAATTCAAACCAAGATCCTCCTATTTATAAAGTTGGTAAATTATCAACTAAAAAGTCCAAGATCTTTATAAAAAATTACAAATGATTTCTAAATCATTTTAAATAAATTAGTGGATGAAGGTATGTTTCTGATTAATGATGATTAGGAAAACCACATACTATGCTGACTTATCTATAGGAAGGTTATAGTGGTGGTATCCCCATTAACAAGGTCCCTATTAGAAACCATATCTTAATAATGGTAAAGGATGTACTATTCAACAAGAAGTCATAAATTAAGGGCACAAGCTATAAAAAACACAAGCCCTCATATTAGAGAAGGAAGGGAGAAAACAAGGTGGTGGTCTAGGAGCATGAATTAAAGGAGAAAATAAGTTCCAAGGAATGTCCACATATGGTAGAACGCCAATATAAAAATGTTACCATTATGGCATAGAGGGACACATAAAGAAGAAATATTGAAAGTTACTAAAAGAGAAGGTCCAGTGTACTAACCAACCAAGATGAAATGAAGTTACACATGCAATAATCACTTGAAAAGTTGAAATTTTCACTAGTATTTTTTTAGAAGATAATTTCCTTCACACAGAAGGGAAAATAAATGAATGGGTGGTTGATATTACAGTATTTTAACACTTCACTCTGCATCATAAGTGTTTCTTGAATTATCAAGTTGGTGAATTTTGTGAAAACCAGATGGGTAATACCAGTGTCAAGAATATCATTATAATTAGTGATATCCATGTTAATAGAAATGTTGGATACATAATCACATTTAAGGATACATGATGTTTTCTATGTTCCTAACTCAACCTATTATCTGGTATATCCTTTAATTGATAAGTCTATAGAAACATTTTTAGAAATGGAACATGGAAGATGAAAAATTGTTGGTCGAAGTGAGTAACTCAATATGGGTGAATTGATTTCCCAAGACAAATTTACGTTTAACAAAATTTATAAATAGATACCCAAATATGAAAAAAATCCCCAATTAATAAAAATAATCAAAATATATAAATTTGATCGATCAAATTATTTCTCCAAATATTGATTAATGGTCAGTTAAAATATCTTATAAATATTTTAAATTTTAAAATTATCTTAATCAATTGATTTATATAAACAAATAAAGACTAACTATAAAAGTAAAAGTTTTGACATAAATTTTAAATCACATACAGTTTTGAACTAATGATATACAGAAAACAAAAATAATCAAAACTGATAAAACACAATGAAGAATTAAAATAATGGGTTTGGTCTCAAGCTAAGACATAATCCCCTACACTTATCAATCTCGTTATTATAACTAGTTTATCTAACAATAAACTTGATCCACAACCTATATCACATTTTACAAACAAGTTGTCTAGTATCAATTCATTTTCTATAGTTATACATAGGAATTAAAAAAGATACATGTCACAAATGAACTATTATATACATTTTGAGGGTATAAAAATGAAGAAATTTGATAGAGTGTGTAAAGAACACATCAGTGTAAGAACATGATGTAGGATCGAAATAATGATTTAGATGCTCAATATACAAGAGGGGGGGGGGGAATTGTGCACTTTAAAAATTCTTTTCGAACCTTTAATGTTGGTTATGAATAACTATGTTTTCTTTAGGCAAAGGAAAGGGCTAAGTTTAAAAAAGTTAAACTAAGAAAATTTAAAAAACCTCTAACACAAAATGAAAACTTGGAATAAGGAATGAAGAAATAAACTTCAAGTCCTATGAACTTTCTTAAAACTGGAAAGAGATTCCGAAATTAGGTTCCGGAAATATGGTTCTGGAAATTGAATATTAACTAAAGATTACAATATGATATTCTACCTTAAAGTGTATAGAATCTAAATGAAACAGAGTACAAATAAGGAAGTATAAGTAAGTTATACTTTCCTTAGAAAATGATGTGCAGCGGAAACAAACAAGTAGTAAAACTACAAGTAATAAGATAGAAGTCTTTTAACCCAAAGAGAAGGGTATCAAACAACCTTGGATAAAGCTCCCTTGATTTATACATTCAAGAAATTTTGTCTTACCCACACCAGGGTAAGCCCTCGATAGGAAGATCAGAATCTTTGTCTTGCTATCCCCACAAGCCCTCAACTTCAAGGTAGTTGGCAACCTCTGTCTTCCTTAGCAAGGAAGGCCGCGAAATTCAAGGTAGTCGGCACCTCTATCTTTCTATCCCCGGAAGTCCTTGAATGTAATCACCCACATTCGGAGTCGCATGAAGCTTTGAAAGTTAATAAGATCCTTTCTCTCTTGAAATCACTTTAACATCATGTGTGAACAATGTCAAAGAGTTGTTCGGAGCTCTTTGAAATGAGCACCTATTTATAGGAAAGGTCGGACTCCTTTCTAACGGTCATATTTTCCTTAAAAATCAGAGGGATCTGTACACGTGTAACTTAACCAACAGTTAGTTTATAACAGAATAGACGACATCGTTTTATAACAAAATAAGTGTAACAGAATGTACGACATCATTTTAAGTCTAACTCAGATGTTTGGAGTGGAGGTTAAGAGTCTAAGAAAAAATAATATTCAGAGTCTAAATAAATTTGAAGTGTATAAAGAAAAGATAATCAGATTCTGTTTAATAGGAGAATTCGGAATGAGAATTCACAATGAGAATTCATCATCAGAATTCGTAATGAGAATTTTTAATCAGAATTCATCATTAGAATTTGGTTTCGAACATCATGAGAGTTCGTATCCAGAATTCAGAGTAGAACTTTATCAGAGTTCGTATCCGGAATTTGGAATGAAACTTCATTACAGTTCTCATCTGGAATTCAGAGTGAAACTTCATTACAGTTCTCATCTAGAATTCGGAACCTAAAATAGAATACTTTATATCAAAGTTTTTAAACAATTCCTAGAATATAGAAATGAATCTGATTCTTATACTTAAGAAATATATGGATGAAAATATAATAAGGATAATTTTTCCTTATAAAAGAAATTTTCCTTATAAAAGAGATTTTCATTATAAAATCGATTTTCCTTAAAGATAAGGTTTTTGTGATTTTCAAAACAAGAATGAATGGAAAATTCATAAGGAAAACCTTATTTACTCAACAATTTCCCCATTTTTGGAAAGTAAAAACATCCTTACGAAAAATAAAGTCTAAGAAGAATGAAAACATTAAAGCTTATCTCCCTTTGCTTATGTATGTTGATGAGTACGACTAACTCCACCTTAGGCTTTGAAACTCTAAGGATCATATTCTAGATTTCCAGAATGGTATTTCATTAAGAATATGAATGTCTTCTTTAATGAAAAACTCACCCTTAGATAAACTATATTAGAGTTTTTTTTCTTTCTCACACTTTGTTTAGATTCTTTTTCCTTTTACCCTTTATTAGGGTTCTTTTCCTTCTCCCCCTTTGTGATTTTCAAAAAGAATTCGAGGGAATGGAAAATATAACAATGTTCCTGAAAAATTAGTAGCAACAACAAAAGAGACAAGAAAACACAATTTTCATTAAGTTTGTAAGTTCAACAACAATGAAGTTAAGATACAACAAAAGATTAGATTTGACTATTTTGGATATTTTTCCTTCCCCATGAGACCCTTAAGAATAGTCTTTATCTTCTTCAAGTCTTTATGATCTTCCTCGTCTTGCTTCTCTAACACAATAATTCTTGCACTTCGAGCTTCAATCCTTTCTTCCTGAGCTTGAAGTTTTTCTTACTGAGATTGAAGCTTTTCTTCCTGATCCTTCAAGATTATTTCTTGCTTTAACAACTTCTCTTCAAACTCAATCCGATGATCCCTTTCTTACTTCCAGTTTTGAGAAACAGAATTTAGCTTCCCATTCAGATCTTTGACTTCTTGAATCTGGAAATTCTTTTCATCTGTCTACTTTTCTTTAAAAGATGAAGTAAGTTCATTTATCATCCTGTCTTCTGTCTCAAAGGCATCTTAAAATTATCTTGGAATTCCTCAAAGAGCCTTATCTCTTCTACAGTCTTCCTCGACCAACTAGTCATACTCTTGCAAGATCTTTTGTGGGATTCATAGCTAAAAAAGAATGTTTTGAACTGAGCTTCAATCTCAACACATTTCTCCATAACCATGGATACAGAGTCTGTTTTCAGATTCAAAGCATGTTGGAGCATTTGGCATCTTGAGTCAATACTTGAGAAAGTCGGAATAGTACCCACCAACTTCTTTAATGACTGAACAACAAAGTCATGCCCCAACGAAGATGACTCTGAATCCGCGACTTTGCTTGGAGAATTGTTTTCTTCAAATTACTCATCCTTCTTGTTAGAAGAATCACCAACTTCCCTTCTCTTTATAACCACTGAGCTCGGGGTATCAACAAGTTGCTTTCCCTTATCCTTTTTCGGAATGGATTCTTGTTCTGGAGTTCTCTTTTCACTGTCAGACACTTGAACAACATTGTCTTCATCATGAACAACTTTTTTAGAACTATCCTCTACATTCTTCATTTGAGAAATATCATGTAGAAGTTGTTCTTCCTCTCCATGATAAGATACTTATTCTTCTCCTTTCTCCTCATCCTTCCCTAGGGTGACTAGCTTAGATGATTCAGCTTCTGTAGATCGGAGTGACAAATGTTCCGAAGGTGTCCTCTTATAATCATATACTTGCTTCAAAACATCTCTCGTTTCACCACTACCTTCAACAACTGCTTCTACCTATTCTACTTGCTCAATCTGCTCAACTTCCTCAACATTCTTAGCAACTACCTCTTCCGGAGAGACAAATTTTCTTCCTGGAGTCTCAGGTAGAGAATCTAATGAAAAATATCTCGGAACATGAATGTTTTCAGAAGCCAATTCAGTAAACTTTAATAAAGTCTGAACCACCTCAGAATCAGACATCTTCTTCTTGAGCTTCTTTTCTTTAACTTATTTTTCTATTTCATCCACTGTTCTTTCCTTCAAGGCCTTAGCCTCCGCAGGATCCAAGCCAAACTGAGGCTCCCCTTGCACTCTCTTCTCTTTGATTTCCGTCCACTTAGAAACTACCTCATCTGGGTAAGTATTCTTCTTCTTCGGCTTTGGAGGTGCGGATTGAACTTCCTTAGATTTAGGATTCTATGCTTCACCTTAAAATTCTTTCAACTTTCTCTTCCTCACTGGCTTAGAGGATTGAGGTTCAGCAACTTTTGGAACTATTTCTTCTTGTGCAGGTAAATCAACGAACTGACCAGTATCTTTGTCAAAGGCAAAATCCATCCTTCTGAGAGTACCATCACTCACCAACATAATCTTGCAAACTCTCAGCTTAGACTTGAAAGCCTCCTTGAAAGACTCAAGGAACCGAACGATTAACTTTGAGATAATAGTGGGATACATTATGATCTGAGCTCTCAAATTCCCTTTCTTAACATTCTCAATGGTGATAAAAATGTTTTTCATCAGATTAAACTTCCTCAGATTTATCAGAAAATGTAGGATATAGATCTCACTCTTTTTCAAACTGTCTTTGTCACCCTTCCTCGGTATGATAATACCTTGTACCCAAAATTCAAGAATCCTAAAATTCGTAGATAGAGAAGAAATATTTGGAGACTTCTCATCTGCGAGTCTGAGAGTTTCCAATGATTTTTCCTTGTTGAAGCTTCCTTTTGAATCTGGTAAAACATGAGAAATGAACCCGGCTTCTCCTTCATTGTTCAACCCTACCAAGCTGCCCGCCTTGGAATAAGAAAGCTTATAAGTCTTTCCATAATACTTAAATGAAAATTTCTCCCTACCATCTTCCTTAACGAAGGAAACTGTCTCATAGAACTCTACAAGAAAATCTGAATAAACTTCATCTTGATTTCCGGGCATGGACATAGCAAAATATTCCCATCCATTATGCTTTATATTCTTGGATATAAGATAATCATACTTGGTGAAGAAATCAGGATGAACCAACCTTTCTCTATATACTAGCCACTTGGATATCAGCTTAGAGGAAGACATGTCTTGAGAAGCTGCTTCCACAGACATTTGGATATGAAGACTTCTGAGAAGTTTGAAACGGAGATTACTGAAGTTCTGAACGGCCTTAAAACAGAGAGACAGAGCTTCAGGACGATGGAGATTGAAAAAATGATGTGGGACAACCATTTGAGGTCCCCTTTATATAGGCAACGAAATGACGGTTCATCTTCGTCAGTTGGTCAAACGGTTGAAACAAGCTGAGATCAGATTTGACGGTTGAATACCAATTATGAAGAAAACATGAATCTGATCTTTTGAGGTTTTTTTTAAACAAAGATTTAAGAAAACTATAATATGAAAACAAAATATAATTAAATATCAGCATGTATAGTATGATTATGAAGACTTGAGTAAGGAAATCATACTTTTAGGATTGTCTTAGGAGGATTATTAGTAATGGGTAATATTCTTCTTCTTGAAGAAAAAATGAACTAAGAAACATCTTTACTACGAAAGGACAAATTTCACAAAACTCACTATGAAAAAAAACAAAGTAAAGGAAAAAAATCATTACATGATTTTCAGCATGAAAATTTCATTACAAAAGTTTGAATACGAAAAACTCATTATGAAAGTCTCAGTACGAAAATCTCGTTACGGAAACACCAGTACGAAATTTCCCATTCCGGAAGTTTTCAATACAAAAATTTCTATTCTATAAGTTTTATATACGAAAATATCCATTCTAGAAAATTTCAGTTCCGGAAATTCCTATTTCAGAATTTTAGTTCTGAAAATTTTGAAAACAAACTTTGAAAAACTCAGTTTCATTAACAATCAAATGTACTCCCCCTATGAAAAGGATTTTATTACTGTAAGGAGACTTGTTCAACAAGAAGTTAATGAAGAAATATTACCTTACGGTTATCATTTCTAAATTCTGTTTAATGTATTCAAATCTATTAGAAGGCAAATATTTTGTGAAAATATCAGCAAGTTGATCTTGCGTTCCGATAAACTGAAGAATAATATCTCCTTGGAATTGTGAACTATGCACTTATCATTCCTAAAATTCACAAGGTAACCTTCATCACATAATTGACTTATGATAATGAGGTTGTGCTTAAGACCCTTAACAAAAAGAACATTTGAAATCAATGTTTTACCTAGAAGAACAATATTACCAATACCAACAATCTCTCCCTTAGCATTATCTCTGAATGTTACCTTTCCTCCTTTCGTATTGATAATATTTTCAAAATAGATTTTGTTACCAGTCATGTGTTGTGAACATCCACTAGTCATGTACCATGTTTTTCTATTGGTAATTTCTTTATTTTCCTGAAATTATGAAAATAATTAGACTTTCGGAATCCAAACTTGTTTGGATCTGAGATTTCTAGAAAACAAAATTTTAGGTACCCACATCTTATTTGAGAAATAGGCATTGTGAAATCATAGAGATTGGGTTTTGTTTAAGGAACAATTCTTTGCCCAGTGACCACCACATTGACACTTGGTACAAAATGGGGCACTTTGAGGAACAAAATAATTGTTACTAAATTTTTTTTGCATGGGTATAACCAAATCCGGATTTATTTCTTAAAGGTCGTATTTGGGAATACATTTTATCAAAATTTTCTTTACCATGGGAAAAGTTTTATAAACACTTCTTTATGGAAAAAATTTCAGACTTGAGTTTTATAACCAATTTTGTGTCCTCAAAATCATTAGTTTTAGAACTAGAGCTAGGCTCGAAAACACTTTTCTTAGAAATTACATTTTCTAACTCTTTAGCAAGTTTGTTCTTCTCAGAACTTAATTCATCAGGATTTTTTGAAATACTTTGAAAATAATTATTTTTCCTATCAAGATCTTTAGAACAATCTGATATCTCTTTTCTAAGAATAGAATTCCTATAGTTTTTCTTATCAAGTTTCTTATTGAGTTTGGAGTTCTCAATCTCAAGAAGTTCAGAAAACCTAGAAACTTCTTCATAAGTAGGTAAAGTATTTTCTTCATCAGAAGAGGATTCTTCATCTAAAGAGTTATAATACATACTATCATTAGAATTTAAATAATCATTGGTCAATGATTCAGCATTTCATACCTTAGCCATAAAACAATGATTTTCAATAGGTATTCTAGCTATAAGACCAAGATTCTTCTTTCCTGAAGATTCATAATCAGAAGATTAATATGAAGAGTCACCACCACTGGCACTCCAGGTGTCATTAGCTTTCAGAAAATTCTTAGCTTTGACTTTATAATACTTCTTTCTATTTCTGTCTGAATACCTTTCTTTCCTTTCTTTCTTTTTAAACAAAGGACAATCTGGTCTAATATGTCCAGCTCTATTGCATTCATAACAAGTGACTTCTCCATCTTTCCTATCTTTCATTTCCTTTTTCTTATACTTAGATTGGAAACTTCTTTGTCCAGCAATCTTGTTCATCCTTCGAGCAAGATTTGCTAACTCATTTTCAGAGATTTCACTCTCACTAGAATCAGATGGGAAATAAACTTTCTTATTCTTGGATCTGGTTACTCTCTCTAGAGTCTTAGCTTTCATCTGATTTGATGTTGTTTTAAAAGAAACAGTACCATTTCCATTCTTATTCTTGATAATGTCAGCATATCTCTTTATTCTGATCTCATGTTGTAGAAGAGTTCCAAATATCTCATCATGAGAAATTTGAGTGACCTTATTGTTCTCATCTATAGCTATTCTTTTGGATTCCCACTCATTGGGCATAATATCAATTATCGTATCCCCAAGTGCTTCATCATCTAACCCTTTCTCTCCCATAGACTGTAATCTATTGAAAATAGTCCTAAATCTCTGTTGAACTTTACAAATTGGTTCACCATAAGGAAAGTTAAATCCATGGTATTCACCTCTAAGCATAGCTCTCTATATCTCATTCACTTAAGACGTTCCAAAGTGTGTAACCTCTAACTTCTTCCAGATACAATTGGCTACTTCACAAGAAGAAATTTGGCTATATATATTTTTGGTCATTGAACACAATAAAGTACTGTGTACCTTATAATTAAGTTGATACACTTGCTTTTCCTGGTTAGTGAAAGTTCTAACTTCTTTATCAGGAATTTTATAATCACCAGTAAGCATAACAATGTTATCCACTCCAGTATTGATAAAAAAATTCTTCATTCGATCTCTCCAGTACTCATAGTCATTACCATCAATGATTGGTGGTCTTTTAGGATTTAGATTATCAATGGAACCAACATTAACCCCTTCCATACTTAAAATAACCTTTGGCACACAAACTTGTTAATAGAAAAAGTTTGTAATAACAAAGTTCGGAATGAAAAAGTTCAGAATGACAATGTTTGGAATGACAAAGTTTGGAATGATAAAGTGAGAATGAAAAACATATACGTGAGTATAAGTATTTCACATACCTCATCTGATACCAATTTTAGGATCGAAATAATGATGTAGATGCTCAATATATAAGAGGGGGTGTGAATTGTGCACTTTCAAAATTCCTTTAAAACCTTTAAAGTTGGTTACGAATAACTATGTTTTCCTTAGGAAAAGGAAAGGGCCAAGTTTAACAAAGATAAACTAAGAAAATTCACAACACCTATAACACCAAATGAAAACTTGGAATAAGGAATGAAGTTATAAACTTCAAGTATTATGAACTTTCTTAAAACTGGAAAGATATTCTGAAAGTAGGTTCCGGAAATATGGTTCCGGAAATTGAAACTTCACTAAAGATTACAATATGAGATTCTCCCTTAAATTGTATAGAATCTAAATGAAACAGAGGACAAATAAGGAAGTATAAGAAAGTTATACTTTCCTTAAAAAACAATGTGTAGCAGAAACAAACAAGTAGTAAAACTATAAGTAACAAGATATAAGTCTTTTAACCCAAAGAGAAGGGTATCCAACAACCTTGGATAAAGGTCCCTTGATTTATAATTTCAAGAAAGTCTGTCTTACCCACACCAGGGTAAGCCCTCGATACGAAGATCAGAATCTCTGTCTTGCTATCCCCGTAAGCCCTCAACTTCAAGGTATTTGGCAACCTCTGTCTTCCTTAGCAAGGAAGCCCTCGAACTTCAAGGTAGTCGGCACCTCTGTCTTCCTATCCCCAGAAGTCCTCGAATGTAATCACCAACATTCGGAGTCGCATGAAGCTTTGAGAGTTAATAAGAGTCTCTCTCTCTATTAATCACTTTAAAAGCATGTGTGAACAATGTCAAAGAGTTGTTCGGTGCTCTTTCAAATGAGCTCCTATTTATAGGCAAGGTCGGCCTCCTTTCCAACTGTCATATTTTCCTTAAAAATTGGAGGGACCTGTACACGTGTAACTTAACCAACGGTTAGTTTATAACAGAATAGACGGAATCATTTTATAACAAAATAAGTGTAACAAAATGTACGACATCATTTTAAGTCTAACTCAGATGTTCGGAGTGAAGGTTCAGAGTCTAAGAAAAAATAATATTCGGAGTATAAATAAATTCGAAGTGTATAAAGCAAAGATAATCAGATTCTGTTTAATAAGAGAATTCGGAATGAGAATTCGGAATGAGAATTCGTCATCAGAATTCGTAATGAGAATTTGTAATAAGAATTCGTCATTAGAATTCGGTGTCGAACTTCATGAGAGTTCATATCCAGAATTCGGAGTAGAAATTTATCAGAGTTCGTATATGGAATTCATAATGAAACTTCATTACAGTTCTCATCTGGAATTCGGAGTGAATCTTCATTACAGTTCTCATCCAGAATTCAGAACCTAAAACAGAATGCTTCATATCAAAGATTTCAAATGATTCCGAGAATATAGAAATGAATATGATTCTTATACATAAGCAATATATGGATGAAAATATGATAAGGATAATTTTTCCTTATAAAAGAGATTTTTTCTTATAAAAGCGATTTTCCTTATAAAAGTGATTTTCCTTAAAGATAAGGTGTTTGTGATTTTCAAAACAAGAAGGAATGGAAAAGTCATAAGGAAAACCTTATTGACTCAACACATGATAAAATGTGTTCAGATAAAAAGATATATACAACAAACAACTCAAAAGTATGGAATAAAAAGAAAGAAAATATGATTAGAGAAGAGAAAATGTGATAATACTTGATTTTAATATATTTATATATCCAAAGGTCCTCATATTTTTCTTTGTGAAGATATTGAAAAATTTCTTCAAAAAATGGCAGTAAAATAGAGTATTGAAGTGTCTATAATAATCCTTCCATTTTTATATCTATATTTTAAGTGGCCTCTTTCAAAAATGTGTTTTAGGATTTATATTTGATCCAGTGTATGATGTTTTTTCTTATGTATTCTTCACACTTCCACCCAACAATCCACCACACACACACATGTGAGTTTTTCTAAATTTAAAACTCTCCAGGTCTAATTATTTGTTTAATAATAATAATTAAAAAAACTATGGATCTGCATACTGAGTAGTAAATTAATAATGGTTTGGATTTGTCTTCAATTAATTCATGGAGTTGTTTAGTAATAATGAGTATTAATTCCATGTGCAATTAAAACCATTTAGTTCCTAAAACTATCCATTAGAGGAATTAAATTTGAATAAGAATATGTAGATATTATGGTAGTAGGCTGGTAGTAGATCCTTATTATCATTAAATCAAACCAATGGTAGTACAGACAAGTGGTAAATGTCCTGAACTGATAGCAGATGTATCCAGTTGTAGATCAGTTCTGACGGTAGTTCAAATCTATTTATAGATATACTATAATGGTAGACCATTTTATAAAATTATTGATGTGTTCAATGGTATCACATATTTTCTGATGATAGAAGTCTTTACTGAAAGATCTGATCAGTGGTAACATAGGCTGGTCATAGTATGCTCCAGCGGTAGATCGATCAATGACACATTCTAATGGTTGATCTATAAATGGAAAATCATTTAGTGATAGATCTATCATTGGTAGATCTACTGAACTAATGGTAGCACAATTAAGATGGTGTTTGATGTCTCAAACATATATATATTCCAATAGTTTATATGTTTGAACTATCGATATATAATTTGTACTACTGGAAGATCTAATAAAATAATGGTAGATATTTACATAGCCAATTTTTTCCTCAAAATTATTTTACTATCAGAACATATTTATATTATTATAAATATAAAAAATGGTTTTTGATCATTAAAATAATGAAGCTCCAACAATATCCCTCTTTTTGATGATCACAAATCATGAAATTTTAAAACCATATATATGAAAACGAATAAGATATAAGTATGGATTAAAATATATTCTTCTTTACATCATAATCATTAATTTGATGCATATATTTAAGAATACATTTAAAATAAAGAGACTCTTAAATGAAAATTAATGATATGTTTAGATGTAAATACGTTAACTATAAATTCTATTCAATAATTCTCCCCCTTTTAGGATTATCAAAAATATAGATAAATAAGAGTAATATAAGAAATCATAGAATTATATATAAAACGGATGCTTTCTTAGAGTAGGAAATCAAGGATTAAATTTGAAGAATTAATACAATATAAAATGCAACCCCTATTAAATTATAATTAGAATCAAAACTACTCTCTTCTTGATGTGATGAAGGGATCACTAGATATTTACCTTTTCCAAATACAAGAGGTATAGAGGTTGAAGTTGAGGGTAAAGAGGTAGAGGTAAGAATTTCCCTAATCACTACTAACCTGAGATGCCAAACAGCTTCAGTTAGAGTCATGATGAATGGATAAAACTATGGAGGAAGGGGACATGAAGAAGGTTTAGAAGTAAGGTAATACGTGAGAATTACTTCAGGTGTAACCACTAAATTTTAAAAAACATATAAAAACATATTCATTTAGTAGACAAAGTCTATAATGATGTCTCTACCTTTATCTATAGTTGTGTCTAAATCCTTACTCTCTTTCCTAAAAAGTTTGAGTAGAGGTGTTACCACATTGAGCTAGTTCACTTGCCCTTTGATAGCCTTGGTCACATGAGGCATCCTTTGATTCTCAGTATGAAATTTAAAATGTGAATTTATTTAATTAATTTTATAAATTCAATTAAGGTGTTATTCTATGACCTTAGTTATAGTTTCTATATCTCTTAGAACTTCATTTATTCACTCCCTAACCAATTTAAATATGTGTTCAACATGGGCCTTTTTTAGCCAAAGTTCTTCCAGATGAGAGGTAGTAAGATTAACCATGATAACATGTATCCCCACTTACAAAAAATCTGATCATCTCAGCATCAAATGAAGTAGAAGTTGTAGGAGTGTGAGTAGAATCACCAATTGTAGTTAAGGTATCTAACCTCTCTAGAAGGGATGTTTGGCCTATAGCAAATATACCTCTCATCTCTTCCATGATGGAATTAACTTATGGAATCTCTTTCTCCAACCTTTTATTCTCAATCTATAATTATTGAATCATAAAGATCATCTTGGAATGAATTTGAGAAATCAATAACTCAAATATCCATCTAGTATCAGTTTCACTGAGCTTGATCTCTCTAGGAGGTGCAGTACTAAAAATACCACAAATATCTGATAAAATTCTTACTCTCAAAGAATCTAATTCATATTTTGAAACATACCCTAATTCTTCTTTTGAAACATACCCTAAATGTATATAATGTGTAATAACTATTAAAGGAATCTTCCCTAAGGTAGATTGGGTAGCTTCTCTATGCTCAAGATCAACTGAAGAAGCATTAGTATTAAAGGATTCCAACTATCCTATATTATAAATTATATAAATATAATAACCCTTAAGATATTTTTAACAAATGGGATGGAAAGTCCACCATGTTCAATTGGACTACCCAGATCATCACTATCTCTATCATATTTAGTTTCACCATCAGATTCAAAATAAGTGATGCCTACCAATTTGGCACTCGGAGATGGATCCCACTTGGATGATGACTCCTCCTCAGTTGTGGATGAAATAAATGGTCCATCCATATGAATTTATATCAAACAAGTAGAGCATGATGACTAAAAATATTCAATTACAAGATAATAATCTCATGGGGGATTTTACCCCTTGGCAGGTGATCTCCCCTTAGATCTAGAAGAACAAACATCCAGAGTATGAATTCTACAAGAAACGGGTACATCTATTTGATTTATAGTAACATTTCTTGTTGAGGTAACTTATTCATCTCCATGAGTATATTCATGGCTAATTGAAACATGCTAATTGATAGTGGGTCTATCCTCTCCAACAATCCTACATAAAACATAAGATCTAGGTGATTGATGTGACTGCTCTTCCTTATCATCATCACCTCCACCATTACCATAAGATCCACCATATCTCTTAGAAGAACTTTCATATTGTTCTTCACCTACTACTTCTATAACTTCATATTCTACTTCACTAAGAAAACTTTCTCTGGCCATAAGGGAGATAATAGGTCTAACATCACCATATGTAATAATGAGAATCTTGACAACATCATGTTCACTAACTTCCTCAATAAAAGCAATGACTGAATCTTTTTCTCAAGATTTAGTTTCTTCTTCCTCAATTTCCTCATCTGAGGAATAAACTATAACTTCAATTGGACCCATGCCAGGGTCAACTATATCATTACGTCTTTTAGTGTTCTCCGTATGATTGAAATACTCATAAATTTTATCTTTCCATCACCCATTTCTTTAACCAAGGGTTCCAATTTACCTTCATACTCTTATATAAGTAAATTTTCTCAAACAAAAAACAACCACAGTTGACAATTTCTTCTTTATCATCATCAACTAATCCTTTGTCTTCAAACATGGTTGAGATAAACATATAATAGATGAAAGAATATATCCTATATGAGGTCTTTATTTTCTCCATAACATGTACCATTAAATATCATCATTGATTTATTTTGTATCCTCTTTTCATAAGAAAAAAAATAAAAGCATCATGATACCCTATCATGATAAATTTCCCCTTACTGGGAAAAAACATATGCTGGAAGAACATGAACATAAGCCGAAACACTCCATAATGTTCTATATTAGCAGTCCTTCACAATATGTCATCTCCTTTAATTCTAGTAGTTAATTTCCATAAATGAAAAGATCACCCTAACTCAGAATATAATCTTGATAGTCATTAAAAACACCCTTACATGAAACATGCAAAAATCATTCCCATTTCTTCAATGAAAAGGATATGACTTGAACATTAATATGAGATTTAATGAAATCCTTTTTAGTACTAATAACATACTCTACGAATAAGTATAATTGGTGAACCTAGATTAGATGAAATTCATGTTCATCCTTTGATATGCATTCATCCCTTACCAAGTTCTGGATCACCTTTATCACTAAATAATTTCTTGAGATCAATCGATAAAAATTTATTTCTTTTTGGAAAATGAAAACTCAAGATAACCACTATGGGTTATTTGGTTTGACTTCTACAGTAGAATGACTAGTTTTCCTTGATATTTCTTAGATGGATGTGATTCATTAGAATAATATATTGTAGTTAATTTCACCATCACCATTTCACTAAATTTATAGGAGAAGGGAAAATGAGGGTTGTGGGTCGAGAGAGAAATAAATTCTAATGGTTTGAAATAATGCGAGGGTGAGAAGTTTCTCAAAATCATAGTTTTTGTTCTGTTATATAACTTTTGGATTTGAAATTTTAAAATATACTAATATATATATAAATAAATCTAATAAAAGTTCAATTAAAACTTAATTGATGTTAACAAGACTAATAGTAGATAATTCAAAACATTTGAATGGTGAATCTCCAATGGTGGATCTCTGATGGTGGATCTCCAATAGTGGATTACCCAATGGTGGATATCGAATGATGGATCACCCTAAATTGGATCTCTAACATTGGATATTCCAATGGTGTATGTCCCAAAAGAATTCTAGAAAGGAAAACTAGAGATAGAGAGCTAACTAGAGTTTATCATACCTAGTTCATGTTTGATGCAACTTAATCTCTCATAATTCAGAGGATATTTGAATATATATGCTAGTTGATGTTTATTTCCAATGAACTCTAAAGTTATGTCACCCTTTTGAAGATTATCTCTCAAAAATTGATGTCTTATATGAATATGTTTTGTTCTACAATGAGATATTGGACTCTTATAGCTATTTATTGCACTTATGTTCTCACAATTTGTAGAGAAATTTCTTTATTGATATCCATAATCTATAAAAATGTGTTCCATCCATATAATTCTAGCACAAAAACTTTCTGAAACTATATACATATCCACAGATGTATACAGTGCTATAGAATTTTCCTTTTCACTACACCAATAATATAGTAGCTTGACAAAAAGGTGACATTTCCTAGATGTTTTTTCACTATCTAACTTGTAAACAACAAAATATTTATCTGAATAACTCACCAAATCAATTTTTTGTCCTCTAGGATAGAAAAATCCTAAGTTGCTTATATATTTGAGTTGTTTGAAAATTCTTTTGACAACAAGTAAATGTGATTCATTGGGATTTGATTGAGAACTTGAATAGATACATACACTAAACATAATATTTAGTTGGATAATAGTTAACTATAGAAAACTTCTAATCATACCACTATCATTGGTTTAATCCACTGATTTCCCAGTTTCTTAAATATATAGTTTATAGGTTCTGATAGTGGGAGTATCATTGCTTTTTGTGTTATCTAATGTGAAATGCATTAAATGTTATTTGGTTTAATTAAATTGATTTAAAATAAATCCATATTTATTTTGAAATATGTTTAAACCAAAAAATAATTTAATACTCACCCAATAAACTCATTTCAAATTCAGTTTGATTTATTTTTGAGAAATCAGTACACAAATAATTTCTAGAAGATCCATAAATTATATCATCAAAATAAATTTGAACAAAAAATACATCTTTTGAAATGATTTTTATAACTATATTAGGACATTCTATTTCTTTAGTAAAAAATTTAAACAAAAAATTAGGTGAGCATATCGTACCAAGATCTAGGTGCTTGATTTAAACTTTATAAATATTTTTTCAACATAAAAACTGATTTGAAAAATGTGGATTTTGAAAACTATGGGGTAGTTAAAAAAATACTCAACTATATATCAATTTTTAAATATGCTCTTGACATTTATTTAATATAGTTTCAAATTCAAATCTGTTATATAAGAAATATTCTTTCTGATGGATTCAATTCAACCTACTAGTGAGGAGGTTTCCTCATAGTCAATACCTTCTTCGTGACTATATCCTTGTGAAACCAATCTAGCTTTATTTCTAACTGTAATACCTAAATCATTAACTTTATTTCTTAAGATACACCTAGTTCTAATGGTCAAAACATCTTTAGTTCTATCTATTAGTTCCTATAATCCATTCATTTCGAATTTATTGAGTTCTTCTTGCATTTCCATTACTCATAATTAATCAATAATAGCATCATTAATGTTATTAGGTCCATATTGTGACAAGAAGACTTGATGTTCAACCAAATTTCTAAGAGAAGCTTCACTTTGTGTTTCTCTATCTAGGTATCAAACTATATCATCTAAAGGATGGTATCTATGAGTTATAATAGTTATATGAAAAGAAGGACTAGTTATCTCATTGTATTCTATAGGTTCATATTCAGGTTGTTCTTCATCACTAGAAGATCTTTATACCTATTTTGTAGAAATTTTAGAAGTTTTATCATCAGGATTTAGATTTGAAATATCATCTCAAAGGTTATCTAGACTAGTTTTAAGTTCATTTGGATTTGTTTCGTTAACTTTTACTTGAACAGATTCCTATACTAAAATATTAATTTTATTAAATACTCTCTATTATTTACTAGAGTTATAATATCCAAGGAAAATTACTTCATCAATCATGGATGAAAGTTTTCCCAAGTTATCCATTGTGTTGAGAATAGGGACTTTCCAACAAAAAAACCCTAAATTAATTAACCTTAGGTTTTATCCAATTCAATAATTCATAAAGATTTTTCTTTAAAACAGGGTTGATTGAAAATCTACTCATTATGTAACAAGATGTATTCATAGCTTCTACAAAAAATTAAAGAGGTAAAACATATTCATTGAGAATGGTTTGGGAAATTTTTTGAAGGGTGTTATTTATCCTCTATACTAAACCATTATTCTATGGAGCCCTAGGAGTAGAAAAAAATTATTATAGTGATTTTTTTAGTGTAAATATTAAAATTATTTATTTTCAAACTCACATCAATGATCAATTATTAGGTTTTAAATCCTATGTCCACTATGATTTTCTACAGTTTTAGCATTCTTAGAAAAATAGTAATAAGATTCAGTTTTTGTGAGCAAGAAGTAATACCCAAATATATCTAGAAAAGTAATATACTAGAACATAAATTTAGTGCTTTCCATTTTATCTAGAAACTATATAATATCCAAACAAATCCATTTGATCCAACTCTAGGGGTTGATAAGTTTAAAATTTTTTATTTTTATTTGAAAAATAATTTGTGTTGTTTCACTTTTTGTCGTGGGTTACAAACATTATCATCTGGAAATTATAGTTTAATATGATACTTAAGAAATCATTTTCAATTTATTTTTCTATGTGAATGAATATTTCAATCGCACAGTCTCTTATTACAATGCCAATATTATTTGTGAAAGACCCATAGAGAGGAAATGTTCTATGAAAACAAGGAATCTTAATTAATAGTATAAATATAATCATTTATCAATGCATTAAAAACTAAAACATTTTTAGAATTAAAAACATTGTAAGAATTATTATAAAATTTAAGATGAAAACCATCATCACATGGGTATGATATGCTAATAATATTATACATAAAAACATTTATAAATAAGAAATTGAATATTAAAACAGTAGTAGAGTTAATTATTTGAAAAAGTAAAATTATTTACTATTTGGAATTGTCACAAAAAGTGACATGTCCACCATCCACATTAATTCGATTTTTGAATCTTTAGTAGTCCCTTGTCATGTTCATGGAGAATTTACTATCCAAATACCATAAATTCATGCTGGAACTTTTCAAGTAGGTTTACTATACTAAATATTTTAAACTAAAGTTGACTTTGGAACCCATATTTTCTTGGGTCTAGAGATTTTAGTAGTAATAGATTTTGTAATACACACTTTTTTACTTGGTTTTCTATAAGCATAATTTAAATTTTTTTAAATAATTACCTTATTCATTCCAACATAAAAAAAATTATCAGAACATGAACTAGGAAAAATTTTATTATTAATCATTGTTCTTTGTCTTGGATGATCTCCTCTTACAATTGTATATTTAAGAGCAGTTTTATTTCCAAGAATATAGGTTAAATCATTTCTTCCACTTATAAATCTTTAAATATCCTTATTTAATTGATCATTTGATAATTTAATATCATTATTTTATTTTAACAATTGAGAATTTTTATCCTTCTCTATACTAAGATTAGATTTAAAATTAGTAGAAAAACCATAACACTTCTTTAAAATTTTGTATTTAACTTTGAGTTCATTAAATGTTACCTCTGTTATATTATAGTATTTAGATATTTCTTCACATGACATGTTTTCTTCACCATTTTCATTTTTAGAATGTTTAGAATCATGAACAGGGGATGCATGTAAAATATTAGGTACCTCATATATTCTTTTCATAAAGAACATAGTAGCTTTTTTTTCTTATCTTATCTATTTGAGTCTAAATTACTTGAACAGTACTCATAAGAACACCATGTTTCTTTTATATTATTCTTATATCTTTTATCCTTGTCTGAATACCTTTTTTATACTTTATCATAGGACAGTTAGCTTTGACAAGACCTTTTCTATTACATTCCTAACAGATTATTTCATTTATAGTATCATCCTTCCTAAAATCTTTTCTCCAATTTCCTCTATTATCATAATTCCCTATATAAGTGGCTTTCCTGATGAACTTCTTCTTATTATATAAATTCTTGAAATGTATATCAAAATACTCCATTTCCTCATCACTTTCATCAGGTCATTCATCATCACTTGAACATTCAACTTTTTTGTTCTCTTTTTGTTTTGCGTAAGTAATATTGAAAGCGACAAAATTTCTCCCCAGTTCAACATCCTCTTCTTTGTTTACTTGTAGTTATTCTTCATATATCATCATATTTACAATAATTTATTTTAATGGAAGTGTACTAATGTCACATTATTCTCTTATTGATACATATGTTCCCATCTATTTTTATATTAAGCACATGAGATGTCACATGAGCCGATTATTTTCGGTGATCTTGTTTCCCAGTGTGTGAATTATGTTCACTATATAATTGAACCTAAGATACATGTTAGATATATATTTATCATTATTCATCTTAAATGTATCATATTTAATAGTATAAATTTTTAAGCATATTTCATTAACATTAGATGTTCTTTCAGGACAAACAACTAGTGTAGGAAAAATTTAAAGAACAATAGAAGAAGAATATATTATGTAAAATACAACCACACATAAAGAATATTATATAGAATTAATTTCTTTACAAATATTACCATTTTTAATTTAAGTATAATCACTCCAATTAGCTATAGTAGATGCGGTTTTTTCATATTTTTCTTCAATTAATTTCCAAATATCAAAACCTATGCTCTCTAGATGTCTTTTCATTCAAATATTCCACTGAGCATAATTAGTGCCATTAAAATAAGGGGGTATATTAGTATAATTTCCCTTTTTCTTATTATTATTCCTAAAGAATTAAATATATAATAAATATAAATTTAATATCATTTAAAGACTATTAAATCACAGATAAACAGTATTTCAAAGCCATATGATACCAAATTATGGTCAGGGTGAGTAACTCAAGAGGGGTGGGTGTGAATTGAGTTTCCAATAAAAATTTATATTTAAAAAAATTATAAATAAACATCTCAATTTTATTAAATATCTTGAAATTAACTTACTTAATCAAATTCTTTATATAAACACAAATTAAGACTAATTATAAAATTAATGTTTTGATATAGGTTTTAAATCACTTTTATTTTTAACTTATGAAATAAAAAAACAAAACTAATCAAAACTAATAAATTACGCAATATAATTACAACATGGGGTTTGGTATCAAGATGATATTTAATTCCCTCCACATGAAAATCACCTTCTAAAAAAGAGTTTATTTAATAAAAAACATGATCCCCAACCTTGATAAGATTTTACAAACAACAGCACATAATATGTTGAGGCTCAAGGAGTCTTCTATAGTTATACATGGAATAGAAAAAAGATACAATTCACACACAACATCTTCCACATTTACCATGGTTCTAAAAATGAAAAAACATGAGAGAATGTTTCAAGAAGAGTTTGGTTTATACCTAGGTGATAGTCTATTAAGATAAAATGAGAAATAAAATACACTTCTCAAAATTAAGTCATAAATGGAATTTTTAAATAAGCATATATGAGAAAATATGATGATGCTCAATCTGAGTTAAAAAAATAGTATTGTAGAGTCTTGAAAAATCATTTTTTTTAAAGGCAGTGCTTCGTTCAAAGACTAAGGCACAATTTATTGAAGATAAAAGAAGAGGTTACAAGAGTCTAATGTATAAGATTTTCCTACAGTCATTGAAATAATTCTGAAAAAGATCAAGAGGGAGTACATCAATCTAGGTCATCTCCTGGTTAACTCCCTTGTTTGTAAGCGCATCAGCAACCTTGTTTTCTTCTCTGAAATCATGAGTGGAGATAAAGTTGACCTGCAGAAGAGTGTCGAGGCACTTCATCCAGCGAGTAGTGAGTGGCCAGGATAGATGATTCATCCCCTTCCATATTTCTTGAATGATGGTGGTAGAATCACATTCAATCCAAATCTTCCTCTGTCCTTTTTAAAGTGAATAGTTTTTAGCAAGGATCACACCCATCATTTTAGCTTCTAGTGATGAGATAGTGCCACAAACAGTGAAAAAGCATCGATGGCATATACCAAGATGATATTTGAAGAATAATCTGCGACCGGCAGGGCCAGGGTTTCCTTTGGAGGCACCATCAACATTCACCTTGATCCATCCTGGAAGCGAGACCTACCAGAAAACATCAATGGTTCTCGAAAAATCCTTTTGTTTCCTGTTTATAAATGTAAAATGACCTTTTCACAAAGATTTGTTAGGATTCATATTTGATACATCATATGAATATTCTTATTATTCTTTATTCTCTAAACTTCCATGCCAAAATCCACCCCTCATATGCACGAGTATGATTTTATCAATTTATAACTCTATAGGTCAAAATATCTATTAAAGAATAATAATTAAAAAAATCATGGATCCTTATTCAAATCACTAAATTAACAAAGGTATTACTTTTTATTAAATACATAAATGGGTGGTTTATGAATAATTATTATTAAATCCATGAGTGGCTAAAAGAATTTAATTTCTTAAACTAACTATTGATGGAATTAATTTTGAATAAGAATATCTGGAAAATAATGGAAATAGGTTGGTGGTAGATCATTAATAGAGGTAGATCAAGCCAATGATAGCATAGACAAATGGAAGATATCTTGAACTAAAGGTATATGTTTCAAAAAGGTAAATTAGTTATGATGGTAGATACACTATAGTGGTAGATTAAATCTAACACAAGACACTTTCATTCTAAAATTATACGTGTCTTGTCATTCGATTAAGTCTGTGTGTTTCATATTAAGTTAATGCTATAGAAGATAAAAAAATTTAAAGAGTGTAAAGTACCACAATGGGGAAAACATTTTTTCATACTATGTTTTTCTTTCCAATAAATTGGAGTGCTGATATTCTTGGATGTACATCCAATTGAATTCAAAACAAACAACAATTTTGATCTGAGGGTCCATTCTCTAGCTAAGAAATGGGTTCTGTGTCTGGAATTTTGAAGGGAATAATGAGAGCTTTAAAATGAGGGAGTTTCCATTGTACATGTATCCAAGTCTCTCATTACAAAAACATAGTGGTATTATTGAATGTCAAGGGATACTGGGATTTGTTTTAATATATAAGAAAAACCTATTGGGAATGAAGAAGAGAATTTTGTGGAGGAGAGGGAAAAATTCTTGATAAAAATGGGTGTTGGAAAATTATAGTCACCATGATGGGTGGGGTGTATGGAAGAAAAGACATGAACATGAACTAAATTTCACCTCCTTCACCCCACATGAGCCACCAGAATAATTTCATGAAAAAAACCTGAAAATAGTGTATCAAATTCATTTTTTACATTTCTCACATGTATCGATTTCACAGCTAGCCACACAATCAGTTGGATTCATGGTAAACCAATCTGGTGTCCCACCATAGGCATAAATTTTCATTCTGACCACAAGCCCTTTCATATTGCAATGTAAACCCATCCCTGTGAAAATGATATAGAAAATTTTATAGAATACGGATATGATGAGATCTCATTTACAAATTATCTCTTTGTCTTAGAATCCATGTTATCTTGGTTTCAAGATTTCATTGCAATCAACCTTAAATTGAATTCGATTCTGATATATGTTCATATCCTAAAATTATATTTCTTTTTTGGGTATTTATTCCTTTAATGTAAATCATGCTTGTTTATATTGAATATTTTCAATGTTTGTTGGTTTACATGATTGTGCTATATTTGAACTACTAAATACATTCATTTCAAATTATTGTTTATTCACAGGAGATTTATTTCTTGTTCAGTATGAGAGTAAATCCTCACTAAATTTTGTTATTTTATTTTCTATTTTATGATATTCAAAATTATTTTTTATGCTGAGTAAAAATTTTATATTTTATGTTTTCAAAACAATACAATATGTGGTATTCATGTGGATCGTATCATATGTAAGGTAGTTGGTAATCTCCAAAACATAACAAATATGCTCATTGAATTAGAGACAATGTAAATCATGGTTTATATATTCCATTACCTTTATCTAGGGAAACAATTTTCCACTTTATTTATTTTATTGTTGGAACCTTAATTAATATTTTTCTTTTAGAGGCTTCATATGAACTTAATCAACATAAGACACCTCTAATTCATTGACATATGTGAGTAGAATGGTTGAAAAAAATGGTAATTACAGAAAAGGAGGATATGTGCCTTAGTTGTTTAGACACATTCATCCTAAACATACATCATAATTTATTATTTATGAGCATATATCTATGATTACCTATTTATATTTTAAAATAATTCAGGGGAGAGGGATTATAAAGAAACAATGAAATCTACTGCACGTACAAGTACTTAGGGAGACGCGATCCTCAGACCAACCTATTTTATATATAAATTAAATAAAATAGAGTCTCAAGTAAAATTATAATATGACTATATATTTGATATTCATAATCAATTATATAGTATTGAAAAAAAATCACAATTTACTACAATTTGATTATAATTTCAAAATATATTTAAAATAAACAATCCAAATAACCTGTATCATATTATAATTGTGCACATGAAGAAAAACCTAATGAAGTCATCCATATTCCATGATGTAGGTTTTTCAAAGGCTGGTGCATCTACTCCACCAACCCGTAGACCTCATCCAAGGATGTTTAATGTGTAAGAACTAGTCTATTAAATGCCTTGGGAGAATTACAAGTTTGGTGAATTTTGCTGAGTTTTGGTTGGAGTTATGTTAAAATTTTACTCCTCCTAACATGGAAATTTCAATAGGTCCATGATAGTGTCCTATAATTATCTATGACAGAGAGTTCTTTGTATACTAAAGAAAGGTGGTATAGTTCTAGGAAAAGGGGGGAGGGGTAGATAGAGTTTTCATAAATCATTGTTCTTGAGAAATAGAGAACTTATTTTATTTCCAATGTTATTCTTCCATCCCCGTTCCATGTCACCAAAAAGTCATAACTTGTGGTATCATAGACATTGGAGATAAAATGGAAACGAGTAAGGAGACACTCCAATGGAAAGAAAATTATTTATTCCCAAATTCATTTTTTAAACCAAGATTATAAATTCTCATGTGAAGAAAATCCCAACAACATTGAAAACATCAATAACAAAGCTAAAATGAGGTCTATAGATGTTGTCAAAGTTTAGTTTAACTCGAGGTGTTGTAACAAATCCATTCCAAAGAAGAAAATACTTTTCTAGGACATTTAAAAATTGAGGTTAAATTACAAAAATTGCTCTGACATACCATGTCAGTGATTTATCAATGTTCAATCTCAACCATTGATAAAATTATGATCTTATCTTGATCAATTAGGGTCATTTTTGGATGATATAGTAATCTATACCACTTTTTCATCTTTTATTAACATTAATATATTCTTTTTTTTCAAATTCTGATCAAATGTTTTATTGAATTGAATATAATTTGATGGACTATCCACAAAATGGAAGATAATGTTGACTACCATGAACTACACCCTGTTAGAGTCTCTAACACCCAATATCCTTATTATTAATGAACTATTTGATCTTAGTGAGACCATGGGTTTCAATGTAGATGCCACCAAGGAATATGAGTGGAAGAAGATGAATAGGAATTAAATTAGTAAAATTTTTCACTTGATTAATCATAGCATTTATCATCATATTTCTCATGAGACTACAACATATAAACTACATATAATGCTAGAAAATACTTACTACAAAAATTCCATTCAAAACAAGACCATCTTTTTTAATTAGTTGATATATCATCAACCAAAGAGTGATAAATATTTAGAATATCACACATGAAAATTCTATAAAAACCTTGTAAAAGTGGTACTTAAAAGAATAAATGTTATAACTCTTGAAAAAAAGGTTCACCAATCATTTTCTGATGTATTTTCTAAATGGGTGACCTTCTGTGAGGTTTCCTAGGGTGTGTGTGAGTGAGTAAAAGTCACACTAAAATAACATGTGTTGTCCTATGGGGATGTGGGGATATTCATTAGTCTAATAAGTTAACCCAATAGATAATAGATTATGGTGTGTGAGATTACAAAAAAGTTATTAAAGGAGACCCATCGGGTTAAATGACCATATTTATGGCCCAGGGATGTTGTGCATGAGAAATAGAATTAGAGTTGATACCTAGTTGGAAGTGCATATATACTCTATGGGTTTTAGGTATGGGGTCCACAGTGAGGGTAGTTTTCTTTAAAGGGGGAGTGTATAACACCCCTAGAGAAGTGATGTATAAAATATTAAATGTTACTACCCATACCAATAAGTCAGACCTTTATTTTCGAGAGCCTAGATCCAACATTAGCAATAGTAATTGGATTTTATCATTGCATTAGTATTAATGATGACTATATTTTTTTTATTTCTATATATAGTTCATAATTCGCGTACCTTTAAAATTAACTAGAAATTCTATGGCTACATTTTATCGGTTATATAATATTTTTTGTTTATTTTGGTTTGCTATTGAATGAATCACAATTTATTGAACAAATTATGTTTTTAGGAAAATAAAATATATAATTTTTAATCTTGGGGTGTTACATTCTCCCCATAAATAATGTTATTCCTCAAATTTTTTAATTATTTGTCTCTAAGGAAAATAGTTGATTGTATCAAAAAGATATATAAGATCCATGGTTCGATTTTTAATTAGATTTCTACTATTATCCCAACAAGGTTAAATACCCTCAGATGGGGAGGGGGTGAATCAGGTTATGGAAAGATAAAACAACCACCCCTTCAAATCATGTTTCATCATTAAAAAACTCATCTCTAACTTTCCCATAGCAATGTATGAATAAAAATGAAAAAATTCACTAGAAAAAACAATCTTACCTGATTCACCATTATTGGGATATATCTATTGAGCATACAATGAAAATGTTTCAATATATCAAATCCACTAAGGCTCACTGCAAAAAAGATGTTTGGGATAGATCACTTATATGTCGAGGCTCTCCACCATTACAATGTTTGGAGCATACCCACTCTCCCTCTTAGTTTATAACCAATAACAATATGAAATCTCAATTCTCTCTTAACTAAAGTGTTCTCACTGCTCATTTAGAATAATCCTCTTTGATCACTTGAATCAATATGTTTTACACCACATTTAGTGCATCATTAACACCCGATTTCATCAACTAAATGAATACCACTTTACCATATATTCACTGGTAAATACCTTTTGGTCCACAAAACATTGTCTCTTGTGCAACCTTTGGTTGTCTTGAATTCATCTTTAACAGCTTGCACACAATATTTATGTTTTTTATGGAACTCTAAATTTATCTCAACATTCATTCTTTACACACACCTCCCTTGGTCATGTAGAAACAAGTTCTTTTCTTCACACAACAAACATTTGATTCGTTGCTTTATGTTACTCTTCTTGCTTCAAAATTTAACACTTTTAATGAAACTTATACATTATTTAGAACCCTATTATTCTTTATGGGTTGAACTACTAAAATTATGGGGTAACCATTTATTTATATACATGGATGACTCTACACCTAAAATTTGTGCGTACTTTCCTCTATGTACGCAACATTTTCCTGAGCACGGAACATCATGTTTTGATGTTATATTTGGAATGTAACTCTATTTCATGGGTACAAACAAATATATCTATTCGTTCCTCAAAAAAAAACCTCATTTTTTCAAATTTAAAAAATTTATGAAAAACTTGCCTTTGATTTCTTTTTATGTGATGATCCTAAATCTTGACTTGTGCACAACATTGCAAACCACCATGTATACAAATCTCTCTATACCTATGGTCCATTATTTTTTCTTGTATATTTTTCATCATAAATTTTCAAAATTGTAATTGGAACTCTACAACTGACTATGGAAACCTTATTTTTTAACAAAAAAAATCAACCCAAAAACACTACAATGTTACCTTGATGGATTTTTACCCAACAATATCCCCTTTGGGTTTGTTAACAATTATACACATTTTGTTGCCTCGTTAAATCTACTCACATATTCTTCCAAAATTCACTTATTGTTATTTAGATAGAAATAAATGATTTACTAAACATGAACTCTAAACCTAAATGATCCAGTCACAGCTTGAGAAACAAGAGTATCATTAGAAGTTTATCAATGAAACACTATTACAAATACAGTCAACTACTTTCATCATGAAACTCGTCTTCTACGATATATATCCTTTGATCAATCATATTTGGAATTGTAAGATTAAAAACTACCCTTAATTCATTATGCCCTCTTTTAGCTTATCCCCTATCTTGATTAATACCCTTTCTCCCCTTTTATATCGATGAATTATCCCCCTTTATCAATGATGCCAAATGGTACTACATTGTTTTCTACAATAGGGTAAAGAACATAGATCATCACCTTAGGGGAAAACACATCATAACTTAAAAATAGGGGGTCCCACATCCACACTTTTTAAGATTGTGTTGTCAACTAAACTCCAAGATCCATTCAATGACATTCAAATGATTCATTGGGAAAATACTTTGTCAAAATGTTTGCAACCTGTAGTTATGTAGGCACATAATTAAACTTCAAAAACTCATGATCCACCTTATCCTTGATAAAATTATACATTATTTCAATATTCTTTTTTCCTTTAGTGATGGACTAGTTCTTTTATAAGATTTATAGCACTTCAATTATCATCATGTAATCTGATCAGAGACATCACTTCAACTCCCATATCATCAAGATGCTTCTTCATCCACAATAATTTCATGAATGATTTAGTAGTCTTAATATATTCTTCTTTTATGGTGCTCAAAGAAATGAAATAACATTTCTTACCGACCCATGAAATACACAATCTGCCATGATAGAATAAACCATCTAATTTTGATTTTATATCATCTACTGAACTGACCAAATATGAATCTTTATAACCCAATAACTTGTATTATAATTTTTCATTATATAGAAATCAAAAATCCACTATTCCCTAGATATACCAATGTATTATTTTAACTAAATTTAAGTGTATTTACTTTGGATTACATTGATACCGTGATTCTTGGGATATGGAAAAAAAATATTCGGTCTTTTCAATGTCATGTACTATATACTACCCATGATTTTTCGGTATTCAATGACCATAATTTCATTACCTTCATCATATCATGATTGTTTCATCCAATAGGCCACCATATTCATCATATTTGTGGATTTATCCATTTCAATATCCTAAAAATATCCTTGGATCATTTGGATTGAGAAATGAATGTGCCATTCCTCCCTTGTGTAATGTATAAACAAAGGAAAAAGGCACGTTCACCAAACATTGACATTTCAAACTCACTTTTGATGAATTTAGTAAACTACATGAATTGAGCTTCATCTGATGTACCAAAAATTATGTCATAAACACAAACCATCATAATAATCCTTTTATTACTATCATTATTGAAATATAGATTATATGAAACTCTTCTATAATGAAAATAACATTTCTTCAAAAACTGATCATGCCTTGAGTACCACACTCTCGATTATTGCTTGATCCTATATAGTGCCTTCCGCAGCTGAAAAACTATTTTCTCATTTTAATGAATGAGAAAACCATCTGAATGATCAATATATACTTATTCATCTAGAACAACATTAGAAAATGATAACTTTTCATCCAACTTGAAAACATTAAACTTTGTTTTCACTAAGCTATGAATAATCTGATATTATCTAGCCTTAAAAGAGGTTAAAATGTTTTATCAACATCAATACACTCTATCTGGGAGTACCCTTGGCAGATGAGTCGTACCTCATTTCAAATCACTACACCATCTTAATTCATATTATTTTGAAAGACCCATTTGAACCTAATGAAATTATTATTTGTTGGGGGTCTAAACAATTTCCCATGTAAAATTATTCTCAATTTGGTCAAGCTCTCCATTCATAGCGTGAACCTATTTATCATCTCTACATTCTTCAACAAAATATTTAGGATCTAACTGAGATAAGAAGAATACCTATTGTAATTACTTCATCCCATGTGATTGAACTGGTGATTCCTGATCACTAATGTTTTTTTCTATCAATTTTAGGTAGAATATTTTTTTCATGCAG
Organism: Viscum album; assembly: GCA_963277665.1. Classification (NCBI taxonomy): domain Eukaryota; kingdom Viridiplantae; phylum Streptophyta; class Magnoliopsida; order Santalales; family Viscaceae; genus Viscum; species Viscum album. Next base: position 915,275 of record CAUJRU010000205.1, read on the forward strand.
ATAAAGATTTTACTTCCTCCTATTCGTCATCAGTGTATTCTTATGAATTAGTTTTTTCAACTTCAACTCCACTTTAGGTGCTAACCTCCTCATCACTTTCATCACAGAACTGTTCACTGTGTTATGAAATATTCTATTAATTATCAATTGTAGTGACATTATTTCCTTCAACTACCTTTCCATGACTCTTGTTGAAACATTTATATATTTTTCTTTTTCTTGAATATCCATGAAATATACCCCCATATTCACATTATTCAAATTTCCTATGTTTTATATTATTAAAAATAAAACATTTAATTCCAAAGATTCAAAATTATTTCAATGTTGGATTCTTCCCATACCACATCTCATATGTAGTATTTTCTTCCTTCAGACATAATAGAGACCTGTTGGATATGTGCACCGATGCCCGGACTACTTCCTTTTAGAATTTATCTTGTTGGTCATTTTCAATAAGCATTCTTTTGGATATGTATTTTATGATATAATTTATCCTATTAACCACTCCATTATGGTGATAATTTTTCACTGTTGAAACTTGATTCCTTATCCCATGTTTCTCAAGATAATATACCACTTGACAATTTGGGAATTATGTACCATTATTAGTATGAAAATTCAGAATCTTTTGTGCAAGCATCCTTTCAGATTCTCTCTAGTATTGTTTTATGAAACTATACACATTATACTTGTAGGAGATGAAAAAAACACAAGCCATCCTACTAAAATACTCAATTAAAATAATGTAATACCACTTCCCATCAATAGATCTTAGTGCTATTAATCTACATATATCTACACACACCAATTCAATCACTCTTTTTGAATTTTTTTCTTTTTCATCGCTTATCTTTCTAATAATTTCCCATTATTAGGAAGCATCACATGTATTAGTATGATCTCGTGATAGTATTGGTAGATCTATATCTACATCACATTTGACAGATATTCCATGGATTTTGGTCATAGATGTCTTATTAATTTATTCTAAAACATGTTTTCTTCATGTCGATATAAAAATCACATATCTTCTTCTCCACATACAAGGTAGATATTCCCCTTAGTTATTTTTTAATATAGAAAAACTAAACTATATCGTACTTTGATAATACAAATCATCTAATTAAGGCTTATACCATGCCCAGAGTCACATAGTTGACTGACATGAAGCATTTTGTGACTGAGACCTTCAACAACTTAGACGTCAGCATGGCTCATTTATTTTCCCCTAAATTTGGATTTTCTTGAGACAACAATCTTTAGGCCTTCATCATTTCTAAATTTGACAACACCATTTGTTTCATATTTTATGCCTATAAAAATATCCTTATTCTCTATCAAATGGTATGTATATCAACTATCAAGGATCCATACACCAGAACGATATGATGCTTTAAGAGAAATCTCTGCAACCACTACCTACTCAACACAATTATTTTTGGTCCATGTTTTTTGACTTCATACCTATTATGGATTGATAATATTGATCTTCCTTGGATTATGATGAACCAACATCATCTTTCATAGATGTAAATCAATTTTTCATTTTCAACTCATTTGAGGATACATTGAGATTCTTCTTATGAAGACATTCAAACTGCTTCGGCACATTCCTATACACTGTTGATGAGAAATATATTCCCTTGTCTCTTAATCCTACACACCTAAAATAGTTACCATCAAATGATATCCTAGAATATATATCTATGTATGAATGCCTCTGTTGTTCTTATTCCCTTCAGCACCTATTGGCTCCAGAACATACATTTTTTGAATGTCTTATCTTTCCACAACAATAACATCTAATGTATGGCCCATTCCTATGTGTCTCTACTATACTATTAGTTTTACCTTAGGGTTCATTGAATCTTATGGTTTTGATTCATATGGAAATAAATTTTCAATCGCAAAGTTGGTTCTTGTGGTCTAAAATCAATTACCACAACTTTTTCTTTCTAGTCAAGCCCCAAACTGGTGTTATTATTTTGATTTGACCTTTTATTTTTATTTTTTGGAACTCTATGCTGCATTTCATATATTTTTTTCCCCATTAATAATCTATATTCCCAACGTAATACTAGGATTAAAGAGTCTCCCATTAAATTATATCTTTATTTGTAGGTGGATGAATTCCTCTTCAAGTTCTTCTATGCGTTTGATTTGTCTTATCACTTTGTTATTCAAACCATAGATCACCCTTCTATGTTCTTTTGAATTGAATATGAACTGACCAAACATTTTTGAGTCCCCTAGAAATGAAGACTTAAAATTTTGAATTTCATCCCTCAGTTTAAACTTCTCTTCTTCCTTCTACAATATATAGAGTTTGGAATCATGAACCACTTTGTTGTATATTTTCTTTTTGGCTCACTAAACATTTATCTCCACAAGAGAGGCATCTAATTAAACCTACATATCAAGTCTTCCATATACTTCTTCTTAATAATTATCAATTTATTATTTTTTTAATGCTAACTACTACTGCTACCATTGAATTTCACCACGGTCTTTATAGTTCTCCATCCAATCAACCCCAGATTCTTCATAACTTCCATTTTATTGATAAAAAATATTTTCCTTTTTGAGAAAATTTCTATTATAGTTTTTCTTACTTTTCACATATATTTAATAATTATTTATTGAAATTTAAAATTTATCCTCATAATCATCTTGAATATTTATGGAGAACCTTGGTTTAATATTTCCTACCATTCCACATTAAAAGCATGCAAGTGGATATTTCCCTTGGAAATTTCCTTTTATTATTTTAATATGTGAGGAAAATAATTAAATTACCTCATTTGTCTCGTCTTCTTCTAGATCATCTTAAATGGTGTTCTTCTTTATGGCCTTGAATTAAAAATATTTGGACTTATACTTTTCCACAAAACCATTATCTTTATTTCTCATCCCATATGCAATATGAGTACTATGTAGGCTATCCAATGTCATAACCATTAAATCTTTATCTTCTAGTATGGAAACTTTTGGATTGAACTGAGGTGAAAGTATTCTTAATATTCATTTAAAAATATTTACATATAATGTAATTTCCCCAATACCACACAGGTATTCTACAAAAACATGCATCCGATCGAATAATACATTAGACTCATTAGGTTATATTCTCATATCCTCATACTTGTTCCATAGAACATACTACATTCCCTCTTAGAATTTTTAGTCTCCCTCATAAATATTTAGTAACTTTTCCCACTTTTCATGTGATGTATTACATGAAATCACCATAGTGTATATTTCATTAGATAGGGATCCCCCTAAATCATTGATTCCTTTGGAGTCAGTATCAATATCCCTTTGGTCAGCTTTTGATAAAGTACCACTATCCACACTAACTGAAATATCATGCATCAATACTATATAAACATCCATATCTAAAGTTCAAAAATATAACTTCATTAAATTGTTCTATAATTGAAAATTGTTTCCATCAAAGATAATAATACTTTTATTATTGAACTCCAATATTTACTCTATTGAGATAAAACCTCTGATGTTTAACCTTTAGATCTGATACCAACTATAATCCCAACAAGGTTAAATATCCTGAGAGTGGGTTGGGTGGGATGAATTAGTGTATGAAATATTAAAACAACTATCCCTTTAGATAATGTTTCATTATTAATAAAATCACTCTTCTCTCCCTTTCCCATAGAAATGTATGAATAGAAATGAAATTATTAATGAGTCACATCAATTTTACTTGGTTTACCCTCATTGTTATACATCCATGGAGCATACAATGAAAATATTATGATGTATTAAATCCACTAAGGATAACTTCCAAAATAGGTTCGGGATAGATCACTTTTATTCCCAAGATCTCTACCTTTACATCATTTGGAGCGAACTCACTATCCCTCCTAGTTTACAACCTATGATAATATGAAATCTCATTAATCTCTCAAATTAAGTGTACTCACTACTCCTTCAGAATAGTTCTATTTGATCCCTTGAATAAATATGGTTTATACTAAATTTTTTGTATAATTAAGTTATACTTTATGAAAACCACTTTACCGTATATTCATGGGGAAATTACTCGTGGTTTACATAAATTTTTATTTCATGAAAAATTTGGATGTCTTGCGTGAAACATTAACAAATTTCATGTGAAATTTAAATTTTTTCATGGAACTCGAACATGCATGCAACATCTAGACTTTGTGTGAAACTCCCTTACTAATGAAGGAAAAAAGTTATTTTCTAAATTTAACAAACATTTGATTTGTTTCCTTTCACAAATCTTCTTGCACACAACTTTTTCACTTTGTGTGAAAATCTTACATGATTTATAGCTCTGATATTCTCTAAAGTTTGAGCTACTAAAATTATGGGGGTGGCCGCCTATTTATAGACTCATCCAAACATGTTCACAAAATCATTGTGCACCTTACTTTGGGCATGAAAATTCTTCCTGAGCACAAAAATTCATGTTTTTACATCGAATTTGGTGTGTCTTACTATTTACCAGGTGATCACAACTTTGTATCTTTCTGTTTCACAAAACTGCATTTCATTCACTTTGAAAACTTTCATTCAAAACATTACTTTGTCATATTTTTATGTGATGATCCCAAATATAGTATCATAGGAAAATTTGTGAATAACCATCACCCTTGTATACACACATTCTTGTACCACCACTTAAGCATCCAAACTTTTTTTTTGGATATTTTTCAATATACCTTGTCAAAAATATCTTAGGAACTTCACAATTAGTCTTGGAAACCTACTTTGTCAACATACATAATCAACCTAAAAACACAACATTATTTCCTTGAGGGATTTTTCACAACATCTAAATTACTAATTTCAATACTATGAAATTTAGGATTGGTTATCAAGACCAATATGATAAAATTAACATCCAATGAATTTCATACCCAACATAGATAGATGATCAAAATATGTTTTATAACATGTAATGTGATTTCCGAATATGAAAATTGAAGTGATCCCTTTATAAATATGGCTAATCTATTCCTAATACCACAATGAATAATAAGAAGATGATATATACTTGTAATAATTAACTTCCCACAAACAATGAATAATATTAAAGTTATTTGGTTAAAATAGTCATACCACTAGGTATTTAATTTTTAATTAATTTCTAGAAATTGATGTTGTAAAAACATACATCTATAAATCTGGATTGGAAAATTAGTGTACCTTACACAACTTAACTAGAACTTACCACCTCAATAGTAGTTTTTGTATAGAATATTCCTTGTTACATTGGTTTTAGATTTCCCTGATGAATATTTTCTCATTAATACTTTGATCAAACAACTAATTTTCATAATTTTAAAACTCCGTGAAATTGAAGCAGTAATGTTTTGTGGATCTTATCTTCCTACTGCACATTTAGGTTGATGGTTATCATTTTCACACTTATAGAATATTAGTATTCCTTCAAAAAAACTAAAGGTGTTTCTTCCCACATTCTTGATATGTAGGGAATTAAATATTTTTTCCTTCACTATCTTTGTCACTTGAACTTCCATGAGACTCAATCCTTCTCTTTCTTGGTTTGTTTGGAAGCTCAATTATGATTATCTTATCAATCATGATTCTTGATAGTTTCTTAGGAATAATCACAAGGTTTCTCACTTTAGTTTTTTACCATTTCGTTTTACATTAGGAAAATATCTACATTTTCCATGACATCCATTATTAACTTAATTCAGCCATGATTAATCTATTACTAAAACCCAGACAGATAACATGAGTGATGAAAATTATAAGAGAAGTATTATAAATAACTCTTTGGAAGTTTATCCCCATGATGTCTCACTTTATAAGACTACATTGTTAGCATATGTTTTTTCTAGTTAAACTTATATCATCCTTAGTTCAACCATTATCCCTCCCAAATTAACCAATATCATTATTGGTTCGACCTTGGTTAATTTTAGTTGGGTTCCCTCGTATATCTTAATCCAATTCCCAAAATAGATGTCCTAAAATATAACTAACTTTCATAAAATATACGAAACCCAAAAATCACTTAAATATACGATCTCAAAATATAAAATACCCTTTATATAGGGAATAAAATATCAATTAATATATACCTTAACTCATGAATATATATGTTTATGTCTAAGTTATCATTTTTCATTTTTCTATTTGGTTATCTAAGGTAAATGTATTCAAATCCCACATAATAATTTTTAATGAGCATATGATCAAAAAAAGTATACCCCCTTAAAATGTTTATCTGGCAGTATAGTATTTGGACCACTAATCATACACCAGTGAAAAGATAGGTTTAATATCCAACCAGCCATTTGCAAGGTGATTACTACTAAATGAGTCCATGACAAAGCACTATCAACAATCTAGTATCAAGAAGGAGATTTAATTTCTTGGAAAACACAAAATATATACATTATAAACACATAGAGACATTATTTTATACTTATACATATCCATTATACTTATCCATATGGGTTTTAGTGAAATTCTCTTATCATCATCCCTATACAACAAAAAATATTCACTATTACACTATTCAACATGAAGGGTTATCTATAACTTTGAAATTATGATAAAACGTAAATTATTAACCCTTAATTTATCTCCAACCAACATTATAACCTCTAAATTTATCTAAAACCTACTCTGATTCCAACTGTGTCACCTTGGACTTGAAATCCAATATCCAGAGTTGAAAACACATAAGTTTCATATTGTCTTCGATACCAACTACAGTTTTTATATATAACAATACCATAATTACATGACATAATATAAATATATCATTACAATTTATTCTGATTAACTTTTAGGTTTTTCTATTTAGAGAATTATAAAAAATTATTGACTAAAAAATACTATGTCTTTCTCAACTGATGGACATTTTTCCACTACATAAGAATTAAATTAATCCATAATAAGTGTTTAAAATATCCAAAAAAATATCCAAATAAGATATACATCTTGAAATATCATGTGTAATACATTTATTCATAACAAAGGGAAATGTAATCATATGAAGTGGTGAGAACAAACTCCATAATTATATATATATATATATATATAACAAAAATATTCTATAATAAAATGAAACTGAATGTATGATATATCCATGTTTGACATATCAATAAATAAGTGGATGGAAAAAAATTATTGGTTACTCAGAAATTAAAGGCATAATTTCATACAACTAGTTGATGATTTAATCCATGGAATCAAGATATTACCATTAAGGCCTTGTGTCTCGGAAATATTTTGATCTTTGTAATCATACACCATAATACAAAATATAGTTTATCTTGTGAGACCTATCGATGCATCGAGGGGATATTATAGGCCCCACCCATCACTAATTAAGTCTAATGTATGCATCATATAGATGAATGATTAAAATATAAAACACATATCCAACATGACTTAGTAAATAGTAAAAATCCATACTGAAATAAGAACTATATAGATTGTCAATATTTCCCCAATTAGTAAATGGAATACCTTTACATCCAAGACTCCCTCAAACTGACACCGTATAGATTAATGGTTATATTTTTTGCCTATTATTTATCTCAATATATAAGTTTATAGATGTCCAGATAAATTCCCATCAATAAAAGGAGTGAAAATAGTGTATTCACAGAGGGTAGGAATTGGAAGAAAAATCATACTTATACATAGGGGATGATTAGGGATGAAAAAAATAGTAATGTATTTTACATGATATTATACCCCCAAGATAAAATATAATGAGATGGTTAATCCATTAAATTTAAGTCTCAAATAATTTAAAAAATACGTGTCATAAACTTTAAATGTGTTTTTATAAAACATTTTTGATAACATAGTAAAAGAGGAAGTTATGAGTCACATTAAGAATACTTTTTAATAAAGGTAAAGTGAATTTTATGAAAATATTTACATTTAAAAAGAATCTTCTATAAAAGATCCTTGAAAATACATAAATATTTTCTGTAGGAATCATGGGTTGTATGATAAAACAAATTATAATGGAAGTTAATTGTTTTTATTACATTAAAATACCTTTTTTAAAGACCTTCATCATTAAAATAGTGAGAAATCATTATTTTAAAAAAGGGATAAATACAAATATGAATACCATAGAAAATAAAACATAATTTGGTTTCAAAACAAGATGCAGATCATTGGAGGGTTTGAAAAATACGGATAGTTAGGGGAAACTATAATTAAAGAGGATAAGAATTATTCTCAACAATGAACATATTTTTTGAGGAAAAAATACATCAATGTAAAATCGTTGAATTAAAAAGTCATTATCCCTATATAGAAAAAGAAATTAACATGAAATAATATCCTAGGGTGGAAGTAACAATTTATTAAATAAATAAGTTAATTAATAACCATTGTAACTCAATGAAAGGTTATTGAGTTAAGAAATACCCTTATGTCCCCAATAAATTTTGAATAAGATGAATATGAATGTGGGATAATGAAGTTAAATTGTAAATACCATTAATAAAACTTTAATTATGAAAATATAATTCAATGTTTCAATAATTTCCCCATAAATGAAAATTTGTTGCATATTTATAAAAATGTCTCGAGGAGTATATATTGAGACAAAGTACCTTTATGACATCATAATATTTCGAATTAACAATACATGGGAGGTAAAAAATTAAATGGATAACTAAATACCTTATATTTAATTAATATTTTTATAAAAATAAATATATTTCCAATAGATACACTATAAAAAAGAAACAAGTGGTGAATAAGAATCATATCTCAATGAAAGAAAATTGAGATCCAAAATCTCTTAACTTGGGTCCAGATTCATTCTTTGTGTGAACCTAATGTCTATAATAATAAAATTAATATTATTAAAATCATTATTAAGAAAAATTTCCATATATATTTCATTTTACAAGGTCTATTTATAATATTATGTTATTTATTTACCATGTATCCTTCACTTTTGTTGTTTACATTGAAGTGGTTTGGTATATTTCCAGAAAACTTCATCAAAATATTAATCACGTTAAAAAGTGTTGTAAAATAGCTTCATAATCTATATTATTTTTGATTATTTATTTATGATATTATTCCATTATCATATAGTTTTTATATTTTCATAGAAATACATTTTCATGCAAAATTGGGATCAAATGTATTGCAAAATTGATTATATTGATCACTTTATGGTGGTTCAGTCGATTTTCTTGAGACTTCCTTGGAATATTATTCATGGACCAAAGAGTTATAAAATATCTTAATAATATATATAATTTTAGAGTTGTTTGTCTTTTATTATTCTATTAACACAATATTTATTCATTTTCATAGGTATAACCAAAATGGACTCAAATTAATTAATGTTCCTCAATATGATTATTTTATGTCTAAGTTTACTATAACCATTTATTATTAATAATACTTATATATGGGAAAATATTATATTTAAAGAATATTAGTAATTTCATAAGCATCCTTTTTATACATTAAATAAATTTTTTATGTTATCCATGTTAGGAGGTAATGGAATATAGAACACGTCGTTAATGGAGGTGGTATTCCACTCATACTCATGATGATGTCTTCCTTTTTTGAATTGTTTTAGAGGAAGATAAAAAATTCATATTAAATTATTATAATAAAATTTCATCATATTAGTAATATTGAAGTTTTTATAATTTTATGGATCGAATCGGATTGATATGGTAGAAGAAGAAAAGAATTGAAAGAGATTGTTTGATAATGTTACCTCTCCCTTTAGACATTTCCATTGAGTAACAACTTAAGGATCATTAGCAGGTGTTTTGGAAAGAAATTGTTTTCTATAATATGTGTATAGGGATTATGATATATTACTGTAGAGTTTTATTGTATAGAATTCCTTATAATGGGTAGATAAATATGGTTCAATTGACCCCCTTTTATAAGTAAAGAAAATAGAACTTTCTATAAATACCCATTATATTTTCAATGATTGCATGAAACTATTCAAGGGTCAGTGGATACAAAAGATTGAAAAAATTAATAATGTAGTGAATAAAGGTCAATAAATCCTAAAAAAGTATTTTAAAACTATTTTGTAATAATGTTTCAAGTCCTTTAGCACTAGATTTTTACATTTTACCATTTTTCTTTTCAGCTTTGCATCTAGTTTTTAACCATATAATTTGTATTTTATTTAAAATATAAGGTAACCATTATTACTAAATCTTGATGTTATAAGTAGAAATTTATGATACATATAATCAAATTATATTTCTATATATTATTAAATTAACTTTAAAATTAAATCATTTAATATATAGAAAAATAGTTTTGTAAAAATAATATTGTTTTCACCATTAAGTGTTCTTAATCTCATATAAAATTAATTACCATTTAAATTTATGAAAATATAATTATATATATATATACATTTAAATATCATATAAATGTTATTCTATAAAATTTATCAATTTAATTTATTAGATAAAAATTATGCAATATTAATAAAACAATTGTATGAAAACAACCCCTTCACCATTATCATGGTCATTAACTTTAATCGTAGCAATCAGAATTTTATGCTTAAAAATTAAATTGATGATATTAAATAAAATGAACATATTGATATAAAATATGGAATACAATTTTTTAGATTTAATTTATATAAGTGATGAAAACTAATTTTAATATAAGTGGATAAAAATAGTTTTTAGATTAAAATATTACTTATATTTCTAAAACATTAAATTTGAGTTTTAAAAACTAAACGTTATATATTAAAATGAATTTGTTTAATAACTAAATATATTTTTATTATGATAAAAGTTTATATAATTTTTCAATTAATACTTACTTAATTATAAAGTTATAAACATTACATTATTAATAAAACAGTATCTTTTTACTATTCACATAAAACCAACTATTTTAGAAAAGTTTGAAAAATTCATCTTGAGATTATATTTTTATTCTGCACCTAAAAGTTTAGTTCATTTATTGAAATCCAAAATCTTGAAATTGATAATTTATCTTTTAAATAATAACATAAAAATATAATTAAAACTACTTTCATTGGAATATAACTTTATAGAATATTAGTTAAACTTATTCTTATTTATTATCAATTATTCATGAAGTTGATGTTAATATATTATTAAAATGAAAAAAAAATCCATAAAATATTTTGAATCTAAAAATAAAGTACACAAAAAACTATTTTTTAGAAAAGATTCATTTTAATGAATAATTTAGTCGTATTAGTTATTTAGCTATACTAATTAATGTTTAAAATGAGTTAGTATTAATATTGAACTCTTATTTTTTATTTATACTAATATTTATGAATTTAGTTACCATTATATTTAATCACCAATTCTATGAATATATTTTTACAGTTGTATAATGTTATACGATTTCATTTGGTTCAGTTTTTCATGCATTACAAAATATCAAACACATTATTTTTTATGGAAGTAAAACATATAATTTTTAATCAAGGTGTGTTACATTCTCCCCCTTAAATAAATTTAATCCTTATTATTTTTAATTATTTTTATTTAAGAAAATAAATTGAGTGTATCCACAAGATAGAAAATATCAAAGGATTAATTTCTAATGATATGTGAACCTTGCTATTTTAAATACTATGAAATTCATTATTGGTTATCTATACCTCTATGATAAATGTAATTTAAATAGTATTTTCATAGTAAGCATCAATATATGATTGTAGTTTATTTTATGACATTTATTGAGATTTACCAAAATAAAAATTGGTATTATCCCTTTGCGATGACATTCAAGATATTCCTAATACCACATAGAATTTAGGGTAGGAGAGAAAGATATTTAAGAAGTAACATCTCAAAAACCTTAAAGATGATATATTTGATTTGGATTCTATAGTCATACTGCTAGGAATTTTATTTATAATTTAATTTCCAATAGTTGAGGTAGTGAAAATAGATATACATAAACCTGTATTGGGGAATAAGTTTACCATACACCAATTAATTGTCATTTCCCACCTCAATAGTAGTCATTACATAGTTTTTTCCATGTTCGCTTGTTTTTTGAGGTCATGTATGCCTATTTTACTCATTACCACTTGGATTGAGGCATTAATTTTCCTAATTAGAAATCTCATTTCAATTAAAGAAAAAAAAATTGACGGAATTTCTATTTCTGTTGTAATCGTGATATTGATGGAATTCATTTTCAATCATATAGAAAAATAAAGTTTCTTTCAAGCAATCCATGAGGTGTTTCCTCCAAAAATATTGATTTATATGAAATTGAATCTTCTTTCATTCATAATATTTGTCACCTGAACATCCATGAGACTCTAAAATTCTCTTCTTTTGTGTTTGTGGAAACTCAACTAAGTTCATGTTGTTAATTGTGATTCTTGAAAGTTGGTTTGGAATAATTATAGGGTTTCTCACTTCAGTTATTATTAAATTAAACTAATTATCTGTATTCCCTACATTGTCCATGGAATCTAGTGTTAACATGATTCCTTCATGTAGGTTTCGGGCGCAGAGGAAGCGTGGTTGGGACGGTACCCAAATTTGATTTATACCATGATCAATGATTATTCCTAGATCAATAAGACGATGAACGCTAGTTTCCATGGAATATAATCAAAGATTTATATAAATAAAGAGGCCCAAAACCTTTAGAGAGGATCTTTCACATCATGGTTATAATTAATTTAATTAATTTCATAAATAAAATAACACCTGGATCCTCAGTATTTTATTCATTGATGATGTTGATCATCTGAAACAACCCTTCTAGATTATCTTGTTGTGCTTGTAAGGATCCAAACTATAATCCCTCTAGCGGTGATTCACAAGTGATTTGATGGCCTCCAATTGGCATCTCTCGTTCTCCTATTGCTAGCACGACGAATCAAATGTCTTGTGTTGGTCATTCTTGATCACTTGTTCTTAGATCTTGAAGAACATTTCTCATTCTTGAGAGGGGATAGAAAAGGATTCAAGAGAGAAATTCTCTATCTCAACAATTCTTAATTCACCAGGCATGTGGTGTGGTGTATGGAAAAATAGGCATAGTTGTCTATTTATATACATGTAATTTCATTTACAATATTTCATTTCATGAAAATAATTAAATACATTAATTAACATAGAGAAAACTCATGCATTTAATAATAATAGTGCGTCATTATTTATGATGCTCCAACTTGCGCAAAATGGAATTATAAATTCTGCATCACAAAATAATAGCAGCGTTATTTTAATTTGTGACAACTAGTTAAGTAATTATTTACCATCTTTCAAATAATTATTTTACCACCAGAATGACCTTGGTTCGCTTGAACTCAACTTCCATTTATTTAAAACATCAATAAATAAATAAATAAATTATTATCTTAAATAAATATTTTATTTACAAACTAATTAATAAATATTTATTAAATGTTCAATAAAATAAATAAAAATATTTTATTTAATTTATGCGAACATTTTAGCTTTTATAAAATTATTCCAAGGTCTTGATAATAATATTTATTTCATTAATTAAATTCAAATATAATTTAACTGATACCACCAAAAACACTCGATGTGTGACCCTCTAGGATTCTTTCTTATTGGCTTTAGGCAGACTTGCCTAAAGTCCAAGAGTATTATCTAGCAAAGGTTCAAGGCACCCAGGAGAAAGAACATAAAGTTGCAACAATGACATCCACATATGAATGCTCACTATTTAATATAATCCCTTTGTCGTAATATCTCATCAAGTCGGTTTCATTATTGTTTCATCAACTTTTATGCTTGATACACTGTTCTTTGACTACCTAAAATAAACTCGTCGTTACACCATGGCCATGGAATTTCACGTGATAGTTCTATTTCAATCAAAGGGCTGAGATATCAACTTCCATAAATGGACAGGACAAATTATTCCATGAATTATCGATTAATAATATGTCACTCATGACGCACCCAATGTACCCTTCTTCTTGCCAACTGTCTGCGTGATGGTTCTCATCAGTAAATCAATGTAAATAAGTCATGACACATATTAATGATAATCGTAAAGTATAAGGATCATTACACACCCTCGTAGATGGAAATATCTGATGACACCAAAACATGTGGAATTCTTACTACCAGGTCCATTCTCCTAATCTCCTATCTTAGAGATTACTAAGTGCGGACATCATGAGAGGAAGTCTCATCTACTTATGAGAACTCTCACCTAATGTTATTCATGCTATGTTTCCCATCATAGAATTTCATCCAACTGCCAAACTATATTTAAGAATATTGTTACATCATTTCATGGTTCTCATTATAGAAGAGATCTTCCATGACCTTATCAATGGAACAAATACTCTAGGACATTATTACATCATAGTCATGCAGAATAATGAACAATATGTAATAATACATTAAATATCCATGTAATCAAAGTAAAACTAGTTGATTCTAGGACACCAACTCTAACAAACTCCCTCTTGGACTAGAGCCAACTGTCTACGACTTTCAGTCCGCTAGACCTCACATGATGATCATGTTTCTACTGAGTCAAGGATTTAGTCAATGGGTCCACCACGTTTTCGTTTGTGAAAAAACTTATCAATGAAAATTCACCTCTCTAAGACAAATCCTTCAAGTTATTATACTTACAAAGTATATGCTTCATCCGTTGATGTGACCTTGGATCTTTTGTGAGATCCACTGCTGCAGTATTATCATAGTACAATGTCATGGGATCTTTACTGCTAGGTATCACATCTAGCTCTTGGAAAAATCTTCGCATCTAAACTACTTCTTTATCTACCTCAGAAGTTGTGATATACTCATACTCAACTGTAGAATATACGACCACGCTCTTATTTTAGCTCTTCCAACTCACTGCACCTCCATTAAAAGTGAAGATCTATCACGTTTGCGACTTTATGTCATCTTGATCAGTCTGGGAACTAACATCTACATATCCTATGATGACTAGTTCTTCATCTCCTCCATAAAACAGAAATGTTTCCTTAGTATGACTTAGATACTTTAGGATAGTCTGGAATTTAATCCAATGGCGGTCACCTAGGTCATCTTGATATCTTCTCACAACACTCAATGCATAGGTGACATCCATCCTAGTATATAGCATGGCATACATGACTGACTCAATCACTGATTCATATGGATTGCTTTCATTATCATTATTTCATCATGTGTCTAAGGAAAAGTGTTATTAGAAAGATGAATTCCATGTGATGTTTAAAACAATCCCCTCTTGGATTGTTCCATACTTAATCTCTTCATTATCTTATCAATGTATGCACTTTGACTTAGGCCCAGCAATCTATTGGATATATCATGATGGATCTTGATCCCAAGAATATATGCTGCCTCACCCAAGTCCTTCATGGAGAATCATTGATTCAACCATTCCTTAATAGATTGTAAGACTAGTATCTCATTTCCAATAAGTAATATGTCATCAACATATACTATTAGGAAAACGACTGCACTCCAACTAAATATTTTGTAGACACAAGGGTCACATTCATTCTTGGTAAAATAAAATTCTTTTATGGATTCATCAAAATGCATTTTCCATGACTTGGATGCTTTCTTTAATCCATAAATGGATTTCTACAACTTTCATACCTTATTGGCATACTTTGGAGTCACAAACCCTTCAGGTTGTGTCATGTAGACATCTTTCTAAAGGTTTCTGTTAAGGAATGTTGTTTTGACATCCATTTCCCAAATCTCATAGTCATGGTAAGCTGCAATGGAAATTAAAATTATGATGGATTTCAACATTGCAAATTGTGAGAAGTTTTCATCATAGGAAATTCCTTGATGTTGTTTAAACCCTTTTGAAACTAGTTGTGCCTTATAGGTACTGAATTGTCCTTCCATGTCCAGTTTTTTCTAGAATACCCATTTGCAACCAACAATCATTAAATCAACTGGAGGATCTACCAAAATCCAGACTTGGTTTTGGTACATGGAATCCATTTCAGAATTCATGGCTTCTTGCCACTTGGAAAATTCCATGCCACATACTGGTTCCTTATAGGTTAGTGGATCATTATTATCAACTAATAAGGAGTCTCCATCCTCAGTAACAAGAAAACCATACCATTATAGTTTTCTAACCTCTATTGTACTCCTATGTAGTACTTGTGTCTCTGGAACAGATTCTTGTTCCATGGGGCTTTGTGGAATTTGTTCTTGTACCAACTATTGTGTACCTTGAGCCTTGACTTCATTGAATTCCATCTCACTCCTACTATCTCTTTTGGAGATGTGCTCCATCTCAAGAGAATATGTCATGTCTTGCCACTATAAAATTTTTGTCTAAGGGGTTATACAAAAAATATCCTCGTGTTTCCTTGGGGTATTCTATAAAGGTAAACTTTTTTCCATAGGGTGCGCGTTTGTTACCTAAAGAGGCCTTAACAAACTCTTCACTACCCCACACATATAAATTTGGTAAAATGGATTTTATTACACTTCATAATTCATATGGAATACCATTTATCAATTTATTTGGTAATTGGTTTAGAATATGTGTCATTTTTTTGTAACGCATATCCCCAACAGGATATGGAAGAATCACATGGCTCATTATTGATCTCACCATGTCCAACAGGGTGTAGTTCCTCCTTTAGCTCACACCATTCCACTGGGGCATGTTTTGAGGAGTGAGTTGGGATAGGATCCCAAACTCTCGTAAGTTATCAATGATGTCCTGATTAAGATATTCTCCACCTCAGTCTGAGTGAAGTTTCTCAATATTCTTACCAAGATGTTTCTCAAATTCATTCTTCTGTTCTTTGAACTTATCAAAAGATTCTGACTTATACCTCATTAAGTAGATATATCCATATCTACTAAAATCATTAATAAAGTAATTAAGTATGAGTACCCTCCCCTTTCTTCAACTAGAAATGGTCCACACACATAGATATGAACCATTTCAAGAAGTTATTTATCCCTTTCACATTTTCCATTGAATGGGGATTTTTTCATTTTGCCTTTTAAACATTCATGACATACGCCAAGTGGTTTTAGTTTGAAACAATCTAAATATACATCTCTATGTAACTTTTTCAAGTGTTTATCATTTACATGAAATAGTCAGTGATGCCAAAGTTGGGTGTGGTATGATTCATGTGAAGTATCTTTTTGTCGATTGTCATTACTTGGTTTGTGTAATCCAACACGTAAAGTCCATTTTATAGATGTTCCCTATCACAACAAATGATATCTTTGTAAAAGAAGAAACATTCATTCCCAAACTTGAAAACAAATCCATCTGTATCTAATCTAGATACATAAATAATGTTTTTATTTACAGAAGGCACATAATAACAACCCTTTAACACCAAGATCATCCCAGTTAGCAATGTGAGGTGGTAGTCCCTGACAGCTACAATAGCAAGTCTAGCTCCATTGGCTACTCATAGATCTACCTACCCTCAATCAATATTCTTATATCTACTTGGTTCCTTTATTTTGATACATATTTTATCACCACAAGATTTATATAATACCCAATTTGTAGAAACATATAGATTTCATTCGATAAAAAATGCACCTAAAGCTACCCCTTGCTTATTAGGCCGAGTGCAGTTCTTCCAGTTTCCCTTCCTGCCACATGCAAAAAAATATCCTCTTATTCCATTGCCTCCCATTTGATATTCCTTTTCGTTTAAGGCCCTAAAGAAGCATTGGAAATAACTCTATTTGTCTTCCCTTTCCTCTTATTCACCATAAGGACATAAGGATTTTCACTCTTCATATCTTTTTCCACTTGGAGAATGAGGATAAGAATATCAGATAGAGACTTCTCAATGTTGTTCATATTAAAATTGATAACAATGTTAAACAAGCTCTGAGGGAGTGGTGCATGAATGAGATTAGAACCCTGTTCTTTAGGGAGTTTAAACCCTAGAACCTCCCGGTGCTCAATGTAGCCAATGAGTTTGAATACATGAGGCCCAGCTAGGGCACCTTCTCCAAGTTTACTCTGAAAGATTGCCTTGGAGATCTCAAACCTTTCTTGTCTTGATCTCTCTTGGTAAAGACCACAGAGGTGATCGAGCATCCTATAAGCATCCATGTTTTCATGAGACTTCATGAGCTCACTATACATTGATGATAGGATCAATCATTGAATATCACTACTGGAAAGGGGATCTTTCCCAATAGTTGTATACTAACGGTTCAAAGAACCGTTGGCATATCTTGTCTAATCCAACGGTTTATAGAAACAGTTGGAAAAAACCCCTCAATGCATAGTTATCCCAACGGTTTCATATAATCGTTGGGAAAGATAGGTTTTTTCCAACGGTTCTTATGAACTGTTGGGAAAAGTGGAGGGAAACCTTGTTTTCCCAACGGTTCCATAGAACCTTTGGTAAAGGTTGGTGTTTCCCAACGGTTTTTAAAAACTGTTGGGAAAAAAATGCCCCAAATACCCAAATTGAGCCACCAGCCTCCCCACATTCCAGAAGCATTCAGCTCGTGTCCTCCTGGAGCGATTCCTTGGCAGAAGGACCTCCCAGTCCCCACATCTTCCAGCACCTACCAGGTTAGACTCCTATATTTTATCAAGGATATAGTTCCAACTGTTATAAATCATATACTTATATTCTTGATTTTGTTATTCCCAATTATTAGGGTTTTTGTAAAAATTTATGATTGTTTCATGGTGGTCATGTGCGCCACTATAGGTACATTGATTCACTAATTTATTTTGGTATTTCCATAAAATTCGAATACAATTTATTAATTAATCAATGTTGAGTGTTAACATGACATTCATGTTCTTTATTTTTATTGAACACCTTATTTATGGTATGGGGTCATATTATTTAAAGTGTAAACAAATACTTATATAGAATTTCCTTGTAAAACCTGATGGTTTAATTCTAGTTAAATGGAATCATAATTTTTTATGTTATTAATATTTAGTAATTGGTGAGGTGAATCATATATGTATATAAAAAATGGATCAAGATCATTTAGTATTTGATAGAATTATTCCCTAGTAATGTGATACCCTTATGTTATGGGGTGAGTATGGAGTAGTGAGATATATTGCTTGTTACTTACCGTTTTTCAATTCTATGATGTAATGATGTCATGCACTAATTTTTTGAGATCTGTCAATGTTTTTATGGTTTTGATAGTGATCCATAATGTGTATCCTAGTATGTAAGATCTTGTTGGGTATTGGACCCTGGATTGGGTGAATTTGTATGTGGTAGGGTGCTTTCTAGGATGGGTTGTAGTGATGTGATGGTAACTTATGAGAGGGGTGGGTCTTACTAATGTGGATTCATTCTATATCATAAGAATGTAAATATAATTTGTATTATGATAACTAAATGTGAATGATGTGTGATCAAATATTGTCTTATCCTGGAGAATTCCTTGTGATATATTGATATGGTGGCATGAGTGATGATGCATGTGGTGACATGACCAACATACATGTGTTTCATGGTTAGTGATCAATTAGGTTAGTGATCCTATGATCATTGGGATGTGACTCTAAATGATTCAAGAAGAGTTATTAATATGATAACATGAGGGTGTGTTCCTATTTGGTTTTATCTAGACTCGTAGTATAGTATTGGATTTGAGTTATTTTTATATATTATCTGTTTTTATGGATGTTTTCTGTCAGTGGTTGTGTGTTTGGGAACCCCCTCCTTCCTAGACCCTAGACAACCCCCCACCTTCCTCCCTGGAACCTGGACAGCCCCGCCGAACAGCCCCCTCCCTCCTCCCTGGACCCCGGACAAGCGCCAGACAGCCCCCCCAGATAGCCCCCCGGACAGCCACACCCCCCCACCCTCTTCCTTGGACCTTGGACAACCCCCTGAACAGCCTCGGATAGCCCCCGGACAGCCCCCCGAACAGCCCCCAGACATCCCCCCCACCCTCCTCCTTGGACCCCAGACAGCCCACCGAACAGCCCCCCACACAGCCCCCCCTACCCTCCTCCTTGGACCCTGGACAACCCCCCGAACACCCCCCAGACAGCCCCCCGCACAGCCCCCCCCACCCTCCTCCCTGGACCCCAGAAAACCCCCCTACCCTCTTCCTTGGACCCCGAACAACCCCTCGAACATCGTTCGGCAAGTTTGGACCCCCCCCCCCCACGCGCGTTTATCAAGCCCGCGCAACGCTTAAAGAACACATAATGAGCCCTATTGCGCAGACCGCATGTCTGATTGATGTTCCGTCTGCGCGTGCATGCCGCGAATAATAATTGGAATGTTGTCCTGTGATTTTAGGTCAAGCTGATGTCGTTTGCTATGAGTTTGACCGTTAGACGCCTGTTTTGGCCCTTTATGACACCAGAACGTCGATCCCGGTCACCGCGGGCACACGGCACGTCCGATTGACGTGTCGTCTGCTCAACCACATCACAATTCACTCACCCTTTTATGTTGTCCGATTTCAGGTCATTCAGACATCGTTCAGCCAGTTTGGACCCCCCCACGCGTGTTTATCAAGCGCACACAACGCATAAAGAACGCATAATGAGCCCTACCATGCAGACCGCACGTCCGATTGACATTCCGTCTACACGTGCACGTCGTGAATAATAATTTTATTATTGTACTGTGATTTCAGGTCAATCTGATGTCGTCTGCTATGAGTTTGACCGTTAGACGCCCGTTTTGGCCCTTTAAGACAAAAGAACGGCGTTCCTGGTCACCGCGGGCACACGGCACGTCCGATTGATGTTCTGTTTGCTCGACCACATCTCAATTCACTCACCCTTTGATGTCGTCCGATTTCAAGCCATTCAGACTTCATTCGGCCAGTTTGGACCCCCCACGCGCGTTTATCAAGCGCGCACAATGCATAAAAATGCATAATGAGCCCTACCGCGCAGACAACATGTCCGATTGACGTGTCATCTATGCGTGCATGTCGCGAATAATAATGGGATTGTTTTCCTGTGATTTCAGGTCAATCAGATGTCGTCCGCTATGAGTTTGACTGTTAGACGCCCGTTTTGGCCGTTTATGACACCAGAACGGCATTCCCGGTCACCGCGGGCACACGGCACGTCTGATTGACGTGTCGTCTGCTCGACCACATCACAATTCACTCACCCTTTGATGTCGTCCGATTTATGGCCATTCGGACTTTCTTTCGGCCAGTTTGGACCCCCCCCCCCCCCACGCGCGTTTATCAAGCGCGCGCAACGCTTAAAGAATGCATAATGAGCCCTACCGCGCAGACCGCACGTCCGAATGACGTGCCCTCTACGCGTGCACGTCGCGAATAATAATTGGATTGTTGTCCTGTGATTTCAGGTCAATACAATGTCATCCGCTATGAGTTTGACTGTTAGACGCCCGTTTTGGCCCTTTATGACACCAGAACAGCGTTCCCTATCACCGCGCGCACACGACACGTCCGATTGACGTGTCGTCTACTCAACCACATCACAATTCACTCACCCTTTGATGTCGTCTGATTTCAGGCCATTCAGACATCGTTCGGCCAGTTTGGACCCCCCCACGCGCATTTATCAAGCGCACGCAACGCTTAAAGAACGCATAATGAGCCTGTTGTACCCCTCTCTCTTTGATTTTAATGATCACAATCACTCTCATCGTGTTCTAACTTGTTTTCATGTGTTTTGATGCTAGGAAAAAGGTTGCCCAGGAGTTGGCCCAAGAAGGTTGAAAGTGGACTCTCTGAGTCCACCGGCCAACCGGTTCTTGCCCACCGGTCAGCCGGAGGATCCAGGCAGTAGGCTTGCCCACTGCCTGGTGCCACCGGCCAACCGGTGGATAACCACCGGCCAGCCGGTGGAATCCAGAGAGAAAGCCTGCTCTGTCTGGACCACCAGCCAGCCGGGAGCTCAGCACCGGTCAGCCAGTGGACCACCGGCCAGCTGGTGAGACACCATCGGCCAGCCAGTGTGCCCAATCAAACTAGCCGTTGGGCTTTGACCAGACTTGTACTTTTGACCCCCAACGGCTCCGGAAGCCCTCCAACGGCCATATTGAGATGTTTATGGGTATTTCTCCTATAAATAAGAAACCATGGATGCCGGGAACATAACGGAAACATATTTTGATGTCTTGATGCTCTAACGACAAATCTCCAAGGCCTCTTATGATCCATTGCCATCCTTGAAGCTTGAGCTCCCTCTCCATCAGCTGCTCTCACACTTTTGGCGCTCAAGGCTTCCGTGTGTTTGTATTATTTTATTTTTTTAGTTCTTCATTGGGTTTGGATTAAAACAAGCCTATCATTTCCATTCTTTCTTTCAATTGGGTTTCTTGCTACAACCATAATAAAAAAGCAAGCTGTACGAAGGTGTTCTAGCCTACCTTAAAATGGCTAGTGGGTTTCTTGCTACAACCCTTAAAAAGCAAGCTGACGTATAAATCTCTCAACGGTTCTTGTTGGGAGCGGAGACGTAGGCTTGGTAATTAAGCCGAACTTCGTTATCAAATTGTGTCTTGCCTTTTTTATTTCCGCTGCATTGATAATTGTTTTAAATTGTTAATTATTTTTGAAAAGGCAATTCACCCCCTCTTGCCATCCTCTACGACCCAACAGAGCCCTACCGCACAGACCGCACGTCCGATTGACATGTCGTATACACGTGCACGTCTTGAATAATAATTTTATTATTTTCCTGTGATTTCAGGTCAATCTGATGTCGTCCACTATGAGTTTGACCGTTAGACGCCCGTTTTGGCCGTTTATGACACCAGAACGGCATTCCCGGTCAGCGCGGGCACACAGCACGTCCGATTGACGTGTCGTCTGCTCGACCACATCACAATCCACTCACCCTTTGATGTTGTCTGATTTCAGGCCATTCGGACTTCGTTCGGCCAGTTTGGACCCCCCACACGCGTTTATCAAGCGCGCGCAATGCTTAAAGAAGGCATAATGAGCCCTACCGCGCAGATCGCACGTCCAATTGACGTGCCTTCTATGTGTGCATGTCGTGAATAATAATTGGATTGTTGTCATGTGATTTTAGGTCAATCCGATGTCGTTCGCTATGAGTTTGATCGTTAGATGCCCATTTTGGCCATTTATGACACCAGAACGGCGTTCCCGGTCACCGCGGGCACACGGCATGTCCGATTGACGTGCCATCTGCTCAACCACATCAGAATTCACTCACCCTTTGATGTCGTCCGTTTTCAGGCCATTCAGACATCGTTCGGCCAGTTTGGACCCCCCCAAGCGTGTTTATCCTACGGGAAACAGACCAAACGCCTTCGTATTATATTTACACTTTAGGAAAACGACCCATGGGTTATATGTGACGTGTAAGAGTCAACCCCGCCTTAATCTAAGGCACCGTGGGGCCGGGACCACCCAAACTGCCTCTCTTTTGTTCAAAATGGACAATATTTTACGCACATATGCCAAACCAATCAAACGGATTCTGATTGTGTTTAAACATTAGGAAAATGATACATGACTCATATGTGACATGTACGAGTCAACCCCGCCTCAGTCTGAGGCCTGTTGTGGCCGACACCACTCAAAGTGCCTCTCTTTTGTTTAAAATAAACTTAATTTTAAGTGAAAGCAACAACTGACATACGCCAAACTGACCAAACGCCTACAGATTCTGTTGAAACTTTAGTAAAACAATATATGGGCCATATGTGACATTTACGAGTCAACCCCGCCACAAACTGAGCCACGGTGTGGCCGGTACCACTCAAACTCTCTCTTTTGTTCAAAATGGACTAAATTGTAAGTGAAATCAACAACTGACATAGGAGAAATGGACCAAACGCCTTCGGATTCTGTTGAAACTTTAGGAAAACAATCCATTGGTCATATGTGTTGTGTACGAGTCAACTCTGCCTCAATCTGAGGCACTGTGGGGTCGAGACCACCCAAACTGCCTCTCTTTTGTTCGAAATGGAAAATATTTTACGTATATATGCCAAACCGATCAAACGGATTCTGATTGTGTTTAAAATTTATGAAAATTATACATGGCTAATATGTGATGTGTACGATTCAACCCCACCTCAATCCGAGGACCGGTATGGATGACACTACTCAAGCTGCCTCTCTTTTTTTAAAATTAATTTTAAGTGAAAACAACAACTGACATATGAGAAACCGACCAAATGACTATGGATTATTTTGAAACTTTAGGACAATGATCCATGAGTCATATTTGACGTGTAAGAGTCAACCCAGCCACAAATTGAGCCACTGTGTGGCCGGGACTACTCAAACTGCATCTCTTTTGTTCAAAATGGATTAAATTGTAAGTGAAATCAACAACTGACATATGGGGAAAAGCCCAAACACCTTAGTATTCTATTGAAACGTTAGGAAAATGATCCATGGGTCATCTGTGATGTGTATGAATCAACCCTTCCTTAATCTGAGATGTCGTGTGGCCGGGACCACCCAAACCGCCTCTCTTTTGTTCAAAATGGACAATATTTTACGTACATACGCCAAACCGATCAAACGAATTATGATTGTGTTTAAACATTAGGAAAATGATCCATGTATCATATTTTACATGTACGAATCAACCCTGCCTCAATCTGAGGCCCGTTGTGGCCGACACCACTCAAAGTTCCTCTCTTTTGTTTAAAATGGACTTAATTTTAAGTGAAAACAATAACTGAGATACGACAAACTGACCGAATGCCTTAGGATTCTATTGAAACTTTATGAAAAAGATCCATGGGTCATTTGTGATGCGTACGAGTCAACCCCGCCTTAATCCAATCTGCAGTGTGTCCGGGACCACTCAAACTCTCTCTCTTTTGTTCAAAATGGACAAAATTGTAAGTGAAATCAACAACTGTCATATGGGAAACCAACCAAACGCCTTTGGATTCTATTGAATCATTAGTAAAATTATACAAGTGTCATATTTCACGTGTACGAGTAAAACCCACCTCAATTCGAGGCACGGTGTGGTCGGGACCACTCAAACTGCCTCTCTTTTATTTCAAATGGACAATATTTTACGTACATACACCAAACCGATTAAACGGATTCTGATTGTGTTGAAACTTTAGGAAAATGATCCATGGCTCATATTTGATGTGTACGAGTCAACCCTCCCTCAATCCGAGGCCCGGTGTGGCCGACACCACTCAAACTGTCTCTCTTTTGTTCAAAATGGAGAATATTTTACGTACATACGCCAAACCGATCAAATGGATTCTGATTGTGTTGAAACGTTTGGAATGTATTAAATGTCCCATATGTGATGTGTACAAGTCATCCCCAACTCTATAAGAGGCCCAGTGTGGCCGACACCACTCAAAGTGTCTCTCTTTTGTTTAAAATGGACTTAATTTTAAGTGAAAACAACAACTGACATAAGCCAAACTGACCAAACGCCATCGAATTCTATTAAAACATTAAGAAAACGATCCATGGGTCATATGTGATGTGTACAAGTCAAACCCGCCTGAATTCGAGCCGTGGTGTGGCTGGGACCACTTAAACTGTCTCTCTTTTGTTGAAAATGTACTAAATTGTAAGTGGAATTAACAACTGTCATACGGTAAATGGACCAAACGACGTTGTATTCTGTTGAAACATTAGGAAAATGATCCTTGGGTATTATTTGATGTGTAAGAGTAAATCCCTCCTCAATCTGAGGTGCGGTGTGGCTGACACCACCCAAACTGTCTCTCTTATGTTAAAAATGGACAATATTTTATGTACATACGTCAAACCGATCAAACGGATTCTGATTGTGTTGAAACATTAGGACAATGATCCATGACTCATATGTGAAATTTAAGAGTCAAACCCCCCTCAATCCGAGGCCCGGTGTGCCCGACACCACTCAAAGTGGCTCTCTTTTGTTTAAAATGGACTTAATTTTAAGTGAAAACAACAACTGACATACACCAAACAAACCAAACGCCATCGGATTCTGTTGAAACTTTAGGAAAACGATCCATGGGTCATTTGTGGCGTGTACGAGTCAAACCTGCCTCAATCTAAGCTGCAGTGTGGCCAAGACCACTCAAACTGTCTCTCTTTTGTTTAAAATGGGCATAATTTTAAGTGAAAACAACTGACATATGCCAAACCAACCAAAATTCTTCAGATTCTGTTGAAACTTTAGGAAAATGATCCGTGGGTCATATGTGACGTGTATGAGTCAACCCTGGCTCAATCCAAGCCACAGTGTGACTAGGACCATTGAAACTGTCTCCCTTTTGTTCAAAATGGACTAAATTGTAAGTGAAATCAACAACTATCATATGGGAAACCAACCAAACGTCTTAGTATTATATTGACACTTTAGGAAAACGATACATGGGTCATATGTGATGTGTACGAGTCAGTCCTGCCTCAATCTGAGGCGCGGTGTGGCCTACACCACCAAAATTATCTCTCTTATGTTAAAAATGAACAATATTTTACGTACATAAGCCAAACCGATCAAACGGATTCTGATTGTGTTGAATCATTATGAAAATGATCGATGGATGATATGTGATGTGTACGAGTAAACCCTGCCTCAATCTGAGGCCCAGGGTGGCCAACACCACTCAAAGTGGCTCTCTTTTTTTTAAAATGGACTTAATTTTAAGTGAAAACAACAACTGACATACGCCAAACCAACCAAATACCTTATGATTCTATTTAAACTTTATAAAAACGATACATGGGTCATATGTGACGCGTACGAGTCAATCCCTCATCAATCTGAGCTGTGGTGTGGCCGGAACCACTAATACTATCTCTCTTTTATTTAAAATGGACATAATTTTAAGTGAAAACAACAACTGACATACGCCAAACCAACCAAACAACTTATGATTCTATTGAAACATTAGTAAAACGATCCATGGGTCATATGTGATGTGTAAGAGTCAACTCCACCTCAATCCAAGCCATGGTGTGACCGGGACCACTCAAACTGTCTCTCTTTTGTTCAAAATGGAATAAATTGTAAGTGAAATAAACAACTGACATACGGGAAACTGACCAAACACCTTCGTATTCTGTTGACACTTTAGGAAAACGATCCATGGGTTATATCTGACGTTTACGAGTCAACCCCACCTCAATCCGAGCCGCGGTATGGCTGGGACCACTAAAATTGTCTCTCTTTTGTTGAAAATGGACAAAATTGTAAGTGAAATCAATGACTGTCATACGGGAAACTGACCAAATGCCTTCGGATTCTATTGAAACTTTAGGAAAATGATACATGGGTAATATGTGATGTTTAAGAGTCAATACCGCCTCAATCCGAGGTGCAGAGAGTCCGACACCACCCAAACTATCTCTCTTATGTTAAAAATGGACAATATTTTACATACATATGCCAAACTGATCAAACGGATTCTGATTGTGTTGAAACATTAGGAAAACGATCCATGGCTCATATGTGACGTGTAAGAGTCAACCCCTCCTCAATCCGAGGCCCGGTGTGGCCGACACCACTCAAAGTGTCTCTCTTTTGTTTAAAATGAACTTAATTTTAAGTGAAAACAATAGTTGACATACGCCAAACTAACCAAACGCCTTCAAATTATATTGAAACTTTAGGAAGACGATCCATGGGTCATATTTGACATGTACGAGTCATTACTGCCTCAATCCGAGCCATGGTGTGTCTAGGACCACTCAAACTGTCTCTCTTTTCTTTAAAATGGACTAAATTATAAGTGATATCAACAACTGACATACGGGAAACAGACCAAATGCCTTCGGATTCTATTGAAACTTTATGAAAATGATCCATGGGTCATATGTGACATGTATGAGTCAACCCTGCCTCAATCCAAGTCACTGTGGTGCGGGGACCACCCAAACTGCATCTCTTTTGTTCGAAATGGATAATATTTTACGTACATATGCCAAACCGATCAAACGGATTCTGATTGTGTTGAAATTTAGGACAATGATCCATGGATCATGAGTGATGTGTATCAGTAAACCCAGCCTCAATTCGAGGCCCGATGTGTCACTTATGGAGTCACAAGTGATGAGACTCCTATGAAAATACCTTTTCACCATAAATTATTAAAGTGGTTGTCATGTGAAGATTGAAATGGGTGTAAATAATATTTGATTTACTGAAACCCTGATTCAACTATACTGGATGATTGTTGTCATATGGAAATTGAAATGGAGAATTATTCACCATGCCTATAATCAATGAGGTGGTGTTCTTTTTAGTTGTTTTAAGTCTGTCAGTGTTTTTAGTGGTGTGTTTTATGCAGGTCTATGCACTGGAGGGGGCTACTGGAGGGGCAGCTGTGCAACATTTCTGGAAATACACAATACCAACGGTTGTAAACCGTTGGTATACTTTGAGAAAGAATTATACCAACGGTTCAATAAACTGTTGGTAAAAAACTATCCTTAAACATATACCAACGGTTTCATTGAAACCATTGGGAAAAAAGATATACCAACGGTTTCATTGAAACCGTTGGGATAAAAACTATACCAACGGTTCCCAACCGTTGGTATAAGTTGAGAATTATAGAATTCCCAACAGTTCTAAACCATTGGGTAAAACTATACCAACAGTTCAACAAGAACCGTTGGGAAATAAATACATAGAGTGGGATATCCCAACGGTTTACTTCAAACCGTTGGTATATATCTTTCCCCACGCCTTACTTACCTACGGGTTGGAGAACCGTTGGAATAGAATATTCCAACGGTTTTCGAGCCTATTCCAACGTTTTAAACCCATTGGTATATAAACTTTTTCAAGTAGTGTATCGACTGTGTCGTTCATATGTTTCTCATAGACTAAGAAATCCCCATCACTCGCCTCTTTGGTAGGCAGATCAGGTAATGCTGACTCCATCACAAAAGACTTTCGTTCATTGTATAGGATAACCCAAAGGCATCTAAACCATTCCTGGAAGTTACTGTCGGTGAAGATGTTGTCTTTATCCTGATTTGTTCATAGGGATATTATGGTTGAGGAGTTTGTCATTTTTATTCTACAATTAAAAGAGTAGATCATTAGTACTTTCTTGATTACATTTTATATGAAATAATAAATTTTATTAATTCTCCCACTATTTTATCAAGTCCCAATAACCCTCACTATTGAACTCAGAATGTCCTTTTTTACATCACATTATAGTGGCAAGGATCCATATTCCCCTTCGCATAACCCCAACAATGGTTGGTCAAGCTATTAAAAGGTATTTAGGTAGGCAGATCATTGCCAACTATGGTCTTGTAGCTCCTTGATCTGTTGAGTGGACTCCCTAATCCTCAAATCATGAATTTATATTTCCTCAACTCTTGCCTCAAATATTACACCAAGTCTCGCAAGGGATATTCCTCTTGATGTAATACCGTTAAGTCAACTCAAAACCTTTTATAAGGGATTCCTGTATAAAATTTAGTGTCCCAACAAGGGTTGGTCAAACACATAGTTTTATTGAGTTTTTCCCTTAATCAAGTAGCGGAAGGCTTATTCTGGCTTAATATTTTATTTTCGGGATTTCTATCTCTTATGCGTGAATTTATTATTATCAATATCACATGCTTGTTAATATTAAGTGTAACTTACTTAAGTGATTAAAAAATTTCTTGATAATATTTACTCATAAGTTTGGTTTATTTTAGTTTTATATTTCATGCTTGTTTAATTCATTAATTATGTGATCGTGACAACAAATCCATAATGATAAACCATGAAACTGACATAAATAAAATAAAGTAAATGTCATGATAACAAGATTTTATAATGGTTAGTTTATCTAGCGATTGATAAACTAACCCTGACCTAGGGGAGAAACTCCTTGAACCTTTTGGGTTTGTGTTTACAGCTTCCACTTGTCGACCTTTGTATCTCCTGTGATTGGTTTTATCTCGGCTCCAGCTTGAACTACCTCCACTAGCTTGGGAGTTCCATCCATTACATATGCTCTTTTTAACTCACATGTAGGGGGGGTAAAAAAAGGGGTTTTACATAAAAGAAATCTTGGGCACACAGGCCCTATATATTAATGAGGAGAAGGATCGCAGGACATCAAATTTAATTCAGATAAATTAATTAAAAGAAACCATTCACATACAAAGGTCTTGGTCTAGCTCATGATCATACATACATTAAATGATATTTATGCATAACTAAAACTAGAAATCAATTCTTTAATCATTTTTGTTTATGATAAATCACGCTCGAATCAATTAATTATCATATTTAATTAATAAATCCTTTTATCTTAAAAACATTTCTGAATTTTCTTGAGATTCTCATACATCATAATTATAAACAAATAAATTTATTTAAAATTATATTTGTACGTAACTTGTACCTTGGAGTTAACTTAGTGAATTCTTATTCATAACTATCCAATGAGTAGAAATGAACATTATGCATATGTTAAATTAAACACATATATAAAACACCTATCACATGTTATGACCCATATTTATGCATGTATGATGGTACACGTCTCATGGGTTTGTATAATATAATAATAAATTTTAATAAATCTATGTAATTTGTATGATTTCACGATGTGTAGTTCCAACTACATGGCGTGTACTATTTTCCACCGTCTATCTGAAGTACATGCCTGGGGAAACGTCATGTGAGTATACTTTAGAAATCTTCAAAGTACATGACATGTCCAGTGGTCCACACGCCGTGTAGTTCCTCGTTACACAATCTCCAGCTAGGCAAGCCATGTACGGAGTAAATGGTCCAACCATAACCTAAAGTGACTACACGTCGTGTCCATTGGGCCACACAACATGTAATCAGGAAACAATGTGCCACCTGTTCTTGGTCAACACACGGAATTATTTAATACTTAGAAAGACTACAACACAAGGCTTGGTTTAGTGGACCGGTCTAATGCATTGAATCGTGACTACACGACATGTACTACCGAATACATGTCATGTGTTCTGGTGTTGTACGTCCAGGAAGATTTGGAACCTCCAGATGAGTTTTTCTATTTTATTTTAATCAAAATTTAAAGAAAAGATTGTTTTTGTAAGGTGAACAAGAAATTAAAGAGGAGGAATAGATATTGAGATTAATATTTACATAACGATTAACATTAATTGAAACAACTAAATTATTAAATGCGTAATTAATCAAAAAAATATTTAAATAATTAAAACTATGATGTAACCCCTCTGATACCACTTGTAGGTTCTGGGCACAGTGGAAGCGTGGTTGGGATGGTACCCAACTTTGATTTTTACCATGATCAATGATTATTCTGGGATCAATACGACAATGAACACCAGTCTCTATAGAATATAATCAAAGATTTAGATAAATAAATAAGAGGCTCAAAACCTTTAGAGAGGATATTTCACATCATGTTTATAATTAATTTAATTAATTTCATAAAGAAAATAATACATGTATCCTCGGTATTTTATTCGTTGATGATGTTGATCATCCGGAATGACCGTTCTGGATTATCTTGTTGTGCTTGTAAGGATCCAAACTAGAATCCCTCTAGAAGTAATCCACACGTGCTCTGATGGCCTCGGATTGACACTGCTCGTTCTCTGGGTGCGATCGCAGTGAAGCGAGTGCCTTGTGTCTCTCGTTCTTGATCTCTTGTTCTTCGATCTTGAAGAACGTCTCTTGTTCTTGAGAGGGGAGATAAGAGGATTCGTGAGGGAAATTTCCGGCTCAATAATTCTTAATTCACCAGGCATGTGGTGTGGTGTATGGAAAAATAAGCGTACTTTTCTATTTATATACATGGAATTTCAGTTAAAACATTTAATTACATAGCAACAATTAAATAAATTAATGAACTTAGAGAAAACCCATACATTTAATAATAATACCGCGTCATTATTTATGGTGCATAAACTTACACAAAATGGAATTTTAAATTCTACATCACAAAATAATAGCAGCTTTTATATTAATCTGTGCCAAAAATTTAAATAATATTTACCATCTTCTAAATAATTATTTTACTACCAGACAGTCCTTGGTCCGCTCGAACTCCACTTCCATTTACTGAATACTCAAATAAATAAATAAATAAATTATTTTCTTAAATAAATATTTTATCTACAAAATACTAAATAAATATTTATTAAATGTTTAATAAAATAAATAAAAATATTTTATTTATTTTATGGGATCATTTTAGCTTGAATAAAATTATTCCACGGTCTTGCGAATAATATTTTTTTCAGTAATTAAATTAAAATATAATTTAACCGAGACCACCAAAAACACTTAGTGTGTGACCCTCTAGGATTATTTCTCGTTGGTATTAGGAAGACTTGCCTAAAGTCCTAGAGTATTGTCTAGCAACAGGTTAATGAACCCAAGAGAAAGAACATAAAGTCGTAAAAATAACATCCACATACGAGCACTCACTCTGTAATATAATCCCTTTGTCGCAATATCTCATCAAGCATGTTTCATGATTGTGTCATCAACTTTTATTATTGATACGCCATTCTTTGACTACCTGAAATAAACTCATTGTTACACCATAGACATGGAATTTCTTGTGACAGTTCTATTTCAATCAACAGGCCGAGATATCAATTTTCATAAATGGAAGGGACAATTCCTTCCTCGACTTATCCATTAATAGCATGCCACTCGTGACACACCCAACGTACCCAACTTCCCGCCAACAATCTGCGTAATGGTTTTCATTGGTAAATAAAAGTGCGTAAGTTTTGACACATATTAATGATAATATTAAAGTCTAAGGATAATTACACATGCTTGTAGATAGAAATATCCGATGACACCAAAACATGTGGAATTCCTACTAGCGGGTCTATTCTCATAATCTCCTGTTTTGGAGATTACCAAGTGAAAAATTTATGAGAGGAAGTATCATATGCTTATTAGTATTCAAACCAAATGGTCTGCATTCTATGTTTCCCATCATAGTATTTCATCCAACCACAGAACTATATTTAAGAATATTGTTATATCATTTCATGGTTCTCATCATAGAGGGTAACTTCCATGACCTTATCAATTCAAAAAATACTCTACGACATTATTACATCATAGTCATGAAGAGCAGTGAACAATATGTAATAATACATTAAATATCCATGTAATCAAATTAAAACCAGTTGGTTCTAGGACACCAACTCTTACACTTATGGCATCATCCATTACTAAAACCAAAATAGTTAACAAGAGTGACAAACAAGAAAATATAATTATCATAAATATACATAAGGAAGTTTAACCCCACGGTGTCTCAATTTATAATAATATCATGTTATCCTATAGTTATTCTAGTTAAACCTATATCACTCTTATTTTAACCTATATAATTATTATCTCATCCTATGTTACTTTGTATGGGGTTCTCCTATATATCTTTTCCAAATTCTGAAAATTGATGTCCCAAATTACCATGAAATTTATTAAAATATTCTAAACATGTAAATAATTGAAATTTATGCTCTTAAAAACCAAAATACTATTAAATCAATGAATAACGTTTCAATTAATATTCCCCTTATCTTATGAATTTATATGTTTTGATCTAATCTATCGATATTTATTTTGATATCTGGTTATTCAACCTAAATATATTAAAAACCAACATAATGTTTCATAAAGAGCTTATGATCAACCAAATCATATCCCTCGGGAGTGTCTATCCAGATTTGTAGTCTTATGATTAATCATAATTCACCATTGTGAATATTAGGTTAACACCCATCCATTTTCTTAGGATGATTAACCCTAGGTGCATATGTTCTAAAATTGAGTCCAAATGCCGGTATAAAGATAAGGATTAAATTTCATGGAAACCACACTATATCTACTTTACCAGAACATCAAGATTTTATTCTATAAATAGACATACCCCTTCGACTTATCCATATGTTTTTCACTGAATTTCTATTTTCCTAATCCCTAAAAAATATAAAATTTTTAATATTACCTAAAACAACATAAAGGATTATATATTCTGTTGAAATTATTATCAACCATAAATAATCAATCCTTAATATATCCTAAACTAACATCCTAACCACGAATGTTATCTAAACCCAGCTCTAATACCAATTGTAGTACCCTAGATTCAAACTCTTAGATATGATGTTGAAAAACCATACTTTACATACTAGCATTAATACAGCCTATTGATTCCAAACATATATATCCCATAATTACATGACCTAAATAAATTATTTCATCATAATATATTATCTTGACCATTTAGGTTTAGATATTTAATGATTTAGGAAAAATTATAAACTAATAAAGAAATTTTGTTTCTCAATTAATAAGAATTTTTTACCCATATATAAGAATCTACTTAATCTAGAATAAGTATTCTTCATCTCCCACAAGTATTTTAGATAGGCTATACTTCTAGAAAAATCTTGTCTAATACATTTTATTATAACCTTGTGAAATAGAAACATAAGAAGGGGAGAGATAAAATTTCTAATAAGGAGGGAAATAGGTGATAACAGTCAAATATCATAAGTGGTCATAATATTAACATACATAATAATATAGGAATAGATAACCAAAAATGATGAAATAATAGAATTAAACTAAAATTAAAATATATCCATGGTTGACATATCAATAAATAAACTCATAGATTGCAATAACTAGTTCCTCAGTGATAAATTTCATAAAACCAAATAAATAATTCCATGCCCAGGACAAGATATCATGGTCTTATACTTATGATCTTTTCATTATGGCCCATGTCTAGGAAATATTTGTTTATATATGGGAATACACCAAAATACCCAGGATAGTTTGTTTAGTGAGAATTATCAACACATCGAGGAGCTATCATGGGGAACACCAATCACTACTTATGTATAATGAATTTATCATCATATTTAATTAATAAATTTTAGAATATATATCCAGAATATCTTAGTAAAAAATAAAAATACACATTGAAATAATAAATATACCGATTATCAATATTCCCCAAATCAATTTAAGAAATTTATTTCTATGTAAGCATCTCTCAAACTAACATCATATAGAGTAATGATTCTATGGTTATGCCAATAATTTTCCCAAATAATTCAATATAT
Organism: Viscum album; assembly: GCA_963277665.1. Lineage (NCBI taxonomy): Eukaryota > Viridiplantae > Streptophyta > Magnoliopsida > Santalales > Viscaceae > Viscum > Viscum album. Next base: position 950,290 of record CAUJRU010000205.1, read on the forward strand.
GGGTGTTTATGTAGACTCCCTTAAATAAAAGAATAGAAAATAGGGTATTCACAGAGAAAATACATTGGAAGAAAAATCATGCCTATACACAGTAGATGATTAGGAAAGAAAAAAACAACAATGTGTTTTATGCAAGAATAATCCCCCAATAGGATTTATAGTAAATAAATGAGACATAACTCCCAAGGAGGAAATTTTTTTTAAACTAAATTAGATAATTCAAGTGAAATTGTAAAAGTTTTTTAACGACACATTTTTAACAATGTTGTAAAAGACAATGTTACAAGTCACTTTCAAAAGCCATTTTAATAAAGGTGAATTGTTTTTTATGAAAGAAAGTTACTTTTATAAAGAATAATAAATAATATATCCTTGAAAAATACATAAGGGTTTTCCATGGGAAGCATGGGGTGGATGATAAAACAAATGATCATGGAAGGAGAAATTTTTTTAATACTATAAAATACCCTTGTTGCAAACTGACATCATAAAAAGGATGAAAAAACATTCTTTTAAAAAAGTGATAAATAAAAATATGAAGAGCAAATAAAAAAATGCATAATTTTCATTCCAAATAATAAAGATAACATTAGTGGGATGGGAAAATACGAACAAGTAGGTGAATCAATCATTAAAGAAGACATGAATTTTTATCAACAATGATGTACTTTTTGAGGAATAAAATCATTAAGGTACATTTCTTGAATTAAAAATTAATTTTCCCCAAATTTTAACATAAAATAATAATAAATAACATCTTAGGGTGGAATCAAAAAAACTTCAAAGAAATATGTTCAATAAGAATCATTATAAGTCAAATAAATGGTATTAAGTTAAGAAACACCCATATGACTTCGGTAAATATTGAATCAAAATAATATGAAGGTTGGAGAATAAGATAGACTTATAAATACTATTAATTAACATTCAATGATGGTAATTTATTTTAATGTGGTAGTAATTACACTATATAAAAAAATTATTTCATATTATTAAATATGTTTCAAAGAGCGTAAGTTGAGAGAAAAACCCCATATAACACTATAACCATTTGGATTTAAAATACGTGGAAGGTATAACATGTTATGGATTTGTAAATCTCATCACTTTAATTAAAATTACGACAAAAAATAAACACATTATCAATACATTATCCCCAAAAAAATAAACAAGTGATGAATATGAATCATATCTCAATGATACTAAATTATGACAAAAAAAACTATTATCATGGGTCCCTATTCATTCTCAGTGTGTGACTAACACCCATAATAATAAAATTAATATTAATAAATAATTTCTTATGAACCTCTACCATCTATATTTTATTTTATGTGGCTAATTTATTATCTTTTTTATTTATTAATAAAATAGTTTTCATTTATGGTGACTACTTTGAGTTGGCTCAGTCAATTTCCTTAAAACTTCCTTGGTATATTTACAATGGTCAAAAGTGTTATAAAATAGGTTCATATTCTCTAGAATATTAGATTTGTAATAATTTTAATTTTCCATTAACATAGAATCTATTCTATTTAGTAGGTATTCAAAAATTGGACTCAAATTAATAATAGTTCCTTGATATGTTTATTTTAGGTGGTTAAGTTTACTATGACCATTTATTATTAATATCACTTATATAAGGTCAAATATTATATTTAAGTAATACTAATAATTTCATAAATATTATTTTTATACATTAAATACATTTTAAAACCTTTTCATGTTATGCATTAATGGAAAATAGAACATGTCGTTCATGGAGGTCGTAGTCCATATGTACGTCTAATGATGTATTCTTTTTTGAATGTTTTTTTAAGAATTAAAAAAATATAATTTAATTTTTATAATAACATTTTATCATATATTTAATAATTATTTTATCATAATTTAATTTATATAATAATATTTATGTGGTAGAAGAAGAAAATAATTGAACGAGTTTGGTTGAGAACATTACCTCTCCCTTTGGATGTTCTCCATTAGGTAACACCTTAATGATCCATAAAATGGTCTTTTGGAAAGACCATGGATTATAGGGAATGGGGAATGGATTGAGGATATAATAGTTTAGAGTTTTTTTTATATTTAATTCTTTGAAATGGATAAATAAATTGGGTGGAAATAATCCCCTTTAATAAGGGAATAAAATGACACTTTTTAAACACTCATTGCATTTACAACGATTTCATGAAGATATTCTAGGGTAAATGGACCCATGCCTGATCACTGCTCTTTTTACAACTAATTAAGTGCATCATAAAGTTCCAATTTCATCCACTTGATTAATAACACATTATCATAGATTCACTGGGCAATCCCTTATGGTTCACATAACATTGTATTTCGCACAAACTATGGATGTATTGTGCACAACTCTAAAAACATTCATGCCACATTTAAGTTTTGTAATGGAAATCCAAATTTAATGAAACATTCAAACTGTTTTCACACCTACCTTGGTCATGTAGACACCAGTTCTTTTATACACACAATAAAAACTTGATTCATGACTTTTCTCAAATCTTCTTGCGTGTAACTTTTAAAATTTTCATGCAACTGTTAGACGATTCAGAGAATTCATATTCTCTAAGGGTTGAACTACTAAAATTTGGGTGGTGGAAACCTATTTATAGACTCATAATAATTTGGGTACAAAATCATTTCATACCTTCCTCTATGCATGAAACATATTTCTGAGTGTGAAACTTCATGTTTTGACATCGTATTTTTAATGAAACTCTCTTTAATAGGCGTGCACAACTCTATCTATTTAGGTCACACAAAACTAGCTTTCACACACTTTCAAACCTTTCTTGAAAATATTACATTTCTTTATTTTGATGTGAGGATCACAAATATTGACTTGTGGTAAACATTCCAGTTCACTATCACACTTGCATGCTACTTTTAACTTTTATGTGAAAAAAATTCCTTTTACAAAAATACACTTTTCCATCCTTGAGATTTTGGACCCCAAAAATTTGGAAAACACTAGGAAAAGTCACCACATTGTATAAAAATATTTCTATACTACCACCATAGAATCCAATATTTTTTCATTGATCTTTGAAAATATACTTTTTCAACAATCTCTCTAGGACTCCACAACTGACCTTGGTAACCCACATTGTCAACAAACACAATCAAACCAAAAACACTACAATGTTACCTTCAAGTATTTTCCTAAAAGGCAACCTTACTAATTTAGATACAATGAAATTCATGAGTTATTATCGAGACCTGCATGATAAAATTTACATTTATATGAATTTCATATCCAACATCAATAGATGATAAAAATTTGTTTTAGGACATGAAATGAGATATCCAAATATGAAAATTGATATGATCCCTTTATAAATAGATCCAATTTATTACTAATAATATAATTAATTATGGGAAGAGGAGATATATTTTTATAAAGTAACATCAAAGAATCCTTGAATAATATTCATATGATTTGGCTGTAATAGTTATACCCCTATTTATTTTATTTTTAATTTAATTTCCAATAGTTGAGGTGGTAAAAGGAGACTTCTATAAATATGTATTTGAGAATAAGTGTACCTTACATAACATAAATATAACTACCCAACTCAATAGTAGTCATTGAATAGGATATTAATTGTTACATTTATTTTAGAGGTACTTGATGCCTACTTTCCTCAATAACCCTTAGATCAAACATAAAATTTTCTTAATTCTCAAAATCTATGAAATTGAAGTAGAGTTTTTTTGTGGATATTCTCTTTCTATTTCACTCATGAGGATGATGGACATAATTTTCAGACTTATAAAAAATTTTCATTCCCTTCAAGAAAACCCAAAGGTGTTTATTTTAGAATTATTGATATGTAGGAAATTAAATATTCATTCCTTCACTATCTCTATCACCTGAACTTCAATGATACTGCATCCTTATCTTCTTTGGTGTGTTTGGAAAATAATCTATGTTTAGGTTTTAATGATGATTCTAGATAGTTTTTTTGTAATAATCACGTTATTCGCTTTATTTCCTTCCGATTAGGTTTTCCATTATTAAAAGCATCAAACTTTCCATGAAATAAAATACTAACTTGGTTTCATAATTCATAATAAATTAGTAAAACCAAAAAAGACAACATGAGTGATGAATATTATAAGAGAATTATTATAAAAAACTACAGGGAAATTTAACCCCATGATGTTTCACTTTATAACAATATAATGTTATCCTATAATATTTATATTTAATGTTATATCGTCCACAACTTAACCTTTATTTCTCTAAGTTTTTTCAATATCATTATTGGTTCAATCAAGGTTACTCTGAGTTGGATTCTCACATATATCTTAACCCAATGCCCACAATAGATGTCTTACAATACAATGAACATTCATAAAATATACCAAACTGAAAAATCACTAAAATATATTCTCTCAAAATATAAAATACCCTTTATCTAGGGAAGAATATATCAATAAATATATAACTTAACTCAAAAAACACTATGTTTCTGTCTCAGTTACCAATTTTCATTTTTGTATTATGTTATAAAACTAAAATTTATTCAAAATCCCACATATTAGTTTTTTAAGAGAATATGATCAACCAATGTGTATCATCTGAGAGTGTCTTTCCACGCATATAGTATTATGACCACTCATCATGCCCCAGATTAAGGATTGTGTTAATAATCAACTAGCCATTTTAGGGTTATTACTACTAGGTTAATCCATGTCACAACTGCATCCACTTTCCAATATCAATACCAAAATTTAATTTCATGGAAACCAAAAAATATCTATATTACAAGAATGTCAAGACATTATTATATACTTATACATATCCATTAGACTTATCCAAATATATTTCATGGAAATTATCCTATCATCATCCCTATACAAAAAAATATTTAATATTAAATCAACCAAATTGAAGGATTATCAGGGACTTTTCATTGTGATCATCCTTAACTTATCTAACCTTAAGTTATCCCGAAGTAATATTGTAACTTCTATCTTTATATAAATCCTAATCTGATGCAAACTATATTACCACAAACTTACACTCTTGGATCTAGTGATTAAGACACATAAGTTACATTTTTCCTTTGATGCCAACAATATATTTCATAAATAACAACCCCAAAATTACATAACTTAATAAAAATATTTCATTACAACATATTCCCATTTCATTTTAAGTTTAGATAATTATGGAATTAAAAAAACATAAAGTAAAAAATTCCATGTCTTTCTCAACTAATAGTCATTTTTTTCAATTTATAATAAAATAATTAATCTATAATAAGTTTTCCCTATATCCCCAAATTTATCCAAATATGATATATTTATAAATATATAACATGTAATATAATTCTTCATAACATGGTCAAACGTAAACATAATAATGGGTGAGCTCAAATTCTATAACGGAATTTAAAATGAAAAAAATCCATAATAAAACAAAAATGAATGTATGATTTATCCACATTTGACATATCAATAAATAAATGCATGGTTAAAAATAACCAGTTCATCAAAGAAAAAATGCATAATTTTAGACAACTAATTTATTTCCCAATCTATGAAATTATGATATTACCATCAAGGCCTTATTTGTAGGAAGTATCTTGTTTTATATAAGAATACACCAAAATACCTAATATAGTTTTTCTCATGAGACCTGTTGATGCATCATGGGGATATTTTAGCCCCCAACCATCAATAATTAATTCCAATGCATTCATCATATAATGGAATTAATGAAATATAAAATACATATCTAATGCACATTAGTAAATAAATCCATATTGAAATAAAAAGTATATAGATTTTCAACATTTCCACAATCAATAAATAGAATATCCTTCCATTAAAGAAACCCTCAAACTAACACCATATAGAATAATGAGTATATGGTTTCACCTATTATTTATCAAAATTTATCAATGTATTGGGGTCTATGTGACTTCCCTTCAATCAAAGGAATGAAAAAAATTTGAATTCATAGTGGAGAGGAATTGGAAGAAAAAGCATGCCAATACATAGGGGTGATTAGACAAGAAAAAAATAGAAATTAATTTTCTACGGGATTAGTCCTCTAATAGAAAATAGTATGAGAGGGGTTATCCATAAAATATAATACCCAAATAAGTAAAATAACTTTTCATGAAATTATAAAAGTGTTTTTACAATTTCTTAAAAATATCATAAAAAGGTAGTTATGAGTCAAATTAAAAATTATTTTTAATAAAGGTAAATAATTTTTTAAAAATATATTATTTTATAAAGAATATTCAATAATATTTACTTGAAAAATACATAAAGGTTTGATGAAGGAATTTTGGGGTAGATGGTAAAATAAATTTTTAGGGAAGGATAATTTTTTTAATACTTAAAAATACCTTTGTTAAACACCCTCATCATAAAAATATTGAGAAATGATTATTTTAAAAAGGGATAAAGATTAATATGAAGGCCATAAGAAATATTACATAAATGGGTTTTAAAACAATAAGGATAACATTAGTGGGATGTAAAAATAAGGACACTGAGGGGAAACCATCATTAAAGAAGATGAGAATTTTTCTCAGTAGTGAAATAATTTTTAAGAAGGAAATTCATCAATGTAAACTATTTGAATTAAAAATTAATTATCCCAAAAGATAAATAAAATTTACTATGAAACTAAATCCTTTGGTGGAATAAATAATTTATAGAAACAGAAGTTCAATAATAATCATTATAGATCAATGAAAGGGTATTGAGTTAACAAACACCCTTATGACTTCAGAAAATTTTGAATTGTATGAATATGAAGGTGGGATAATGAAATTGACTTGTAAATCCCATTAATTAAACTTTAATGACGATAAGAGAAGTCAATTTTTCAATAATTACATCATAAATGAAAATTTGATGTGTAATAATAAATATGTCTCAAGGAGTGTATGTTGAAATAAAGTACCTTTACGATGTCATAGTCATTCAAATTGAAAATACATGGAAGGTAGAAAATAAAATGGATATCCATACACCTTATATTTCATGAAAATTATAATAAAATTAAATCCATGTCTAGTAGATAAACTAAAAAAAATAAAAAAGTGGTGAGTAAGAATCTTATCTCAATGAAACAAAATTGAGATAAAAAACTCTTACCTTGGGTCCTGATTCGCTTTGTGTGTGCACCTAATATACTAAATATTTCAATTAAGATTATAAAAAACATTATTAAAAGAATTTTCCATGTATATTTCAATTTATAATCTCTATTTATTATCTTATGTTATTTATTTTTCAACTTTTTTTCACTTTTGTTGATTACATTGTGGTGGTTCGGTAGATTTTATTAAAACTTCAAAAAAATGTTAATCATCGTAAAATTTGTTGTAAAATAGATTCATAATCTGTACTTTTTTAGAATGTTTTTAATCAAATTAATAAATTATCAAAAAATTTATAAAGTTTCATAGTAAGATGTTTTCATGCATGCGTGTGGTCAAAATTAATGAAAAATAGCTTCTTGTGATTACATTGTGGTGGTTTAGTCGACTTGTTTAAAACTACCTTGGAATATTAATAATGGTAAAAAGTGTTATAAAATAGCTTAATAATATAAATAATTTTAGATTTTTATGTATTTTATTATTAAATTAACACAATATTTATTCATTTTCATAGGTATTACCAAAATGGACTAAAATTATAAAAGGTGCCTCAATATGATTATTTTAGGTGGCTAAATTAGCTAGGACCATTTATTGTAAATATCACTTATATATTCTTCAATGTCATATTTTAAGGATATTAATAGTTTCATAAATATCATTTGTATACATGAAATAAATTATGAAAGTTTTCCATGTTAGTCAGTAATGGAAAATAGTACAAGGTTTTAAAGAGGTGATTGTACGATTGTACACATGACGATGTCTTCATTTTTTTAATGGTTTTAGAGGAAGGTAGAAATTTTCTTTTATATTAGTGTAATGGAATTTATGAATATTATAAATATATATTATTTAAAATTTTCATGGATAAAATATCATTGATATGGTATAAGAACAAAATAATTGAAAGAGTTTTTTTGAGAACACTACCTCTCGCTTTAGACATTCTCCATTGGGTAACAACTTAAGGATCATTATCATGGTATTTTGGAAAGAAAAAGGTTTATAGATTATGGGGAGAGGGTTTATGAGATATTAGGGTAGAGGTTTTTGGGAGCTTAGTCTTTGGAATGGGTGGATAAATATTGTTCAAGTGATCCCCTTTTATAAGTAAAGATAATTGTTCTTTTTTGTAAATACCCATTGCATTTTCAATGATGGAATTACACTATTCATGGGTCAATGGCTCCAAAATAGGTAAATAATGATGTTTTCAATGAATCAAGGTCAATTAATCCTCTAAAAATTATTTAAACTCTTATTTTAACAATGATTCAAGTCTTTTAGCACTATTTTATTTATATTTTACCATTTTTCTTGTTAGTTGGGCAACTAGTTTTTAACCAAGTAATTTATATTATATTTAAAATATAATATAACCCTTATTACAAATTTATTATGTTCAAAACAGAAATATATGATCCATGTAATTAAATTAAATTTCTATATAAGAATAAAATTTACTTTTAAATGAAATCATATAATATATAAAAAAATAGATTTTTAGAGATAATGTTGTTTTCACCATTATGTGTCCTTAATATTTTATAAAATTTAGTACCCTTAAATTCAGTGATATTATATTTATATATATATATTTATATATATTTAAACATCATATAAATTTAATATATAAGATAAATATTACACAATATTAATAAAAAAGTTTTTTTTAAACAACCCCTTAAACATTATTATGGTCATTAACTTTAATCATAGAAATCATAGTGTTATGCTTAGAAATTAAATTGAACCTATTCAATAAAATAAACATTTTGATATAAAATATTACATACATTTTTCATATTTAGTTTCTTATTGATTTTTTTTTTAATATAAGTGAATAAAAATAGTTATTTGATTTAAATATTTCTTATATTTATAAAAAAAAATTATTTCAGATTTAAAAAATATACATTGTATATTAAATTGAATCATTTTAGTAAATAAATATATTTTTGTTAAATTAAAATTTTAAATAAGTCTTTATGTAATACATACTTCATGATAAAGTTATAAGCATTACAGTACTATAAAAACATTTTTTTTTACACTTCAACTAAAATCAGATATTTCCAAATAAATTACAAAAATTAACCATGAGATTATATTTTTATTTTAAACCTAAAAATTAATTTCATTTATTGAAATAAAAATTCTAAAATTTAATAATTTATCTTTTAAATAAGTACATGAAAATATTATAAAAAGTGCTTATATAGGAAGGTAACATTTTAAAATATTAAGTATACTTATTATTATTTCTTATCAATAAAAAATGAAGTTGATTTGAATATATTATTCATATCCAAAATATATTTTATCCATAATATATTTTTTTTCTTAAAATAATGCACACAAAAATCTATTTTTTAAAAAAGTTTCATTTTAAAAAATAATGCAGTCTTATTAGTTATTTAGCTACACTAATTGAATGTTATCAATGAATAAGTATGACTAAATAACTTTTATTTTTTATTTCCACATATATTTTATAATTTATTTACCTTTATTTTTACTCACCAAATCTACCAATACATTTTAAAGGTTATGTAATGTTTTGTGGTTTGTTCTGGTTCAGTATTGCGTGCATTAAAAGCTATCAAACACATTAGTCTATAATGTAATTAAAACATATAATTTTTAATCTTTGGTTGTTACATTATCCCCCTTAAAAAAATTATCCTAATAATTTATAATTATTTGTCTTTAAGGAAAGCATGTGAGTATATTTACAAGATATATAAGATCTCAGTTTTAATTTCTAATGAGATATCAAACTTTATATTTTAAATACTATGAAACTCATTATTGGTTATCAAGACCTATGTGATAAATTTAGTTTCCATATCAAGTTCCTAGTAAACATTGATAGATGATCATGAGTTATTTTAAGATATGTATTGAGATTTACCAATAGTAAATTTTATATGATCTCTTTGTAATGAGATCCAATCTATTCCAAATACCACATATATTTTAGTGAATAAAATATATATCTATAAGAATTAAGATCTAAAAAACCATAAATAATATTCATATGATTTTCTTGAAATATTCACACCACTAGGAATTTTATTTATAATAAAATTTCTAGTAGTTGAACTGGTGAAAATAGACATCCATAAATATGGATTGGGGAATAAGATTACCTTACACTACTTAATTATAATTTCCCATCTCAATAGTATTCATTAATTAGGTCATTCCTTCTTCCATTTGATTTGGAGGTCATGTATGCTTATTTTCCTCATTAACCCTTGGATCAAGGTATTTATTTTCATAATTAAACAACTCCTTGAAATTACAATAATAAATTTTTATGTAAATCATCTTTCCTTCGCACCTGTGAGTTTTATAGACTTCATTTTTACTCATATAGCAAAATAAAATATCCTTCAAGAAATCCCTAAGGATTTTCTTCTCAAATTCATGGTTCATAGAAAATTTAATTTAATTTAGTTCATAATATTTTTCACTTGGACATCCATGAGACTCCAACCTTCTCCCCTTTTGTGATTTTGTAAACCAAACTATGTTCATGTTGTCAATCAAGGTTCTTAATTATTTTTTTGTCATAATAATATAGTTTATCACTTCATTTCTTATTACATTAGGCTTATTATTGGGACAATATCTATATTTTCCTTAGAATACATATTAACTTGATTACTTCAGGCTTCATCTGTTACTAAAACCAAAATAGTTTAAATGAGTGACAAACATTAAAGGATAATTATCATAAATAATCATTGGGAACTTTAACTCCATGATGTATCTCTTTATAATAACATCATATTGGCCTATACTTCTTCCAGTTCAACCTATATCACTCTTAGTTTAACCTATATATTTATTTGTTTAACCTAGGTTACTTTGTGGGATTATAATATTTTAATAAAGTTTATGGAGATCACATGTCGGTATAAATAGAAGGATGAAATCTATTATAAACCACACTATATCTACTTTACCAAAACCTCAAGATGTTATTCTATACTTATAAATATACCTTATACTTATTCCTAGGGTTTTCACTAAAGTTCTCTTTCCCTATTCCCTACAAAATTTAAAATTTTCAATTTTATCTCAAATAACATAAAGAATTGTCTATTACTTTGAAATTATTATCAAATTTAACTTATATATCCTTCGGTTTTCCTCAAATAACATCCTTACCACTAAATTTATCTAAACCCATCTTTGATAACAATTATAGTACCCTAGATTCACACTCCCATCTCTAGTGTTCAAAAAAAATACATTGCCCACTTTCTTTGATACCAACTATAAATTATGGACATATATATCTCGTAATTACATAGATTAAATAAATTATTGTATCAAAATATATTTCCATGACCTTTTAGGTTTATATATCTATATAATTATTAAAAATATTAAAATAATATATTAAATTTATTTCTGAACTAATATGAATTTTTTCCCAATATATATGAAACCACTGAATCAAAAATAAGTCTTCTACATATCACACAAATTTTTAACACAGGATATACGTCTAGACATATCATGTGTCATACATTTATTCATAAAATTTATTCCTCTAAAATTTAGTGTATGATATTCTATTAACAGTGGGTGTCATTCCTTTTTGTTTTTGAGATGAGTGAAGAGTCGAGTAAGATCACTTTGAAATGAACTACTATAAATATCTCCAATGTTCTTTTTGTCATTTTATTTTGATTGTATTAATAATTTATCTCTAAAATAAATTACTCTATATTTTTTGAAAAGGATATTTCACCCCCATATTTGACATTTTCCATCACCTCTTCTCGGATTAAAACGAATCACATATTTCTTTGCAAGGATCAAATGCCATGAACTTCATGCTTTGAATCTTTTATACATGAAATAACTCTATATATTGAGTTCAATAGAACCAAATAAAGTTAATAAGGTTGAGGTTATTCTTGAATAGTATATTGTGATGAACCTAGGAAATAAATTACTTCTATCAATTGTACTTAAAGTATATGATACATTGTTATACTAGAGAAAACCTTTCTACGAGAACACTTGAAGCACACTTGTTCATTAGGTTTATATGGTTCCTAGATTATATTTTACAATTTATTAATCATATCTGGTTTATAATTCCCATAAAATATAGGAGTCAGGTTATACTACCTCATAAAAAATATATGTTTTGTGTTGTGCCTTTGGGTGTGAAAAAGGTATGGTAATTGGGTTGTCACTTCATTTGATAAAAAATCAATTGTGGATTGTGACTCCATATAAGAAAAATTATGCTTTGGGGTTTTCCTCTAGGGTTTATAAATGTAGTTATAAAGGGTTTTTACACTCTTAAAAAGTCATAGATTCCATTTTAGTGGGTTTTATTTATCTCTGTGTTTGAGATGGGTAAAGATTAGAGTATGATCATTTATATATATAAAAACTATAAAAATATCTATGTTAATTTCTTCATACTTCTATTTCATTTACTATATTCTATATTAATTAATTAAATGTATCTAAAAATTCCAATTCACATCCCTCTTGATCATTCGTAAAATCTCATATTAATACCAGATATAAAATATTTCATCTTCAAGAGTGACCACTGATGTATGTCCAAACCTACATGTGGTCTATTCAGATGTTAATCAGGCTTCTCTTCCTTTATCTAATCCAATTTTCTTATTTTTCATTGGATCTAAATTGTTTAATATTAGTTATTACTGGATTACTTCTTGATACTCATAATGATCTTCATCTATATTGGATTAATATTGTGTTCTCTTATTTTATTAAAAATACTGAATACATTTCTATTTTCTTATTATTTCGTTTTATATTCTTATATATAATTATTTTTTTAAAAAGAAAATATTCATTAAAATCCAAAACATGATTCTCCTTCTCATTTCCACTATATTTATTTTACCAATCCATGGGGTTATGTTCCCATGATCCTTATATATTCAATTTTTCATCAACTGCTTATGTTCTCTGATTTTGTAGGAATACCTGATAGGAATAATAGATGGGGGGAGAGAAAGATAACCATGTATTTCTATTGAATACCAGTATCAGTGCACAATAATTAACTGGAGATTAGTGGTGGAAGGAAAAATAAAAAACAATGGGGATAAGAAGATTCTTAGAGGTAACTCTACCAAGATAAGGTTTAACCATATTGGAATCCAAGTTACACTCCAGTGCATAAATCTTCATATCCCCACTTCCCTGAGCCACCATGTTTATTATCCCAACCTAACACATCCAAGAAACAAAAAAAATTCATCCTCAAAGAAACCACTAACCTTGTTAGTTTATTAATACTCATAAACTTCCCTCAATAATGTTAGAAAATCATCACCTCTACTACAGAATCCACACAATTTATCCCATGTACCCACATATGACCCATGACTAACAGCCTCGGCCTCACTGGCATGGACTTTAAGTACATATTCATTTGATTTATCTCACCTTGGAAACCCCCCTTGTACTTAAATTTATGGAATTTACCAATTTTTTGTAGAATTCATATCTTCTTTAGCCCACATCTTTTCCCACGCAGCCATCCTAACATATTATAAAGTCAATTTTTTATGTGACTTGTCTAAATTAACAACCAACTAGATGGTAGAAGTTATTTATAATCCACATTACACTATCCCAAAATGTAAATCATAATTCCACCAAAATGTTATATTTTAATATAGCTTCACCCATTTCCTATTGACAAGATGATTTCTCAGGAACAACCCATAAATCTACACTTGTGTTCATCTAGTCAGAATACTTGTAAGACTACCTTTAATCCTCTAGAAGAATTCGAATAATTTTCTTAACACTTAACTTAGAAAACTCAACATTATCAAGGAATATTATAATCCAAACCTCATCCAACGCGTTCTATGTGATCTATAAACCCCTATGAAAAAAGTTAATAACCACCAAAATTTTCCTACACAGATTCCCACTCAATAGAAATAATGTATTCCAAGGATAATAGTCTAGAAAGTGATCACATTTTTTTTGTGTCCAAAATTAAATTCTCAATGATACTAAGGGGTCCTACTAATTTTGAGTTTACTATAGAATGATCTTGTATTTGTTTCCTCTTATTTAAAATAATCTCATAGTTTCATTACATCACTGATATCTAATGTGAGGTTATCTAGTTTCTTTTTAAATAGAAAATTTTGTTATCTTTGATCAACACATGTCATAAGCATGTGCTATGTATGGGGATATTTTTATTGTAAGGCCGCACATGTGCACCAGTATGCACTGAACCACTATTTTAGGTGGTACTGAAATCATATAAATTATTATCAATAGTTATTTTCACCAATACTTCATCATTGACAACTAGAACGTGGATATACTCCAACAACTACCAAATAGAAGTTCAAATACCTTCCCCATAGACACCAACAACTACCAAAAAATCCACCTAATGAAATCACACATAAATCATAAATAGAAGTTCAGTCAGAACTGAAATTTTAGTTGGATGTAGTCCTATGAAATTTTTTGTCTACACTAACCTAGTACTAGACTATAATTTCTCTATGCCTATACAAAAGAATCCACAATTCAAGAAGTTCAAATAAAATCAACAAGCAACTCTAGGTGGAAATCATGTCTCGATATAATTTTTATAGTTACATTATCAAAGTCACTAGATGGTAGAATGGTATGAAATTTTCCACAAAAATAATTTATAGCTACCAGAACTCACTAATAAATAGTGTCAACTAGTATGTGATATTGAAGAACCCTCAGGTTTTTGGACATTTTATATAGAAACTCTAGCCTTTTTCACATAACAATTCATGATTTTAAACATAATTCATCATTAGAGTACAAGCCAAGGATCGTTACGTCTAGTGTCTTGGAAGACTAGGTACATATAGCATAAAACATGGGCTAAAAAACACTTCTTTATTTAATCTTCATAATGAGCTCCTAACTGCCTTCGATCCCTTACATCTCGATAGGGTACCCTAGGGAAACACATGAACAAAGGACTGAGCTAAAAATCCCAGTAAGGGAAAGAACATAAGAATAAAATTTAAGCCCATGAGTTAGGAGGCTTGACATAATGATATTGGAAGCATGGAACATATGGAATCATAACATATAAACATGGGATCATAAAAATAGGGAATAAAAAATCATGGGATCATATAAGAATGAGATTATATAAGCATATTCTCAAAGAGAGGTGGCAGCAACTTTAAACATGTCTTTAGTACGAGTTGAGGGTAACTGCCAATCTCATTTCCCATAGTAGCACAAGCCAAGGCTAACCGCCCGGACCATTTTCCCATAATCTTCTCATGAGACATTAACTTTACCCAATGAATTGGAGTGCTATCTGGGTGCACCCATTTATGATTATTCTTGTATGTTCTTTCCACATAAATAACATCATATAATCAATCATACATAAACATAAGAGTCCCTAAGGAAAGAAAAGGGCACACAATCACATCATGAAGCATAATAAAAGGGGGTGTAACATACACGCGTCCATGAAAGGAAAGAATTAAATAATAAATATACATTAATAAAGTATAAAGGCATAAATCATGACAAGAGATAACAAACTGAAGTGGTAACATGTAAAAATAATTTTTAGGAATCTTTTAGTCAAAACATTTTAGTGTGGTTTAAGAAAGCATCAAATATCTCATAAAACGAAAAGAGGCTTAATATTTTTTATAAAACCATAAGAAAACCAGAAGGGTTTTAATAATAAGAAGACTGATTTTATAAATACAATGGTGACATAAAACATAGGATAGTGTACACTTGAAAATAGGAAAGAATTTGGGAAGTTCCCTTAAAATGGGTTCACTTATCAGGAAGTAATGAGGAGAGAATAAATTAAATCCATGCATATCCCCAAAAGATAGTGATGAAAGAGTATTTATAAATGAACGTGTAAAATTTAATGAAAATTTAGAGTATGCGCAAGAAAATATAATATAACATCATTTTGGTATAAAGCTAGATAAGACAACCCGAAGGAATAAAAGAGGTTAGGGTAGAATTCTTTACAGATTATCGACATGGTATCGGGAGTACTTGAGGGGGGCTTAGTGAGAGAGGAAAGGAAATTATCATCACTTATACATAAATATGGAAGTATGGGGGAGGTGATAAATCATACCCCATAATTAATAATTACACACAAAATGTCCTAACATAGTGAACAATCTTGAATAAGGGTGAAATTGAGAGGATCCCTTACCTTAGGCCCATTGGTGTTCCCCACTTGATATCAATGACCTGAATAGTCAAATTAGTTTTATTAATCCATAGTTACAGGACCATTTCTAAAATTAAAAGATTAATTATAACCTTTTTATGTTCATTTATACCCATCTTGGTTGATTACGAGGTTCAATTTCATTGTTCAAGGACGTTTGTTTCATTTGTTTTAATGTTCAGTTAAATTTTATTTAGGTTCAAATAAATTGTAAGATGAAAGTGGTTGTCCATAATTGAAGTTATAAAATTATTGGAAATCCAGTAGGTTACATGGTTACAAAATTCATTTGGTTAATTAGAGTGAAATAGAACCTTTACATTAATAATTAATGATAAACACTTGGATTAATTTTAACAATTTTGCACATAATTGACTTGTTTTGTATTATTGTTCTATATCATGAGTGTATGAGGATTACAGAACCATAAATAGGACAAATAAAATATATAATAATCTGTTTAAACCATAACATAAATGGTTTCATGACCATAATCAAAATGATAAGAGAATTTGAAAACACATTATGCATGATGTTGGTAATTTGACCCATCACGGACGATGTTTAATTCTAGAATGTGAGGGAGAGGAGGAGAAATATGATGCTTGAAATTTTCCATAAACATGATTAAAATCCAGAATATATGATATTCTAGAGCTTTAATGCCTTTTGGATAAGGTAATGAGAAGAGGGTACAAGAAAAGAAAGGAAATGAAAACAAAACACTTGAAAACGAAAGAGGGTTCTTACCCTTTGATCTCCTCTCTTTGAGACTCCTCTTGGGGGATTTGATTTTGTTATTTTGGAAAGACCGGAAAGCCTTGGACGTGGGGAAGGATCTTGGGGAGATATTTGGGCAGAAATTTGGCTAGGCACAAGGCTTCAGAGGTGTGACAGAAAGAGGTAAGGAGAGAGGGTATTTATTGTTGAGGAGAGAGGGGTTTCTTTAATATAGAATTCATTAGTTTATTATTTCCCCAAAAGAAAAGGAATAGTGAGTATTTCATGAACAATTATATTAATTTTATAATGTAATCCCGAACCAAGTGGGCTTACATCAGTAGAACATCACACATGACTCTCTAATTATCTTATTTAGTTATTTTTTTAAATTACGGTATTTCACTATTCATAAAAAAATCAAGTATTTCAGAAAAATCCCAAAAATTTACCCCAACCATTTTTCGACTTGTTGAATCCAAAAATGAAGTCCATTTTTCAAAAATTATTTTCGAAATATGATTATTTTAATATTTAAAAATAATAATAATTTATTATCAAAACCAGTTTTAAAGTATTCATTAACTCGTTCTAAAATATAGGTATATCGAACTTCCAACATGAATATTATTTTTAAACCACCATAGGTAAGGTTACTATTCATTAGGGTATATCACTATTCATAAGGGTATGTTACTATTCATTAGGGTAGGTTACTATTCACCAAAAATTATTATTGTTATTATTTATTAGACTTCAAAAACATCTTGAACACAATCGTGTATGCCGGATTTTCGAAATTCCAAACACAGAAGTGAAAAACTTATGTTTAAAGGTCAATTATCACCTAGTAGTTCATTATTGTGTGATTTTATGGAATTTTTATAAGAAAGGAATTTCCATTAAAAACATTGGGTCATTACATTATTCCCCCCTTAAGAAATTTCACCCTCGATATTTCATTTTACATTCTCGGAAAAAACAGATGTGGGTACTTTTCCATCATTGATTCCTCCAACTCCCATGTTACTTCATCAAACTTATGGTTCTTCCACAACCCTTTGACAAGATGGGTTATCTTTTTGAGTAGAACCTTATCTCTCCAATACATAATCTTTACTGGCTGCTCCTCATAGGAGAGATTATATTCCAGCTGCACCACATATGAGTTTAGTACATGTGATAGATCCGGTATGTACATCCTCAAGAGTGATACATGAAAAACATCATAAACTCGAGACATATTCGGTGGAAGTGCAAGCTGATATTCCATGGCTCCTATGTAGTCAAGGATCTCAAATGGGCCAATATACCTTGGGCTTAACTTCCTTTTCCTCCTGAATTGTATGACTCTCTTCCATGTAGATATTCAAAGGAAGACTTTATCTCCAACGTTGAAATCCAAATCCCTTCAACGGTTGTCAGCATAGCTCTTTTTCAAACATTGAGCAGCTTTGATGTGTTTCTGGATGACTTGAACCTTCTCTGTCATATCTTGAACAAGATCAGGTCCAAGTAGCTTTATTTCTCCAACTTCATCCCAACAGGTTGGAGTTCTACATCGCTTTCCATACAAACCTTCATATGGAGCCATATGAATACTCGAGTGGAAGCTATTATTGAATGAGAACTCAACCAATGGGAGATGCTGATCCCATCCACCTTTGAATTCTAGAGAGTAGGCTCTAAGAATATCTTCAAGCATCTGAATAGTTCTTTCAGACTGGCCATCAGTTTGGGGTGATAGGCCGTGATGAAATTTAATTCAGTACCCAAAACTTGTTGAAAACTCTTCCAGAATTTAGATGTGAACCTTGGAATACGGTCAGATACAATTGAGAGTGGAACACCATGCAGTCTCACCACTTTTTCACATATATCTTTGCACGTTGTTCAAGCGAGATATCTTCCCGAATAGTGATGAAATGGGATGTCTTGGTGAGTCGGTCAACCACAACCCATATCGCATTATTTCCCTTCGACGTCGTCGGGAAACCCATGAAAAATTCCATAGTAACATTTTCCAATTTCCACATGGGTATAGTAAAACGCTGCATCATACCTTTGGACTTTTTTTTCTCAGCGTTAACTTTCTGACATACCAACCACCTTGATATATATTCTGCAATCTCCCTCTTCATGTTATCCCACCAGAAGTGTTCTCAGATATCATGGTACATTTTGGTACTCCCAGGAGGGATAGAGAAGGTCGAGCTATATGAATCATTCAATAGCTCTTTCTTTATCTCTAGATCAGATGGTACACATAATTGTGTCCGAAATCTTTCAACTCTTTCCTCATAAATTTTGAAATCAGAGGATTCCCCATTTTTAACAGCTTCCACCCTTTTCTGAATTTCCACATCCTTTATTTGAGAAACCATTATTTTCTCTAAGAGGCATGGTTGAGCAATCATTTGAGAAAGGATTTATTATGTTCCTCCCCTAATGATTCCCATGTCTATCCTTTGCAAGTCTAAGAAGATCGGATACTTTTCAATTCTCATCATTAATAAAGATGCTGGATCCTTTCTACTTAGACCATCTGCCACCTTGTTTGCCTTAACAGGATGGTAGTGGATTGAGTAGTCATAATCCTTGATGAGCTCTATCAATATTCACTGGTGCATATTAAGCTCTTTCTATGTGGATATATACTTGAGACTCTTGTGTTCAGTATATATCTCACATTTCTCCCCATAGAGATAATACCGCCAGATTTTCAAAGGAAAGATCACAGCCTCTAACTCCAGATCATGCGTTGGTTAGTTTTTCTCTTGGATTTTCAACTACCTTGAGGCATAGGCTATCACTTTATCATTTTACATCAGCACACAGCCAAAGACCTTATTATAAGCATCACTATACACCACAAAGATTTCTTCACTGGTAGGGAGTGTGAAAACTGGCGTAGTGATAAGCCTCTTTTTCAACTCCTTGAAACAGTCTTCACACTCCTGTGTCAAGAAAAACATTACTCCCTTCTATGTTAGCTTGTTCATTGGGTTTGACAATTGTGAAAATTTCTTCACGAATCATCGATAATACCCATATAGACCCAAAAATCTACGGATCTCCGTTATAGAAGTTGTTCTGGGCCACTCTTCAATTTCCTTCATCTTGGAAGGGTCCATAGATATCCCTTTGCTGGTGATAACATGACCCAAGAATGATACTTCCTCCATCCAGAACTCACATTTATGGTACTTTTCATACAACTTCTTCCTTCGCAAAGTCTTTAACACAGTTTCCAAATGCTCCTCATGATCCTCCTTGCTCTGGGAGTATATCAGAATATCATCAATAAAGACTACCACAAATTTGTTGAGGTAATCTCTAAAGAATCTATTCATTAAATCCATGAAAATTTCTGGAGCATTAGTGAGTCTAAAGGGAATCACTATGAACTCATATTTTCCATACCTTGTCTGAAAGGCAGTCTTGGGAATATCTTCCTTCCTCACCTTTAGTTGGTGATATCCTGACCGAAGGTCCACCTTAGAGAAATAAATGTCCCCATGTAGTTGATCGAACAAGTCATCTATCTGTGGAAGGGGATACTTGTTCTTTATCGTGATTTTATAGAGATCACGATAATCAATGCAGAGGCACATTGATCCATCCTTCTTCTTGAAGAAGAGTACTGGAGTACCGCACGGTGAAGCACTCGGGCGTATAAAACCCTTCTCCATATTCCCCTATAACTACTTCTTCAGCTCTTCTAGCTCTACAGTGGCCATTCTGTAAATTTTCTTTGAGATTGGCAGAGATCCAAGGATAAGTTCAATTGAGAACTCAACCTCTTGGTCAGGAGGAAGACCAGGAAACTCTTCAGGGAAAACATCAGTGTAATCCCTCACGATGGGGATGACTTCAAGCATGATTCTCTCCTTTGTCTCAATCATTTGAGCATGATATGATTTCTCACAAGGACGCAATATCCATAATTGAGACAAAGATTCTAAAATAGACTCATCTTCCTCCTTGCACTTGTAAAAAATCATAGGATGCTTTGGGATGTGAAGAGTAATCTCCCTTTCCTGAAAATTGATGTTGTCCTTGTACAAAGATAGAAAATACATGCCCAAGATAGCATAAAATTCCACAAAAGGAAGTATGACAAGATTTACTAGGAGGTTCAGTCCACAAACATTAACCGGGGAGGAGTTATAAACCACAGATGCAATAATTGACCCATTCGCTGTTCTCACAGATAACTTTTCCTCCAAATTTTGAGGTGGTGTTTGAATAGTTCTACCAAACGTGCAAGATATGAAATAATGTGTAGAACCAGAATCAATGAGTAAGTTTGATATTCTTGAATGAATAACAAGAGAACCTATCACCACATTGTTTTCTGGCACCACCTCAGCAGTAATGATAGCATAAGCCCTTCCTTGTTGCCTTGGAGGTTGTTGCTGATTTCCTCTGACAAACCTCAACTTAAAGAAATTGTTCGCATAATGCCCAACCTCCTATCAGTTATAACACTACACTGCAGGCTGAGTGTTTATCTGAATCTTCCTTTCTTCTTCAATATTAGCGCGATTTTTCATATCCCTTCTGCAGTTCTTGGCTAGATGACCAAACATTCCACATTTGAAGCAGTTCATGGTTCCCTTCAGACAGTTACCAGGATGCTTCTTCCCACAATTTTTGTAAAGGGGAAAGTTGGGATTCTTTCCATCATGGGATTTGTTTGATGGAACACCCATGTTGTTTTACATCTTCCGCTTCTTGTCACTGGGCCCATGAGACCACTGAGAGTCTCCAATCTCCATTTCAACCTTGAGGGCACAACGGACAATCTTCTCATAGCTGTCGAAGTCTCAAATCGCCAAAACCTTTCGTAGACTCAGCTTTAGTCCGCTAAAGAAGTGATCCACCTTGCTTTCGTTATTCATGAAAAATCCAGAGGCATACCTTGGAAGCCTTGTAAATTTTTCTTCATATGCCCCGATGGACTCATCTTCCTTCTACCTGAGTCCGAGGAACTCTCTTTCCATCTTGAGACGGACGGTTCGAGGAAAATATTTCTTGAAAAACATCCTCTTGAATTCCTCCCAATCTATGGAATCTATATCCTCTTGGGACTTTGTATTATTGATCAGTGTCCACCACTTGTCAGCTTCCCCATCAAAACGATAGACCACAAGTACCACCTTCTCTTCTTCTGAGCACTGGAGGACGGAGAATATCTTTTCAATGGAGTTAATCCAGTGTTCTTCAAGGAGGGGATCAGAAGATCCACTAAACATGGGAGGCCTTTGACACATGAAGGATTCCACAGCAACTTGCTCTTTCCTTGGAGGAGGAGGACGTTCCACTTAATTCATGTTATTATTCATAACTTGATCCAGCTGAGCAAGTACTGCCATGAAATTTTGAGCACCTGATTCCATCACTTCAGGCATGTCATTAGGGAAATCATCACATTTCCTATCACGTTGGTTTTTGGTACGCGTTCTTCTATTTCCCTCCATTAACTAAGATAAAGAACATATAATTAGAGGTCTTCAATACTTCGTTATTGAGCATAAAAGGAAAATTTGAACATAAAAGGATAAAATTATAAAGAAGAGGTATATCCAACTTATGATTCCTTAGGTTAAATCTAGGTTAAACTCAATATATTTATTAACTTATATTCTTAGAGGCTTTTTTCCCCTTAATAATGGTTTGTACTAAGCTCATGAATCTACCAAAGCATATCCCTCGGGAGTGTCATAACCAAGAGTGAAGCAAGGACCGTTGTCGTGCACCAGTTCCTGTTTGATTCTAGCTCAAAGCGGTGTTTTCGAGTTTTACCCCTAAGATACATCTGTGTCAGATACGCCTCTACCTTCTCGTATCCAGAAAGGGATGTATCTGCTTGATAAACCACTTACTCAATACTCACCAAAATTTGGGAATGTTTTCTAATACTTAGTCTCATCTTTAAGTTTCTCATCAGGTGCTCTATTCCTAATCTCCAAAAATAACTAGACCATCCTCTGATACCAACTATAGCAACCCTTGCCTTTTTCACATAACAATTCATGATTTTAAACATAATTCATCATCAGAGTACAAGCCATGTGTCGTTAAGTTTAGTGTCTTGGAAGACTAGGTATATATAACATAAAACATGTGATAAAAAACACTTCTTTATTTAATCTTCATAATGAGCTCATAACTGCCTTTGATCCATTACATCTGGATAGGGTACCCTGGGGAAACACATGAACAAAGGGATGAGCTAAAAAGACCAGTAAGGGAAAGAACATAAGAATAAACTTTAAGCACATGAGTTAGGAGGCTTGACATAATGATATTGGAAGCATGGAATATATGGAATCATAACACATAAAAATGGGATCATAAAAACATGGAATAAAATAATCATGGGATCATATAAGAATGAGATTATATAAGCATAGTTTCATAGAGAGGTGGAAGAAACTTTAAACATGTCTTTAGTATGAGTCTAGTCTAACTGCCAATCTCATTTCCCATAGTAGCACAAGCCAAGGCTAACCGCCCGGACCGTTTTCCCATAATCTTCTCATGAGACATTAAATTTACCCAATGCATTAGAGCACTATCTAGGTGCACCCCTATAATCTTATTCATGTATATGCTTTCCCCATAAATAACATCATATAATCAATCATACATAAACATAATAGTCCCTAAGGAAAGAAAAGGGTACACAATCAAATCATGAAGCATAATAAAAAGGGTCGTAACATACAAGCGTCCATGAAATGAAAGAATTAAATAATAAATAGAAATTAATAAAGTATAAAGTCATAAATCATGAAAATAGATAACAAACTTAAGTGATAACATGTAAAAATATTTTTTAGGAATCTTTGAGTCAAAACATTTTAGTGCGGTTTAAGAAAACATCGAATATCTATTAAAATAAAAAGAGGCATAATATTTTTTATAAAACCAGAAGAAAACCTGGAGGGTTTTCATAATAAAAAGAATGATTTTATAAAGACAAAGGTGAATTAAAATAGAGGATAGAGTACACTTGAAAATAGGAAAGAATTCGGGATGTTCCCTTAAAACGGGTTCACTTATCGGGAAGTAATGAGGAGAGAATCACTTAAATGCATGCATATCCCCGAAAGAGAGTGATGAAAGAGTCTTGATAAATGAACTTGTAACATTTAAACCACAGTTAGAGTATTCAAAAGAAAATATAAGATAACATAAATTTGGTAGAAAGGTATATAAGACAACCCGAAGGAATAAAAGAGGTTCGGGTAGAATTCTTTACGGATTATCGACATGGTATCGGTAGTACTTGAGGGGGGCTTAGTGAGAGTGGAAAGGAAATTATTATAACTTATACATAAATAGGGCAGTATGGGGGAGGTGAGAAATCATACCCCATAATTAATAATTACACACAACATTTCCAAACATAGTGAACAATCTTGAATAAGAGTGAAATTGAGAGGATCACTTACCTTAGGCCCGTTGCTGTTCTCCACTTGATATTAATGACCTGAATAGTCAAATTAGTTTTATTAATAAATAGTTACATGACAATATATAAAATTAAAAGATTAATTATGACCTTTTTAAGTTCATTTATACCCATATTGGTTGATTACGATGTTCAATTTCATTGTTCGGGTCCGTTTGTTTCATTTGTTTTAATGATCGGTTCAATTTTATTTAGGTTCAAATAAATTGTAAGAAGAAACTGGTTGTCCAGAATTGAAGTTATAAAATTAGTGGACTTCCATTATGTTACATGGTTACAAAATTCATTTGGTTAATTAGAGTGAAATAGAACCTTTACATTAGACATTAATGATAAACACTTGGATTAATTTTAACGATATTGCCCATAATTGACTTGTTTTGTATTATTGTTTTATATCCTGAGTTTATGAGGATTACGAAACCTTAAATAGGAAATATAACATATATAATAATCTGGTTCAACCATAACATAAATTTTTTCATGACCATAATCAAAATGATAAGAGAATTTGAAAACACATTATCCGTGATGTCGGTAATTTGACCCATCACGGACGATGTTTAATTCTAGAACATGAGGGAGAGGAGGAGAAGTATGATGCTTGAAATTTTCCTTAAACATGATTATCATCCAGAATATATGAGATTATGGATATTTCATGAATTTTGGATAAGGGAAGGAGAAGAGGGTATAAGAAAAGAAAGGAAATGAAAACAAAACACTTGAAAACGAAAGTGGGTTCTTACCCTTTGATCTCCTCTCTTTGTGACTCCTCTTGGGGGATTTGATTTTGGTCTTTTGGAAGGACCATTAATCCTTTGACGTGGGTAAGGAGCTTGGGGAGATATTTGGCCAAAAATATGGCTAGGCACAAGGCTTGAGAGGTGTGAGGGAAAGAGGTAATGAGAGAGGGTATTTATAGTGGAGGAGAGAGGGGTTTCCTTAATATAGATTTCATTAGTTTATTATTTCCCCACAAGACATGGAAAAGTGAGTCTTTCATGACCAATTATATTAATTTTATAATGTAATCCCGAACCAAGTGGTATTACATCAGAAGAACATCACACATGACTCTATAATTAACTTATTTAGCTTATTTTTGTAAATTACAGTATTTCACTATTCATAAAAAATTCAAGTATTTCAGAAAAATACCAAAAATTTACCCCAACCATTTTTCGAAGTGTAGAATCCAAAAATGAAGTCCATTTTAAAAAAAATTAAATATGATTATTTTAATATTGAAATAAAATAATAATTTATTATCAAAACCAGTTTTAAAGCATTCATTAACTCATTCTAAACTATAGGTATATCGAACTTCCAACCTGAATATTATTTTTATACCACCATAGGTAAGGATACTATTCATTAGGGTATATCACTATTCATAATGGTATTTTACTATTCATTAGGGTAGGTTATTATTCACCAAAAATTATTTTTTTTTTATTTTTTTATTAGACTCAAAAAACATATTGAACACAACCGTGTATGCCATATTTTCGAAATTCCAAACACAGAAGTGACAAACATATGTTTAAAGGTCAATTATCACCCAGTAGTTCATTATTATGGGATTTTATGGAATGTTTATAAGAAGGGAATTTCCATTAAAAACATTGGGTCGTTACATTTTTACACATCACCCCTAGTCAATGAATGCCTATCTCATACTAAAGTCCTCTGTAAAATATGGTTTCAAAAGAATAGGATTTTGTTGTCGAGAAGAATAGGTAGATATAACCTGTGTATGAAAATTTTAATGTTCTATTTAGATTTTTTTCTTTGAGCTAGCCAGATGGTCCAATGAGTCACTATAAACAATTAGTTGTAAATATTTCTCTATTTTCCACTTGAATTTTTGTGTTGATCTAGTCACCTCATGTAAAGAACTCATTATTCCATTTATATATTATTGAATATACGTTATTGATGAAGTTTTTTTTTGATCCATCTTCAGCACCAGTTCAACATGTTACTAATAAGCTATAAAAAACATCTATAGTATTTATTTTAATCTATTTCTTATGGTTGTGTCTAATCTAAATTTTTTTAATGTATTTTGTGATTGATGAATCAATTTCATTGATGTCATTTTATCATAAATCATGTGCTTAATATGAGTACTGATATATTTTAAGAATTCCTCCAATTCCAACATCCAAGATAATCGGCAATTATCAATAGAGGGAGAATTCAAGAAAGCAATGAATGGAAATGGTGAAACTATTGAAGATAGAATCGCATAAAAGAACCCAAGATGACTTCTAGAATAAGGAACATAATCAAGAATTTTCATGAACCTCCTTATAAACTCTCTCTCTATAAAACTCAATTAAAGAACCAAATTAATAGCAATTAGATAGGGGAAGAGAAATATAATAGTTAATTTATGTTGAATACCAAAAACATCTTACATGAATTAATTGGAGATATATATAAAAGGATATGCAATAAAAGATGATAAGAAGAATAAGATTCTTGGGGGTGGAATCTCCACCAAGAGGATACCTAATCCTCTGGATATCCAATATATACTCATGAAAGAAAATCTGTACCTCCTCATTATCCTCAGTCACTTTATTTATTATTCCAAACAAACATTTTCAGCAACCCAAATAATACTTACTAAAAATACATCACTACCTCTAGTGGTTGATAAAAACTCTTAAACAACCAAGAAAATAAATATAGTAGTACCCCCTTTGTAGTTAAATCCATAAAAATATCCCATACATCAACACACAACCCACACCCACTATCCTTAGCCTCATTATCCTACACTTCCATCACACCATCTGATCAATACCCTTTTTACATTATATTTTTATTCATATATAATTTTAATATTGGTTAAAATATTTATTTAAATTAATATGAGATAATGAATTTTGAACTCCTTAAAATGGTAATAATATTACCATTCCATTTATCATCTCAAAAAAACCTTCTTGTAATTAATCATTTAAGACTGTATGAAGACATGCATAAACACTATCATATTTGTGACTCTTTCATATATGGTGAAAATATCCCTAGAAGTATTTATTTTTCATCACACACTATGGAATGGAAAACTATTTACAAAAGGAAACCCTCTCAATATCAAAATTACCCTCATCTCATTTATTGTTAATATGCTACTTAATAGCACAGTACTTCTCTCCACAGTTTGGAATACTCTGTGATACTTTTTTAACTACATCAACTTCCATCACTAATTATTTTTTCTTGAAACATTATTATAATTTTTAATCCTGATTTTTAATCAATGAATATTATAAAATACTCATATTGATTAATTTTCTTAAAATTTAAAATTTTGGTATTCTCATACTTCAAAATTTTATTAAAGTATATGAGGCATATAAAATCCCTTGTGTGACGCTATTCATTTTCCAATATTCATATAAGATTCTATTTTATATATTTAAATTAAACTATTGATATTTTTAGTAACCCTATTCACATAAAACTAGCCCATACCAAAACTGGTGATCCTATTTGTGAATTTTGAGATGATCCTTATGATATAAAAAATAGTTCTTACAAACTCATTAATCATCCATACAATGCCAAGAATCGTCCATACAAATTCAAAAAACATCCTTAAAAACTCATGAATCATAAATACAGAGTTAGGAATCATCCTTATGAAGTAACCCCTTTTTTAATTTTTGGTATCTATAATTCTAAAAGGACACTTACAAAGTAAAAAAAGAATCTTTTAAAAAAATACATAGCCAATTTTTTTTGCACCTGGGTGAACCTTGTAAAGTTACTCCCTTTCATGTTTTCCTAGACATGGGATTAGGAGAAAACATAAAATGTCACAAGATCATCCCTGTGAAGTCCAGTAGATTTATGGACATCCTATCTTATATAATAAGTATATATTACTTTGAGTAATTAATGTATGCTCTACTACCTCAAAATTTTTCAATACAATTTAAAAACATATACAGCATCATTCTCAAGTGGGTTCAACAGTGACTACATGAGAATTTGTAATAGTTCATGTGTAGGTAAATTGATTCATAAAATTTTTTCATCATATTCTATTTATAATATATTCATCTCATTGCCTCATATATCTTAGTCATGAGAATTCTATGATTTTTTAGTGTAATATATCATTTTATTGGAATTGGGGAAATTTTCTTAATTTGACCAATTGGTAAACATTATTCAATAATAATGTTTTGGGAATATAATGGATGTATTATTATAGATAATAATTTTATTTTATGATTTAATAACATATATTTTTTATTCATTTTTCTTCAAAAAATAAATGTTGTGTTAAATAGACTGTTTCACATGCAACACTAAACCAAAACAAAAAATGACACCTTTTATTGAGATAAATATAAAGGTTTTAAATTCGTCATTGAATTAGAGGGTATAAGAATAGGTATGTTAATTATGAAATATATGTAAAAAAGGTCACTTTTTATACTAATGCACAAGTGAAATTAAATTTTTGTAACTAAATAACTAATAAGATCGTTTTATGTATAAAAATTAATTTTTCTAAAATTTGGTATTTTTATAATTTATTTTAAAACTAAATATATTAAGATTCATGAAGTATGAATATATTTTTTCTATGAATAATATAATAACACTAATATTACTAGCGACTAATATGAAATACGAATAAGAAAAGTTAGTATTTTAAATTCATTTTCCTATAAGCACATGTTTTCACTATATATTATGATCTTAAATAAAAGATAAATTCCTAAATTTAAGAATTTGAATTTGAGAAATTGAAATTCATTTTTAGAATCAGTATAATAGTATTACTTTTGGATGTATTTTTAGTATTTTTCTGAAATGATCGATTCTTAGGTGAATAGTTAAAAATATCATTTTTAAATATATTGTGACTTTTTTAACATCATTATGATATAAGAATGATGTAAAAAATTTATAAAACATTTTTCAATAAAATTTTTGATACTTTTCATTTCACTGGAACATCTTAATTTGAGAATTATTTATTTAGTTATTTATTTTGTGATTTAACAAAAAAATTAGTTTGAGAACCTCAATATTTGGGGAAATAGACCCAAGTTCAAGGGTGGAACCCTTTTAGAGGAAGATATATGACTAAAAATGAGATTGTAATATTTGTGGGACAATGGGTTTTTTCATGGATATGTAATGGTTTTTTTAATTTTCATGTGGTTTCTTGAAAATATGTGGTTTTTTTGAAGATAGTGGTTCTTGCATGGTTGGTGCAAAATTTTCTTGATTGTGCGGGAAAACCATACGGTTTTTCCAAGCCATTAATTTTTTTTATTTTTTTACCATTTTTTCTAAATGAATATATATGTATTTATCCCTATTTTTTTCCTCCACTCATGTGTAACCTATCCCCCATGGCTTTAAGATCTTCTACCTTGTACTTTGGTATACTTCATACTTTATTCAGGGATTTCCTTACATATATTCTTGGATTTCTCTTGATTTCATATTTCTTCCCCCTGTTCATCCATGTTCTTCTATTTCTATATATTTTGGAAACTATAGATTTTTATTTGGGAAAAAATGTTTTTATGGAATTTTTATGTTTTTTCTTTGTGACTTAGGTGTGTGGGAACCCATCCTAAGAAAATCTTGTGGTTTCCATCAAAGGTTACATGTTTTTTTGGTATTAATGTAGGGGTGTCTATTTAGGGGAATTTTTCATGTATTTTCATAGATTTATGATTTCCATTGGTTTTTTTTATTAAATTACCCATAATTTGATATAATATTAATGGTTTATCCATTTATTTTTAGATACTTAGAGTGGGTTACCAATATAATGGATTATAGTATCTTTTAAAGGGGATTTGTCTTTTATGTAGTAAATGTGTTTGTTAAAATGGATCAAAGATATTTTATGCTTGAAAATAGGTTTTTTTAAGGGGGATTTAAATAGTTCTTTTATACTATTAAATGATTGACTTGTTATGTGAATTGAAGTTTAATGAAATTGTCTTTTAAACGGGCTATGTGATTAGCACTTCTTGTTGTTTATATGTTTCTCATTGATTAGAACATTGGAGGTTGTGGATGTGTGTGTCATTGGCTTAGACGGATGAAGCTCATGCCTAGTTTTTCAAGTATCTATGGAATGTTATCCATTTTTAATAATAGATCCCATCTTGGGAACATTCTACATGGACCCAAGAGATCCCTTGGGTGTAGTGTTATCCATGCGGACCAAAGGATCTAATGTATATAATGTTTTTTAATGGTCCAAGTGAGCTGTTGGAAGGTTTGTCCCAAAGAATACTGAGGGGGATTCCCAAAAAAAATATTCTCTTAGATAATATTGAACCTAAGGTCCTCATATGTTACACTAGAGCCTATTCTTAGGGCCTATGATGCATATTTTCTAGTTCTTGGTTTGTTTTCATATTCTTTATGTTTGATATTACTGCCTTATTTGGTTATGGTATATTCTGTTCATATAAATTTTCCATTATTTTTATGTTATAGTGATAATGATTATGACAATTTTTATTCCATGCTTTGGTGTATTCATCAGATTCATGTTGGGTGAATCTGTTTCTTTATTTGATCCTTTTTCACTATGTTTTTTAAAGATAGTTTGTTTGAAAAAAAAATTAAAGGTACTTTTAAAGCATTTTTTTCATGGCAACATGCTTTTACAATGTGAGATTTGTTATGAAAATGTATTATCAAACAACACATAATGATTTTAATGTGTAAAATCCTTACATAGATTCATGGTGGTATATTACTAGGCTTTCTGCCTCACACCCTATATAATTATTTGGGCATATGCAGGACATTGTTTTACTTAACATGGGTAAGGGAATGTGAACCATGAATTTTAGTGGATCATATTGATTTCCAATGTAAGTGGTTATTTTGGTATGGTGGATCAATATCATCAAGGAGTTTATCCCTCATAATGAATATTTGGGATTTTGGTTGTTGGGAAGTTATGTAATGTTTGTTTTGTTCTGATTCTTTGATTTTAGTTACGACTATGGATATCATATGTATATGTCTTGTTTATGACCAGTGATGTGACAATGTTATGATATCCATTTTTTTATCATGGATATGATTAATCTTTTTGTATTTTTATATATTTTTTATACTTATTATTGGTTGGAAGTGTCTTCAAATTTTTGGATGGTTCATGCCAGGTTATCAAGGGAAAACCCATTCCAAAAATGGTTATATGTGATGCTCCAGTTCCTATCTCCAACCCATGTAAATCAGGAACATGCTTTAGTCTGTGTGGAATACCAGCTTGGGTGATGGTTCAGATCGAACCAATCTAGTTATCAAAACTAAAGATTAATGGTTTATGAAACATTATACATTTAAAAATATTTATTTTAATTTATAAACTTACAATTAAAATTTTAAAACATAAGTTATATTTTCCTCTAAAACTATTTTAATGTGTAATATATTTATTACATTAGAATTAATTTTTTTTATTTCTAGATGTTATATCAAAAACATTTTACATCCTATTTGGATGAAAAAGTTCCAAAGTAAGTATTAAGGCTCATTTTTTAGAGGAAAAATAAATTACTTAGGTAAAAATTATTTACCATGGTAACACCCAAGATTACAAATGGGTTGAAACAAATGGATGAAAAACCTAAAACATGATATATATATATATATATATGAGTGTACGGGTAATTGATCAACCAAGAATCATCACCCCCTACATTATTGTAAACTTATGTAGACGCATTCCATTGAATATAACATGCCATTATTTTAATGTTATGGGCATTTACAAAAACGTCACCCCGTTCAATTATAAAAGGAGATCACATGAACCCCACTTCTCCTCATACCACAAAACCTTTTAATTGAACAAAAATACCCAAATTATCTCCCTGAAACTCTAATAAATGAAGTAGAAGTATTTACCTCACCAAAAGACCACTCTTAAAAGGCTAAATCATTTTGAAAAATGGATTGGTCCATGGAATAAAGGTAAATTTTAAATCACTCCTTTTTTATTTCTCTTCCTTTATTCTTATATATCCTCCAAAACTATTACAATAATGTTAACATGATTAATTAAATATCAATTGTATACTAAAATGTTATTATGTTAATGTAATAATCATTTTATTCCTTCCCCAACAATTCAAAATTGAAAATGGCATTCATGTTTACTTACATTCTACCATCTTTATGAAAGATGTTTTTTGTTTTTCAAAAGTACCTTACATTGATGGTTCAAAGGGGTTGTTTAATAAATAAATATTATATATATAATTATTATGGTTCTAAAATGATAATTCAATTTACAAATTTCTACACTATGTAAAATGAAAATGACATTTCTGTGTACAAACGCCCCACCACCTCCATAGAACGATGTTTTTCATTTCTCATTGCCGACGTACATGGATGATTATAGGAACTTATGAAATGAATTGATTTTTTTATATAGTAAGAAAAAATTTGTAAATTTTATATTAAAATTTTACTTTTCATTAATGTCCAAACACTTCCTCTGTTAAAATTAAAAAAACAAGTTTATGACTAATTATATCATCACAAATAATGACTAAATATCTCATTGAATTAAACTAAATCAATATAAATAATTATAAATAATAAATTTTATTACTTTTAATAATCTATGAATGATGAACATTATATCAAAAACATGGTTATTGACATCCACATCTTAATTTTTTTGAAAAAACACTAAAAATCATTAACACTGGATAATGGAAACTAACTATAACAATCTCTTTAATCTACAATAAATGATTATAATTGAAGTTCAAAAAAGATATTATAAATGAATAAGTCTCTTAAATTGTTTATCAATATAGTTATATTTATATTATAGGAAGCTAAAGAACCATCATGGATGTTGATATAAAAGTAAAGGGATTTGGGTAACTGGAATTTTTTTCATTGTCTTATAAGGTTTATTCTGGAACTAAATTCATCTTTGTTCTCTATATTATTCCATTTACCATTTTAGATTATATTTATTCTATGGAAATTGATATTTTAATTCAAATATTTTTTCCTTGATAAGATTTTTAAAAAGTTATGACATTGTTGAAAATTAATTTCATCCTCTTTGATGATGATTTATTTTTTATATTCTTGTTTTATCATCCACTAATGTTCTTACATGGAAACCAAATTATTTATTATAAAATATGACATTGAATTATCAATGTTCATCTTTTTACAAGGATTATTTATTATCTTTATTAGGACGTAAGTGTCAATATTTTTTGTAGAATCCCTCCCAAAATTTCACTTAGTGGTGTCCTGAGATGGTGGCCATAGGGCCTCAAGCCCGCCTCCATGAATGCTAGAGGCTTCCGACTAGAAATGAGGGAATAGGTTATTTCCATGGGGAGAATATTACCTCATTGTTCAAAGTGGATGATAGTAATATATATATATATATATATATATATATTAATAGACAATAAATATTAGTGGACCTATTAATATAATAAACTAAGCATTACAAATAAACAATAAGAGGATGTCATGTAATAAGCAGATAAAAGTAGTGATGATTCCATGAAATGTGTCTATAAAAATTTAAGTATATAGGGTAAGGGGATAGAATCATATACCATATTATGGTAAAATATACAAAAAGTAAAAAAAAAAAGATAATAATAGCATCTTGATCATAACTTGGTCCTCTGCCCCATACTTGACCCTAGAACCATAAAATGATCATGACTTGGAAGTCACATGCTTCCCTTTGTCAATAATTCTAGTAATGAAGTATTACTTTGTACCAAAGGTGGCCTAAGTAGGGTGTGAGATATAATATCAGTAGTCCCCCAACAATGGTTTCTATATCAATCCATTATCAATATTAGAAAATGAGTATTTTTTCATAATTAATAAATAAAAAATAGAAATAAACAAATAAATTCACTGGATTGGGATCCCACTTGAATAGAAATCTAATTTACCTGCTTGAGATTAAGCTGGTGGTTCTGAACCAAATGATCCTACAAAGTTGAACTATGGGTGGTAATATGTAAGAATATTTAATCTCCCAAAGATTTTGATTGGGCTTGGAGGAGACATCCCTATATTTTCAAAAAAAAAGAATCATTTTTCATTTGAAATCATTCATTTATTATTTAAATTTCATTTAAAAACTTTTTATTAAAATAAATTGAGTCACCCTAAGCCTATCCTTATAAATTTAGTGAGAATTTCAAAGTATTTCTATATGGGATTGCTAAAATTATAGTTCCTAAGGATTCCATCCAAGGTGACCTAAGAATGAAGTCCCAAGGGTCATTCCATTCATGAGGTGAGAATGTCAAAACTAAACTCCATGTTCATACCCAGTATCACATGTAGGGGACTATGTGTCTCTAATGTAATGGTACAAACATCATTCCATTGTGAT
This sequence comes from Viscum album, assembly GCA_963277665.1. Classification (NCBI taxonomy): domain Eukaryota; kingdom Viridiplantae; phylum Streptophyta; class Magnoliopsida; order Santalales; family Viscaceae; genus Viscum; species Viscum album. The sequence continues at coordinate 985,339 of CAUJRU010000205.1, forward strand.
CGTCCATGGGGTCTCCCCCAAGGACTTGATGGTGAGAGAAATAGACCTCAGTTGGAGGTGGTAGCTTGATCCCTAGGTTGATAGGGTGGAAATCTTTTACATGAAGGAGAAGAGTGTTTCATATATTGGAAGAGAAAAAGGATGAAAATAAAAGGGTTAAAGGATTAATGATGAGTAAAATGGGAATTTCACATTCAATCATAGGGAAACATGGTATGGCCGCATGATTTTCCAAACCATGTGAAAACAGTTTGCTAAACCAATGCTTCAAAGGGGCATCCCACATACCTAAGTGCACAGTTTATATAACTGCACTCAAAACATGAAAAATGCCACAGTCAAAAACCTATAGTTGGACACGTGGGCTTGAACCTAGGGTTTCATGGTTCAATGAAAATTGTGTGGCCCTCATTACCCCATTGTATACAACCGTACAGTTTAGGGAAATCATGAGGGATGGGTTTCATGTTTTCTACTAACTGTGTGTCCTAGTATGTCGATTACAATTTTGGTGATCCATGCTCCGAAATAGACCCTAGACAAACCCAAGACCTCATTTAATTCCTACGACATCATAAATAGGTAAAAAAAAAAATTTAACTAAAAAGGAATGTTTTGTACCTTTATAAAATTTTGGAGATTACAACCCCCCCCCCCCTCCATGATACAACTTGTCATCAAGTTTCCCTTCTGGGGGTGGTACTATATCATCTGATAAAATTTATGGCCACTATGCTTGTACATCAGCCTCCTACTCCTAGGTATCCTCCTGTACGTATCCATGCTACCATAGATCTTGGACCATAGGTATTGTCCTACCTCGGAGATCCTTCATGTTTAGATCAACGATATGTATCATATGCTCCTCAATAGATGCATATGTCTACAAAATTAATATCCCTAGGTTCAAACAAATGATATGGGTTGGTATGATACTGATGAATCTATAATACATGGAAACTTTTAAGCATGGACTGATACCTATGAGGTAATAACAACTGATAGGATATCGACCTGACTCTTTCTAGTATCTTGAAAGTTATGAAATAATGAGGCAATAACTTAACTTGTCTTTGAATTCATCTATGACAAAATCTACGGGATACAAGTTGAAAAACCTAATGTCCAACCTTGTACTCCATGGGTCTATGAAAATGACAGGTATAGGACTTCTTCCAGGATGGAGCTGTACGATACACTTCTAAATCAGCTAGACTTGTTCTAAAGTCTCCTCAACGAGATGAGGACATAGTAGAGCTGCCTCACCTATCTCATACCAGTATAGAGATGAGTGGAATGGTTTACCATAGAGGGAACCATACAGATCCATATCAATCATTACCAGAAATCTATTATTGTAAGAAAACTCAACCAAAGGAATTTTATTTTCCAATTAACTTCCATAATCAAGGATACAAACCTATAACATATCCTTTAACACTCGTATCATTTTCTCGGACTACCAGTTGGTATGAAGTTGATATGCTATACTCAAGAGAACCTATGAAACTTGTGTATTCTTTAACCCTTGAAATAATCCTAATGTAAATAGGGAACCTCAGTTTGATATGATTTAATAGGGAACACCATGAAGGAGTACTCTATCTTGGATATAAAGCCTCCAAATATCATAAACTGAGAAGTTTTCCCCAATCAATAGAAAGTGTGTGACCTTGGTGAGCATGTCAATGATAACCCACACAGTATCACTTTATCATGGGGATATTGTAAATCCTATCATGAGATCTATTGTGACGTCATTCCTTTTCCACTCAGGAATGTATAGAGGTTATATAAGTCCCACATGCCACTGGTTGTCTGCCTTCACCTACTGACAAGCGAACCACTGAGTGATAATTCCTTCTATCCACCTATTCATACCTATCCACTAATACTAACGCCATATGTATTGGTATATCTTGGTAAGACCAGGATGGACTTCTTCAACTGATCCATGAGACTCTCTCATTTAACTCTTCCCATATATCAAAAGGAACCCAAACACACCCATAGAAATGTAAATTTTCATTTGCATCAATGACCCAAATAGGAACATGGTTCTCACCTATGAAGCTCTCTCTCAAGATGAGACCCTTAGAATCAGATAATCACCTCATTCGAATCAACTCCATATGGGAAGATACCACTATCAGAGCTACAAAAACAGGTTAATGATGTTATTATTTAACATGTTGCTTAATATCAGTGAAAATTTCCATAAACTTCCACTCACTACTGGCCTCTATAATAGCATGTGTTTGAGTTTTCTAGATCAAGGTATCAGCTATGGAATTACCCTTACTAGATGTGTAAGAAAGATCAAAGTCAAATGATTATAGGTACTTAACCGACCTTTTCTTCCACGAAATCAAGTCTCATTGTGTGGAGATGTATTTAATTATTTTATGATCTATATAAATGAATACTATTCAAACAATAGATAGTTCCTCCATCAGTGAAGAGAATAAATGACGGCTGCTAACTCGAGGTCATGACTAGGTAATTTCGCTCATGAGGAGTCATCTGGCGAGATCCATATGCTACAACCCAACCACCCTACATCATAACTAAACCTTTCCAGATCCTTTAAGCATAAAAATAGACTGTATAACTTCTACTCATCTCATGAAGAATCATGATCAACATTGAAGTGATTCATCCCATTAACTTATGGAATGTCATATCACATGCTTCAGTCCATTCGAATTTCATACATGTCTTAGTAATACTTGTATATGGCCTTGATAAATGAGATAAATCATAAATTAATTTCCTATAATAGCTAACCAAACCTATGAAATTGTTTACGTTAAACACATTCATGGATTTCTCCTAGGAAACCACAGTTCTCACCTTCTTTGGTAAAAATTATATGCCTACCACAAATATGACATGACCCAAGAAATGAACCTTGTTGATCAAAAAGTTTCATTCGATGATCTTCACATATAACATGTGCCATCTCAATGTACTCATCATGATATCGATATGGTTGGAATGGTCATGTATGAAATAAAAATACACAAAGATGTATTCTATGAAGTCTACCATAAAATAATCAAGATACAGTTGGAAAACCTGATTCATTAGATCTAAAAAGAATGTCTACACGTTCTTTAGTTTGAACAACATAAAAAGATAATAATAAAATTCATACCTTATTTGGAAAACTATACGTGGTATGTCTGATGGCCTTACACAAACCTGGTGGTATCCTAACCGCGAATCGATCTTGAAGAAAATGGTAACTCCTCAGAGCTGTTAGAATATTTCATCTATATGAGGAAGTGGATATCAGTTTTTTATCATAAACAGGTTCAATAAATGATAATCTATAAACAAATATGAGGCTACCATCCACCTTCATAGAGAAAATGACTGGTGATCCCAATAGAAATGTGTTGGGTTGGATAAAACTTTTTTCTTCTAGATATTTTATTTTCTTCTTGAGTTCAATAAGCTTTCTAGGTTCCATCTTATATGGAGGAATAGACATAGGTGGCACACTTTGAATGTTCTCAAAGGTGAACTTGACCTATGTCTTAGGAGGTAAGATAGATAAATCATCAAGGAATATGTCCTTTAAATGATCCACAATAGGATGGAATTCCATAAAATTCACCCCCTGATAAATTATAAAGATACTAACCAAATGAGTTATCACTCCACACTTCCTAGTAGGCTTGGATGCAGATCAACCTACTTGGATATCCCATTATAGATATACAAGTTTCCCTAGGGTGATGTGAACGACACCTAGTGGAAATTGAAATCCACTTGGGATCAACAAGGAATGAGCAAATCTATATCAAGAATGAGGTCTAAGCCGATCATCTTGAGGATGAAGAAACTCCATAAAAAATGGTACCTATTAATCTCAAGGGGGAACTCCCTACACTGATGTATACCCTCAGGGAAAACTCTTAACAGAGTATCAATAGTAATAACACCATTGGAGTAATCTCTCATTTGGCATAGGCATCCCTAGTCACAACAGATAGAAAAGAGTGTGATGAACATATATCAAAAAAGGATGAAACTAGAGTGAAGGCTACCAAAATATTATCTCTAACCTTAGATAGATATGGAATATTCTACTCATGAGTAGGATTCACAAAATAGATATGGCATGAACCACAACCCTAAGATGCTTCTTAACAAGCTAGAGTAGGTTCACTCTGCTGTCGCTAAAACTCTAATCCCTGATTACCTAGGCCATGACCACCCCCTCATACTGATCTGTCGATAAAAGACCAGCTCCCCACATAATCATGATTCACTAATCCTTCACTTGAAGGTTGTTCCAGCATAGACCCCCACTCTCATGTCACTAGAGGAAAATATTGATAGAACATCTGGAGGCGACCCATCGCACCTCAATCCCAACCCTCGATCGAGTTCCTCTTACACTAGGTATTTTTGTGGTCTGGTCTACCACATTGGGGACACACCAAATTTTTGTCAGTAAATGCCACTTAGATGGTACCGCCCCTATATGTACCCTTAAAATTCCACTTTCTGGTACTAGATAAACCAGTACTCTACTTCGAAACTAAACTATCATATTTCACATCGTCTGACTCACTTAGGTTTTTCTTAGTGATGAGATTATGATTCACTATCTCAGAGATGATGTTAAACCGAAATACAATCACCTATAAGAGGATGGCATAAGGAATCCCATCCTCAAATCTTCTCGTAGTATTCTTATCATCACCAAACAAAGTCAGTGTAAAATGTTGTAATTAAGTGAGGTGACCTGAATATTCCATCACCAGTATCCCACCTTGATGGAGGTGAGCTGATCATAGTCTTATTTCAAGGTATTTAAAAATAAATAATTGAAGAAGGCTATCTGGAAGTGCACCAAGACCATAAGTAGATGTCAACCAGCCTGAGTGATGAAATCCAACCAACATTTTGTATAGTCACACATCATGTTGGTCACAATATTAACCCTCCACTCTAGAGGGAACTCAATATTCTTGAAGATAAACATCAATTCCTCGAGCCATGAATCCACAGCCACATGTCTGATATCCTCTGAGAAGCTGGTAGGATGCATCTGCGAAAACTCTCAGGTCATCTCTACCATAGAAAGGATAGGTCACGAACCATCCTAAATAGACAGTATAAAATGAAAGAAGCTTTCATGAAACTGGGAATTAGTACCCAGTGGAAGGTCTATAGGAGGTGCATTAAGAGGCACAATAAGAGGTATCCTTAGTGGCTCAAGGAACACCACCTTTAGAGTATGCTCATTGTCGATCTCTTAGCATACAACATGAGGTCCTCGTTGTGGAATAAATCTAAAAATTCCAATATCATGCCTCATATAGGATTTATAATAGATATGAAAAGTAATAAATAAGTAAAGGTTCAAGACCTACCTATAGGCATGATTCAACCACAATCCTACTCGAGGAACCTGGTCTGTGTGTTGAGAATGAGTCATAGAAGAATCATAGGATACATGACCTACTACCCACAACTAGGTTAGGTCAGGGTCAAGGTCTCATGTCACACACATATAAGGTTCCTTATTCATTTTAATGGTTATAGTCATTTAAATTTATTTATTTATTTATTTAAAGCCACATTTAATGGTTGAATTAGAATAATTTTTATCCCCAATTTATAAGGGAACATACAACTTATAAATTGGATGGTGGTGTCCATTTAATCCTAACCACAACATGTTCCAGCCCTTGCGGCTGATGATCCATGGATCAACATGCTATAACTGACTACTAAAGGTGTATAATTTAACCTATTTAGGAAGACACTATTAGGATAAGGCATGCAATTTAATTTTAAGATTTGTTTTTCAATCCTTAAAGAATAATTGGAACATTACTATATATAACAATAAAATCACTAAAAAGCATAAAAATCAAGGAACGCAAAATATTCACATGGGTAATAGGTAATGCACGTTGTTAAGTAAATATGGAATGACATAATACATGTAATTTTAAGATACAATAGATAGAAGTTTATAATAATTAACTAAATTGTATAAATAAACAAAAAGTGGAAGATGTGTAATAAAAAGATACCATTAATGACAATGCAATGAAATGTGTCTATAAAAATGTAAGTATGCATGGTAAGGGGATACAAGAGTATACAACATGATGAAAAAATATAAAAAAGTACAAAAATACCTTCTACATGTTTCTTGATCATAGACTTGGTCATCTTCCCCCATCATCTCCCTAGAACCATAAAAAATAAAGAATCAGAAGTTGCACACTTCCCTCTTTCAATACCTATAGTCATGAAGTCTTATTCAGTACCAAAGGTGGCCCAATAAGGGTGTGATATAAAATCTCATTAGGCCACACCAATAGTGTATATATCAATCCATTATGTGCATTATAAAATTATTAGTGTTTCATAAATAATAAATATAAAATTTGAATAGATAAATAATTACATTGGACTGAGATCCCACTCAACACCCATCCAATTTACCTACTTAAGCCAAATCTAGTGAGTTAAAAACAAAGGATCCTACAATGGTGAAGTGAGGTATGTAATATGTAATAATATATAATATCCCGAAGCTTGTGATTGGGATTAGAGGACAAATCCCTATGTTTTCAAAACCCAAGGGTCATTTCCCATTTGAAATCATTCATTTAGTTTTTAAATTCCATTTAAGACCTTTTTAAAAATTATAGAGTGTCACCTGAAGCCCATCCTTATCAATTTAGATAGAATTTCCAAGTATCGCTCGAGGGTCTCAATAAAATTCCACCTCCTAAGGAGTCCATCGAAGGTGACCAAAGAATGAAGTCCCAAGGGGCACCCCAGGTATGGGGTGCTGACTTTAAAACTAACCTCTGTGTTTGTACTTGGTATCACGTGTAAGGGACTGAGTCTCTCTCGTGGCATGGTACAAACATCATTCCATTTATCCATTACAAGGGGTATCCCCTAAGTAACTGATATCACTCACCTTGAGGTAAAACAATAATTTCTTTGTGATCCCATCCTAGGAATAGGTAGGTCACCCCCAGAATTCTTACAACCGATTAATAAATTCTGACAAGAATGTATGAAGAGTCTGTCCAAGGGGTCCTTATGTCAGAACCCCTTTTATTACCCTCGGCACTAAGGTGAAATCATAAAATCATAAAAATTACATAAAACATCTATCATAAAGGTTCATTTCATTTGATTAAATCATTTATGTCACAATAGGCTTATTATTCAAGGAATTCCCATTGGGGAATCCATTCATGTTATAAGGTATAGTCCACATGAATTAATCCCATGGCTAATTAAATTAGTTCGAAATAATTTTTTAATTCAAGGAATTAGATATCTTACTACACATCCAAGGGTTTGTAAAATTTAATATAAGGGGAAAACATATCTTCAAGGTGGAGAACACCCATTGGGGTGGTACAAACCAAGGTGATCAGCCCAAGGGTTTGATTCACCACTATCTACGGTCGCATTTGGCTTGGTAAGGCATAAAATTAATTTAATTTAACAAATTAGATTTAATACCAGGCAGTACGGATCATGGAATGACAACACATATTATATAATGCAGTGAAATTATGGGAAAGAATCTAGACCACATTCCTTGACCTCATAGAGCTTCCCTCATTATGCGTCGACCTTGGATTCGAGCTAGGTTTCATGAAATCGATGAAACCGTCAAATGGACTGGAAATAGGGAAAAGGATATTGAACCTAAATAGCATAAAAGGGATATAAGAAACTAGAAATATAAGTTAGAGGATTGAAGAGCTTACCGATATCATTCCAATGAATCTGGCAGAGGGTGAAACCAATGTCGAATGGAGGAGGTAGCTTGATCCCGAGTTTGAGAGGGAGGAGAGCTCATGCGAGATGGAGGATAATGTTTCATGAGTTGTAGGAAAAAATAGTAGAAAAAGAAAAATGTTAAAGGAATAATGAGGGGTAAATGGGAATGTTATCCTCAATCATAGGCACACACTGTTTGGCAGTAAGGTTGGTCAAACCATGAACCAAGCCACTACATCAAAGGGGAACCCTGCACGACTAGGCACACAATTTATATACCCAGGCACAAACCATGTAAAATGAAACTTTTAGAAACCTACATTTGGGTAAATAGTTGTTAACCTAGGGTCATGTAGTTCTAGACAAACTTTGTGGCCCCCATCACCCCATAGTCTACAGCCTCACAGTTTAGGGAAGCCATGTGGGCTGGGATGCACAGTTTCTACTAACTGTGCATCCCTGTTTACTTCTTACAATTTTGTTGCTCTAGGAACCAAACGAGCCTCAAGACACACTTGAGAACCCCTTGAATCTTTTAGTCAATATAAACAGGAACTCACAATGTAATTTGAAGCAAAAACAAATAGTCCATGCCTTGAGAAAATTCAGGATGGTACAAACATATTTTAAAATATTAAAATAATTTTTTTATTAATAAACATTAATTTTATCTCTCACTCCACATTTAATTTGGATAACATTTTTTAATGAAACTTTATTGATATTTCATTCTAAATAAATAATTGAAAAAGTATTCATTCCATATTCCCAAAAGTGATCATATTGAAAATGATTAGTAACATCATATCATTTTGATAGTGTGATGGAATGTTTTATAAAGTATCTTTTATGTTCACTACAAAAGATATATCTCTGAAGAATTTATATATTATAAATAACCCATTAATTTACATTATGAAATACTTATTTGGGTTATTTAAATATTTAAATTGATCAATCTACTCTTGATATTACGTTATGCAATAACAAATGGATATGATATAAAATGAATTTTCTTTCTAAGTATTTTCATGATATGATGAATTATTGATATATTATGGAACATTTATGTATGTATGATTGAAACTTACAGTCCAATATCACCCTAAAATTAGTTTTTTAAGGTTTTAAATCTCATTATATGTTGATGTTATGTGTGATTATTGTTTATATATTCACAAATTGATGTGTGGACATTGTTGTTATGTTCAAAACATGATGTGTGGAAATTATTTTTATTTTTAAAACTTGATGTGGGGACATTGTCATTATGTTTTAAAAAATTGGAATGGGGTAAATCATGACTTTTTCACAAGGTTATGATTTCCTCATATTAATTAGGCACCACATATTTATGATAAAAAAGTTTATATAACATGTATATGATATTTTATGTAGATCATGTTTATGGTTTCATGTTCCCTATCTATTATTCCATAGTATATGTTTGATCATTAGATATTAACGGAAAACTCATATTGGTTCATATCTATTTTCTATCTGATATTTATCCCTTGTTCATGTTTTCTCAAGTTTATGATATAACCCTTGATTAAATGTGGATATATTTTTTCCTTACTGAGTATTTGAACTCACACCATTTAATGTTTTACATTCCCTATCTTATAAATGTTATTATAACCTATATTAAGTATTGAATGTGGTATAGTGTGGTGTGGTATATGGAGAAATGTTAAAATCATTACGAAATATGCTATTTATAAAGTTTATATACAAGGACAATATACCTTAAATTATTCATATAGTGAGATTAATCATGAGATGTAATGTTTAAAATTATGAAAATGTTGAAAAGTATATGAAAGATTAGTTTGGGTAACCTCACCTGATATGCTAGAAGATATTTGATCACTATGAAAATTTAGAGAAATAGATCTGTATAATGGACATTTATATGAGTTGATAAATATATGATGCATTAAAATTCCATTGGTATCTATTCTAAGGACCAAGGATATTTCAAAATTACAATGTAAGATAACCAATTCACCATAGTTATATTGTTATCCCATGTTACCATGTGGTCTCATCTTGAATGAAAATTAGATAATGGACATAACATGCATATACTTTATGGGACTTTTCCAGCACCCTAGTAATGTGGAATTTCAATTCAATATTACATTAATTCCAAATATTTGTGCATCTGGGGAAGATTTTCCCTATCTAATCTATGTTATGTTCAATGTAATGTTATGTTTCATCATCAAACTAAACAACTATCCCAACATATGAAGGAAAATATTCTTAATATTATGTTGGATTATGAATGTAATGAGCATTACAATACACTTTATTTTTGGAAATATAATCCTCAGGTATATATAAAGCTCTTGAAAAAAATTGTTGTAGGAACATAAAAAATTCTCCCAAGAAATAGAAGAAGTGAGTTTTAGTTGAGTTAGAACTCCAGTAGGTGATACTACAGACTTCCATGACTCAAGAATACTGCAGCAAGGTTCAACATTAAGCTCAAACCATTTTTGTTATGGACTTATATGAACTTGCAATTCATATTCAATAATAGATTTCTAGTTTCCGGATTTTTGTGGATGATATAGTTCTCATTGTAGTATCCAAAGAGACTATAAAATTAAATTTAAATATTTCGAGATAGAATTTAGAATTGAAAGGTTTCTATCAGAATAGGGATAAAATAAAGTATATATATAGTGTTTTTTTCAAAAAGGATTCTCTTATAACGTTATGGATATGTTATTGAGGGCACACAATATATCAAAAGTTGACAATTTTTATATTTGGACTCATTTCTACAATGTGGGGGAGATATTAATGAGTATATCTCTCATAAGATTCAAGTTGGATGGATAAAATGGATAAAGGATTATGATGTTATTTGTGATTGTAAAATTATATTGAAACTGAATGGTATATTTTATAGGACTATTAATAAACCAACTATTATATATGGTATGTAGTAACACCTTCAATGAGATATATTGAACAAAAAATAAGGGAAATATAAATGAAAATGTTAAAATAGACATGTGGAAATACTATGATGTATAATATTATAAATTATTGGGTTTAATGGGAAACTAGATTGGCTATGGTTTATGATAAGATTTATAAGATAAGATTAGGATTGTTTATACATGTAAAAATAATATCATGGGGTGCTTCTATTAGTAGGGTAAACCAAATGATAAATTGTATAATTTAAAGAGGTTGAGGTAGACCTAAAGGGACCCTTAAAAAATCATTGAGGTTGATTTTTTTCTAAATGGATTCAATTAAAATATAGATTTTATTAGAGCCAATTAGAGATGTTTTATACATATAGATGAAACAATTAATTTGGGTTTGGAGATTGTTTGTTGTTGTTGTTGTTTTTGTTTTTGTTGAATCATTTGGTACATAATGATTATTCAAATACTCATTGATACATTGCATAATATCTTCACTTTACATTTAATTTAATGGGAATCTAATTAAACCTAATGATGTGATGTTATGCCTATGATTTAATGAAGGTCAAATCCATAAACTACGTCCACTAAAAATTGACACTACGACTAATTGTTTCTGCTACATTGGTCCCAATGAAATCATAGGAGACAAGATATCATCTAAACATCCTAGAACATATGGATCATTATGAACCCATATTCTAGATACTAATTAAAAATATTCTCAATCCTGTGATTCCCCCCACCTGAAAGAATCCTTAATACCTATCAAAACATCTAAAATCCTTCCAATATACAATCACAATCCAATACAACATTCTCCTTACTATCAATGCTGTATAAAATGGATATCTTCAATAGGAAATAACATAAGATAAAAGATACCTCAATAAATAGTGAACCACATGTGGAAATATTGTAAGGAATGTGAGTATGAAATGGAGTCTTCATTTAAAATTTATAACTAAATCAGGAAATGGAGAAACAAACTGAATAGATGACATGTTATTCAAGAGAGAGGAATCAGTTGTGACCATGGGAGAATGATATTCAGTAGAGAATTCATGTAAGATATCTACACCCCACATGGAATAAATCAAAGTAACCCCAATGAAACATGGAATAATATCGATCAAGGAACGAGCCTATAAAAGGGTTTTGTCACCTTTATCTCAATATCTTTTAGGGGCATAATTTTTTTTAACTGGTATAATTACTGTTTATATAGATCAATGTTCATGTTTATGGGATTTAGCAAGGAAGAATAAAACCCTTAATTTTTTTATTGATTCAATATGGTAGAGCCTTATTATTCATGAATTTATAAACATATCTCTAGTTATTATTAAATTTCTATTGTAATCAATTTAATGTTTGAGTTATACTTGTTGAGTGTGAACATTTTTTTAACTAGGTAAATGGATTTCAAGAAAAAACACACACACATGCTCTAAAACACCTCAATGGGTCAAACCATATTTAGATATATGATGGAATGGGAGTGACTGAGTGGTGAAGTAGGTGATTATTGATGACATGTGAGTGGAATGATAGGTTTTCACTCCCTACAGCTCTAGATCACCATTTTTAACTGGGATTTTCCCAAGAAATCGAATGGGAGTTATTTAATGGATAATTAGGTAATTAATTAGAACTCATTCATTTAAACATAAAGTATTTTTGTCTTATATTGATCATTTTAATTCTTGAATAGACATTTTTTGAAACAAAAATTTAGAGTTTTATGATTAAATACTATCATTGAGAACCCATATAAGGAGATCTCATCAATTAAAAAATGATAACATATAATAAGTACTCTTACCCTTGTGTTAATAACTTATCTAATTTTTAATTTTTTACTTATCTCCCTTATTATACTGAATTCATAAATGAAAAACAAAACCCCACATACACTAACACATACATTATGACACTATGAATTTGAATCCTTCCTTATATACAATCAAATGTCACAATTATACTTGATTTGACCTATTAATTATATATGTATTTATACACACAAGACATCTATGTGTCTCTAAAATAATTGGAACCATTTGTTAAGAATTATTGTCCATTCATTAATACTTAAACAATCCCCTTATTTTCATGAAAAAATATAGTAGTGAATTTATAATCACTTTTGATCCAAAAAGGAATGAATCTATTGAGAATGTGTTGATTCAACAATTTCATTAATTTCTTTTTGATTTTGATGCTCTCAATAACCAACATTTATGTAATAAATGAAGTTTCTTTTTACTGAATTTCAAGAAAATAATATTTGTCAGAATATTTATTTTGGAAATATATTCAATACATTGATCTATAAGGAAATATTTACTTAATTATTCTTTGTGTGTTTATGAAAGTATTATAAAAACATTGTTATTACCCAATTCTTGTAAGAATAAAGTAATGATTGGAAATATTACATTTGTAATAAAGCATATGGATCATATATCCTATGTTTATAAGAAACCCTACATTTGAGGAATGAAAAGTATTGTTCATAAACCCTATTTTTTCGAACAACCATATGTCACAACCCCTAATTTTTTAAACAAACCTATGTAGTCGACCCTGTGTTTGGATTTTTGTCATCACATTAATGAAACCTACATTTTACTATTAAACAATGAAGTTTTAAATCAATGATATTATCCAAGATTTATGAAACAGCTTTGACGGATGTAAAGATCTATTCAAAGGCATGTTAGGATTGATTGAAAGGATTGAATTAAACAAAGTAAATCATTTCCATTCTTAAGGAATGGTATAACTATATTAAATGATTTTGAATTCAAATATTCATGATTTATTGGGTGATATTTATGTAGCCAGCTTGACCTCGACCTATTTTACCTACAGTATAAATGTTAATATGTTCTTCATTGAAAGAAAAAGAAATGAGGATATATACAATAGATAAATACATAAGAGAAAAAATATTTGAAAATAAAAAATATGTCATTTCTTTTAGAGATACACTTTAAAGACATACATGTTTTGATCTATCAGATTAACTCACTATTTTTTTTGTCGTTGTTACTGAATTTTATTGTTACAAATTCTTATGCAAGATCGACAAATAGATCATCAGAGATACACTTTAGAGAAATATTTTTTTTAAAATCTCTCTGGTGTTTTATTTACTGCTATTTGATGAAATCATGTGCAATGTTGGGTACCTATTTTCTATTGTGTGTTATTAATGATTAATTAAATCTATTAATTTATACTAAAATAGTGAATTTCAACCTGTGTTCTCAATCAAATCTATCTCTATCTATTTAATAGAGTTTTGAATGCTCAGAATCAGTCATGGTAAAGTGTCGGCTTCTTGTACTAAATAGATGATTTTCCGTTCCTTATAAAAGAACCATAAGGCCCTATAAAATCCTTATAAATGTTTCATCTATTTCTAGTCAGCTATTAAGGTCTTATGATAAGGGGACCTAACTACTGAAATCAAAAAACTCACAAAGAGAGTTTTGGTGGAGTGGGATAAGGGATATTTTTGGCCGAAAACACTATACATCATTGTGTTCTTTCTATTTATTTATTTCTAATGCTCACACAATTTAAAAGATAAGGAATGGTTCGGTACATAACAATATAGTAGTTTAAAATCTATAAAAGTTTTTGAAGAAATAATCCACACGCCTCTTGTGACATTATCTTTATCATCGCCATTACAACCAAACACATGGCAGCAAAGGTAACCCTCTATTGGTATATTTTCTTCTTGAAAAAAATATTTTTTTGATTATATCTTATATAAACAAATATTTTTTATCTATTCTTTGAGTATTCAATTTTATTCTGAAAAAGGTATTCAAAATTTTTTACTCATATGAAAAATAAATAATTCCTTACTAGCTCTAACAAGCATGAGTTAAAGGATTATATGAATGAATATTGAAATGAATGATTATAGAGAATAAAATGATGGGTTTAATCAATTTTATCATTGTGTTGTTGTATATGAGATGTGGCCAAATATTTTTTTTGACTATGAATGAACTGAAAATATCATAAAAATAATCTGAGATGATGACTGAAGTTGAAAGTAATATAAAACTTAAAGTCACTACTCTCAAAATTAAAAAGTATAAATAAACTAATTCTATTAATCTAGATAAATATTTATCAGATATTTCTGAAAGAATTGAAAATCTATACAATAAGAAAAAGAAAGGGACTAAAAATAATAGATGTTGTGAATGAAAATAAAAAGTCCATACAAATGTTAAATATTGATTAAATAAATCTCAAAGGAAACCTAATTATAATATAAATGGAAAGAAAATTATAAAGGATAATTGGAGTGATTTTGATGGTTCACATAATGAATATTCTATCAATTTTGAGATTGAGAATAATCATCAGATGGTATATCTTATGGTTTATACTGATGAGGTACAATCTTCTTACTCTCAAGACTCTAGTTGTGAAAAACGTTATTATGATGAATTTAACATGTATTTATTTATGTTGCAAGACAAATATGATTCCTTTAATAAATATCATATAATAATTATAAAATATTATTATTTTTTAATATTATATAAATAAATATTGCCAAAATATATTATAGATTTAAAATTTAACTCTAGTAAAAATTATTTTGATCTGCATGAAACTAAGATTAAATAATTATTGGTTGAAGTTGATTCTTTAAAACAAGATTATATTATGATGATAAAAATAGAATATCATTTAAATTAAATCTTTTGTAAAAATGAAATTCATAAAGTAAAATTATAAATTTGATGTAATGGTGAAAGACCAAAATTATATAGGAATTATTTTGTTTCTAGTTGAAATATTAAAATCATGTCACCTGCTAAATATTTTTATTGTGGAATAAATATACATTATGAAAATGACTATAGCTTTAGACAACCTAAAACTTATGGTGTTAGAAATTATTATTTTTTAAAATAATTGTTTAACTTAAATAGTAGAATAACTAATAAAAAATAAAAAAATTTGGTTACCTAAAAATTTAATTGCTAACACTTATGGACCTAAAAGTATGTGGGTACCAAAAGAAACTTGTATTTTTTGTTTCAAAGTATTACACTACAGAGCTAAATCATTAAAACATTAGTTTCTTGATTGAGCGATTTATGAAAATATCTAATAAAAGAGTGATCAACTTTGAAGTAGTTCGTTATAAAATAATCTTAGTACTGAAATATATAATCCCAGAAGTATTTTATTTCTATATTTCTATATGATTCTAGTGAATTAAATTTTTTATATAGGGGGGAGAGATGTCTCATATAATTTGATAAAAATCTTCTGTACTCTTTGAATCATGTCTTGGTCATTTTTGATTGTATGATAGAATTCTAAACATTAAAAATCTCTAAACATTGTTTTAATGCTTAAACAAAACATTACTTGTTTAAATTATGAAAAATTTTATATTTTTCGGTCTTGAATCATATTGAAATATTTATATTTCGTGTTTAAAATTTTTATTTGTTTATATAACCATTAAATATTTCTTATGTAATATGTATTTTAAGAAGTTATAATCTATAATTATTATTCTTTATTTTTTTGACTTGAGAATATTCAGAGTCATCTATAATGTGTTCAAAAAAACCATTTTATCTTCTTCTTCAAACATTAAAATTATGTGTCCACCTTCTTCAAAATAACTTGTTCAAATGCCTCTGAAAAACATTCATAGAAATATGAAGTGGTCAAATACTTCATGTTCAGAAGAATATCTTTCACACCAAAGGAAAAAACTTAATCCTTCTGATTTCATAGAAGAACAATCAGTTTCATATGTTAAAGGTTTAATTAAAAAATGATTTGAATGAAATAAGATAGCTTATGGGAATTATGAACTATAAGTTTCTTCATATCATATGTCTTATGAAAAGGTTTTGTGAAAATTCAACACCTTGAATGAATAATTTATGAAGTTACAGGCTTATATGAATATGTATATAAGGTAGAACAAATAAATACATAAAGAATTTGTATAACAGATGGTTTTCTATTCATTACAAAAATATTATTATAATGTGAAATATATTTTTATATTAAAATAATAATTTGAATCTTTTAAACCAAAAACTCTAAAACATATGGAGTTATCTGAAAAGAAGTCGTTACTAAGCTAGTCTACATAAGGTGAAATTGTTCTTTGTTGAATAGTATTTATTTTCGTCGCTATATCAAATAATAGAAGATGATCAAAATAGAATAGAAGAACTTTCAAGAGTGTTAGTAGATCTAAGTGAAAAATTTAGGGTTTATAATTTTAATATTGACATTATATTTCTTCCTAACCTCCTATTTTTTATATTCTATAAGTTTTTTGAAGTGAAGCTTGTATATCTTGTTTGTAATACTTTGGTAATAACAGGTTATATGTTTTTTTGTATTTATTTTAAAATATTTATACATTTTATTATATGTAATCTAGATCATAATATTTTATTATCTGATTTCATATGACAATAAGTAATAAATAATTTCATTTTAAGTATTTATTGTGAAGAAAAATTAGTTAAAAGTATTTTATTCCTTATAAATATTTTAATTCATTGAATATCCTATATATTATTACTTAAGGGGATTTATAATCAAATATTCTTTTTTATTCATTGTGGGAGTTTTTTTACTACATTTTACTTTTATCTTTTTTTTATGTCACAAAAAGTGGGAGAAGTTTTATGTATAATAAATTTTCATATCATCATGTGGAGAATTTTTTATCATTAATTTTTATTTATAGTCATGGGGGGGATTTTATTAGATATTTTATGAGAAATTTTATAAATAGATAAAAATAGATAAATTTATGTGCTTATGAGAAATTTTTTTAAAAGAAGAAATATGTCTTGAATTTATTTATGGTTATAAATATTTCCTCTTCTAAAAATAGATTTAAATTTTAAATATTCAGTTGTGGGAATATTGATTATCAAAAAGGGGGAGATTGTTGAGCATCTGTTGATTCAATAATTTTATTAATTTGTTTATGATTTTGATGATCTTAAACAACCACATTTATGTTACCAATGAAGATTCTTTTAAGTGAATTTCTAAAAAATAATATTCTTCAGAATATTTATTTTGGAAATGTATTCAATTCATTGATCTATGAGGAAATATTTTCTAAAGTATTTTTGATGTTCTTTTTTAAGTATCCTGGAAACAAAATTCATACCCTACATTTATAAGCGTAACATAAGGATTAAAAATACTATGTTTGGAAGAAAGAGTATGGATAATATACTAAACATTTGGAAGAAACCCTATATTTTAGGGATAAAAAGTATGCTTCATCACCCCTATGTTAGTGAACAACATTATGTCATCAAGTGTACATTTGTAAAAAAAACTACGTCTTTAACCATATTTTTGGTGTTTCCTCACCGCATAAAGGAAGCCAAAATATAAATATTCAATGATAGAGTTTTAAAACAACTGTATTATCTGAGATTTATTCAATATTCCTGATAAAAGCAATGTTCTATTCAATGTCTCTTTATGATCGGTTCATTGTATTGTATTAAATGGAGTAAATGATTTTGATTCTTATGGGAAGTTATGACTCTCTTAAATGATTTTAAATTTATATATTCATGATTTATTGTGTGATATTTCTATATATAATTTGATATGGAGTTTTTCGACCAAAAAAATAAATATTAATATGTTCTACATCGAAAGAAAAATATGAGTAGATATAAAATATACATATACACAAGGAATTTTTTTTCAGAACAAAAAGTGTGAATTTTTCTTCAAAGACACACTTTGGATAGATCTATATGAACCAACCCTTGAGAGATCTATTTTCACAAAATATTATAAATAAAAATAACTAGATTATCTACCATGATTTTCATGCATAAATTTAATAGAAAATTAGACTGTTGTAATTATTACCTAAGTCCCATGGACTTTAATGAGAGGATCCAAATAAATACATTAATCACTTAACCAAGGAATGTGTTCGATTGAAGTTAATTGTTTTAGTTGCAGAACAACTCAAATAGAAACAATTATCATTATCTTTTGAAGGAGTTGCTAAGGAGTGGATATATATCATGTTACAAGGTAAAGTCAATAGATAGGTTGAACATCATAGGAACTTTTTTCATTCATTATTTTAAACCAAATGAGTAATACCTTGTGGAAAGAGATATATTCAATTAGGAAAGTCTTAGGATAGATAATATATGAGTATTGAGAGGTATTTAGAAAACATTGTGCAAGTTTTCCTCACCATGACATTAAGGAACATAACATCCTAGTTTTATTGAAACAAGTACTACTCAACAATGTGAGACATATAAGAGATGAACTGTGAATGGAAACTCACCAGTGAACCCAAATAAATCATATAAAATATAGTTTAAAATTCCCAATAATTTAATATGAGAGGTGTTGGCCCAAAAAGATCCTATAAGTTAAAGTCTATTGAACCAATATGGATTGAATTTAAAAATGAAAGACTATCCAATTTTGTATGAAAAATGACACCTAATCAATTATAATAACCAACCAACACCACTTATGTTTTATGTCCCTTTTTCTTCTGTAACTGAATTCACATACTGGTATTATCAACTATATGATATTAATAGTTCTATTTTCTATCAATAAGGACCATTAAAATATCCCATAAATAACAAAGGGTGGATAGATAACTCATATGTCCTCTATGGATTATTAAATCAACAAAATGAGGCTCAACATCTATTTAGATAACCATTCCATTAACCTCCTCCATTTTTAAAAAATTTCAAGCTGGGATATCAATATAATTTTGAATATTCATAATTTTAATAATGGAAGTCACATGACCGTCCTTCATATAGTTGTCAACCAAAAATCCACAACCCATAAAATCTAAACATAGTGGAGTTAAAAATTAAATGAATGAATTGAAAAACTAGTTAAGGAATATAGTGTAAATGTTGACTAAAAATCATCAAAAATTCCCAGATCAAACATTACATAATACCAATGGTAATGTGACATTGGTGACAACTATAATTGAAATTTAAATTAGTCATTTTCTAAAACCAGAATCCTCAAAAATTAAACCAATAAAAGGATAGAGGAAATAATTTTTATTAGAATAAGGAAAAATCATAAATTTTGCTTGAGAAATAATTAAAATAAGGGGAAAACATTTTGTTATCATTTCCCAAATGAATGATTCAAAGTAAGAAAATTAATGAAGTAAGATTCAAAAAAAAATTAGACACCTTTATTAATGTTGAATTCAAGATACCTATTTTTAATCTATTAAAAATTTTCCTCAATATTTAATGTTCCTGAAAGAATTGTTCACTAGGAAAAGGAGGCTTCAAGGAATGATATATTATTTTTACTATGAAATGTGTTAGCTCTAATAACACCTCAATTGTGTATAAAATTATAAGAACTAGTTATATTATCCATTACTTTTACTATTAGTTTTATTTTATT
The DNA here is from genome assembly GCA_963277665.1 of Viscum album. NCBI lineage: Eukaryota > Viridiplantae > Streptophyta > Magnoliopsida > Santalales > Viscaceae > Viscum > Viscum album. The sequence goes on from CAUJRU010000205.1 coordinate 1,005,555, forward strand.
CATAGTTGTTTTATGTGATTTAGGTGCTTAATTAATGTAATTCCTCATTATATATTCTAATATTTATAGAATTGAGAGCTCATACCAACGTGAATGGTAGTTTAGTTGAAAAAATGAACTATGATATTCCTAGATATAGTTTAAGAATATGTGCGATGGAAGGTTCATAACATGATCTTTCTAGATAATTTATATGTCCTCAACATGGAAGAGGATACAATACCTATAAAATATAAAATTTTATACGTAAAATATTTTAGATGACAAATATGATAATCATCATTTTTAATAAAGTAATATTAGAAATGTAATTTTAAGAAAACATATTATATTTCAATATTTTATTTTCCATAAAGTTTCCATAAGAACATTCACTTTCACACACTAAGGAATATACTTCAGAAATAAAAACTAATTGTTAAAAGATATTTTGAATTTGGGTAACAAATTGAGATTTAATAATTCTTTGGTATATCACTCTAGGTAAACTAAAATTACTATATAAGAACATGGAAGTGATATACATCATGATTTCATGATGGGTTTTTATTATTTATTTTCAATTGTTGATGAAACCAATAATATGATATGTGAACCTAAGTTGTAACCATCCAGAATTTATCCATCCAAGCTTGTATTGATATAACTAAAACCAAATTAAATGTATGTATTTATAATGGGAGAAGAAATTATACCCATGATAATCAATATAATCTTAACCTATAATCATAAAAGGAAACACATAAGCCTTTTGAGTGATATTTCTAAGGATATATGATAGAGTCTAGGTGACATGTCGAGCCTTATTCCTTGGATAAATGCATATGATCCTATAAGAATATACTTACAAAACAATTATAAAATCCAATACAATGATAAACCTAACCATGATAGTGGTATATAAAAAATTAAAAATATAAAAGATGAATTAAACATATATCCCATTTTGAACATACATTTGGTTACCCCATTCACATTATGCCCAAAAAGTCGGCTTTAACATTTTTTTATAGTGAAAAAAATAAATTGATTCTTATTAGAGTGTTTAATAGATTTAGGTTATATTTAGTAATGTAATTTAATAAAGAGATTATAAAATAGCCCTTTACAATACCATTCATTACCATAAGTCTTAAAAGACTATTAGGAAAGACATGTTACTATTTTATTGATGAATTCTCAATGTACATCTACATGATCATTTCTCTTGATGATTAGGAGAAAAAAAATATTTACCTATCTTTGTTAAACCATTTCATATAAAAGGATTCCATTCATATTATGGAATACCCATGGTAATTTTTAAGATGTATAGTAAGTGGATTCTTTATTTTGATTGAGAAATGTCTTGAAAAGTTTTTAGAAAATTTCACGGTGTTATGAAATTCATTAGATCATTTTTTTAAATATGGATATGGTTTTAAAAAATCTCATAGAAAAAGGAAATCTAAATTTTTAAAATTTCCATTTTATATAATAAAAATAAATTGTACCGAGGAAAGTGATTTCAAATAATTGAATTGAATGCGACTAATCAAATATTTGATCCATCACTACATTATCCTACCATAATTATTCTAAATGTGTTATATCATTATTAGGAAATATAGGTTTTTAAAGATGAATCATTAATAAATTTAATAATATTTTCTTACCGCTTTCTAATTTCAAAAATATATTGAGTTCATAATTGATGAATATTAAAGGAAATAATAGTATGACATAAAGAGAAAATTGAATTCGTCATTTGGTATTTCAACCACCAAATGGGGAACACCATTTATACATGTTCTATGATGTCACAAATAGGTATATAAGACTTTTTCTTTCCCAATGAATTGATGGAAGAATTCATGTTATAGATTATTCAATGAAAACACTATATTTTTACTGTAATAATGTAACATCCCAGGTAAATAAAGAATATGAAATTTTCATATTTATTTATATTTTTTAATTAAATATTAATTTTACTAAAATGGGATTCTATGTTCAATGGAGTACCTAATACACAATAACGGTTTTCTTTGAAATCTTACGTTGCAAACAAAGTTGACTTGTACTAAAAGATAATATAATAATGTTATTATTTTAAATGGTAGTTAACACATAGTCATTATATTGGTGGGAATTAATATAAATAACTAAAATATTATTTTATATGTTTGTTAAATGTTTTTTACATTTATACAAGAAAAGTTAGAGGCTTAAAATGTGAATGAATCTAATTTTAAGCATAAATACTCTAATATTCTTTAACAGGTCAAGTTACCGCCTTTTGATGGAGAATCCTATTTAAATATAATTTTGGTAACTTTTATATGTTCTATTAGGCAAAATAAAATTCTTCTTTAGAATTGGAACATCATAATTTACTTTGGGTAAAATTTTGGTATTTTTTTGATAACTTTTATTTTTAATGAATAGGGAAAAATATTGTATTTTAATTCAAAACTGCCTTTTAATTTAATTTATTTATATGGTTATATTATCTTTCTAAAAGGATTTAAAGTGTAAATATATTATATTTTTACCATTTAATTAAATATTTTTCATTTAAAGTAATTTCACTTTGAAATAGGGCATAAACAAGTGTCAAACTTTTGATTGTTATTATTTCTTAAAAACACGCTTTTTGTTTTGACAGCGAAAATTAATTTTAAATTAATTAATAAATCATATATGTTTTGAATTTGTTAAAATATAAATCATTTTTGAATTCAGAATATCAAATATATCTTAGGCTGAATTTTTGTTATTTTTTTCTGAAAACCTTCAATTTTTGATGAATAGTGAAAACACTGAGTAGTAGTTAAAAACTGACTTTTTCATTTCAATTAAATTTTACCACTTCTGTGAATTGAATTTTGAAAATATGACATACATGGTTGTAATTTTTAATTAAAATTTTTTTCAATAAGATCAAAAAAAAATTTGGTGATTAGTAACTTTTGACTTTTATTTACCGTGGTTAAAGGTAAATAGGGTAATTCAAAGTAAAAAAGAATATTATAATAATATAAAATTACATTTACACTTGTACTAACTTTATTGGATGAGTCATTTCTGACCATGGTCATCTTTAGGTCACTTTTGGGACCCCATGGAGCCACTTAATAGTGATAATGACACTTTATATTAATTAATTTAAAGTAAAAACAAAAATGTCATAAACATATATATTTTAGTAAATTATTTTTTCCATTAGGTAATATAAGTTATCTCTTAAACTATAAATATTAATTTTAAATATAAAAATATTTCCTACATCAAGGTATTTGCTTTATAAATTGTATACCTAAAATAAATAAAATTATTTATGACACAATAATTATGCAATGTTTACCACATTAATGAATGATTTAAATAAATAAGATTATAAAAATTAAAAAAATATCAAAAACCTATCCAAATCTTATCAGATGATTTTATTTCAAACAATATTCATATTATATTTGACTTTAATATTTTTTGGACCTTTAGAAACTGAAAATCATTATATAATAAAATAATATTTTCAAACTTTCCTAAAGAGCCCCTCCTCCCCCTATAAAAATCCCCCAACTCTAACCTGTTACTTATATCTCTAAAGCCCCTTGACTCATCCAAACCTTTCCCCAATAAGCTCTCAATATCCCTATCTTATACCTAGAATCCTTACCTTAGGCATAAGGCACTTCAAGAAATCATTTTGGTTTAAACTAAAGGGGGTCACCCAATTTAATGGTTATGTCTTCTCTTAAGTTCTTTTCTTTTATTTTACATATCCAACCCCATAAACACTTTTTATTCCATTATTTTATAAAAACACCTGTATATTAAATATACTATGATGTTTTTATAAGAATTAATTGAATTACACTTACACACACCTCCGTCTAATTGGTAAATAACATAATGTTTCTGTGGACGGCGAACTACTGCCTCACGAAATGATGATTATTCAATCTTCTCCGACCACCTCTCATGATGGCCATTATGATGGAACTATATTTATATATGATATATATATTTTTATTTTTTCTCTATTATTCTGTAATTTTTATTTATAATCATACCATTATGCTTTCCAATGTGTGTAAACATGATAATTTCATTTGAGGAAGTGCGGATTACTGCCCCCACAAGGTGATATGATTCGTTCATGACATACATGGAACGTATAAATAATGGAGTTAATGAAATTATGTAACATATATATCACATTATATTATACTATAATTATAATATACCTATGTACCATTAATTTTTCATACCATTAAATATGAAATAGAAATGAAAGTAGCGTTCATGCCTACGTACGGCTTACCGTCTCCATGAACGGTGCATTTAATTTCTTATCTCCAAATGGAATGTACTATTATAAATATATATATATATATATATATACTTTATATATATTTTATATATGATATATATTATATTTAAATCATGAATATTATTCTGTAGATAATAGACTTTTCACCACATGGACAATTTGTAATTATTACAAGTACATTTTTTACTCAGGTTTTGAATATCAACAAAATGTCCGATATGAACTCAAATAATTAACCAATTTTAATAACAAAGTAATAAGTGATATAAAAGGAGTAATAAATTTGAATAAGGTTATTAATAAATTAGAAATTAAATTATGTTTATTATTCAGTAAGAACAAGGAACATACAAGAAAAGTCAGACTTGAGGTAAGGGGTTTCTCATCTCACTTTTAATACTATGAGATTTCCATTTTTCACCACTTATTTATTACATGTGGTGTAATTTTTACAGTAATTTTATATATATTATCATGATTCTATTTATATTTTTGGTATTTTGTTATTCATTTTATGGTTATTAACTTTTGGTCTTACGACTCGATTGATTAGAACATGGTAAGGGATTTTCATCTCACTTTTTATTCTTGTGTGATTCATACTATATTTTCCACTATTTCCTTTTTGTATGGTGTATGTACTTCCCATTATTATATTATTTGTGTAATATAATTTAATTTATGGGTATTTACTTCTTCATTGTATGATACTTCTTTCGTGGGTTGTATGTTTCATAAGTTTCCAAATCGGTAAGAGAACCTTTCACCCTCCTCTTTTTAAAAGAATTATTTTTTTATGTCTTTTAATTTAAATCTTTTTGTGTTGGGATAAGTTCTTCTATATCATAATTTCTATAAATTTTATGTCCAAGTGATGAGATACCCTTTTTATCTCATCATATCATTTTATGAATTTGAAAGTGATGTTGTTAGGCTGTCAAATTTCTATAAGGAAACTTCTTCACCCAATTTCCATTATTTGGGTTTAACTTATACTTCTTGATTATGTTGTGATATAAATATTTCTGAATGACCTATGATTGTTTTACACTTAATATCCACTTATATTTGGTGTACTTATATTTTCACACATAATTATGTCATTGATTTATCCTTAATCTAGTGGTATGATCTTTGTAAGAGATTTCGTCTCAATTTACATTCCATTGAGACTTATTTGTTGTTATGAACCAATTCAATTTTGTATGGTTTATATACTTCCATTTGAAATATTATAACTTGAATATAATTATTCTCATGATATTATAATTTTTTTATTTCATTCTTTAATTATTTTTAGTCAAGTGTTTCTCAAGTGTTACAAGACTCTTTAACTAAAACATTGCTTTAAAAGTTTTAAAGATTTATTCTTATAAATATTTCTCTTTATTGTCCCTGTTTTCAAAATGGTTTTTAGGATTTATTTATATGGACATTAATTTTTTAAAATGTTAATTCCTTTAAAATATTCAAAGTGGTATGGGACACTTTGATTCAAAAATCTCTTTATTAAATGGTTTTAAAAATGGTTTGATAAAGCATTGTTTATGTAAATATCTTGAAATGATATATTGTGATAGAAATGTGGAAATTTTATCTTTCCATTATTCTTGTTTTATTTGTTATGAATATTTTAGGGTTATTGGGAATTTTTTACGTATACGGGTGGTTCCATGATAAACCTTGGGCAGGTGAGCCCGAGATAGCTCTCTAACGCAATGGGTAATGTGACGGAGGTAAACGTTAATATTTCTCCTATGACATTTAGAGAATATATTGTGATGGGTATTCCAACATAACTCCCTACTTATCTTTGATATCTACAATGTAAGTATGATATGGATTCCACAAGTTTCCTTTATGATTTAAGATTTCTATGTGTTATGCGTAAATCTTATGATTTCATGATCTATGTTATGATTGAAAAGTATGGTTTCATTGATTTGTATTTATTGATGGGTTAATGTTTCCTCTCCTTATTTTATAACCCTTGCTGATATTTTTAATCTCATCCCAAGTTTTTAAATGTTTTTCACAGGACTTAAAAGATGAATAGGGTCAAGTATGGGATATAGGAAAAATCATGCTGTCTAAAACATGGAACAAGACATGACACTTTTTTTCTAGAGTTTTTATTTTATGAAAAAATTGGAAACTGAGTAGAAGTGTCTACTTTGTAATTTTTGAGATGTGATGTAACAAGTTATGGCCAAATTCTCTAAAACTCTAATCCTGAAAAGATCCTCAATGTGAATTCGTGACTTAACTCAAGATTATGTAATGTTTCAGTCTGGGTCCGTAAAAGTTGGTATCAGAGGTCAGTTTAGAAAACTTTAGGGATTATGAGCTTTCGTTAAACGCGTGGTTAGTCCCTATGTCTATTATTTTAGTTAAATCCTTGTTTTATAACTTTTTCATATCCATGAATGTCTATTACAAATGGAAGGATGAGGATCTCAAATGAAATTCCTATCTATTTCTGATGACATTCTTGCAATAATTATTTCAAAGTCATGTTCAGATGATTGTGAAACCTTTTCTTGCATACAACTCACATGAAAGAAGTTGTTTAAGATATCAAACACCTCCACTATACCTCGATATCATCGTGTATCATTGGTTGTATTTAATCAAATCCTATTTTCAAAATATTCTCATATTTTCATAAATGGTAAATATTATCAAGTCATTTTAAAATATTTTACCTTATCCCAAGATTTTAATGAATATTATGATTTTGAAAATGGTGTTGAATAAGGTGACCCTTTCGCAAACTATTTATATTTCATTTTACAATATACTCTCCTAGCACATACTTATGGTATTTTAAAAGGACTATTGATTGAAAGTTTCAACTCAAATTTGGTTTGAATGATTTATAAAAATCATGTTTTATCAGATGTTTTGAAATTATATGTCCTACATGATTCTTTTCTAAAACTATTTTTTTGTGAACACCCATATGACCCATGTTGTACAAGGTGTATTTGGATGAAAGAAGTAAATTATTTTGAAGGATATCTAAATCATTGTCGCAATGCATGGAACTTCTGCCAACGTAAACAAGATGATGATGAAACCATATGGACACCATGATGAAGGTATGTTTTTCTTTATATTATGAATAGTTTTATTTTATCATATGGAGATGAAATATGAAAAAAATGACAATATATATAAGGATTCATGAATTAAGATGATGAGGTATTAATGTGTTGGGATGAAAATGAAAGGTATAAGAAAACCTTTGAGGTTAAAACTTTTTAGTGTTATTTTTTTGTTTTATAAAATGGAAAAAATGCAGACCATATGAGAACATGTCACGTCAAAAAATCCTACAGGAATTAAACCCACAACCAAAGTGCAATTAGGATTTATCACCTACCACTGGACTACATTAATTCCCTGGTTAGTATGACATATTCTTTTTAGTTAAATGATTTTATTGATCAAGAATAAGTTGATTTGGGATCTTATGTTTTATCAAATGGATATTCTAATATAGCAAAATGATTTGGTGATTAAGTGATAAAGTTTAGTTTGGAATACGTTCTCTCTTTTGGGGAACATTATATGCTTAAGAAAAATAGAATACTATGAGATCTCATTTGTGGTGTAATGGTTAAAATTTTTAGTTTTGAAGAATATATGTATTTATTGTGGACATAGGGTGATTTGGGTTATTAACAGATATTATTAACCTATCATAGAGAATATGTGATTAGGTTAATTACACATCAGTATGAGACTTTAAGAGTATTCAATGTTTTTTTTGAGATAAATGTTAATATTTATTGTATAATACAATGTGATTAAATTATTTTTAGTTTTGGGTTACGATCTTTGTTTGGATTGTATTGAATAATTTTATGGAAAATTGTGTATTGAATGGTCTTTGTTGATCTTTGGGAATTGTTTGTTGAATTTTGGAGATTAAGAGTAGTATTTATTTTTATAAAGGATTATCCTTTTGGGGAATTATCTTTCCTCGTACTAACCATTTTGGTTTTGGTTGAGGTCTAAAGAAAAGGAAAAAATATGGTTCATCTTTTGTGGATTATGTGATACTCTACTAGTTGATTCTAGCACTTTTGATGTTACCAAGTCAGTTTGAATACTAATCGTTGGGAGAAAAGTTGAGTTTGTGGTAGAAATTTAGTAAAGGATGAAAGTCTACATAACAAGTATGATTCATTATATTTTTAGATAATCTCATAAAAAAATTACTCAAATTTATGAAAATTAACTTAAAAACAAAAATATTGTCTGTTAAATTTTCTTACTGGGGAATCAAAGACCGTTTAACCCATCACATGTTTGTGATTTTCTGGTGGTTAACTTTCTCCTAATCATGTTTTATATCACTCTCCATTAGAACTTGATAGTTTGTTTTCTCCTCCATATCCATGTTTTCATGGAATCCAAGTATCGGTTGTCTCAGGTGACCTTTGTACTTCTATTCCTTCATTTTAAAGTGATAGTTTTATTGACTATTTTTCTGATGTGTTACTTTCAATGAAGTTTTCAAGCCCAATTTTAAAATTGAGAGGAGACAATTCCCAAAAGGGAGGAAGGATGTAACATCCCAGGTAAATAAAGAATATGAAATTTTCATATTTATTAATATTTGTGAATTAAATATTAATTTTACTTTAAAGGGGATGCTATGTTTGATCGCATACCTGATACGCAACAACAGGTTTCTTTGAAATCTTGTGTTGCACACAACGTTGAGTTGTACTGAAAAATAATATAATATTATTATTATTTTAAATGGCAGTTAACACATAGTCATTTTATTGCTGGGAATGAATAGAACTAACTTAAATATGATTATATATGTTTGTTAAATGTTTTTTACATTTATTTAATAAAATTTAGAGGGTTAAAATGTGAATGAATCTAATTTTAAGCATAAATACTCTAATATTATTTAAAAGGACGATTTACCACGTTTTGATGGAGAACCCTCTTTAAATCTAGTTTTGTTCAGTTTTATATGTTATATTTGACAAAATAAAATTTTTCTTTAGAATCGGGACATCAAAATTTACTTTGAGTAAAAATTTGGTATTTTTCTGATAGAATTTATTTTTTAATGAATTTGAAAAAATATAGTATTTTAATTCAAAATTTCCTTTTAATTTAATTTATTTACATGGTTATATTATATTTTCAAATGGTTTTAAAGTGTAATTAGATTATATTTTCTTCCATTTAATCCAATTTTGGTCATTAGAAGTAATTTTACTTTGAAATTGGGTATAAACAAGTGTCAATCTTTTGATAGTTATTATTTCTTAAAACCACGCTTTTTTGTTTTGACAACGGGTATTAATTTTAAATTAATTAAGAAAACATCTTTGTTTTTAATTTTGTAAAATATACAACATTTTTTAATTCATAATATCAAATATAACTTAGGCTTAATTTTTGGTATTTTTCTGAAAACCATCAATTTTTGATGAATAGTTAAAACACTCAGTAGTAGTTTAAAACCGAATTTTTCATTTAAATGAAATTTTAACGCATTTTTGAATTGAATTTTTAAAATATGACATGCATGGTTTTTATTTATTATTAAAATTTTGTTTGATAAAATGAAAATAATTATTGTTCAATAGTAACTTTTGACTTTTATTTATCACGGTTAAAGGAAAATATTGTCATTCAAAGTAAAAAAAGACTATTATAATAATATAAAATTACCTTAACACTTTCCCTAACCTTATTGTATGAGTCATTTCTGACCATGGGAATATTTGGGTTGCTTTTGGGACCTCATGGATCCACTTAAGAGTGATAATGACACTTTATATTAATTAATTTAAAGTAAATACAAAAATGACAAAAACATATATCTTTTAGTAAATCAATATTTACATGTGATTATATAAGTTATCTATTCGAATATAAATATTTATTTTAGATCTAAAAAAATTTCATACATCGTGGTATTTTTTTATAAATTTTAGACATCAAATAAATATTATTATTTATGACACAATAATGATGCAGTGTTTACCTCATTAATGAATGATTTCATTAAATAAGATTATAAAAATTAAAACAATATCAAAAACCTATCCAATTATTATTGGATGATTTTATTTCTAACAATATTTTTCTTATCTTTGAATTTAATACATTTTGGAACATTAGAAACCGAATATCATTATATAATAAAATAATATTTTCAAACTTTCCTAAAGATCCCCTCCTCTCCCCTTATAAAAAGCCCTCACCTATAACCCATTACTCACACCTCTCAAGCACCTTGGCTAGTCCAAACCCTGCCCAAATAAGCTCTAAAGATCCCTCTATTACATCTAGAAGCCTTACCTTAGGCATAAGGCACTTCAAGAAATCCTTTTGGTTCAAACCAAAGGGAGTTACCTGATTTAAAGGTAACGTCTTCTATTAAGTTCTTTTATATTATTTTACTTCTCCAACCCCCTAAAATCTTTTTATTCATTTATTTTATAACAACACCATTATCATAAATATAATAGTATATTTTTACGAGAAGGATTCAATCTACATCTACACAAACCTCCGTATAATGGGTAAAGAACATATTGTTTCTGTGGACGGTGAACTACTGCCTCACGAAATGATGATTATTCAATCTTCTCCTACCACCTATCATGGTGGCCATTATTATGGAACTGTATTTATATATGATATATATTGTGTTTATTTTTTCTCTATTCTTCTGTAATTTTTATTTACAAACATACCCGTATGCTTTCCAATATGTGTAAACATGATAATTTCATTTGAGGAAGTGTGGACTACCACCCCCTCAAGGTGATATGATTCGTTCATAAAATACATGGAACATATAAAGGATGGAGTTAATGAAATTATGTAACATATATATCATATTATATTATACTGGATTTATAATATAACTATGTACCATTATGTTTTCATTTGATGAAATATGAAATATAAATTAAAGTAGCGTTCATGCCTGTGTACGGCTTACCGTCTCCATGAACAGTGAATTTTATTTCATAACTACAAATTTCATGTAATATTATATATATATATATACTAGATATATATGATATATAAGATATTTAAATTATTAATATGATTTTGTAGAGAATAAAATTTTGACCAAATGGATAATTTGTAATTATAACAAGTTTCTTTTTGACTCAAGTTTTGAATATCGACAAAATGTCTGATATGAACTCAAATAATTAACTAATTTTTATGAAAAGGTAATAAGTGATATAAAAGTAATAATAAATTTGAAAAAAATATTATGATATTATAAATTAACTTAAGTTTATTGTTTAGAAAGAACAAGGAACATACAAGACAAGTTAGACTTGAGGTAAGGGGTTTCTTATCTCACTTTTAATTCTGGGAGATTTCCATTGTTCACCACTTATTTATTGCATGTGGTGTATTGTGTACTATAATTTGATATATATTATCATTATTATATTTATATTCATGTTATTCTCTGATTCATTTTTTGGTTATTAACTTTTGGTCTTATGACTCGATTGATTACAACATGGTAAGGGATTTTCATCACACTTTTTATTCCTGTGATATTCATGATATATTTTCCACTGTTTCCATTTTTATGGTGTATGTACTTACCATGAATGTATTATTTGTGTAATATAATTTAATTTATGGGTATTTAAATATTCATTGTATGATCCTTCTTTCATTGGTTTTATGTTTCGTAAGTTACCAAATTGGTAAGGGAACCTTTCACGCTCCTCTTTTTAAATGAATTATTTTTTATTATATATTTTAATTTACATATTCTTGAGTTAGGATATGTTCTTATATATCCTTATTGATGTAAATTTTATTTCTGAGTGATTAGATACCCTTTTTTCTCTCATCAACTCATTTTCTAAATTTTAATGTGACGTTGTTAGGCTATCAAATTTCTGTAAGGAAACTTCTTCATAGAATTTTCATTCTTTGGCCTAAACTTCTACTTCATGATTATGTCGTACTATAAATATGTGTGAATGAACTTTTATTGTCTTACACTTAATATCCACTTATTTTTTTATTTATATTTTTTACACATAATTATGTCATTGATTTATCCTTAATCTAATGGTATGATCTTTGTAAGGGATTTAATCTCAATTTACATTTCATTGATACTTATTTGTTGTTATGCACCAATTCACTTTTGTATGGTGTATATACTTCCCTTTTAAATATTATATCATGAATATCTTTATTCTCATGATATTATAATTTTATTTTATTTTATTCTTTAATCTTTTTTAGTCAATTGTTTCTCAAGTGTTATGAGACTCTTTAACAAAAACATCACTTTAAAAGTATTAAATATTTATTCTTATAAATCATTCTCATTAATTTCCATGTTTTCAAAATAGTTTTTAGGATTTATTTATATGGAAATTAATGTTATCAAATGTTATTTCCGTTAAAAGCTTCAAAGTGTTATGGGACACTTTGATTCAAAAATCTCTTTATTAAATGGTTTTGAAAATGGTTTGATAAAGCATTGTTTATGTCAATATCTTGAAATGATATATTGTGATTGCAATGTGGAAATGTTATATTTCCTTTATGATCGTTTTATGTGTTATGAATATGTTATGGTTATTGGAAATTGTTTATGTATATGGGAGGTGACATAATAATCCTAGGGCGGGTGAGCCTGAGATATCTCTCCAATGCATTGGGTAACGTGACGGAGGTAAACGTTAATGTTTCTCCTAATAGATTTAGGGAATATACTGTGATGGGTATTACAACATAACTTCATATGTAGTTGTGATAGTTACAATGTAAGTATGATATTAATTCCACAAGTTACCTTTATGATTTATAATTTCTATGTGTTATTCATAAATTTTATGATTTCATGAGGTGTGTTATGATGGAAAAGTACGGTTTCATTGATTTGTATTTATTGATGGGTTAATGTTTCCTTTCCTTATTTAATAACCCATATTGAGCTTTTTATGCTCATACCAAGTTTTGAAAAGTTTTTCGCAGGACTTAAAGATGAATAGGGTCAAGGATGGGATCAAGGAAAAGTCATGTTGTCTAAAACGTCAAACTGGACATGAATCTTTTTTTCAAGAGTTTTTATTTTATGAAAAAAAATGGAAACTGGATAGAAGTGTCTACTTTGTAATTTTTGAGATGTAATGCAATAAGTTATGGCCTAATTATATATAAATATAAACCTAAAAATATCCTCAATGTGAATTATTGACTTAACTAAAGATTATGTAACATTAAAGTCTGGGTCTTTATAAATAATTTTACAAACACTTAAAGGAATATCTTGAAATTGTTTCTCATTAGGAAAAATTTAGATCATATTTTCCTAGAAAAATATTAAAATTCACTCTAATAATGTAACACTTAGTCACTTGATGGATAAGGTTGAATAAAATATGAGGTTTGTGAGATAGATGTAATTTTTATAAGAGTTTCATATGTAGATAAAAGAAAAAATGATGGAATTCTAAACCAAGATCCTCTTCATGGATCAATACCAGGTGTGAATCTCTATCTAATTGATGGAGAGGTTCCATGGTGTTTAAAAATGTTAAATTTTTCTATAACTTCTCAAGTACATTTATAAATAAACCAATAACATATCTCAAGACTTTATAGTAAATCAAAATTCCTAATTTGGTATGATCCATATATTAATAGAATCAATAGTGAAAAAGTAATTGGTAGGTGTTTATTCATGTATAATGTAAATTATGTGATCAACTGTTAGGTATACATCCTTAAAATGGTTGAACATAATAAAAAGGGATGAAAATGTATCATTGTAAAGGAACTAACAACATATGGTTTTATTAGGAGATTATAAGGAGACATAGGTAGAACAAGTAGCTCCGCATAAAACCATTTCCCTGAGTACCAAGGATGTTTTTCCCAAGGAACGTGTCTCCTAGTTTCCAAGTTGAATTGAATAAAGATAACATCATATCCTGAAACTAATTAAAACAATAAAATTTAATATCCACTACCCTATTAAACATTCCCCCAACCCAATAATAATCTAATGACTACGCTACCCCCAGAAAGTTATTCACTCCTTCCTTCCACACATACACAGCCCTGATACATAGTACACACTACCACAAACACAATACAATAGCTCCCTATTGAAAAGAATGAATTATCCCAATATAGAAATAAAAAAACTAAAACTATTACAATTGAAGGGATTTCCCCCCTCCCCCCACATTGAATATGGTATCACAGTTATTATCGCACACTCTAGTTGTGCACTTTTCATGTAAATGCCACCGTATTCTTTTGAAAATTCATGACTCGTTCTATAACTTCATGTACTGATGTATAAATCACGTCTTCCTAGGAATATGACTTTATGGGAATTTATTGAGTGAGTGATTAAGGTAAATAGCCCCTGAAGCATTGTGAGCTTATTCAATATGAATTTCTTCAATAATGGGCATTCACAAAACAAAAGTTGTGCATAAAAAATTGTAGTGACATTTCAACAGCATAACTGAGGTATATAAAGGTCCATTGGAGGGATTTATGGGAGAGAAATGGGTCTCTTGTCAATTTTAAAAAATAATTTTGATAATTTGGATGTGTGAGAACATACCCCAACATGAAAAAATGAAAAACAAAATACATAAAATAAATGAAGAACTTGAATAATGTAGAGAAAGGTAAGATCCCTTACATTTGGAGGTTGTTTCCAAAAACATAGTAGGAGATTATCAAGATCCGTAGGAACTCTAGGATAACTATAGATATGAAAGTGTAGATAATACATGTTATTCAAGGTATTTCAGTGAAGATAAATGGGAGTTTGGGTGGGTTTTTATATAAAAATATATTAGAGTTCTTTATTATTTCTCATACATAGGTTTTGGACTCTATAACAATGTTTCCAAAACCACAAAAATTCCCATGGTTTTTTCCATTTTTTATACATAAGTGAAGTGGTTTTGATTATTTTAGAATTATATGAACTGAAATCATTAAAATACTACACTTGGTGATGTGGAAGTGAGTCCTGTTTATAAAGTATTGATTTTAAAACAGTAAAATATAATATAAGTTTTGGAGGATCCATAAAGGGTTTATGAAATTATTAGAATAAATAAAAAAAATTATTTTAAAGGGAAAATATATATTTGTCCTTGGATACATTTTATGTAATTTATTACATCACTGTTTGGCTTTTACGATGTCATAATATACACTTCTTATTAATACCAATTTAATTTTGAACCAAAAAATTGATTGTCTTCGAAAATTATGAAAAAGGAAATGTGGGATGACTTCGACAGGCTTATTCTTGAAATAATATTTATTTTATCAAAATAATTTTCTATTTATGATAATTTTCACATTTAAATTAAAAATACACATTTATTGATAAATACATGTTTTTTTGACAATAACATTTTACGAACCCGTATAAAAATTATATTTGACATTGTAAGATCATATTATAATTCATATTAAATAAATAATATTTAATAACCATGTTTTATTAAAATATAATTTATTTCTAAAATTTTTATGTTCGTAAAAAAATTGATTTAAACCCTATATCATTCAAAAATTTAATTTGTGTTTTGTTGTATCATAATCTATTTTTTCAATGTAATTTATTTAATCATTTATAAAGTAAAAATAATAAGGAATAAATGTACCAATTACTCTATTGAAAATAAAATATACATATTCATACTATTATGGTAAATATACAATACCCCATATTATATTGGAAAATTCCCTAAGGGTAAGGTGCGCGACAATGAGCGTCTCATGGGGTTGCTCAGCAAATATGGTTTGGGACATGTTCTTGATGAGAATAAACATCTTTTTTAAATAATTTCACTCATGCTTTAGTTGTTGGATATCATATTGGGATTGGTCAAGGGAAAATATGAGTGATGTTATCTCTATCAAAATCTCTTATAAATGGGATTCATAGGGTTCGATCCTATTGTACGAGGCAATAACTTTTTTATCTACATTAATAAGACTTTATTATAACCCTTAATATAAATTAATAATATGGTCATTATTAAATGGATATATTTTTGATGTTTTGATAATTAATGGTTTTTTAAATATGATATAACATATAACGGTTCATAATAAAAAAAATAGAGTTTGGTTTTTCTATAACCATATAAAAAATTGTGAATTTATTTTAATCTCAAAGGGAATTTAATTTTTAAAGGTTTTTTTCATTCCATTCTTATCCACTTCAAAAATTTCACCCTTGAAATCTCTATTCAAGCACATAAAAATATTAGGGTGCCTCTAATTCATTTCTTCACATATTCCCATGTTTCTTCCTCAAACATTTGTTTCCACCACAACACATTGTCTTAGTGAGTTGTTTTATTTCATAGAACTTTGTCTCTATGATCTAAGATCTTCACCAGTTTTTCCTCGTATGAAAGATCATTCTACAATGGTAACACCTCTAGATTTAGTATATGTGAAAGGTATGGTATGTACTTCCTCAAGAGGGATACATGGAACACATCATGTACTCATGATAGGTTATGTGAGAGTGATAGTTGATATACCACAGTTATGATGTGATCAAGGAACTCAATGGGGCCGATGTATATTGGACTATACTTTCCTCTTTTCCCAAACCACATGAATTACTAACATAGAGATATATGAAGGAACACTTTATCAAAATCATCATACTCTAGGAATCATCTATGATTATCTTCATAGATTTTCTATTTGTTTTTTATAGATTTCATATAATGTTGAAAGATTTGTACCTTATCTGTCATCTATTAGAAAACATAAAGTCACATTATTTTCCTCTCTCCAAATTCATCCCAGCATGTTGTATTACGACCACTCTCCCCATAAAGAGCCTCATAAAGTTCCATTTGAATGATATAATGGAAACCGTTGTTCTATAGAAACTCCACTAGGGGGAGGTGTTTATCTCATAATCCTTGGAAATCCATTTAACATGATCTCATTATACCTTCCAGAGTTGTATTGGTTCTTTCAGACTAACGATCTATATGTGGGGGATAAGAAGTAATTAATCCTGACTCTATATTCAATTCTTGATTATGTCTGCTCCAGAACCTTAAGGTAAACCTAGGATATCTATCATAAATAGTTGATATTGGAGTTCTATGAAATATTAAAACTTACCTAATGTATATCTTTTCAATTTGGTAAAGAGAGAAATCTTCTTTGATTACAATGAAATTAACTATCATTGTAAGGTGATCAAATACAACCCAGATGGTGTTATTGCCTTTAAGTTTATTATGAAATCCTTTGATAAAATATCTCGTTATTTTTATCCATTTTTATATAGGAATGAGAACTTGTTTCATCATACCCTTATACTTTTTCTATTCGACCATGACTTGTTGGAATACTAATCATCGAGATACAAACTATAAAATCTCAATCAATATGTTATCCCATTAGATATTCTTATTTAAATACCTGTACAACTTATTTCATCATATATGAATACAGAAGGATGAGATATCCATATCATACATAAGTTCACGATTCAATTCTAGTTTTTATGGGACACATATTAGAGTTACAAACCTTACAAATCCATATTTAGAAAAGTTGATCATTGAAATTTTCACTACATTATTACATAGAAACTAATCATCTTTCTAATCCCTGTTGATATTTTAAAGATTGTATGTTTGAGTAGTTTTTTTAAGAAGGTAGGATTATGATCCTTTTATTTCTCCCATTTCCATCCTTTTCATGTCCATACAAATTGGATCCCTTTTAATCCTCATCATGGATAGAATTTTAGGATCCTTTTTACTAAGAGAATTTTCCACTTTGTTTACTTTCCCATGATGGTAATAGATTGAACAACCATAGTCCATGATCATTTTCAATAACCCTTATTTTATCATATTAATATGCTTTTGTGAAAAAATATACTTGATGATTTTATGGTCCATATAAATATATATCGCCCTTCACCTTATAGAGATAATGACCCCATGTTTTAAATATAATGATCATTATATCCAATTATTGATCACGATTTGGGTCATTATTCTCATTGATATTTAGTTTTTAGGAGTCATACATTATCACTTTGTCGTTTTTCATGAGTACACAACTCAATCCATTTTTAAACTCATCGTTATAGATCGTAAAACCTTCCTCATTGGTGGGTAATGTGCGAATAAGTGCAGTGATAAGCCTCATATTTATCTCTTTAAAACAGTCTTCGCATTTAATAGTACCAAAACATTTGAATCCCTTCCATGTTATCTTGGTTACGGGATTGAAAATTGTGATAATTTTCTCACAAATCAATGATAGTTCCCAGATAATCTAAGGAAACTACTTATTTCATTCACAAGGGACACTCTAGGCCACCCTTCAATCATCGTTGTTTTTTATGCATTCACAATTATCCCATTTTCAGTGATGATATTTCAAATGAATGAAACATTCTCAAACCAAAACACACATTTAATATACTTTAGATACACCTTTTCATTTCTCAAGGTCCTCAGTACAGTATTCAAGTAATCCTCATGTTCCTCTATTCTTCCAGAGTAGATTGAAATATCATCAATAAATAATAATAAATTTTTTCAATGTAATCCCTAATGACTATATTCATCTAATCCATGATTATTTCTAAAGAATTATTGACTCTAAATAAAGTCACAATTAACTCGTAGCACCCATTCCTTGTATGAAAGGATGTCTTAGGGACATCCTCTTTCTTTAAATTTACTTGGTAATATCCTAACCAAATACCCATTTTTGAGACATACTGAGTTCCACAAAGATAGTATAACAAGTAATCAGTTTATGATAGAGGGTAATTTTTATTTATTATGATCTTGTTAATATCACAAAAATAAATACCAAGGCACATTGTCCCATCCTTCTTGAGAAAGATGGCTGGTGTACCCCATATTAAAGCACTTTGGCCTATAAACCCTTTATCCAAATATCCTATAGTTTCTTCTTCATATCTTCAAGTTAAAAGTTAACCATTCTATATGTGGTATTGGATATAGAAAAATCTATAGGATTATGATAAATTAAGAACCCAACCCCATGGCTTAGGGGAAGACCAAGAAATTCTTTGGAAAACACATCAGTGAATTCCCTCACAATAGGCATGTCCTCAAGGATGATCTTTTCTTTAGTATCAATCATTTAAGCTAGATATGATTTATTGTTAAGAAATAATATCCATGATGGAGATGTTACCAAATAATATTGATCCCCATTCTTTCACTTGTGTAGAATTAGAGGGTGATTCATGATAAAGAGTGTAATTTCCTTCTCTGAGCACTTTATGTTTTCTCTATCTAAGGAAATCCAGTCCATACCTAAAATTTCATCTAATTATACTAAAGGGAGTATTAAAAGGTTCACTGTGATATTTAAATGAACAATATGGATAAGGGAGTGGTCATATAATTGTAATGGTTTGATTTCCCTATTTTTAATTTTCACTAACAACTCTACTTTCATTCTTTTTAGTGGTTTTTTAATAGTTCTACTAAACTTACAAGACATGAAGAAATTAAAAGAAACTAAATCAAAAAGAAAAATCTATATTATTCAATGAGTAACTTTCATTCCTATCACCATTTCATTATGAGGATCCACATCTATAGTTATGATAGAATAATCTCACCCTAGCTACATTGGAGGTGGTTATCATTGATTTTCTAAGACAGCCCTTTGATTAGGGTATTGGGATTTATAATGAATGTGTTCCTTTAAGTCGAAATAGTTTACTACTAGATGGGGGTCAATTATATCATTCCATCATCCCTTTTAATCAATTTCTAAGGGGATTCTTCCCACACTTTTTATGAGTGGTATTTTGTAATTTTTTACCACGGGTGGATTTAGCAATTGCACCTCCAAAATAAAACTCCACTTTCCACTTCATATCCTTATAACACCCTTTAGATTTACTAATCTCTATTTCAGCTTTGAGGGAACATTGCAAAATTTCAAAATAATTTTCAAAGCCCAAAATTGCTAAGGATTTTCATAAACTCATCTTTATTCCACCAAAGAAGCAGTCAACAATACATTCGAGGGTAATGGAAAAGCCCGAGATGTGTCATGATAGACTTGTGATGTTTTCCTCGTATACCCTGATAGATTTTTCATCCTTTTTCTTAAGGATAATAAATTAACTCTCTATTTTAATCTAAAGAGTATGAGGAAAATATATATCAAAAAAAAATTTCCAGAATTCCATCCACTCTATCACTTTAATATCCACCTAAGGATTCATGTTCTAGACCATAGTCCACCATTTATAAGAATATACTTATGTGTGATAAATAGACACCCTAACCTTCTATTTCTCAGATCATTGAAGGAAAATGAATATATTCTCAATGGAGATGATCTACAATTCAACAATGAAGGGATAAAAAGATCCACTAAAAATCAGCGGTCTTTGTCGCATAAAGGTCTCAATTGTAACTTGATCTTTATCATGTAGATTTGGGTGTTCCTCATTATTCATGGTTTAGTTCAAAACATGAATCAATTGAGAAATTGCCATTACCAAGTTCATGATTCTTTCTCTCATCTAGTATTGGAATCTTGTTTGGACAGTCATAACATTGTCCCTACACAGTTTCTCCTATTTCTAGACATTTATTAGAACAAAAGGAGAATTAGAGACAATAATTTTCAAATTATTAATCACATTAAATGGAAACTATGAACATTAATGGGATAACACATTAATGTCATATACTTGTTATTATATGAATTTATAGGCTTCAATCTATGTTATACATGATATATTTCCTAAAATAAAATAATATAGGAATTTTTCCCTACTTAATGGTTCTTAATGAGATTGTGAATTTACTAAAGAATACCCCCATAAGTATCAAACCTGGTGTGTAGAAAGGCCCATTATTTTGAACTAGTTTCTGATTGAGTCTAGCTCAATGCAGTGTTTTAGAGGTTGTTACAACTATTTACATCTGTACCAGAGCTACATCCTCTTGTAGTATCTATATAAGTATTTATTCTTATAAAGAACACATACTCTATACTTTACCAAAATTTAGTGATGTATTCCATTGTTTATAATTATCCTTAAGGATTTCTTTAGTATTTTCTAATCTTAATCCCAAAAATAACTAAACATTTGTTAGATACCAACTATGACAACAAATACATTTATATTACTTTAATTCATTATTTATTACATATTATTACACATAATACAAACTAAATGATCATGAAGCCTAGTGTACTTCAGAATTAAGTATATATAATAACAATGCGAGACTTGGATATAACAACCTTACTGAAAACTTCCTTAATATTCTTTTTTAATTCATATATCTTCTGAAACCTTATGGGATGGCCTGGGGATATACATATAAATTTGTTAGGACCAAGATGACGAGGAAGGTATTTTTTTCGAATATATTTGTTTGTTATCAAGGAATTTGAAGATGAAAATAAAATCAACTCACTTTGTATCTTGTAAAAATATAATTGACTGTTGTTTTTAAAATAATCAGACTCACATTTTGAAAAGAATCAGACTCACCTTGGGTCCAGAATGGGAGAAGATCATAAAAAGTAATTTATTTTAACCAGATTCACACTAAATCTAGAATAAAGGGTCTGTTTTCATTGAGAATGTTTCTTGTTGAAAGTAAATGGTCAACAGATTAATTATGAATTAATTATGAAAAAAGTGATATTTTTATGGAGAATTAGATTCTACATGACTATGATTAATTTACATGTGATGATGATTTTTTAGTTTTTGAATTCTCCTAAATCATAAGTATTTTGTAAAACTCATGTTGAAAGATTGATGAAAGAAAGGGGGTGTAAAAGAGATGTTTCCAATCATGATTATATTGATCGGAACTGGAAGAAAAGGTAATGGTGTTGGTGATAGTATTTAGGCCAAATGAATTCTGGAAAATTATACTCAGGCTCAAGAAGAAAAATTAATTATTGAAGAATTTATACCCAGAATAATCGTACCCATATTAATTATTTTCCAAGTGGAATATAAGAAATATATGTTTCTGATTGTATTTAGATTAATTGGATGTGGATGGAAAGAAAAAGGGTGTTGAAAATCATATTTAGGATAATATCTCTCAGATTGATCATACCCAAGAAAATCATACTCAGTATGATCATATTTAGGGAAATCTTACTCAAAAAAAATCATACTCTTGAAAATCGTACTCAAGTTGATTTGGAAAGAAAAATAGGGAATTTGAAGATAATGGTGAAATCTAAACTCTAACTTGTTTCAAAAGTTTATTGTTTTTTTAATTGGGTCAAGAGACATCATATCAGAGTTCAATTACTTTCATTGGTTTCCAAAGTGAATTTTCATGTTGTTCAAGAGAAGAAGTGAATAAGTAGAAGTGGTTTGAGAAAATATATGAAGAAGTTTTATAAATGATATGTAAATGGGGGTATGAGGTTCAAAATAATGATTGTATTCAATTGATATAGATCTTAATATTCAGCAATTATAATAGTATTCATTTCTTCATACACTTTCATTCAATTGGCATAGACATTTGTGTTGAAGAAATCAGTTTTAGAAAATTAGACTCAGAAATTGAAATCATATTGGGAGTTTAAAAGAATGTATGAAGAAGAGATGATTTCATAGAGAAGATTCAGTAATATTATATAAAATTTGACAAGGTCATAAATGCACCTAAGATTTTTGGGGGATTTAGATTTGGTTGAATTTTTTTAAAAGGAAAATATTTTGGGATTCCCTCCGAAACAGCCACATGTAACCTATATAAGGAGATTATATTTTTCACTTCTTCTAACATATGTATTATTTATTACATAATAGGGAGAAGCTTTGAGTTTTTAGAGAGAATAAGAAGTTTTCATATTCAATTTTGTTGAAGATTTTTTAATGGAGAAGTAAAATGGGAAGAGACAATATCACAATGATGTATTTAGATGATCATCATAATCAGTGATTATTATACTCATCTTATTATCGTGTTTTTCTTATTAGTCATATTCATATGATCATCATATCAGGCTAGATAAGCGGGTCATGATTTCTATATCGTGTTTTTCTGTACTGGGAAGAATCATTCTGAGATAATCATACCAGGATTAATCGGACTGATATTTTCATACTCAGAATAAAAGTTGTGTATATTTATCCCTACTGTACTCTGACAATGTTATATATTTATCTATATTGGGGAGAATCTTACCAAGAATAATCATATATATAAGAATCATATTGGGAGAATCATACTCGGAAGAATTAGACTTCGAAAAACATACTAGGACAATTGGACTGGGTTTTCCATAACAATGTCCAGGAAGTTATTACCATCTTCTGGGTATACAATTGAAGGATATTTTTTAAAGGAATACATTTTTTAAGTTGAAAAGAAGAAAAGTTAACATGAATTGCTACACAAATTTTGTTTTTTTCTATTTTTGATAATATGGTGCACACATACTATTGAATTGATTATAAAGTGATTCATGATTGAAAGTGTATATTCTACTAACTATAATCCAAGAATTGTTTTCTAGTGGATTGGGTGGTATTGGATCATTTACAAACCATACCAATGATGTAGCTATTCTTATTTAATGGTGAACCATGTAAATTATTATGTTCCTGTAGATGTGTGTTTGATTTTTTTAGTAGGGAATTTAAATCCTTAATAGGAGACGAAGGTTCTTTTAATTGAAAATAAACATAAAAGGGGAAAATTATCACTGATTTACCCCCTCCCATCTCATTTATACAATTACACCAACTTGACACTTTAAAGTGGTCTCATAGGTGAAGGTTTTCTTTTCTTATTCTTTATTGATAAATAATTTGAATTGTGTGAACAATATAGGTATTCTAGTTTTCGGTGGAAATAATTATCATATCTAGAATAGTAAAATTTTTCCTTATCTTATGTCTATTGAATATGATGTTCTTGAAGATGCAATAGATGGTTTTACTTTATTGATTTTAATGATCCTATCACATATTTTGATAAGAAGAATCTTGAGAATGATGTAAGGTCCATGAATGATATATTCTCATCACTTTATAAATGTGAGTTCCTAAGGGATAAAGGATTTTCCATATCTAGAAGTATATGGGATAAATTTAAAAACATATACTAAGGAAATAAAAAAGTGAATAATAAATATTTACAAATTTAGAGATTGAAATATAATGATTTGATGATGGGTGATCATGAATCTTCAGGGGAATTCTTTATCAGGGTAAATGAAATTGTGTCTACTTTCATATGTCTTGGTGAAATGTTATATGATTTTATAGTTATTGAAATGATTTTGAGAGCTATTCTAGACATTTTTTATGAAACATATTCTTCATTGGAAGATATAGATCCTAAAACATTACCTCTTGATGATTTATATAGCACTCTCATTACATATGAAATGATATGGGAGAAATATTTGAAAATAAAAACAAGAGTTAATAGAGAAATTTATTTCAATGATTATAAGAATGATAAATCAAAGAAGATTATTATTGAAGTTGAAGATGGTGAATCCATCTCTGGAAGTGATATATGTAATAATATTGAAGATGGTTTATCCTTGTTTTCTAAAAATTTGAAAATAGTTATAGGTAAATACAAATGGAAACTACCCTTAAAATGTTTTGAATGTGGAGGCATTGGTCACATTGTGGAAAATTTCGCTCGAATAATGAAATAATAAGATATTTTTGATGAAAATAAAATTCCAATGATATCTTGGAAGAAATATATAGATAAATGAAAATTTAATTCCATGGGGAAGAAGGGAAATTTTTGAGATCCAAAAGAAGGAGTTTCTTATCTAATGATGAAGAAGAAGAAGGAATTGATTCTGAATCTGAAAAATCAGTTGAGTATGGTATTGAAAATACTTATTTTCAAATAGTTAATGATTAATAATTTGGAAGTATTAGTTCTAAAGAAGATAAACTCAAGTTGAACATCATTTTAAATAAGAGTTTAAAGAATGTGTGAGAAAGACCCGAAGGCTTGAAAAAAAGAACAAAAGTTGGAAGATGAATGTTCCTCAATAAGTAATCAAGAATGATTTGTTTATGAAAAAGTAAGTATGATAAAATTCATTGATGACTTGAAGAAATATATTGTAGAAGAAAATAATCATAATGAGAATTTGGAGGTGAAGCTAAAGTTAAAAGAGGAAGAGTTGTAACTTTTACAACAAAAACATTATAATGCTGAAGAGAAAGGTGAAAGTTTAAAAAACTCTACCCCTAACATTGGTGAATGTTCTCATACTAAGAAACCATAAAAGGTCCAATAAAAATTATCTTCAACGGGTGTGAATAAATTGTAATTTTTTCTAGAGAAGATGAATGTTGGGAAAATCATGTATGTGACCAAGAGCAAAAAACATGGGGAATTCAGAAGTCTCAAAGAACCCTAAGTCAGAAAATATTTTTAAATAATATGAATCTTGAAAATTTCCCAACAATTTTGGTATCGATAAAGAAGAAAATAAAACAAAGACTCTGATTGATAATATAATGGTTGATGGATCATAAAATAACGAGAAGAAGGTGGCTGATAAATGTATTGAAAATTCTATCCAATATGGATGTTTTAGAGGGATATACTCTTTTATAGATTTTAATAGTATTTTGGTGGATTCATAAATATGGAAAATATTTGTTGGTTAAATTAAAAACATTAATATTATTCCATATGTTATAAAAGGAAAAGGTTGAGGGAGAGTCAATTCCTTCAAAAGAGGAAGTTTGAGAAGGGTGTATAGAAGAAACCTAAGAAAGGTGGAATAAGAATTGAAAACAAGTTCCTACCTTTGGAACCTATTTTTGAAAGATGTGAAGAACCTGTAAACCTTTCAAAAGGATATATTGTTTTGTTATAGGCCCAATAAAATATTCTTAACAATTATTAGAAGCCTATGACGATGAATGTAAAAGAAGGAAAATGGTCTTATTATTGAAACCGCATTTAAAGCTACAAAAGGAGAATGACCCTATATTCTTGATAGTGGGCGTTCATATCATATTATAGGATACTTGAAATTATTGAATATTTTGAATGAATTTAAATAAGGAATAGTGAAATTTGGAAATGATCAATTTTTGAAAATCAATGGTTTTTTATCAGCCATCATTATGAAAGAAAATATGAAATCCAGGAAATATTTTTATGTTGATGGGTTGAAACACAACATGATTAGTGTTTCACAATTATGTTATGAGGGTAAAAAAATTATCTTTAGAAAATATGGTTTTTTTGTGAAAATTGAAGAAGATGGAATTATTGTTACAATAATCCAACATACTAAAGGAAATTTTTGTCAGGCTGGTGAAATACAAAACTATTATTACATAAGTATGGTGGAAGAGAATGAATTGTTGAATAAGAAGATGAGATACATGTTTCAAGGAAACATTAAAAAGATATCAAATAATTATAGTGTCTGAGACATTCTTGATTTACCATAAATAATAGATTTTTGTTGCACTATTTTCTGATAGAAAAGATTACATATGATGTGCATAATAAAGTTGAGATTTGTTTAATATAACAGTTGGAGGTGATTCATTCAGATATTTTCAGTCTGATGAGAAAAAAATCAATAAATATAGATAAGTACCTCATCACTTTCATTTATGATTTTACTCTCATTACTTGTGTTGTGTATATGAAACACAAATGAGATTCTTTGAAAATATTTAAAAGTTTCAGAAGGAAAGCTGAGAATGTAAGTATTCCGTGAATATGTTGAAAACGGATAATGGTGGTGAGTACAAAAGTGAATAATTTTAATGTTATCATGGGAATCATGGAAGTCATTATGATTATAGTTCCCCTTAAACTCCTAAAAAATGGGTTTTCTAGAAGAAAGAATAGAATCTTTGTGGAAATGGGAAGAAATATGTTACATGAACATGGTCTTTCTCATTACTTTGGTAGGTAATCCATGAGTACTATTGTTTATATTGAAAAGTATTGTATCTATAGGCCTGAATAAGATATTAATTCATATGAATTATTTTATGGAAAAATCCATGTTTAAAACACTTTAGAGTTTTCAAGAGTCCATGTATTATAAACAAGAAAAGTTGAAACTGTGGAAAGTTTGCACAAAAATTTGAAGATTGAATATTTCATGGCAATTATAAAGAAGGAGAAGTGTATAGATGTTTCATCAAATAACTATGAATAATTGTTGATTCAGTTGATTTAAAATTAATTGAAAAGGTAGAGGAAGATAAACATGCTCTGGTAGATAAGGAATTTTAGAAAGATAAGGAAATTTTTTCTAACAATTCTGATAAGGATACATACAATTGTAATTTAACTCAATAAGAATAATTAGACTCAACTATTTCCAATTATGAGGAAGATACTCCAAAAATATCATCCTAGGATAAGGAAACAAGTTGAATATTAGAATATTATTGGTGATCAACATCATAATGTTCAAACAAGAAGAAAAAAAATGAAATTACTCATACTTCTTTTTATTAAAAAGTGATGTTGAATGATGTGGAAGATGATTTTGAGTATCTAGAATGGGTTCGAGCCATGAATGAATAATTGGATCAGATTGAAAGGAATGATAAATGGGAACTCATTCCCAAGTTAGAAAATAAAAAAAAATCGTTGGTACAAAATGGGTTTTCCGTAACAATCTGAATACATAAGGTGAAGTGATAAGAAACTTGGAAAGATTTGTTTAAAAAGGTTATTCAGAAATTAAAGGTATTGATTATGATGAATCCTTGGATCAAGGGGAAATATTAGAAACAATCATAATCTTTCTTGCTATTATTTCACAATGAGGTTACAATATCATTCAAATGGATATTAAATCCCCATACTTTAATGGTGATCTTGATGAGGAAGTTTACATTGAACAACCTTATGTATTTTCTATTGGGAAAGATGAAAGTTGTGTGTACAGATTGAAGAAGGAATTGTATGGGATAAAACAATCTCTGAAATAATACTAGTCAAAATTGGATACATGCTTTAGGAAGATAAATTTTGATAAAGTAATAGTGGATAACAATCTTTACATCAAATAAAGTTAACAATATTCTCCCATTATACTTGTTTATAATGATGATAATATCTTTGTTGGTAATGATGAAAGAAGTTATAAATGATTTTCTAATAAAATGATAAATGTATTTGAAATTTCCATGATAGGGGAAATGAAATAATTTCTTAGGTTACAAATACTACAAAATAATGAAGACATTTTTATTTCTCAAGAAAATTAAACTAAGGAACTTCTTAAGAGTAGTGGTATGGAAAACTCAAAACATGTTTCCACACCGATATTAGTGGGAACAATGCTATCTAAAGATAGAGAAGGAAAATAAGTAGATCAGAAATAATTTCAAAAGATGATTAGAAGTTTTTTGTATTTGAATACCTCAAGACCTAGCATTGCTTATACTCTTACATTATGTGGTAGATTTAAAAGTGATCCAAAATAATCAAAGCTAATTGATGGAAAATGAATTCTCAGATACATCAAAGAAAAAAATGATTTTATAATTAGATTAGAAAAGTCAAAAATTATTGATTTGTTTGGGTATTTAGATGATTATTGGGATGGAAATTTTGATGATAGAAGATCCATATCAGGTGGATTATTCATTCTGTAAATAATTATATTAGTTGCAATTCAAAGAAGAATAATTTAGTAACTCTTAGTATAGATGAATGTGAGTATGTTGATACAACTCAAGTTGCTACGAAAATTATGTGGATGAAAACTCAATTAAAAGACTTACCAGTTGAATTGAAGTTACCCTTTCTATTAGATTCTAAAAATCAAATTAAAATAAATCTCACTATGAATCCAGTTCAACATTCTCATTCAAAACATATTGATATAAAATGTAATTTAATCAAAGAGCACAAAGAGAATAATGACTTGAATTTCGATTATGTTCCATCACCATAACATGTTTTTGGTATTTTCATAAAATATTTACCAAAGGAATCCTTTTATAAATTGAGTATGAACATGGGAATCCAACTTCATTCTCATCAAGGTTGGGGTATGTGTATTTTTTCTATCTCTCATCTTTCCATTGGATTATATTTTCAAGGTTTATAATTTATTTATAAATCTATCCCTATAATTAAATGTCAAAAAGGGAGTTGTGGGTAAGCTGTGAATTCAACATTGTATTGTGAGTGAACTATTCTAATTGTGTGCTGGAGTGGTTATTAAAAAATTGTATTTTTTCAGGAAAGAAGAAGAGATGAGTAAGAGAAGCTAAGGAAGAAAGATGAAGACAGTTCCATAATCACTACTTTTGGACAACTTGATTTTTCTATTAATAATTCTTGTTTCCTAAAAATGGGTTATCTCACATAGGCTTAGAATTGTTGGCAAGTAATCCATTTCTTAAGGATACAATGTTTAGTGATTTATGAAACCTGGTTGAAAACAAAATACAAAGCGGATATTTGTAGGACCAAACTGATGAGGAAAGTGTTTGTTATCAAAATGTTTCTTTTGTTTTCAAGGAGGTTGAAGGTGAAATGAAAATCACGTCACTTTTTATATGGGTAAAATCATATTTACCATTGTTTTCAAATGAACTTGAATGTGTTTTAAAAATAATTGGACTCACCTTGTGTCTAGAATGCGAGAATATTGTAATGTGGAATTGATTGTAATCATATTCAAAGTAAATCTGGAAAGAAAGGATCAGTCACAATGAGAATTTATCTTGTTGAAAGCAAATTTTCGTCGGAGTCATTCTGAATTTGGTATTAAAGAAGTGACTGTATTTAGGGAGAATCAGAGTCTACACGACTACGATTAATTTAAATGTGAAAATACTTTACTGTTTTGTAATTATCATAAATCATAAGTAACTTTTAATACTTATAATGAAAGCTTGATGAAATAAAGGGGGAGTAAAAGAGATGTTGTTGATCATGATCAGATGGATTGGATCTGGATAAAAAGGAAAGAATTCTAGCGATGGTATTATAGCCAAATGAATTTTGGAAAATCATACTCTAGCTCAAGAATAAAACTATCATACTGAAGAATTCATACCCATAATAATCGTAACCATATTAATCATTTAAGTTTGTAAGATCAGATTGAGTGGTTGCCGATTATATTCAGATTAATCAGATATAGATGGAAATAAAAAGGGTTCTGAAAATCATATCCAGGCTAATATTACTTAGAATGATCATACCCAGGAGAATCTTACTCCACATGATCATATTTAGGGAAATTATACTCAGAAAAAATCATACTATGGATAATAAAACTCAAGATGAGTTGGAAAGAAAGTAGGGGAATTTAAAGATGAAAGTGCAAGATAAAATCTGACTTGTTTCAAAAGGTTTTGGTTTCTTAGATTGGGTTATGATCCATCGTATAATATTTTAATTTCTTTGTTTGTTTTAAAAAGTGAATTTTCAAGTGGGTTAAGAGAAGAGGTAAAGAAGTAGAAGTGGTTCAAGAGTAGAGATAAAGGAGTTTTCTGAATGTTTTTTCAAGGGGGAGATTGACAGTAAGAATAATTACTGTATTCAATTGATATAGATATTTTTATTTATAAATCGGATAGTTATTAATTTATTCATACAATTTCGTTCAATTGGTATAGATCTGTGTATTGAAGAAATCAATTTAAGAAAATCATACTATGAAATTGAAATCTGACTAGGAGTTGAAATGAATTTCTGAAGATGAGACGAAGTTGTGCATAAGATTCAAAATGATTCAAGAAGCTTTGATGATGTCATAAATGCACACTGATATTTTAGGGGAAATTTATATTTGGGTGAATTCTTTTATGTAGGAAAGAATTTGGTATTCCTACAAAAAAATTTATGTTTCACCTATATAAGGCTAGTGTAATTTGTACTTTTTTTGATGGATGTACTATTCAATACAAAAGAGAGAGAATCTCTGAGTTTTTATAGAGAAGAAGAATTTTATGTATTCACTTTATTTTTAAGAATTTTTGATAGAGATGTAAAAGGAGAAGAGGAAAATCACAATAATGTATTCAGCTGATCATCTTACTCAGTGATTATCATACTTAGATAATTACCATATTTGGATTTTTAATAATCTTAAGCTATTCATCATATCCAGATGGATAATTTGATCAAGATTCCCATATCTAGTTTTTCTATACTGGGAAGAATCATGTTGAGATAATTGAATCAGGAATAATCAGACCAATATTTTCATACTCAGAACAAAAGTGATGCAGATTTGTCTATACCATACTCTGAAAATGTTATATATTTTTCTATACAGGGTAGAATCATATTGATAAGAATTATACTAAGGAGAATCATATTGGGAGAATCTTACTGAGAAGAATCATACTAGGAAAAGTGTATAGGGAAAATCTGATTGATTTTTCCTTAATAATGTCCAAGAAGATCTTACCAACTTTTGGGTAAGAAATTAAATAATTGTTTTAAAAGGAATATATTTGTGAAGTTGAAAATAATCACAGGTAACATATTTTGTTACACAAATTGTGTTTTACCCTATTTGTGCTAAGAAGGTGCACACACACAATTGGATTTCTTACATTGTTCTCCATGATTGAATGTTTATATCCTACTCATTGTAATCCAATGATGGTTTTCTAGTGAATTGTGTGGTATTAGATTATTTCCAAATCATACCAAGGACATAGATATTCTTATTGAATAGTGAACCTTGTAAATTATTTTATTCATCTGGATTTGTGTCTGATTTGTTTTCAACGGAAAATTGAAATCCCTAACAGGAGGAGAAAGTTGTTTTAATTGAAAAGAAGCATAAAGAGAAAAATTATCAGTGATTCACCCCCCCCCCTCCCTAAATGGTCCGAAGGAATTCAATTTTTTATTGATTTTTCAAAACCCCCCTTTCAAGGGATGAGGGGGAACCCTTATAAGTACCTAAGGATTAAGTGAAAGATTACAGGACCTGTAGGTATTAGGAAATCATCCCAAACAAGATATCTTGGAACTACCCCTCCCCAACAAATATCGTGATGTCATATCTCCACCTACGTATGGTTGGTCAACTAGCATTCCTGTGTAGAGCTATACAATCCTAGTATCAACGGAAATGGAATACCCTCTAATATTCAAAATCCAGTTAGCTCTACTCTGGTGAATGCACCTGCTCTGAATCCTCATCAAAATGGGTGAGCTATAAAGACTGTTAAGGGAGTAAAAAAAGAATAAGATGATGAGATTTTTACATTTTAGTTAATATGAATTTCAATTCGACGTAAAAGGGGTTGAGAATCATAATCCTGAACAATAATGCATGATGAAACCTGATAACATGGTGACAATATGAGAATGTGGAAACAACTTTAAACATGGGCCAAGCCAAACTAAGAAGACATCAAAACATGGTGAAAAAGGGTCATTATGTATTATACTTACTATAACATCCTTTTCATTATGTCTTATGAGACAAAAAAGATACCTAATGCATTGGAGTGCTATCTAGGTGCACCCATCATTTCCTTTCCATGTAAATGTATATATTCTCTATATAGATCACAAAAAATAATTATGAATTTCATCAATTTTACCCCCATGATAATGTATTGAGGGTTACATGTATGTAATTACTCAATAGATGAAGGATAATTATACTTAATTTAATAACTTTGAGTGGAAATAGTAATCAGTATTCATTAAACAAAAGTTGTGCATTGGAAATCATAATAAAATTTCCATAGTAAATAGGGGGTATATAAAGGTGCATGGGAGGGAATAAATAGAGAAAAGGTCATTAATTTCATTAAAATCATAATTTATGTAATAAGGATCTGTGAGAAAATACCCCTACATGAAAAAGTTGAAAAAAAAAATAATAACATAAAGGAAGATCTTGAATAAAGAGGACAAGGAGAGGATCCCTTACCATGAGAGAGTGTTTCTAAAAGCTTCAAATGGGCTTCTTAAGAGATTCAGAGAACCCCAAGAGGGATCTAAATAGGAAAGGGAAGAGTATAGTAAAGTTACATGGTCTTGGGTGAAGGGAAATGATATTTTCGGTGGGTTTAAATTAGAAAAGAGAGGGGAGTTCTTTATTATTTCCCAAACATAGTTTTTGGAATCTACAATAAAGTATTCAACACCAAAAACCTTCCCCTGATATTTTCCCTTGGTTTTTAAAAAAGATAAATAGTTTCGATTTTATTATAAGTAAATGATCATATCTTATTAAAATAACACCCTTGGTGATGCGGAAGTGATTCATGTTTATAAAGAATTTATTTTTAAAACATTAAAATATTATATAGGTTTTGGAGGATTCATAATGGGTTTATAAATTTCATAAAATTAACTCAAAAACACATTATCTTAAATTTTAAATATAAATTTGGTCATAGATACCATTTATGGAATTTATTCATCAATTTTGGACTTTTATGATTCCATAATAAACACCGTATATTTATACCATATTTAATTTTGACCCAAAAACATATTATCTTAGAAAATTATGAGAACATAACAATTGAATAATTTTTACATGATTATTCCTAAAATAATATTTATTTTATTATAATAATTATCTATATATGAAAAATTACACTTTTAAATTAAAAATACATATTTATTGAGGAATGCTTTTTTTACCATAATAGTTTCTTGACCCTTATTAAAATTATATTTGACTTTGAAAAATTATATTATCATTCATATTAAATAAATAATATTTAATAAAAATATTATATTATAATATTATTTATTTAAAAAAATTATTAAATTCATAAAAACAGTGTTCTGATCTAAACTCTATATCTCTCAAAAAATACAATTTGTGTTTCACCATATCAAAATCTATCTTATCAAAATCATTTATTTAATCATATATATAGTAAAAATGGAATAAATATATAAATTATTTTATTGAAAATAAAATAGACATATTCATACTATTACAGTTTAGATATATAACCCCTTATTACACCAGTGAATTCCCTAAGGTTAAGGTGCACGATGGTGAGATTCACATGGAGAGGTTTGTTGAAAATGGTTTGGGTTGTGATCTCGATGTGCTCATACTTCTCTTGTAAATATATTTTCTTATAATTTAATTTTAGGATATCTACTTTGGACTAGTAAAGGTAAACTCCTAGTAATTCTATCTCCCTCAAAAGTCTGATTAATGGGCTTCATGGGGTCTGAACCTACTGGTCGAGGTCATTGATTATTTTTTCTATGGAAATATGACTTTATCAAAACACTTAATATATACTAATCATATGATAATTTTTCAAAAATTATATTATCAATGGATATAACTCTTAAAGGTATTTTAAATATGATATAACTTATAATGATCCAAAAAAATTTGAACCCTTCCCTCTAAAGGTACCCTTCTTGGGCTAACAATGTTTCAAGTGAGATAATGACCCATAAGTCCCGCCTCTGGTAGGCCCAAAGTTTGTTACTAGCACTGATTGTGTAAAAATATCACAATATTGGAGGGGTTTCACTGTAAAATATAATTAGGATTGGGAGATAAAGCAAATACACCGTAAGAAATTCCATGACATAATATAAAAGAAATCTAAATACCATTCCAAAATGCATGTATAAATAATCCATATAGAGATAAAAGCCTCCAAAGTAAATACATAAAAGAGAAGCTAAAGTAACATCACAATAACTATCCTATGTTCCGAGCTATTAATGTCTAGAATAATCTATGGAGCCCTCCAAGAAAGCTGAAAAGCAATTTATATATGTATGGTGAGCATACAAGTATATTCAATAGGGAGACCAAAGTCCATCATGCACATTTGAAAGAAGCTTACTATTGTACCCATGAAAAAACTGCATAACCAAACCAAACCTATATGATAATACTAACCAAACTCATCCTCAACATAGATAACTCACCAAATATTTCATCCATGTATAATGGTATAATAAGAAGCATGTCAGTAAAGGGTTCCCCACACTGCTTTCCCAATGGGATTCCACTCTCACACCCCAACGACGTACATCCTTGCACTCCCACACCCTCAGAATATATAATCATTCCAATCACCTCAAATGAAACTAACCATCACATATCTTGAAAAGACACTTGAGCACAAAGCATCCCACATGCATCTGACCATCAAATAACCAGAGTGGGAGGGTATCATGAACTGTATGAAATCAACCTAATGTACTCAGCCTATCATGCACGACCCCCAAAACAAAACATCTCATCATATCATCCAAAAACACATGGTTCAACACGTCTCACCTTTCACAAAGACATATGGGCCACTAAACCACAAGCATAGTCATATCACACATCACCTGAAAACAACTAGGTCATCTCATCACGTCTCGGCAATGATACTTTTTTAATTCTGGCCATTATAGCCCATTCATGTCATCATTGTCTAGAAGAGGGAGGATGGACGAGTGAGTAGATAGTCATTCATTCTCACCACTGAGACATTGGAAAAAATACACACAAAACATTAGGTTGTTATCACTAGGTTCTTGACATGGGTGGGGTACATATATAAATCATAAGGAACATACAAGTTGTATATACATACACCAAACACAAGCCCATTCTATGGGTTCCCAAAAATTTCTAACCATCACACAAGATCATCCACTCCCACTTCTAAAACAATATGCAAGACACCACATAAGCATCACATGAGCCACAAGATACTCCATACTTGTAGTTCACATTTATCCAAATTCCAGATTCTCATTAACATTTAATTCCATCCCATTATCATTAATTCATTATCCATTCACATTCCATTAACTTATCTAAAACCCTAGCCAGTCCACTTCCATTATTATCATTTCACATCCCATTACTATTGGATCAACTAGAAAAACATAGCACGCAATAAGAAGAACAACCCAGAAACCCAAAAACCATATCCCCTTCCACCTTCCATCACATCACAACCACATTCACAGCCGAAGTTCACAATTGTACCACAACCACAGTCTCATCCCCACTGTGTAACTTCATCGCACATCGCCCCACACCGCATCACAACCACATATCATATCCACACTTCATATAAAAAACTCCATCTCATCCACCAAAAAAGAATCATTTCCCACACACCACATTGAAAAAAAAATCCATACCACACTACCACTTCTACAAAATCATTCCACATTACCCACAATAGATCATTTTCGTATTTGGAATAGAATATCTTTATCACTTTCACTTCATTATTTAAGGAAATTATCACATGAGACATATATCTAGTAGAAACCATTTCATTAGTTGAATATATGTCATTAGTTTATTTCCATTTTTTTGTGATATCAAACAATCAAAAAAATAAATTAGTAGAAAAAAAATATCATTCAGCATAAAAAATTCCCCCAATTACCATAATTTTAAATAAGTCATTATTCTTTTACAATCATAATATCAATCACAATAAAAGCTTTTAGAAACATGTGATTCACATTACAATTCCCCTTTTTAAATTAACATATCCAATTTATTTAACTTTATTAATTTTGATGAATCTATCTCTATACAGATAAACAAAAAAACACTCCCCACATGATACCGATAAAGAGAAATGAAAGATAATTCTCTACAGTGAGGAAAGAAGTCTCACTTGAATAACTGTAGAAAAAATGGGGGACGTGCATTATGGAACTGCCACTAGATGGAAAATGAACTGTGGAAATGAGGTACCACAACCCTAAAGAAAGGATCTCGAAAGGCTCTTCTTGAGAGAGAAAATAGTAATGGTAATAAGGGTATTATCTTCATATTTAGAGTAGACAGATACAGAACATTTGTAATTTTAAATCTCAATAGATTTGATATACTATATTTTGAGGATATCATTAAAATCCATGGGAAATGACTCATTTAAATCCTCAATAATCATTAAAAATCAAGGGTATAATTATCCTACAAGAAATAGACTTTGAATAACTTGGATTCACACCGAAAAAAGACTTGCATGGTCATTCCCATGTGACAAGTGGAAAAATTCATTATGGTCTAAGGCCCATGTAACTGAAGCCCCATGTAACTATTTTTCATGTAGTAAAACTCCCCACATTAATAAACACCTCATCCATCAAAACTCCCATGTTATATAAACTACCCATGTAGTTAAACTCCCCACATATCCAAAAATCACTACATAGCTAAACTCCCCACCTAGCCAAACTCCCCACATAGCCCAAATCCCCACATAGTTGAACTCCCCATGTAGCCAAAATCCCCATGCATATAATTTCCTGATATAGTTGATTCCATAACATAGCTAATTGGGTCAAATAACTGATTCAGGTGGTCGTGAACAACTTTATCAAAACAAGTGGTAAAAGGCACCAGACACCCTCTCAACTCCTTCCTTCCTAATCCAAACACCTCTAAACTTCTCCTAAATTCCTTAACCAATAGATTTCCCACAATGTACTAAAGTGTAAGGTATAGGCTGTTACATCATATACCTATAACAGAATTATTTTCCTTAAGAATCAAAACCAACCCGGAAGGAATGAGGTAAAAGGTCCAAACAACCACCCCATGAGATACCTCTCAAGGATCTCGTCATGACTGAAACCATAAAACCAACCAAACACTCTATCCAAAAGTCTCCTCTCTCCCCCATATCCACTTACATAACCAAATAATCCTCCATAAAAACTAAACCAACAACATCTAAAACCAACTAAATGCCCCACCCTGAACATAGAAATCACATAATTCAATCATCCATCTATTGGTATTATCCACTCTAGGTAGAACTAAATTATGCACATGAGTTTAATTGAATTAGAATATAATGTGTCACAATAAGGAATCTAGTCCTCCCTTTTTCATATGTCGGATTTTTATCACACATAACACACTAATAAAACAACACATCTCATGAAGACAATGGGATCCAAAATCGCGCAATTAATTTCCAAGCACACAAATCAAGAAATCCCCTCTCACATATAATTATACTATCTTCTTTGGGAGGCATTGATTCTCCCACATGTTTTCTATCAAATCAAAGTATAAAAAAATCTAATTTGGTGTCTGTTTTATCCTTATTCTTATGCTTGATTTTTTTAATCACACATCACATAAAGAAACAAAACAAGAACAACCACACATCAAGAAAGTACCTAAAACAAGGGAACATGACTAACTAAACATACCTTGAACAATTTATTAGCCCTCTGAATCTGCCACTCCCACTGAATATAACTAACCACACCTTGTGTATCTACCTCTCTACTAATGGCCACCTCCACAACAACACTTTGGATTAGGTCCTTGATCATGAGGAACATCTTTGAGTCTACCTACACTAGCTCCATCTACCATCGGTGGAGCATATGCCTGCTACCACTAATACTGAAATGGAAATATTGGAAACTATTGGGGTTTCCATTGAATATAATAGCCATTATAAATATGAGATTGAAGAACCACTAAGTATTGGTTATAGAGATGGACATAGACCCCACAAACAAAGAACTCCAGCCACAAGGCCTTGAGAAAAGAACAAAAACCATTGGCTACTAAATAACGGAATTGAGGCTACTGAGGATGACTCCTGATTAGTGAAAATCTTGATGGCCCCAATGCTTGAGACGCATCACCAAAATCTATACTCTCTAAGAAACCCTACTAGATCCCTTATAATAGTAAACATTCTCACAAGTTCATCCACTTGATCAAATATTACTTCTTCTAAACCTCCATATACTTTGGAAACATAAAAGGCATAATTGTATACTAGATTGAAGGATAGAGTGTTGGCTCAAGACGTATCGCATGAGACTCTACATTAGAAAAAAGGTCTAAGGAAAAGTGTAGAAATTCCTTAAATGTGATCCCCAACTCCTACACTAAAATAATCCCTTGTTGAATGGAGAGTATCTCATACCACTTCACTGAATTCATGGTCAATAAATGAAACATTTCCAAGAACTCATTGTAAAAGTCAACCCATGAAACATCTGACTCGTTTCGCTCACCCACAGACTGTGTCTACTATTGAGACATAGTTCATCACATCATACTAACTACAAAAGGAACCTAGTTCCCTACTATGGTCCAGATCAAATTAAAGGCAATCTCAATCTCCTCTAACCATATCTATTACACCTCGTCCTAAACACTTCCCTCATACTTCCAAAAAACATATCATTGAAAATCAAGTAATGTCCTTTTCCACTGATCATTCTCCTCAATCGGATAAACCATTCATCGATCAACTTGGTCAGTCTACTAAATATCTATTGCATCAACCACATGTGGGATAAGATCAGGATCTATATCTAAAAGTGAATTAAGTATTTCTTAATATTGGTAGTATGTCATTTTATTAATATTTATTTATTTAATTTTTTCCATTTTCATCGTAGAAAAACAAAAAACAACCAATTTAAACAAGAACACATGTCATATTGACGTAAATACCTCACCTAGGTCTCTAACTTGTAAAAAGGTCCACCTCACTTGGTCATTCAATAATATCAGAGTCTGTGAATTGGATCACAAGGGGCCCTAAAATCCCATGTCCTAGCCAATCTCCCTAACCTATGTCACGTACCAAGGTCAACTAGAACTATTATGTTATCAACCCATGAAATACTCACATTACCTAGCTCTATACTTTATATTATATCTTAACCATTAGCCCCTAATACCATTACATTATGACCCCTACCCTCCAAATGTACCACACCTAGGCCAATGATGAATAAAGGGAGATAATGACAACCGAGTCCCACCTTTAATAGGCCTTGGGTTGGCGACTAGCATAAAGGGTTTAAAAATCTTACAAAATGGTAAGAATTAATCTCTATAATATAAATCAAATAAATAGATAAGATGTACCAATCATAATAAACTCCATGAAAAAAATATAAAAAAAAGCTAAAAAAACATCTGATAATGCATGTATAAATAATACTGATACAAATAAAAGTCTCCAAAATAAATAACCAAAAGAAATCCTAAAGTAGTGACACAAAAAATAACCCAAGGATGGTGCTAATAATGTCTAGAATGGTCCATGAAGTCTTTTAGGAAACCTAAAAATCAGTTTATATACATAGAGTGAGAATACAAGTATAATCAGCAGGAAGTCCAAAGTCTCTCATGCACATGTGAAAGAAGGATACTAATGTACCCATGAGAAAATAGCCAAACCAAAACACATATATAAAAGAATAATAACCAAAATTATCCTCACAATGGATCACTCACGAAATATTACATAAAATTACAATAACATAATAAAAAAATATAGATAAGGGTGCCTCACACCACTTTTCAACTGGGATACAAATATCACACCCTAATGATGTATGTCCTGGTGCTCCCACATTCTATGTATATCACATCATTCTATGAACCCCATGTGAAACTGGCCATCACATATTTCCCAAAGCATCTGGACCCCAATCCCCCCACATGCATCTGACTGCCACATAACCAGAGATATATGGTATCATAAATATGTATGAGATCAACCATATTTTATCCTCCCATAATGAATGACCCCCACCATAAACCATCACATCATCTCTCCTAAAAACACTTGGTCCAACACAGATCACTTCACCTAAATAAAAATAGGCCACTTCCCCACATGCATGTTCATATCACACCTCGCCTAAAAACCAGGGTCACCACCCCAAAAGCAATGTCATAATAAGCCTCACCTAAAAAAACATGGTTTATCTCATCACATCTCAATAGTGGAATTTTTGACTTCTATCCATCAATAACAGTGCATATCATTATCTCTTGGAAGAGGGAGAATGGAAGAGCATGTATCCAGTCATCCATCCTCACCATTCGGATATTGGGGAAGACAACCCCCCAAAACATTTGGTTTGTCGACACTAAGTGATCAAAATGGGTGGTGTGAATATAGAAGTTGTAAGGAACATACGAGGTATATATATGTGTGTGTGTGTGTGAGTTTGTTCCCAAACACAATCCCATACTATGGGTTCAAAACAAGAACTAACCATCTCATAAGATAGCCCAATTACACTTCCAAAACAATAAGTAAGACGCCACACAAGCAACTCATGATCCACACACAACTCCCCACTTTTAGTGAAAATTTCACAAATTCCATGATTCAGAATACTAATTAATTCCAACACATTTTCATTCATTTATTATAGGTTCAAATTCCAAAAACCAAACCAAAACCCCAGTCATCCAACTTTAATTATTATCATTTCCCAATCTATTTCTATCTAGGTAACTCGAACAATAAGACACACAATAAGCATCACAACACATTAGACTAACAACCACATCCACTTCCACCTAACATCACATCACAACCACTATCATAGCCCCATTTCAACATTGCATCATAATCACCCTCACATCCCAGCTACACAACTACATCACACATCTCGCCATATCACATCTCAACCACATATGAAAACCACACCACACATCACAACACCACATCTCATATTCCACAATAAAATCACAACACACACCACATTGAAAAAAAAATCCATTCCACACATCCACCTCTACAAACAAATTCAACATTTGGCATAATAGAGAATTTTAAGATTTGGTATAGGTTATATTTTCACTTTCACTGCATTATTTAGGGGAATTATCACAAAAACCATATTTCTAGGGGTAACCATTTCATTAGATGAATATAATTGGTTACCTAATTTATATTTTTGGTGATATCAAACAATCACAACAAAAATCGTTGACATAACACATATCATATAGCACAAAAAAGACCCCCAATGACCAAAATTTTCG
Source organism: Viscum album (assembly GCA_963277665.1). Taxonomy (NCBI): domain Eukaryota; kingdom Viridiplantae; phylum Streptophyta; class Magnoliopsida; order Santalales; family Viscaceae; genus Viscum; species Viscum album. Next base: position 1,047,700 of record CAUJRU010000205.1, read on the forward strand.
TCATGGCATTATGCATTTATAATCACAATATCAATCATAATAAAATCTTGTAAAAACAAGAGAATCACATTACCCTACCCCCTATTAAATTCATTTATCTAGTTAGTGTATCTTTATTAATTTTGATGAACCCATATCCATACATATAAACAAAATAAACCCTCCCCACATGATGCACATAAGGATAAATGGTGAAGAATTCTTTATCTAGAAGAAATAAGCCTCACTTGACTCACTGCACAAAAACAGGGGGCACACAAAAGATGGAACTACGCTGGAAGGAACTCAAAATTCGGAAGAAAGGTTCAATGAATCAAAGTAAAGGTTCTAAAATATCTATTCTTAATAGAAATCAAGAATAAAGGGAAACAATTTAGGATATTCATCTTTAGAGTGGACATATACAGAAAGGTTGGGGTTTTAGATCACAACAAATTTGATTTACGTATTTTGTAGATCTCATTAAACTTCATGTGGAAGTACTCATTTAAATCCCTGGTCATCATAATAAATCAAGGGTTTTATTATACATTAAGAAAAAAACATTGATTTCCCTGGATTCTTACTACAGAAGGAATCACATGGTCATCTCCATGAGACCTATAGAATAATTCCATGTGGTTGAGAACCCACATAATCAAATCCTTGTATACCCATTTTTGATGTAGTTGAACTCCCCATGTAGGAAAACACTAAATGTATCCAAACTACCCAAGTATTTGAACTCCCCATGTAGTTGAAATCCCCATATAGCATAACTCCCCACTCCCCATGTAACTAAACCCCCCATGTAGTTGAACTCCTTATGTAGTTGATTTCCTAAAATAGTATATTCCTCAATGTTGCTGATTGGGTCATATATCTGATTAATCTATCGAAGAAATAATTTATAAAAATAATGGGAGAAGTCCCCAAGCACCCTCTCAACTCCTCCATTCCTCTTAAAAACTCCTCTGGACTTCCCTGGAACACCATAACCACTTGGTTTCCCTCAAAGTAAATGTCCATAAGGCTTGGTCCATTACCAAAATAACTAATATAGTGCATGTTTTTTCTATAAACATATAAAATAATATGAAATTTAATTTAATAAAAAGAGGATTTAATTAATAGAAGTTTGGGTCATTACACTCTAACTAGCACTGACTGAGTTACCAATATCTTGTGGATTAGATTTAGTAGTGTTGTACTCCTAGAAGGCCACATTGGAGCCTCAATCCCAATAACCTTCAGTCACTATAGTTTAACTTTATATGGATCATGATGAACCACCTTCCCATGTAGTGTTTTAAATTCCTTTATTACCTCGTTTTGAACACCTATAATACAGGCATAACCATCGTGATTTATCCTTCGAATCTATCCCATGTTATGACATTCCTCTAAGTGATTCTCTTCCAATTTTAAATTTGGCATATAGAATATTATTTTTTGTTACATGGAAAAACATATATCTCAATATTATATTTCCAAACCCCATCACATGTTTCGTAGCTTTGTGATAAATTTCATCTAAACCTCTTCTATTGGAATTATGGGTATTACTCCTATTAGTGGCCACGCTATGAACGTTTGGAATCTAAACATCCTGAGATATAAAATGTGGACCAAGATTTTTTACCCTCCTTAGAATACCCTACCTATTAATCCACACCAAAACTATTATTATAAATTCCCTCTTTAAACCATTTTATAGAGAAATCTATTTTCATTTCAAGATTACTACTGTAGGTCCACCCCTCTCTAGTCTGGGAACTCTAGCTCAGTAATGTATCATTCATTTTTATCTATTACACTAACTATTCTAAACATTCCAAAACTAATGTAAAAATAAATAAAATCTATCCACACATATTATTTTTCATGTTGGATGAAAATTATCCTAGCTATGTTCTTCATGTTTCTTTCTAGGAAAAGTGTAGTGAGTTTCCTTATCACTAAATGTAGAAGGTGGAGTGATTTTCTCCATAATCTGGAACAGTATTGCAACATGAGGTAACCCCATACTCATCCTTTACATGACTATAAAACCTGAAGTGCATACACTTATATGTAGAAAACATGGAAATTACCCTCACTTATTCCTGTAAGGAATTTGACTACTCTTAATGCACCATATAGACCCTAGAAAGGGATTTTGTACAAATTATTAGTTCTTTCATCTGAACTACTTATGATAAGACTAAAAACTCTAGAATTAACTCATCTAAAAACACTCTAGTAACCATTCTAATAAGCACACTCAAGATAAAATCATTAGAAATTATCTTACACTACCACACTAGAGTGAATAAATCTTTAGAAAATCCTACAGTAAATATATCAGTGCCTCTAACTCTTCTTGTGTGGCACAAAAAATTTAAAAACTTATCTCTATTTATACTCTATATTAAATACTAAAGATAAAAAATTAACATGAATTTTGGTTTCATGAATTCCTCCCAGTTTTTTTCCAGCTCTAAATGGTGTCTCTACACATAAATCATGTCTCTCAGTCATCTTCTTCTCTCTATGAGATTATTAAACCATGATCAACCACTCTCAATGAAAGAACCAATTATTTAGGTCTCTATCCTAACAATATTTACACTAAATAAATAGGTAAAATAAAAAATATATTTATATATAGGAACTAAGATAATATAGTTATAGCAGTAGAGTAGAATAGTGGTAGAATAAAAATATTTATAGAAGACATCTTCCCAGAGTGTCAAGGACGATCTTCCGATGGATTGTAGCTCCAAGCTACAAAGCTGAATTGAATCTAAATTACATCTTATCCCCCAACTACTTCCAAAAACTATATTTAATATCCCATAACAACTATAACCTTCCCAAAATCAACTAATAAATGAAATGAACAGACTAACCCAGTGTCGTTATTAAATCTTACCCACCACACACACTAAATTCCCTCATATAAACTACCCTCAAAACGACAATCCTAACATTCTCATTTTTCACACACAATCTTGTAAATTCCAATCTCAACCTTGAGGTACTTTAAGGAAAGTTTTAGGGTATGTATTGTATTTTCCCACAAATTAAGGACTCCCATGAATTTTTTGAGAAATATAAACAATGAAAAATTCCCTAGAAACATATCATGAATATAGAAAATTCCTTAAAAAAATAAATTATATGAAATCATTGATGCATGGGGAATGTAATTTAGAGGATAAATTCATGTGTATTTTGATGTTGATTTTTTTATTATAAATCTATATAGGGAGAATCCAAATCCACCAAAATTGATGATTCATCTATTAGTTTTATTTCATCAGGACTAACACCACCAACATATTTTAAATACAAAAGGGAATAATAAGTGACCATGGAACTCAATTATATATAAAATTCATAAATTCCTTATTTAGTAAATATTTAATAAACCATAAAACATATGTACCATACCACTAATAGAAAAACGGTTAGACTGATGCTACTAATAAAGAAGTAAAAGGAATATTATAAAAGATTGTGGGTCCCAATATTAAGGATTTGATAAAATTATTAGAATAAACCTTATGGGATTAAAAAATAGTTTATAAGAACCCTATTTTAATGAGTGTATATATTGGTTAATGGAAAGATTTATCACTTCCCATTAGTATTAGAGAATATATCCTTTTGGGAGGTCGAGAAGATAAACTTGGATTGGTGGAAACTAGACACAAATAAAACATATAAACACAAAACATGAAATAAAATAGAAGATTTTCATTTGAAAATGAAATAATTTTCAAAGATAAATAAACAATATCCCATGGTATATTGATCCATAATAGAGGTATCCATCTAGGAGGTAAAGTGTTACTAAATAATTCAGAGAAGGAAATCGTACTAGGAAATATTCATTCTAGGTAGTATGGGCTATTAATAGTTACTAATGTTCCACCTTTTTTGAATTCGAGAACAATGTAAGGGGAGAAAAAAATAAATTGATTGTATGGGTGGAGAGTGGAGAACTAAAATGTGAATTTTCTAGAGGATCTACAAAAGGAGTTCAACTCCTCCAATGATTCTATAAATAAACCCTCCATCATTTAATTTGTATATTTTTATCATTTTTGTAGTATTTTTAGAATGTTCATATCTATTAAAATAATATTCAAAGATTTCCTAAGAAAATTGTGGGTAAAAGGATTCATTTCTATAGTTTTATTATTTTTTTTATTTTACTTTTATATTCTTTTTTTAGTTATGTATTTTAAAAAATATATAAAATTAATTAAGAAAAAAATGTAATAGTAGAGTTTGTGATAAATTCGAAAATATAATCTTACACATAAAACTAGGAATACTGGGCTTGAAATAATAAGGTTTTAGACAATCAATTTTTTGGCATGAACACAATGAAAAAATCAACTATATTTTAGTAAAATTGTGAAATAAAATTAACACCTCACTAATACTTCTTAATTGATAATTAAATACATTATATCAATTAGAGTAAAAAAAAGAATTCAGGAACTAATATAAAAAAATCCTAATAAAATATGTCACAATTTGTTGTGTTGAAAAGAAAAATAATAATGCTAGTTAGAGGAATATGATATTCAGTTTTCCAAACCATACATCCATGTTTATTTATCACATATAACCTTAGGGTATGACTGATTTTTGGAATGAATTAGTTTCAGATTAGATACACTCATCCAATAAGTACAAATTAACATTCATGCCATGGGAAAATTTTCAATAGGTATTGATGGATTTGGAGAATTTTAAACTCAAATAACGAAGTGGAGGATGATTTATGAGAATGTGACATATGATTTATCAAGGAAGTTCCATCCTAGATATTGGGATGAGGATATCAAAAGAGTGGAATTTTATAAAGATATAATTTTTAGTAAAATGATTTAATATATTTCTATTCACTTAATCCTCATAAACCTAGATCTTGGAATTGAGAGAAAATCATACATGTTTAGATCTTTTAAGAGGTGATTGCTTTAGTATAAGTAATATTTTTGGTGTGGGGGAATTTATTCATGGAAATTAATCATCATATTATTTTTATATTACATTCATTTTATCCACTCAAAAATCATAGGAATAAGAATTCTATGAAGTTTTCAGTATAACACCTATTTTCAATGAAATTAGAAAATATTTCATGATATTTTGAAATAGTGAACATTATTGATAAATTGAGTTTTAAGAATAGGATGAATGGATGATTCTATAAAAAACTTTTATTTATTGATGTGAAATAAGAAATATGATCACCAAGAGAATCTAGAGTAATATATATATATATATATATATATAAATGATATTAATTCGATCTATTCAATGAATAAAGCCTTGGAAAGAAAATTATATCTACATCATGGAAAAAATACATCAAAAATACAGTGCAATATCATGATATTTGTTTAGGTTATTTTGTTAGCTAACACACCCTCAAGGTTTACTCTAGGGAGACTATTAAATAAGGGATGCAACATGCGTCGATTTTTCAATATTATGTCAGTCCCATGTATTGTGGGGTTATATATCATAGTTTCATTGATGAAAACTCTTAGTGATTATAAAGTATATATTTTCAATTGTGGAACCATTTTACTCAATATAATTTCATGATGTGGTCAAATAGTGAGATCATGCTAATATATCACAATAATGATGCTTAAGATTATGTTGGAGTAATAAGAAATGAGTGTTGTAATGATCTTTAATTCAGAAATTCAAATCTTTTAGAATATTGGGAATCATTAGAAACTCAACACAACCACATATAAAATAACATTGCATTCAATATAAATATAATCTACATAAACTTGATAACACTAGATCGTGATCAATTATACCTTATGGCATGATCCATAGACTACAATCAGATAGAACAAAAACTGAATCCACATGCCAATGATATGTTATACCCAAAAGAATATAAGGTTCCAACACATCATAAAATGTTGACAAAACATGATAATAATCATGGAAAAATACTATGAATACAAAAACTAAATATTTTATAGCCTAATTCATAGCCTAATGGAGCCTCGTGTAACCTGGTTTCCACCAGCTTTCCAATATACTGTCAGTTTGAAATATAGTGTTTGTAACCTAAAATTACTATCTGGGATATAGATTTTTATGTGTAAATACTCAAAACATAGAGATCCCTAGATGAATTAATAACCACACATGAAAATCATACACGGTATGTGGGAAAAAAAGTAATCTGTATTGAAACATTCTAACCAAGTTATTAATAGAGTAATGAAGTTGGAAAATAACAAAAACAATTATGAGAGATGGAAATAAATTTTGATCAAGGGAGAGTAGTATTCATCAGATAATTCATAGAGGAAAAATATGTAGAAAAAATTGAAGGTATCTAATTGAAACATTGAATTATCCCATGTAAGAGAGGAGAAAAAAAATAGGTCAAACACCTTCATCCCAATATCTTTTTGGGACTTACATTTTTTTAGTTATCAATCATTTTGTTATCAGAACTTAGTGGACATGTTTGTGATATTTAACATTAAGTCATAAAACACCTTATTAGTGAATGATTCATTTGGGGATACCCTTATTATGCTTGATTTTTTACACATATCTTTACATCATCTTATTCTGTTATTGTTTTAATTTACATTTAGAATTATGTTTGTTAAGGGTGATCTTATTAATTATAGAATTTAATAGTTTTTTTTTATTTTTTTGGTTTTTAATTTAATTATCTACTTCTACTGAATACCTATCTATATAATAGATCAAGAGTTACTGAGTAGTGAAGCTTTCAATGATTGTAGGTACATGATTAAAAATACAATTCATCACTCTCAACAACTCTTGATCACCATATCTATATTAGATAGTGCATAATTAGTTGATGAGAATAATGATTTGAGGTAATAACTGATCGCTCATTACTCTACCATTCTCATAGGAAGAAGTTTCACCTCATAGTTATAATTGTAATACTAGATATCACTTCTTTGAAAACCAATTATTGGTGGTTCAAGATCACAGACTCTTGTTGAGAACAAGTGGAACGAGATTCCATCATTTAAAATTTTTATGACTTAGAGTTGGTAATTTTACTATGGGATCAATCACTGATCTATATCATAATAGTTAATTTAGTACTTATATCTTCTTTTCTCATAATGTTTTCAAAAAACAAACATTACCCATGATACACTAACACTTACATTATGATATAGTGTATTTCCACCCATAGATACTATCAATGGTTACCACTAATCTACAATGAACCTTAGATGTATATCTTTATTCATAAACACATGGCCTTTATATGGATCTCAAATAATTTAAATATAAAATATATTAAAAAAATCATGAAACTAAATATAACTATTAAATTCAATAAAAACATATTTAAAAACAAAATATACCAATTTATATTATCCTCATTTTAAAGGTTATAAAATATTATGCCTAATTTTAGTTTTAATTTAATAAAAATTAGAAATGTAAACATTCATAATAAAATTACATAAAAATCAAGAGAAACATGTTTTAAAAGACTAGAAATATGAAGTAACAATATAGGGATATAGGGTATCAAGAGTCTAATGTATTATATTATGTGTATGGATATATGTTATACACTACAAAACATGAAATTCAATAAATAATATAAAAAAATTTAGTAAACTCTAGGATATAATAACAAATTAATATAACATAAATCTAAAACACAATAAATCCTTTATATAATAAGATGAAAAAACAAAAAATTACCATTAAAATATTAGATTATAGCCTATAGATGACCCATACATAAATAATCATGATATGAGGGATTAAAACATGTGATGTTTAAGGGTGACCTCTATAGATACTTTCTATATCATGTGTTAGAACATGATAGTTAATTCATTGATAAATGGGCCTAGCTAAAGAATAACCTTGAGGTGGAGAGGTGGAGAGGTGGAGAGGTGGATAAGATGGGGGTAAGAGATAGATATTAGATGAATGATATGAGGCTAAGGAATTTTTAGGGTTCAAGGGATGACCAACATATGGGGGAGGCCCAAAAATATAGCATTGTAGTGTACAATTATAGATAAAATAGATATAGTAATCATATTCTTTGTGATAATAAATCATAATGTATATAAACAATATAATGAATACTGTAAATTTTTTTTGACTCATTTTTTATTTTTTACTTTTCAATATCTATGTTCATAGAATGGTGTGAAACATTAATTTCATTGAAACATAACAAAATTTTAAAATTTACATATAATAATGTATTAAAATATTTATGGAAGATTATTATAATAACGATAATCAAGTTTTGAATGTTTTTAAATATAACATTCAATATATGTATGTTGTGATATATAACATTTAACATTGTGCAATATATGTAAATCATCAAATGTAAACACCTCATTAAAAAATAGTTGACAATCAAATATATCCTAATGGTTTGGATTCGTAAGGTAAAACTCGCTTCGAATAGATTTGTAAAAATACATCAAATAATTATAAATGAGATTGAATATATGGGATATCGTTTTATTGTATAGGGATACAAAAACCAATGAGAAATAGAATACCATAGTCTTCAGATCATTGTCTTATTCTATAGACTACATCATTTTTGTAGTGTTTTTATTTCTGATGGGGTTATTTTGAAACACATTATATAACCATAATTTATGGGGAGTCATTCCACAGGTCGCATGCACTATATGCATACCACACTAAAGAAATACTTATGTGTATTTCTTAAATTGATCAATATGTGTCCACCTTGTAATATGAAGAGAATTAAATTTAGGTCTATTAAATGCTATAATAATCCACTATGTGTGGGTGAGATTTATTGAAAATAATTTTTTTAGAATAAATATATTTTTAATTATCAATTTTACATAAATTATATTTGATCTATGAATTTAAAATCTTTAAATTGTTTACTAATTGGTTTCTGTAATTAATGTATAGGATTAGAAATAGGCAATAATATCCCTAACTGTGAACCTCTTCCATGGGACATAAAAATTGACGAAAAAAAATACAACTAAGTGTTTGAAGTTGGATTAGTCATTCTTTCAATGGTGAGTGATGTTGTTATATAGAAGAATGGTTTGAAGTTATGTTTCAATAGTTTCCTAGAATTTTTATAGGGTGATATAGTTTTTCTCATGTGAAGACACTAAATTTTGGTTGTTCTCTCCTATGTTCCAAGGCAGGACCCTATTGGTTCATTCTAGAACAAGTCAGAGTTCATATGCAATGTTCCCATAAATGTGATTTTTATAAAAAATATGCATTTACATTTAATAAGTTAGATATCTAGTTAAAATGTTTTATATAATTAAAAATTAAAAATTGATTAGAAATATTAACTAGTTAGTATCAAGTAATAGACAATACATATTATATAATGTCATTTGAATTCTAATTTAACATATATCAAACTTTTTTCATATAAATATATATACATTAATTTCATACACACATATATGTGATTGTGTCAATTTTATATATAAACACACACACACAAACAATATTAAAATAATACATTCAAATTTTAATATTAATTATATAATTTTATTTGGTTACATAATATGTTTAATATATTACTAATCAGAAATTATTAATCAATTTTCTATTTTTTGGTAATTTATTCATTTTTAATATTATTTATTCATCAATATTATTAATTATTTTTCAATATTGTTATAATTTATTCATTTTATGTATTTTTGTTTAATTATTTTATAATTTTATCCATTTTTAATATTTATTTCGATATTTTTATTTATTTTTATTTAATCATTTTGATATGATACATATAATTTATATAACTAATAGGTATTCATTTCCATTTTAAAATATGTTAACTTTAATTTTTTTATAATCTATCTAATTAATAAAAATTATTCATTTTTAATATATGTTTTCAATCTATTTAGTTTTTAGTTATTAAATTTTATTCTTTTTTAACATTCATTCATTTAATATTATTCATTCACTTATACTTTTAATTAATACTATATTTTTTGTAAGTTGTTAATTTATAACATTTATTTACACACATTTATTCATTAACATTTAATGTTATAAATATGTATTCATCTTCATTTTAATATATTTTCATTTTAAATAATTAATATAATTAATAAAAATTATCCATTTCTAAATGTTTTTGAAGTCTATTAATTTTAATTATTAAATATCCCTCATTTTTAGCATTCATGTATTTAGTATCATATATTTATTAATAATGGTAATTATTTATTGGTTTTTTTTAATTTATCCGTTTTTTATATATATTCGTTTAATATTTATTTATTTTACTTTAAGAATTTTTTATCATCTCTTAAAAAAATTGTTGATAAATATAGTTTTTATCCATGCTAAAATATTTAGAACTGATAAAGGCTTCCTTTATCAGAGCTATAATTCTATTTCTTCTATAGATAGGTATTTAACATTGTTTTTCAGTGCTGATAAGGATATGTTTTATCAACGCTTATTATTTTAGAACTGATAAAACCTATATTTATCAGTGATTTTTGGAAAGCACTAATAATACCCATACTATTATTATAAATTCAACCCTAACAAAACTGACATCTTCACATTGTTCAAGATATTATGGAAGTTGACCTCGACCACCACCCCCCCTTGAACTTCTCATAAAAATTGAACCTCTCAAAACCTAAAGTATGTGATTATTTTTACTCCTCCTTAGTTGAGCTTTCATTGTGTCATACCTTATATCATTAATTATTATTTTTAAAGAATAAATCACTTATTCAACATCATAAGTAATTTCATGTTCCACTTAAATGTATGTGCCTAAAAATTGTTGAGTTTTGGTAATCATTCCAAGTATAGGGTTATCATCATCTAAATTCACTTCACTCATGGTAAAAGGCATGTTTGTCAAGTTTTCAGTGTTATATGAATCAAACTAACCACTTGAGTCATTCACATGGCCTTTACTAAATGGTAAACTAGTTTGGTGTCCCCACTAAGACCTGGGTTGGCTTTGATTTCTACCACCAGCATCTGGAAAACTCATAGCAGAATTTTTTTTCAAATTAATCCAATTAACAGGCTTTTTCATTCGATGTGTCCCAATTCTATAAATTCCCAATATTAGTAGTTAATTCCATTTCTGATCCCATTTATGATTCATTCCACTTTCATTATGTACTTGGTCCCAATTAGTATGTGGGTCACTCTTTTTAGTGAATTCTTTATCTTAGACCCACTTTCATTCATTCAGATCACCATTGGATTTCTTGATTCCATAATTGTATTCATTTTTCTATTAGTTCTATTGATTCATCCCACTGATATTGACCCATGTTTTTATCTTAACCCAGGCCCATATACGGGGACTCTGGGAACTCTCTTTAGTGCTCTACATAGGCAGCCCTTCACTCCTTAAATTTGAATTATGTTCAAAATTCAAAACACCCATATCTCTTACCTTTTTGGTAAACCTTATCCCCAGTTTCCACTCTAACATTTTACCTGAGTTATTTCTATTTACTTGTGACACTGAAGATGAGTTTTTTTAGGTGATCTTATGTAGTTGGCCTTATACTATAATCATTATAATGATATGTGTATTCTTTTGGTCCCTATAAGACAATTCTTCAACTTTTTTTGAAATTGACTATTCCTTCCAGCCCCAAGAAGAATTTTCCTTGCTTTTCATTGGGCTTTCATCCTAGTCATGTGGATTGTTCAAATTTTAAGCCTTCATTAAAACCTATTTAGATTGTTCTTTTTTTACAGTATCTTGAGAACCCTAGCCTGATATTTCTAGTTATTTTGATTTAATTTCAATAGTTTCTTCAAACAATGGTTTCTTAATACTAGGTGATTGGGCCTTATAAATGTTTTCATCATTTAACGAAAGATTGTAAACATTATATCCTAGTCACCCAGTCACTCAAACAATAACTAACTTACCACATACCATTTAATGAAATGAATAAACAACAAATACTCCCTCTTGTTTCACCCCACTAAGAAATTTTATAGAAACTGTTCATTAATCGCATCCTCTTTATACAATAAAAAATAAAATCAAGAACCTATACCAACAACCACATGTTTACCCCAAAAACATTTTATTGAGTTTTCAATATCTCCAAATAATCTCCACTCCTCTTCATTAATTATAATTCAATGATCCTTCTAAAAATGATGATGGTCTTTACAAATGTTGAAACCAATAAATTTTCAATGTATAATACTTCTCAAATAATGTGCATAAAAGTTTCTTAAATCTAATATGTGTTGCATACTTTTCTAAGATGACATAATTTAATACTTTTGTGGAAATTGTAATTCATTATACTTGTCACAATCTGTCACAAAGGGGCCTGTGATGTGACTAACCAATCCAACCTACAATAGGTTGAGGGCTGGTGACTAACATCGAGTAGGTATATCCCACAAATGAGAGGCATTAGCCTAAAGTACTTGTACACAGGAACACATATTCAAGTCACAAATTCTGAAATAGAAAAACAAAAGGTAAAAAATGAATGTAAATCACTATCTCCCACAACCGGAGTACAATAGAAAGCAACGTAAAGTAAACAGGTCCAGAATATAATTCCACCACAAAGATTTTGCAATAGAATTCCAACATGTAAGAAATGGTATTGGGACTTCTATTTGAAAGCTATAGGAACATACCATAGTCTTTTTGGTGTCACTAAGCATTGTCTAGTCCTAGTCCACCTAGGACTCCATCGAAATGGATGATCATCTGCACAGGACACGACACGTGTAGGCAAAGACCGCGTAGGGGTGAGTATAACAATACTCAGTAGGACATTATGAAGCCACACATAAATACAAAAAATGAAGGTATGGTAATATATACATAGGTATATGTCTACAACACATATAAAAAGAACATATAGATATATTCAAGAGAGACACCATGCTATTAGGCAGTAATAACCAACTTCCAGCAACAAGATTATGTTCGAAGCACACTCATTTCGGGAGAACTCACTCCTTGAGCCATGATATCATCAGAGAAACTCATGAAGAGGTCTATATCATTTGGTCCCTGCCCAAATAATAATTCTTTGGTAAATGAATACCATGATACACATAGAGTGGGTCACTCCCAGAACTGGTCGGAGGACACCACAGATCGTTTCTATAACTGAATGGGGGAAACCACATACCAAATCTCGATCAACCTACTATGTAAGGGATCCCACCAGAACCAATCGGGGGAATCCACAAACCCTACTGATGTGACCTGATAGGTGGAGGACCAACTCCTTTTTCATAGAGGTTCTTCAAATTCCAATACTCCACTAGGGGTGATAGTTGACTGCACTCCAGTCTTGAGGATGGATATCATACTCTATTTGAGACTCAGCCTATAGAGGGGATTATAATCCAATGATGTGGATGTAATTCCATATTTAACCCTCATGGAAAGGAAAAAGGAAACTATCTCAACCTATATTAGTCCAAACTTGAAAAACAAAGAGCCTCAAGCATTCTTGATGGGAGTACACGGCGTGTCCTAGGGGGTTCATGATGTGTCCAACTACCCAAGTCTTGCCCATCTATAAGAATCTCACATGACCTATAGTCTCCATATAAATAGAATTTATAAAATTTTACATAGAATGTAGAGACACTTTGTACCTAACATTCTCCTCAAAAGGGTTCCTCAATGTTAGGGTTCCAAAACTGGAGATGGCTTGTTGATTGGACACCTCGTTTAGGAGATATGCTCATTTGAGAAAAACTGCATGAATCCCTACAGGCGGTATGTGGACCTATCATAGTATATCAATCTTCCTCGATCCCCACGGGTGACCGCCATAGTATACCATCGCCACCAGTTACCCTGGGTCCTACTCAGGTTTGACTCGAGTCTGTATTGTCCGACCAAACCCACTGGCCCGGCCCGCCCTCTATCCCTACCGAGCATACTTGGCCCGACCCATAACGCATTTTCCGACACTGCTCCATGTTGCTACCATATCCTATCGTTGTTTCTGTGTCACTGCCATTGTGCACCCCTATCACCACCATCAAATTATGTGGCCATTGTCTTGGCCACCGCTGGCCGCAACAACTATTCATGACTCCACTGCAACTGGTTGTTGATCTCACACTATTTCTCCATTCCACAGACCACTATGCCTCCTCGGATTCCCTAAAAAACAAACGATCACATATATGGGCTCCTCGATTCTTGATCTACAATGATACATCCTTAGTTCTCGATTTTCCTCAAATCTGGGGGTTCAATCGAGTTCTAAACTACTCGGTAATATCGATATTGGAACCGTGGGTTCCAATGATGAAGAACATGAAGAACGGAGGGAGAAAAGAACAAATAGATTGATTAAGTAATGAACCTTAGCCATTGATTTTTTCAGATTCAATCTGTTTCCATTAGAAAAATATACAAGTAGGAATAAATATCAATCAACCTATAATTCCACAGATAATATCTCATTTCACAATAATTATTGATCTAGGGGCCAATATGTTTTTTTATTGGTCCATGTTCATCTTAGAATTCAAGAACAGGGAAAAAATAAAAACAAAACACCCTACCTAAATTCGATTTGACTATTGACAAAGAACAATGAATCGTTGTTGTCTTTGGTAAGGTTTGTCGAATTTGAGGTTTATCGTTTGATCGGTCCATTATTATCCACCAACTGTTTTTATAGAGGTTCTTTCTCCATGTCTCTAGATAAATTCCAGGGTTATGATGCTAAAACTAAATTTCTAACAAAGACTTAATAAAAAGAAAAGGTGATGCGTCAAACAATTTTTTTTATTAAATTATTTTATTCCTTTTGCATCCCGCAATAACATGTTCAGAAACAACCACCACCAACCAATTTTAGGTCGTGACTTTGGTAAATATTCTATTTTGAACTCAACATTGCCCTTGAATTTCTGATATTGGAACCTTTTTTAGAGTTACTCCACTTTCTAGGAAAACTATGAGCATATGATATTATATATTTAAATTTTTTTCAAAAATTCCTTCAGTGACACCAAGTCTCAGAATCACATGTCATCTCAACCCCTAGTCTCAAAATCAATGCATATAACATTTAAAAATAATACATGAAAAATTATGGGACATTTCATTCTCCCCACCTTGGGGATTTAGGTCCCTAAAAATCTAAAACAAATACTACTCAAAAATAAGTGGGTACTGTACAAGAATATGAGCATCCCACTCCTAAGTTACCTCATCAATATTCATGTGCTACCACCAAACACAAACCAAATTAATCACTCACCCAAAAAGTATCATCTCATGCCAATCCTTGATCTCCACTGAGTAATCAGTAAAAGTTGTTCCATCCTCGATGTACAACTCGTCCCAGTCGATTACGTGAGAGGAGTCATGCATGTACCTCCTCATCTGTGACACGTGGAAGATGTCGTGAATCCACTATAACTGTAGAGGTAGAGACAAGTATTACTCCATCTCACCAACTCTATTTAGTATCTGGAAAGGTCCAACGAACCACATAGATAGCTTACCACCCAGAGAAATCTTCATAATCCCCATCAACATGAAACCTGAAGAAACACATGGTCTACTTCCTCGAACTCCATGGGCCTCCATCTTCTATCATCATATGACTTATGATGTATTTCTGTAGTATTCATCCGCTCTAGGATTATCTTAAACTTCTCTTTAGTATCTTGCACCAACTTCGAGCCCTTGAGTGCTGACACTCCTGGGTCAGTCCAAAAATGTGATCACCTGTAGGGTCACCCATAAAGGGACTCGAATGGTGACATACCAATGGTGGAATGGTATCTCTTGTTTTATTCAATCTCTATTAGTGGTAGGTGATCCTTCCAAATATGACCAAACTCAAACATGAAAGCCTGCAACATGTCCTCCAGAACATGAATGGTCTGCTCAGTCTACTCATCTATCTATGGGTGAAAAAATGTGCACAAGTATAACTAGGTCCCAAATGCCTCTTCTAATCCATTACACAACTGGGATGTAAAGAGAGCATCACAATATGAAAATATCATCGATGGAACTCCATGGAGTTGAATGATCTCATGAACCTAGAGGCTTCCCAAGATATCTACTAAACTCAGCACTTGGATAGCTTGGAAGTCGGTCGACGTGGTGAGTCGGTCAATGATCACACATATGGAATCATGTCCCCTATAAATACATGGTAAACCCATCATGAGGTCCATAAATATCCCACCCCAATTCTATTATGGTACCTCAATGGTTTGAGCCAAATGCTCTTGAACTTGGTGATCAGCCTTCACTTACTGACAAGTAAGGCATTAAGAAATGAACTCTTTAACTCCCTTTTTCATCCCTGGCCACCAAAACCGATGTCGGTGATCCCGGTACATCTTCTCCACACCTTGATGTACTACCATAGGGGATGGATGAAACTCCCTTAGAACCTACTCCATCAACACCACTAATACTATTGTGCATCCTCTAAAATGAACGACGTTCTCCATACCATTTTAATATCCATCAGGAGCATGATTTCTGGAAATCTGAGCACATAAGGTCTCACGGTAGGTAACCCCAAGTTGTGCCTCCCTAACTTTATATAAGAGTGGAGGGGTGAAAACCATTGACTGGAGGTAAGCTGATCTATCTCCATCCATAAAGGATAACTGCAATGAGGCTAACTAATTTGATTCCTCATTCAGTAATTGTGAACTGATCTCATACTGAGAGCATCTTCCACCACATTCCCTTACCCAAGAGTATATACAATCTCAATGTCATAGTCCTGGAGAAACTCTAGACATCACCTCTATCTCATTTATAGATCCTTCTGAGGGGAGATATACCTGAAACTTTTTTGATCGAAGTATATGATAAACTATTTACCCATCAGGTAGTGTCTTCACATATTCAATATGAAAACTAACACTGATAACTCAAGATCATGGGTCACATAGTTATTCCCATTTTGTCTCAATTGGCATGAATGATAGGAAATCACTACATGACTCTACATCAGGACAGAACGAAGCTTGATTCCTGATGCATCTCGAATCACATCATACATGGCACCCACCTCTAGAAATATCCAAATGGGGTCACTGGTCAATCTTTAAGCTAACTTCTGAAAAACCTAAAGATAGCTTTATGTCCACATGAAAGGCTTCACCCTTTCATTTCACGGATATCAAGCGTGATGCTACTCTATAGAATTTTGATACAAGAATCTGATAGTACCCATCCAATCAAAGGGACCTCTGTACCTTTTTAAAACTCATGGATGGATCCCAAACAAGAACCACCTTAACATTTGATGGATCCATTGCAACTCTTCCACTTCTGCAAGAAACTAAGGACACATAACATCCACTTCACCAAGATTCAGACTAGCCAACTGAAGAGTAATTGGATGCACTGTCTGATGAATGAGTCCATTCTATACTGCCTAAATTTTCCTTTTCACCAAAAAAGAAAACATTGGTCCTGTAACTATGGACAAACCAAACCCATCACCTAAAATAGTCAATCTGAGCATGAACTGTGGATAATCATTCTATACCAATAATGAAATCGTAAGGCCTAAATTCCACTACCAAGGGATACCAACCAAAACTCTCACCTCTAAGAGTCTAGTCACATTGTCGGAACCAATATGTGATCATAGTTTATCCTCCAATAGGAGTCTCCAAGCATGATGGTCAAGTCAACGGTTAAACCTGAATCTATGAGTCTTGAACAAGATTCGTGGAAAGAAAATAATGACTAGAACCTATGTCTATCAATATGATAGCTAAGTAGAAAAGACATATATCATACCTCAAATCATTCCTAGATCCCCTTGGTCATAATCCGTGACTGCATGAAGTTATCCCATCACCTTTCCTCCAGCTCCCCGAGCCTAGTGTGGACCACCTGGGATTGGTGGTGGTAGCATGTGGAAACATCTACCACCTCAAGATGCTCTCCCAGCTCCTCTAATATGTTCACTTCCCTATGGATATGCCTGATCCTATCACTATATTTTCCAGGGTGGTCCATCAACAGTCTCCCTATCAACATTACGGTGGGTTAGAAAATCTCATGCGGGATGTCCCTTGTCATCACATGAAAAAAATTCTGGCCTTTAAGATGACCAGACCCACCCTATGAGCTCTAAACAATAAATCATTTTTCCTCGAACCTCCTCTTGAAACATATATCATGTCCAAGTCCCTGGGACTGACGTCGATTCCATGCTTCCAAGGAATCTTCTCCTGATTTACCACTGCTGACAATCACAGGTTATATCCGCTTAGCCAAGAAAAATTCCACCACCAAAGCTTGCTCAAACACCCCAAAATAGGTAGGAATTCATAGAGGGGTAAAACTGGCACATATTTCCCTATTCAAAGCTTTCCTGAAGTTCTGAGACCTGAAGTACTGATAGTGTATCATATCCATCAAGTACTTTTGGGGGTAGGTATGCCTCGATGAATACTCAAATACCGACATGTAATCCTATCAGAGCTACAGAAGCTCTTAGATGCTCATATTCCATAGCTTATACATTGATAAATACACTCTGAAAAGGTTCTGAAACTCTGTCCATGGAAGATTAACCTCATCCTAAGATCAGGTAACTAAATCCCAACATCGCACTGATGAGCCTTGTAGAAGGCTCATTGTGAGGACCACCATCTGATCTATTGGTGTCCTGACTATATGGATAACTTTTGTCACCGCCTCAATCCAGTTTCTAGCCACCTATGTGTTAGGTTCATCTCAAAAACTGATGGGTCTCTTCTGCTGAAACACATGAAGCGTGCTCAGTATTTGTAACTCATCCGTTGGTACTCCAGGTACCATGTTCTACTCTACAGGTGGTGGTATAGCTGGTGCACCACTTGAAGGCTATATCTCTAGTAAAAATCTATATATCAATGTCTCGTCACCCAGTGGATCATCCTCATGATCATGTGGTGGAATTATAGTTGTATGTTCATGTGGATACATCCTGTAATAAAACAAGACATACCACAACCAACTGAGTATATCTAAAGAGATGAATCAAGAAGGACATGGAAAACCCAACCATTCATATATGATGCATGTACAATTTTTTACTACAATCAGTGTTTTCATGTATCGAGTCAAAGAGAAGGTGCTCAGAGTCTTGGTGAGTGGATACGTCAGCCGCCACACCAAAAATGGAGTCCCTGGCCTGAAATCTGAACTCGAAACACTTAACACTATTTCACCAAAACCAATATCATAGACTCCATGTCTTAATTTAGAACATAACTTCTCTAATAGCACTCTATCATGACCCGTCCCAAAGGGTCATGTGCCGTGACTACCCCAAGACCACCTTCAATAGGCCTGGGGATGGTGACTAGCACCGATTAGGCATATCCCACAAATGGGAGGCATTATCCTAAAGTACCAATAAATACACATGAATATCCAAGACAAAAATGTTGAAATGTAAAAAAAACTAAGTAAAAAAATGCATGGGAACCGCTAGATCCCACATCCAGAGTACAACAACAAGCAAAGTTATGTAAACAAGGCCAGAATACAATACCACCACATAGAGTCTATAAAACAAGTCCAACATGTAAGATAAGTTATTGGTACTATTGTTTGAAATCTACCAGAACAAACCTCAGTCTTTCCGGTCTCACTAATCACTGTTTGGTCCTAGTCTACCTAGGAATCTATCAAAAGGTAGATCATCTATGCAAGACATGACACATGAAGAAAAAGATAATGCATGGGTGAGCATAACAATACTCAGTAGGACACCCTAAAATCACACAACAATACCCAAAAATAAGGTATAGTCATCTTTACATAGGTATATGTCTACAACACATATATTAAGAACATCCAGATATACTCAAGAGAGACACAGTGTCATCAAGTGGTAACAACCAACTTCCAACCATAGGATTCTACTCAAAGCATGGTAATTCTTGGATAACTCACTCCTATATCCATGATATCATCAAAAAAACTCATGAAGTGGTCTAGATAATTTGGTCCCTACCCAAATTAGAATGCACTAGTCAAGAAATACTATGATACCCAGAGTGGGGGTCACACGTAGAACTAAATGGGGGAAACCACATATCATGCCCATAACTGATCAAGGGATACCACGTACCCAATCTGGATCAACCTACTATGTAGGGGATCTCATCCAAAAACCAATAAGAAGATACCATAGACCCTACCGATGTGGCCTGCTAGGTAGAGGACCAATTCCCTGATCTCATAGGTTATGTCGATTCCAAAACTCCACTAGGGGTTATAGAGGATCACACTCCAGTCTTGGTGAGGGATACTATACTCTATTTGAGACTAAAACTCTAGAGGGGACTACAATACTTTGATGTGGATGTAATTCCACACTGAACCCCCAAGGAAAGGACCAATTGAATGATTTCGACACATACTGGTCCAAACTAGGAAAAAATATTCTCAAGTACTCTTGATGGGAGTACACAGTGTGTCCCAGGGGGTGCATGGTGTGTCCAGCAATCCTAAGTTGTTCCAATGAGGAATATCCTCACACAAAAATTATTCTCTACATACATGTTTTGTAGAAGAGTTTACATGGAATGTAGGGATACATGGTACCCAAAATTCATATCCAAAGAACCATATCAATATCATGGTTCCAATGCCACTCACTTCTTGTCGATTGGAAACTCTGTTTTGGAGATATTCTAGTTTGATAGTAACTGCTCGCATCCCTGTCAGGAGCATACAGACCTACCATTGTGGTAAGTCCACCTACCTCTGTGGTCGACCGCACGTGGTCTGGCCGTATAGCCACTACACCCATGGTCGACCGTCACATTCGACCTCCGCAGTCAGTGCACCCGTGGAAGCTCAAGTTATCACAGTCCTCACGGTTGACCATCATAGTCAACGATCACCACCGATATTTTCCCCAGTTACCCACGGTTCGACCCATGTTCGACTTGAGTTTGTTTGGTCCAACCCAGACCACTATCCCAACTCAGACCACTAGGCCCAAACCAACCCACTTGGCACGTCCTATACAGTGCCCGTCGACACCACTCTGTATCGTTGTTGTTACAGCGCCGCCACTGATACATGCCCCCATCAATATTTTTGTCTTAAGAGGCCGGCTCCAGCTTCCCATCATCATTGTTGCACCAGTGGTCCCTTCTGTGGAATACCGCACCACCTCTAATTCTAAAAAAATCAAAAAATCACATATATGGGCTCATAGGGTCTCGATCTACCCTGATCTAGAAAGGGTTGTCAATTTCCCTCAAATTTGGGGGTTTGATCAAGTTCATAAGCACCTAGAAACGTCGAACTGGGAACCGTGGGGTTCCAACGGAAAATAATGTGAAGAACTGAGGGGGAAAATCACAACAAGAAACCCTGAGGGACAATTCCCAGCCTTTGTTCATGTGAGCCTCAATCTGTTTCTGTTTGAATGATCAATGAAGATGAATAAAGATCAATCTTTCGATAATCCCACAGATAATATCTGATCCCACAAAAATGATCGATCAGTGGGTCAATATGGTTTTTGATTGGTCTGTGTTCTTTTTATAATTCAATAATTGTAAAAACAACTCAAAACAACATTCCCTACCTCGATTCGGTTGGATTGTTGTTGAATAACGAAGATTCATTCTCATTATTGGCAAGGTTCGTCTAATCTGGTGTGCGTCATTCGATCGATCAGTCATCATCCGCCAAGGTTTTCTCTAGAGGTTCTTTCTCTACATTTCCAGATAAATTAAAGGGTTATGATGCAAACTCTTAATTTTTGACAAATACTTAATAAAAGAATATTTTCTATGTGAAAAAACTTCTTATCATATTATTTTATTCCTTTTTCATCTCATGATATCTTTTTGACAAAGAACCTTCATTGAATAATGTTAGTTCACATGTAGGGTAAAGAGGATATTTTAAACTCAATAGTGCCCTCATGTTTTGGATTTAGGTACTCATACTAGAGTTATTCCACTGTTTCAAGAAAACTTCATGCTCATGCTATTAGATATTTTAATATTTTTCAAACATTTTTTTGGGAACACCAGGACTTTGAATCACATGTCGTCTTACCACTAGTCTTTAAATCAGTCCATATAGTACTAAAAAATAATACACAAAAAAATAATGTACATTAAAATACTCATTTGAAATTAATTTTTAAGGTTATAATTATCAACAACTGACTATTTAGTAATAAATTATCATTTTAACACATATAATTTTTTATGTTTTCTCACTTTAATCATCATTAAGATTAAAAATAACATCATAAATAATAACCAGTGATAATTTGGTGATTTAAATTTTTTAATCTATGTGTTTTTTAATATATGAAATTTTAATTAAGTTCTTTGTAACTTTGTAGATATCACACATTCTTTTAAATCTATGATTTCCACCACTAAAAAACAATGTCAATTTTTACAAATAGACTCTTATTATATAATAAAAACATCTTTATATAGCTTAAATGATTCATTAATAATGTTTTAATACTTATTTCTCCATCTAGTAAGTGTAAAACCCTTTATCCACCATAGGTTGTTTATTTCAATGTTACCCTTGTGAAAATTGAGAAATTATTAGGAATAATCATTAATAACATTAAAATGTTGAGATTCCCTAAACTTTATTATTCCAATATGATCATTATCATTCAACTAAGATTAAAATCTGCCAAAGGTTAAATCATTATCATGGTAGGTATCAAAACATGTGAGTTCCCTTATTGGAATTTAATGTTAGCTTTGATCACTCAACTTCAAAGATTTTATCAATCATCAATTTCCAACTTTAATGCAACCAGATTCCATCCAACTTTTTTTCGTACACTCAAAATTATCTTTATTTGAGGAGGTTATCAATGTGAAACCTTCTTATAAGAATGAGTCTAAAATTCAATTTTAATAACTTTTATCATATTTATCATTAGATGTTTTGTTTTTATTAATCCATTGAGTGTCCAATGTTAGTATTCCTTTCTTCTCAAAAAAATTATCAAATTTCATTGAATAGTCTATATCATTTTCCTTTGATTATTAATACATTATGTGTATTTATTTATTTATTCACAAAATTATTTTTTTGAACATAATATAATGGATATGATTAAAAAATGGTTGTATGTTAATCATATAAAAAAGAGTATGAGGATAGAGTTATAGAGTTCATCAAGTTTGCATCAGATCATGTATACAACCCTTATAAAATCCTTTTTTCTATTTTTATTATTGTAATTGAATAAAAATTTATCCAAAAGAGTTGGAAAAATATTTGATTTGTTACAAAATAGATTAAATCTATAAATGTTTGACTAAACACTGGGAAAAACTAAATGTATATACTGTTTTGGATGATTCAACACTTTTGGGATCATTTGATATGAATACTAGTGTAAATGATGATGGAGATCGTGTGGATGAAATTACAATAGAAATTGAATTTTACCTTTACAATTCTTTAAAGTTGTTTGAGAAGTTAAATATTTGTTCAAAGAGGCCATTTTATAGAGGTTGTACTAAATATACAACATTTTTATCATTATTGGAGTTATATAATTTTATTGATGTCTAAGTATGGAGTGAAACCAACATTACATAACAACATTATATCATGAAATATATGATACCGGTAGAAAATTAGCTTCCCTATCAAACATATAATCCTCAACAAATTCCACATTTAGTGGGATTAATCTTTGAATAAATACATGCTTGAAAAAATTAATAAATATTGTTATGAAATGACCTTGATTTACTCAAAAAAATCAATTATTTTGGTGAATATTGACACAATAAAAATGAATCATGTATTTCAAAAGTTGAATGATACTTTCCTATAATTACATGGTTTAGATGATAATATGGATGTCAGGAACAGTTGAGTCAAAAGCATTCTATTGACTTTTCTATTCCTTTTATTTTTAGAATCACAAACTCTTATTTTTTCAAGAATAAAATCATATATTTTTTTTATATTTTCATTAAGAATTTGGATTCATGTTTTCATCATTAATATTTTTCATATGCATGGGATAATAGTCTTACTTATGAGTTTTGCATAAATAATTCATTCCATGATTATTGTAACGAGCCCGTATACTATTTCTATCGTACACACTGAATACATTAGCTATCGTACACACTCTCTAGTTTTTGTACTGACAATATCATCATATTAATATAAATTGTACTGAAACTCATAATGAAAATCATCGGATCTATTCGATTTTGTTATATTTTATTGAGAAAACTGTATCTAATGATAGGAAAATATTTAAATCAAAATGATGTCATGTATTTTGTTTCAATATGTACTATAAAATGATTTCATTATTTCAATTATATGATGACTGTTGGAGTTCCAAGTGTCTATGTCCCTCCACAATTTCAGGAGAAAATAAAACTGTTGGTGTCAAAGATGACTGTTGGTACATTGGCCTATAAATACCAGGTTATTTGAACTAGTTTATAACTTTTAACAAATTTGATACATTGTGTGAGAGCTCTGTCAATTTTCTACTTCATGTGAATGCTTTTAATATTATAAGTTGTGAACTTCTCATTATATATACATGGGATTTTCAAGTTTGTTTTTTTATAGTGTGATTCAAATCATTGGTGATTGTGTTCAAGGGATTCTAAGGCTAGGAAGACAGAGGTGTCGATCACGTTCTTGATTGGGGGTTGCTGAGGATAGGAAGATAGACTAAAGATGATATTCTTATCGAGGGTTTACCCTAGTGTGGGTAAGAAATACTTTCTTGAAATTACAAATCAATAGACCTCTATCTAAGGTTATTGGATACCCTTCTATTTGGGATAAAATAATTTTTTTCATTTACATGTTTTACATTTCTGATGTTTTGCAATAGAAAGTTAATAGGTTTACATATTCATTTTTCTATTCTCAATTATTTTATTATGATATTTGTAATTATGATACTTTTTGTATTAAATCACAATTATGATTTTTTTTATTACGATCATTTCATTTACCCAAAACAATTCAATGCACTTTATAATAGAATGGTTATTTTCTTTTACTCTGATTATCATAACCATTATGATTATGATCCATATTAAACTTTACTTTGATTAAATAATTGTCTACTGTGAATAACATTGATTTTAAATATGTCTTATGCAATACATATCATAATTGATCTGATTATGATGTCCTTTTTCATCGAACCCATGTCCCAATCCGATTTTTGTATTAATTTATAATAGGTTTTGTGAATTGAATTAGTTTAAATTATTTTCAACTAAATATCTTCATGGATAAAAATGAAAAGTTTTTAAACCTACAATTCAACCCCCTCTTGTATTGTCCCATATACATATACATTTTTATCCAATAATTGGTATCAAATCTAAGTCTATGTGATACTTATACCTACAATTGTTATCAAAGATGTTTTCCACTACCCATAGATATATTTAATTTCCTTTCTTTTGCAAGTTAGTTTTATTTATTTTATAAACTTTTTTTATAAATATTTTTTCTACTAACGTACACTGTAGAAAAATATTTTTGTATTGTTTTCAAATAAGGAAGGTTTAAATGTTGGTTATATTGATAATATAAATCCCACAAGACCACCTATTTTTTATGGAAATGATTATGAATATTAGAGAGATAGAATGAAGACCTTTTTAATCAACATTGGGGTCAATAACTTTTTTAGATTAATTGGTGACTATAAAATTCTTGATAAGGAAGGCAGAGTCGTTACAAATCATGAGAAGCAAGAATATCAACTAAATTATAAGGTACAAAATACTTTACTTTGTTCAATGACTAGAAATATATATAGCTAGATTTCATCTTGTGAAGCAACCAACCGTATTTTGAAAAAACTAGATATTACCCATTTTGGTACTTCTGAAGTTGTCGAAATAATGAGATCCACGCTAAGAGAATATTATTAGGCATTAAAATTTATTTATGGAGAACCAGTTGATATGGTTCAATATAGATTCCTGAAAATTGTGAATAGTCTATAATTTATGGGTGAAATATGACTAAATTATGCGATCCTAGTTTAAATGATCATATATTTTATTCCAAATGAATCAGAATAAAAAATAATAGCAGTTGATGAATCAAGGAAAGTCATAAATGAATCTATTGATGAATTATTTGGAACTCTCCTACAATATGAGAATAGATTAAAAAGAGACGAAGAAAAATCCAAAATGAAAAATGGTGGAGTATCATTCATTTCTACATTAAATAAAAAATGGTAAGACTCCTGGGAAGGTAGTTGAGTCAACATAGAAGAAAGTGGTTGTTCAATCAGACTCATGTGAATCAGAACATTCAGAGAATCAATTAGCCAATCTTTCTTTAAGGATGAACTAGATTTTTGGAACGAAGGATTTTCAGTATAGATATAAGAAAAGAAAAAAGGATAAGAAGGACAAGAAATATTTTGAAATCACTTTATATAAATTCATGAAATCCAAACACATTAGACCTGACTGTCCAAAAATGAAAAATAAAGATAGAAAAGAAATGCATTCTGATAGGAATAATAAAAAGTACTATAAGTCCAAAGGAAATGAATAATTAAAGGAAAATGAACCTAGAGTACTAGTGGTGGAGATTCTTCAGTTAACTTATTGGATAATGAATACTCCAGATAGAAGAATATTGTTCTTCTTGACCAAATACCTATTTAAAATCAATGATTCATGGAAATGGTACACACTTCGGAATCCATCACCAAAATGTCTTTAAATACTAATTATCCTTATGATAATAATTCTATATATTTGGATGAATAATCATCCACAACTATGGATAATAACACTTTACAATATTATTAAAAAGTTTTTAGATTTAAAAAACTATTTGAGAATAATATTTTCAAAATTAATAAGAAATTTTAAAAGGAAAATTCTAGAGTAAATGTTTTAACGAAAGAAGCATGAGATATTTCTAAATATCTTGATTAAAAATCTTTTGAAATGTTTTCCAATTAAAAATAACTTGAGGAATCTAATTATATCAAGGATAATCATTAAATATTACTTGAAAATATTATTTTTGAGAAAAACATTTGGAGAAAAAACTCTATTCTAAAACTAATGAGTATGAGGATAATAATTTAGTTATCAAACTAAAATCTGAAATTGTTTCTATGAGTAAACTCTTGTAAAAATTTAATTTTGAGAAATGATATTTTTATAATATTTATCAAAAAATTCTACCTCTTAAAAATAGTTCTGGAATTGGTTTCTCTCATTCAAAACTTGATTTTAGTAACAATAATTTTCATCCCAAAATTGCCCCCTTTTGCACAAAGTGTCAATGTGGTGGACCTTGGAATAAAAAAATTGTTAAATAAAATAAAATCCTTGGAGATTCAAAAAGGCCATTTTTTAAAAACAAATGTGGATACCTAATATTTTTCTTTCTATCATTTCTATATCTATGAATGTTTGGGTTCTGAAAACCTAATTGTTTTGTTTCTAGGAAAACAAAGAGAGTACCAATAAGAAAAATATATGTCAGATGGATAGTGGATATTTCAAGAACATGAATGGAAAAAAATAATTTTTTGAAAATATTATTTAAATTAATGGTGTTAGTGTTACCTTATGAGACAATTCTCAAGGAAATATTGTCAGTATAAGTAACATTATTCTTCTCAGAAAGGTATCTATTTCAAATGTTTTATTTGTTAAAGGTATTAAGAAAAATCTTATAAGAATAATTCAATTATGTGATAAAGGTTACATTGTGAATTTTCGGAATGATAAACATAACTTAGAAGGTTATGGGACTAATAAGACTTAAAGAGACAATACTTACCTTTCCTTAGTACAATGGATGATCAATAATTGTTATAGAATAGAAGGTTAGGGGACTATAATCTAAGGAAATAATAAAAATTGACTAAGAAAAGACTTGTTCAGGATCTACTAGACCTAATATTTGATTCTTAAAAAGTATGTGACCCCTATTAATATGGAAAGAAACACAAGTAAAACATTTAATCAATTAGTGATGTATAAACTACTAATTCTTTACAGTTAGTGAACATGGGCTTATTCGGTCTCACACAGACTGAAAGTATTGGAGGAAAGTATTATGTATTTGTTTTATTTGATGATTACACTAGATATATGTGGGTTTATTTTCAAGAAAAGAAATATAAATCCTATTATTATTTTAAAACATTCATATAAAATGTTAAAAATGGGAAGAACCATCCATTGATAAATATTTATAGTGATCACGGTGGAGAATTTGAGAATTCATGTTTTGAAACCTTTTATAGTAATAAAGGTATTATACATAACTTTTCAACACCTAGAACTCCACAAAAAATGGTATTATTGAAAGAATAAACAGAATTATTCAAGATCTAACAATAACCATGTTTAGTGAATACTCAATAGATAACCATTTTTGGGCAGAAGTTGTGAGTATTACTTGTTATACTATTAATCGAGTTTTAATTAGTCCATTTCTTAATAAAAAGCCTTATGAATTATGGATAGGTTGAAAACCAAAAATCTCATACATCAGAGTATCTAGATGAAATTTATTCATTCTAATTAAAAAATATAATTTACATGAATTCACACCCGAATCCAATGAAGGTATTTTCTTAGGTTATTCCACTATTTCTAAGAAATATAGAGTTTTCAATAGAAACTCATGTATTATTGGGGAAAACATACATGTAAATTTTGAAAAAACTAGTCCTTTTGTTTTTAATAAATCCCAACCTATATCTTCGGATGTGTTTTCCAAAACTTATTATCAACCTCTAATAGAAGACTCTTATAATGAGGAAAATAATCAGGAATTTTTTTTGAAGTATTTACTCTAGATGACTTTTTCCCTTATTATTATGAACATGTTTTACAAAAACCAAGTCAGTTGTTTCTTAGGAATCACTATAGTGATAATATAATTGGTGGTTTAAATCAACTTATAATGAATATATGTTCTTTAAGAATAGAAATAGAAAAATTTTATTTACATTATCAATTTGAACCTAAAAGAGATTATGAGGCTTTAGGTGATGAATATTGGATTAAGGAAATGCAAGATGAAATTAATGAATTCAAATGGAAAAAATTTTGGACATTGGTTGAAAGACCTAAAGGACCCTCTATAATTTGAGTAAAATGGGTCTCAAAAACAAATGTGATGAAAATGGAATCATTGTTAGAAATTAAGGAAGACTAGTTACTAAAGGATATAATCAATAAGATAGAATATAATATGAATAAACTTGTTCTCTAGTTTCTCTAAATGAACTTATTCCAATTATATTATCTTTTTAGAATTCGTTAATTTCAATTTTTTCTCAAATAGATGTGAT
Organism: Viscum album; assembly: GCA_963277665.1. Taxonomy (NCBI): domain Eukaryota; kingdom Viridiplantae; phylum Streptophyta; class Magnoliopsida; order Santalales; family Viscaceae; genus Viscum; species Viscum album. The sequence goes on from CAUJRU010000205.1 coordinate 1,077,060, forward strand.
GATTGATTTCCTTAACAAATATGTAAAATATGAAGTTTTTTATTAAAAACCTCTTGGTTTTGAATATGTAAAACATAATGAATATGTTTTTAAATATAAAAATCATTATATAAAATTAAACATTCCCCTAGATCCTGGTATGATATAATTAAAATATTATATTACAAAAACAATTAAGGAAACAGTTGATCCAACTCTTTTCGTAAAGAATGAAAACAATTTTTTTTATTCTTCAAATTTATGTTGATGAAATTATATTTGCATCAATTTAGTTATATTAAACATATTATTTTGTGAATATTATGAAATATGAGTTATAAATTAGAGGTGGGATGAGAGAACTGTATCCCTCTCTCTCTGACCAAGTGGCAGATTAGGGTATATGGCATTGGCATCGGTGAACTATCTTGGCAGACTCAATGTGGGGATTAGTAAGGGGTTGGATCTGGATATGGTGGAATCAGAATCGGTTGTTGGCCGTGTTTCTATAGAGAATACCATTGATGAGTTTTCTCTGCACAGATCTGATGTTTTGAGGACATATTTTATTGTGGGGTGCATGGTTGACGGCGTTCTCAAGGAGAAGACTGGTGGGGGTTGGCCCTGCATGGATCTGAATGGGCGATGTCCGAAGATTTTGATCTATCTTCTTCTAAGACTGGTGAGAAGCCAGTTGTTCAGAATTTTTTCAGATAGAAGATGATAAATAGTGCACGTATGAATTCACAGGCGGTTGATGAGAAGAAAATTGATGTGTATGTTTCGATGGATTTTCCTAGACCGGGGATGGATGTAGTGCCCTCTGGTGACCCTAATGAGGGGTCCTCTTCCAATCATTCATTCACCTCTTTCAAAGGTACATCGTATTCTTTAATTATAAGAAAAGGAATTGTTTCTCACATTAAATTATACCCTCGTGTTGTTTTAGAGAGACTCAAAATGGGAGAACATTCAATCATTGCAATGTTGTTTTTACCTAAAGGCCCTCGACCCCTGAAAATTGATGACCTCAAGGACTGAATTTTAGATTTTTGAATATTTTCCTCCTGGAAATTTGTCTCACTGGGAAAAGGATAATTTCATATGGTCTTTACCATAGAAGACCTTAAAATCAAAGATTAGGGATTTGGTTCCATTGTTCTAAAACACATAATAATTCACCTTCATGAATAGAACAAAAATTTCAATCTATCTGAAGTTGGAAACTCCACAACTCAAGTTTGGGTTAGGTTTTATGGCTTAAATTGGATATTATGGCACCCCAAAATTTTATATGACATTGACATGTCTATTGGAATTCCAATTAAAATAGACAAGGAAACATAAGTTTCCCTCTTTGGACACTTCTCTATATTCTTTGTAGATATTGAACTGGGTTCTACAATAGTAGATAAGGTTATGCTTGAAACTGACGATGACATTATTGAATTGAAGATCATTTATGAACAAATTCCAAAAAAATCAAGGAATGTATTGTGATCTGTAATGATCAATAAACATGTAGGCTCTCCATAGTTTACAGTTTTTCCACATTGTGAGGACATGATGAAAGTAATTGTTTTACGAAACACAAAAACCCACAAGTTCAGAAGGATAATGAGAAAAACAAGAAGTTAGAAGGAGTGAAGGAATATGCACCTTATCATTTTATACCTATGCATGTGAACAAATACATAATTTATGAGAAGGGAGGAGGTCCATTGAAATCTTAGGCTGCCATCTTCTGTGCAGAAATGAATAATTTCAATGACAAAGTTGCATCAAACAGTGTTAATGAATTGATGCCTAATCAAATGGTAGAAGATAAGTTTCAAAAATAGGTTGATCAATAGATTTCACATGAAGTGATAGTTAGTTCAAGTAATCGAAAGGGTAAATAAATTTTAGAATCTAACTCTCCTGTAATTTTCAAAAATCACCATGCCTCCTCAATGATGTTTGTAGAAGATGAAGGATTTCAAATGTGTAATATAAAAAGAAAATGTCTTTGGTTGATCCCCCAATGGTGATTGTGAAAGATCCTACAGTAAATCCTCCCCTCCCTAACCAAAATATCAATGGTGTCATTAAGTAGTAGGTCTCCATCCTGGGCCCTCTGGATGAATTGATGCAATAAGAGGAAAATAAAGAGGATATAAATATTATTTTAAGATAAATCTCTCATGAACAATAGAAGCATCAAGAATATATCTATGATGATAGCACTGATGATGAAACATTAGTGGAAAGGCTTCAATATCTACCCTCAAGTAGGGTGAGATCAAGTGGTTAGGGGTGCGGTCGTGGAAGGGTGGGATGGATTGTTCTCAAGAGGAGGAAAGAAAAATCACTGAAATACTGATGAAAAAGATAGGTAGGTAAATTTTTAATGTGTTTTTTTCTTCATTTGATTCATGTAGTCTCTTGGATTAATTTTCTTTACTTGTTTTAATAAAAGAGGTGTTGCCTTCAAAAAAAAGTTTGAAATCAGTATGATGGGTGAGTTAACATTATATTTTCATTTTCAAATTTCTCAAAAAAAAGGAACATATATATCTCAATATAATTATATTAAAGATATTATTAGAAAGTATGAATATGGAAATACTAAAAGTATTAGTACTATAATTGACACCTCAAAAACACTTAAGCTTGATTATTCTAGGCAACCATTTAATCAATCAACTTTTAGAGGTATGATATGAATTTTATTATACATAACAGATATTCAACCATACATAATGTTGTTAGAATTATTATGTAAAAGATATCAAGAAAATAAAAAATATTCTCTTTTAAAATATGCTAAAAGAATTTTTTATTATTTAAATGGAACTATGGATTTAAGCCTATTTTATTATTATGAAAATGATTTTAAATTAAGATGTTTTTTAGATTCTAAATTTGGTGGTTTTAGAATGGATAGAAAAATTATATCTAGAAATTTTCATTTCTTAGGCGATTCATTGGTTTTTTTCTTGTTAGAAACAACACTCAGTAGCACATTCCACTATTGAAGATGAATGTGTAGCAGCTAGAAGTTTTTGTACTCAAGTATTATGGATGAAACACACACTAAATGATTATGTAATGTCTCGACCCAAGTGCCACATGTCGGTGCCATGATCTGATCGGTCACTTGAACTCAAGCACATCTCCCCATACGCTATGGGCTGCTGACTAGCAGTGAGGGTCTGGTAAGTTGATCATGGGGAGACTGTACCCACTTTTTTCTTTTATCAAAGTAATATACTAGAGAAAATAAATTAAAAATATCATAAGAATATATATAACCATAAAAAACCAATGAGATAATATAAACAACATTAGAAATACATAATCAAAATTGAACAGTAGGTATTCCATGCTATGCATGTGCCAAGTGTCAAATGAAAACACAAAGTTAAAGGCACTGACAACTCCAAAGAGGGTCCAAAACCACATACAGATCCCTCATCCATGATCCATTCCAACTTGACCATCTAACATAGGGAATTTTCCCTTATCCTATCTAGAACACGCAATGTCTATTCGGGTACCGATTGGGGTAGCACAGGTAGAGTGTGAGTACAACTCAGTAGGCCACCACTGATGGTGTCTAAAAAAATTCCAATCATCAATAGTGTATGTAATTTAAATAATAATATGTATAATTCATAAATAAATAGTTTATCACATTATTAAATATTCATTATTTAAGAACATAAAACCCTGGGTTCCTATAGACACATGAACTCAATACCTGCTTCAACCCATGCAAGAATTTGAACTATCCCTAAGGGATACCATGTGTCTCGACATCCATGTTGCCATTCTTATTTCACAAATGAATGACCATGTTACCATTCCTTAAATCACACAATTAAATTTCCTTGTAACCATTATTTATTTCACAAAAATGAATGATTGTGTTTCCATTCATAAATTCAAACCTGTGAATGACCATGTTACCATTGTTTATTTCTAAAAAATGAATGACCATGTCACTAATAATTAAATCACATAATAAAATGACCACATTACCATTCAAAACTACATAATTAATTCATTAATTAATTATCCACGCAAATGACAATACTAATTCAATAAATAATTAAACACAACAATTCCATTAGTTAACTCAACAATCAACTAATCACATCAATAACATTAATTAATTAAATATTTAATTTTCCAAAATAATATCTCTAGTTAGTTCAACAATTAACTAATCACATTAACAACTCTAGTTAATTCAAAAATTAACTAATCACATCAAAAATTCTAGATAATTCATCAATTAACTAATCACATTAATAACTCTATTTAATTCAATAATTAACTAATATCATCAATAATATTAATTAATTCAATAAAGAATTGATCACAATAAATAAATAAATATTTTCAATAATTAATTAATAACTTCAATATATTATCCAATTCAAAAATTAACTAAACTCAGTAATTAATCTAGTTTATTAAACAATTAACTAATCTTATAAATTACTCTAGTTAATTTATAAGTTGAATAATCACATAAATAATTCCAGTTAATTCACTAATTAAATAATCAAATCAATAACTCTAGTTAATTCATCCATTAATTAGTCAAATCATATACATTAATTAATTCAAAAATTAATCGATCACAGAAATCCATTCAACTAATTCACCAATTTATTATTAATGTCAATCCCATTAATTAATTCCACAATTAATTAATCACTCCCATAAAACCCATTATTTAATTAAAACATTAAATAATAACATTACTTCACTTAATTAATTAGTCTCATCAATCTCATTATTTAATTTAACAATTTAATAATCACATTACTTCCATTAATTAATTCATCAATTAATTAATCTCATAAATATCATTAATTAATTCTACAATTAATTAATCATCACAATATCATTACTAATTCAAAAATTATATTATCACATAATTAACCTTAATTAATTCACCAATTAATTAAGAATTTCAATTTCTATTAATTCATTCATCAATTAATTAGTCAATATTTACAACTCATTATCCGATAATTAATTAAGCACTTAATTATTCATTAAACAATATAAATATCACATAATAAATTCAACAATTAATTATCTAAATTCATATATATTTATATATCCTAATTAATCTACCATTAATTATCTCAAATAATATATCTTGATATCTCACAAATAATTCATCAATCAATCATCTCAATCACAAATAACTAAATCTCATAATTAAACCACTAATTAATAATCTAATTGGACAACCCCTAAAGCTCATAAATATTTTCCCAATTAATTATCTTAATTTTGAACCCCTTTGTCTCACAATCAACTCTCCAATTATCCATAAATTTCGACAATATATACAATTTATTAATAGTCCATTATCTAAATCAAAAATTTCTAAATCTCACAACTTATTCATTAATTAATTATCTAGTTTTAAATCCCCTAAATATCATTATTAATTCCCAAATTAATTATAAAAATTGATCATCCCATTAGTCTCATAATCAAATCCCCATTTACTCATAAATTTCACCAATTTAACTAATTAATCAGTTGGCCATCATCTAAATCAAAATTTCCTAATTCTCACAATTAATTCATCAATTAGTTTTCTGCATGGAAAACCCCTATATCTCATAATTAATTCCCAAATTTATTATGAAAATGATAATCCCCTTAGTCTCATAATAAAATCCCCAATTATTTATAAATTTCAACAATTTATCTAATTAATCAATTGTCCATTATCAAAATCACAAATTCATAAATATGACAATTAATTCATGAAATAATTATCTACTTGGACAGCCACTAAATCTCATAATTAATTACCAAATTAACTATAAAAATGATCATACCCTTATCCCTATGATTAAATTCTCAATTTTTCATCAATTTTAAGAATAAAAAATTCATTCAATTGGCCACGTTAAAGTACCAAATTTAGGAATTCAAATTTCTAGAGAACGATAGAAATTCTATAATTGTATAAAATTAATCAGAATAATGACAATGGAAATTTATGATTAGACCACCTACATAAATAATAGTGAAGAATAATTCTCTCAAATGAAATCCCCCAAATTTCAGTTGAATAATGATGTAGAAATAGATCTTGAATCAATTCCTAGATCAAAGATTTAATTGAATCAAGATATAACAATCCTATATTTAAATATAGATCCAATAGTGGATTACCATACATATTTTATCCATGTAGTGGATAAAAAGAGATAGATATATCTACATGGAAATAACCACATACCTCAATTTGCTGACGAACAATTTCCCAACAAAAATCCTCAAAAATCGAGTAGCACAGCGATGTTAATCAAGATCTAAATCTCAAAACCCTAAATCAAGATTAAATAAGATCAAGATATTGAATTATTATATCTAGATCTAGAATAATAGATCAAGATCTCGCCAAATAGATATAGATAAATCCAATACATTGGATTTCATCAATGAAATAAATCTGAAAGGATAGAGGAGGAACAAGGGAAGAAAGGGAGAAGAAATCACTTACTGGGAGAGAAGAATCCTTCGATCGGGGCTTCAATCCACGATGAACAAAGATCGTGAGGACATTAAATTCCTCGAGAGATCTAAAAAAACAATAAATAGGACCTAGGTATGAATGTTTGTCGATTTGGGGTTAATTAATGGGTTTAAGAAATTTTAGAATTTATTTTCATACATAATTAATTCTCATGCATGGTTTCCTACATAGGGGCACATGATCGACCCCATCAATTCTATTTTTTTCTAAAACTCATCCAAACACTCCCCAAAATAAAATGCAATAGAAATGTACTCAATTAAAGTTAAAATATTACTAATAAATAAGCTCAGGAGGTCTCCACAAAATTTTGGGTTCTTATAATCTCCCCAACTTATAACAGCTCGAAATCAAGCTGCACTCCCAAGCTTCCCTAAGATTCCAATTCAAAAAGATCGGACCACTGAGCCCTAGTATCCATTTCTCTATCCTAATATTATTCATAAAAACATCCATCTTTATATAATGCATGGAATAACAATAGAATATTTCTATGAAACCCCTTCTCACTATGATATAACACATTCATCAGACACTCCTCAAAAGATGCATATGTCTCAATGTCAACTTCCACCACATTCCCGATGCATTTCCCAACTCACTATTCAAAACAACCGCAAGAAATCATCCATCATTATAACATATACATTCCATCAAAATGACACCTAGAAAGGATGTACATATACCACTTGAAACATTCACCTGACCTTTCTCTGAGGAATTTAAACATTCTTTATTTGGATTCCTCATTGGCATTCCAAAGTGCCCACTTCCAACACATGGTCCTACTCCACACACCTACTTATGACACATCACTCCCCACCTTAGGATCTTTTTTAACACCACTTTTTCAAGAAACTCAACCAACATGGTATTTATTGGCCTTCATTATATCCATATAACCTCATCCATAAACTCTTGATGGCATATCATCCACCATCCCGCTCCACATATATCATTTCATAAGTGCAGCCTCCTAGAGGTCCCATGTACCACCAGAACACATTTTGGTAGCCAGGCATAAATCCAAAACATTATTAGTATACCCAGTACGATTTCATGGTGGGGGACATTATCTTCACTAATTAAAAGTACACTATGAATTTATCGATGAATACCACCACAAATCCTCCATCATTATTGTTACCTCCCTCTACAGAAACTCCTTAACTTACTGAAATAATCAATCTTCCCTGTGCTCTAACATTTCACCACACCAATCCAAAATTGGATGGTCCCTCACACAACTAACAACTATTTTCTCAAAATAGGTAATTATCACTACACAAACTACCCACATCAAAGGAAAAATAAACCAACCAAGGATTCTCATTTCCTAACACTAACATAGTTAATAAGTGGGATTTACAGAAAACCTAATCAATTCATTCCTTGTTTTTTCCATCACATGGTGAAAACTGAGGACTATCACTACACATAACCATACTACACCTAGGCCTAAGTTGACAAGGGTAAACACATTCAAATTAATTAACTACAATAATTAATTAATCACATCATTTCTATTAATTGATTCAACAATTCATTAATCATATCCATCTAATTAATAAAGTTTCTCATTAGATAGACATTCATTATCATTATTACTTAATTATACCACTTTTGATTTCATATTAGGTACCTTTTTTAAATCAATTTCATAATCTAATAAAACTGTTTATGTTCAAAAACATACCCAAAAGTTACTTTCCCATGCATGCCCAAAATGATGCATGTTCACAAAATAATCTTGAGTGCCTAAAATGATGAATGAAAACTCAACTCTCATTCCATTCAGGGCCATGAGTTAATCTCAACAATTCTCAGAAACAATAATCACATTATACAACGAATTGCATCACCTAAGGTGAAATGACGCTCAATTGTAATAGTAATAGAAATAACAATAATCCCACCATAGGCACTTGGGTTCTCCCCCATACATGGGATAGATAATCCCATGAACGACCTCATAACCAATCCTCAACTCTTCATAGTATCTTGTATAAATTTCCCAAATTTTAAGACAAATGAAGAAGAAAAGAATGCTTATATTATACCACTTTGTAACGTCTTGGACCATGTGCCACATGCCAGTGCCTTGAGTCAGTCGGTCACATGATCTCAAATGCATTACCTTGTACACTTGAGGATGCCAACCAGAAGCAAGGGTCTGGTAAGTCAATCATGGAGAGATTATAGCTTCTTTTTTTCATTTATTAGAGTAGTACACCAGAGGAAATAAATTAACAATAGCAGAAGCATATATATAACCTTATACAAAACCAATGACACAAGATAACCAAAACTAGAAATAGAGAATCAAAACTAAAAAGTAGATATTCCATGCTATGTATGTGCCATGTGTCAAATGAAAACACAAATTTAAAGAGACTAAAAACTCCAAAGAGGGTCCTAAACCATGTCTAGCTCCCTAATCCGTACTCCATACCAACACATCCGTATAACATAGGGCCTTTCCCTTAGTCTGACTAGAAAACAAAAAGTCTATTCAGGTACTGATTAGGCAGCCCATGTAGGGTGTGAGTACAACTCTGTGGGCCACCACCAATGGTGTCTAAAACAATTACAGTCAATAATAGTGTATTTAATTTTAATAAGAATAAGTATAATTCATAAATAAATAGTTTTTCACATCATTAAGTATTCTCTATTTAAGCTCATAAAACTTTGGGTTCCCGTAGACATCCAAACTTCAATACCTACTTTGTTCCATGCCAAAATTTGAACTGTCTCTAAGGGATACCACATATCTAAATGTACATGTTACCATTATTATTTCATAAATTAATGACCATGTTACCATTCATTAAATCACTCAGTTAAATGACTGTGTTATCATTCTTTATTTCACACAAATGAATAATTGTCTTACTATTCATTCATTCTCACCATTGAATGACCATGTTACCATTGTTTATTTCACATTAATGAATGATCGTGTTACAATTTATTAAATCACATAGTATAATGACCATGTTACCATTCAATAACACATAATTAATTCAACAATTAATTATCCACACCAATAAAATTACTAATTCAACAATTAGTTAAAAAGCAATTCCGTTAGTTAACTAAACAACTAACAAATTGCATCAACAACATTAATTAATTCAATAATTAATTAATCAAATCATTTTATCTATTAAATGAATCAATTAAATAATCACATCAACTACTCTGGTTAATTCAAAAATTAACTAATTACATCATTAACTATAGTTAATTCATAAATTAACTAATCAAATAAAAAACTCTAGTTAATTAAACAATAAAATAATCTAATAAATAATATTAATTAACTTGACAATTAAATAATAACATAAAAGACATTAATTAATTCAAAAATTAAATAAGCACTTTAATCTATTAAGTAATTTAACAATTAACTAGACACAACAATTAATCTAGTTAATTAAAAAATAACTAATCATATAAATTACTCTAGTTAATTCAAAAATTAACTAATCACAATAATAACTCTATTTAATTTTTCAATTAACTAATAAAATCAATAAATCTATTTAATTCATCCATTACCTAATCACATCAAATACATTAATTAATTCAACAACTAATTAATCACACAAATCCCTTCAATTAATTCACAATTTAATTGTACATATCAATACTATTAATTAATTCCACAATTAATTAATAAATCCTATAAATCCCATTATTTAATTCAACCATTAAATAATCACATTAATTCCCTTAATTAATTCATCAATTAATTGGCCTCATCAATCAAATTCAACAATTAAATAATCACATTACATCCATTAAGTAATTTATCGATTAATTAATCTCATCAGTCTCATTAATTAATTCTATAATTAATTAATCAACTCATTCTCATTACTAATTAAAAAATTATTTTATCCCATAATTACCCTTAGTTAATTCTATGATTAATTAAGCATGTCAAGTTCCATAAATTAATTCATCAATTAATTAATCAATAACCACAACTTATTATTCCATAATTAATTAAACAATTTATTAACAAATAAACAATCTAAATATATCATAATTAATTTTACAATTATTTATCCCAACTCATATAACTTCATATCTCGATATTAATCTACCATTAATTCTCTTAACTCATATATCGTGATATCTGAAAATTAATTCATCAATTAATAATCTCAATCACAAATCACTAAATATCATAATTAATCCACTAATTAATTATATAATAGGACAGCCCCTAAATCTCATAAATAATTCCACAATTAATTATCTAAATGTGAATCCCCTTATTCTAATATCTAATCCCTAATTAGTCATAAATTTTAACACGTTATCCAATTAATTAATTGGACATTATCTAAATCAAAAATTTATAAATATCACAATTAATTCATCAAATAATTATCCACATGGATAGACCCTAAATATCATAATTAATTCCGAAAATAATTATCAAAATGAGCACCCCATTAGTCTCATAATCAACTCCCCAATTAGTCATAAATTTCAACAATTTATCTAATTAATCATCTGGCCATTATCTAAATTACAAATTCATAAATGTCACAATTAATTAATCAATCAATTATCTACTTGGACAGCCCATAAATATTATAATTAATTCAAAGACTAATTATCAAATTAAGTGGACCCTTATTTTCATAATAAACTCCCTCATTAGTCATAAATTTCAACAATTTATTCAATTAATAAATTGGATATTATCTAAATCACAAATTCCTAAATCTCACAAGTAATTGATCAATTAATTATATACTTTGACATCCCCTAAATCTGATAATTAATTCCCAAATTATGTATCAAAATGATAATCCCCTTATTCTGATTATTATATTACCAATTAATCATCAATTTTAATATTAAACCAATCAATCAATTGGCCACATCAAATAACGTACTCTAGGAATTCAAATTGCTAAAGAACACTAGAAATTCTACAATTTCATACACTTAATAAAAATCAGGACTATGGGTATTGATAATTATACCACCAACCTCAATAATAGTGATGAATAATTCTCACCAATAGAAAACTCCAAATTTCAGTGGAACAATGACGTAGAATGAGATCTTGATTCAATACCTAGATCCAAGATTTAGTTGAATCAAGATCTAACAAAACTAGATCTAAATATAGATCCAATGGAGGACTAACATTCATATTTTATCCATGTAAAGGAGAGTAATATGGATATATATCTACATATAATGAACCAATTAACTCAATTTGTTGATGAATGATCACCCAAGGGAAATCCTCGAAAATTGAGGGTCACAGCGATATAGATCAAGATCAGAATCTCAAAACCCAAAATCAATATTACAGAAGATCATGGTATTACATGATTATATATAGTTCTAGAATAATATATATAGATTTCACCCAATAGATATAGATCAATCCAATATAGTGGATTGCATCGATGAAAGAAAGTGGAAAGGATAGAGGCAAAACAAGGGAAGAAAGGGAGTGGAAATCACATACTGGGAGTGAAGCAACCTTCAATTCGGGATTCTAATTGTGAAGAACAGAGTATTTTAGGGCCTATAATTCATCTATAGAGCTCCCAAAACGTAAAAGTGGATCTAGGGATAAATGGTAGTATATTTGGGAAAAATTAGGTGGTTATTAAAGTTTTAGAATTAATTTTCGAACTTAATTAATTCTCACGCACAGTTTCCTGCATAGGGGTGCACGTTCTGCCCCATCTCTTTCAAAACAATTTCCAAACATCACCCAAACACTTCCAAAACTAAAACCCATTTGAAAATTACTCAATTAAAGTTAATATATTACCTATAAACTATCTCTATATGTATCCATAAAATTTCAGGTTCATATAGATTATGGAATGACGTTTTCTAAAACTCAAATACTATGTGATAACACTAGTTTCGTAGACTTAATTAAAAACCCTACACATGACGCTTGAAGAAAAAATATTAGAAATAATTTTCTTCAAGATAACATCATTAAAGGAAATATCATTTTACAATTCATTGGAATGCAATAACAACTTGTAGATATTTTTACAAAACCATTGCCTTCTGATATCTTTGAATACATTAAGGATAAGCTGTGAATGATCATTATGAAGTAATCATTCATATATACTTCTTTTTTAAATCATATTCATTCAATATGTTAATCCTTTTCATAGGGGGTATATATGTTTGATATTTTATAAATATTTCATAAAACTTTTATTTCTTAAAAATTTAATACACATAAATTTTTCATACTCAAAATTTACATACCCATAAATTTTTCGTACTCAATATTTTTTGAACTCATTTTTACTGGTAATATTATATTTTTTCATATAGATTATATTTGTTTTATACCCATAATTTTTTTCATACTTATAAATTTATCGTACTCAGAATTTTCAGTAACCAGAAATTTTTCGTACTCAAAATTTTATGTATGCAGAAAATTTTCAAACTCAGAACATTCTATTCCCAGATAATTTTCATACTCATAATTTTCCATACTTAAAAATTATTCATACACAAATTTCCCATAATCATAAATTATTTCATACTGATAATTCTCATACTCAAATTTCTCTAAAAATTTCATACTCAAATTATTTTTCGTAACCATTTTTTCAATTTTAATCTTAAGTAAAAATTGATCAAAACCAACAGTTATATCCTGAGACATTGAAAGGTAAAAAATTTTACCTTACACATTTATTTTTCAATTCAATTTTATTTGGAGGTACTTATTTTAAAACATTATCGGATTCATCCCGAATACGATAAATATATTTTTCATTTTTTGAAACCTTAAGAGTTCATTATTTTCAACAGTTGGAACTTTTTTATCTAATCTAGACCATAGAATTTCAACAGTCATATTTATTCACCTATATAAATGTTCCCCATATACATCCCACGTCAATATATCTCCTTCTTTTTTTGAACCTCTCGTGCCCTATATGTTTCCAAGTATGATAGTTTACTTGAGGATTTCCCCGTACTCATGTTTAAATAATTTGAAACTTCTCTAAAAATAATGGTTTCAAAGTATATATCAGCTAATATGTTTTTAGAGAAAGGTTATTAAGCTTATAATTCTATGATAAGTATGATTATTCCTTAAAGATAATTATAATGTTTCAAGGATGGGAGCCTATCTCTGTAGAAAAACCCAATAATTTTCAAGATCTGATTATTGTGGATGAAGTAAGGAAGTTCTATAATACTATGAGTGTTTATAAATATTTTAAAGTATTATTTAATATATATGATAGATATATTCGTTTTATGAAAAACATGCTGCTCATTTTATTGATGTTCTATCAGAGGTCAATTCCATTTTTCCCTTCCCACATGCTTCCCAAAGAGAAGGGGACATTTGTTAAAGAAAGCTTTGAGAAATCACATTTTGAAATCTATGAAGACAAAAGAAAAGTGACTCATATTTCATCAGATAATAGACTTACAAAACTCTGGATGAAAGGTTTATTAATTACTCAAAGAGGTGATAGAGAAAAATTGAAAGTCTTAGATGTATTTATCTAGACTATTTGGAAAATATGATAAAATTGAATTTGATGGGTTACATTTATGTAACCATAAAATATTTGAAGTATGGGGCTATCATGTCCCAGTTAATTATGTTTCCAGTAATTTTAAGTAAATTCAATGCTCAAAGTTTGATTTTTTACAATATTCCACTCAATTCAGTGCCAAGGAATATTAGATTTTATTTTATTAGTGATAATATGATACAAAATTTGGAATATCATATTGATGAATAACCAAATAATTTTGTTAAAGATTCCAATAAGGAAGTCTCAAAAGAAATTGTTGGAGGAAGCCGGGGTATTCCAAAACAATCAGGGACAATTGTTTCAAACAATGAAAAGAAATAAACCTTTGATTCTAAATTAGAGACAAAGAAGAAAATTAAAGAAACTGATGAAATTACTTATAAATGGAGAAAAGAACATACTTAAAGGATATAAGGAGACCCAAAATTTGGTCTCACCCTATAGAAGTTCTATCCAAAAAAGATATGAAATGAATACATTATTAAAGCTAAAGATAATAAAATAAGATTAAGAAAGATAAAGGATGATATCTTTGATATTGATACCTTGTTGAATGGAGTATAAATGGATAGTACAAGAATCAATTTCAGAGAATAAATTTATGAAGAATATTTCAGTTCCTCTATCCTAAGAAAATGATAAGGAAAAAAACTATTTGGTGAATTGAAATCACCAAAAGTTTCTCAATAATAGTCATCTGTAGAGAAAGACGATAATGAAATGAGAGATATAGATGAATATATCAATTAAGAATAAGAGAGAATGAATAAAAGGAGATAAGTTAAAAAGAATATATAAGAAAAAAATAAAAAAAAGAATAAAATTAAGAAAAAGAAAAGGAAGAAAGTGAAAAGGAAGCTGGTGAAGATCAAAAGTCTCAATAAGATAGAATACCTGTATGTTCTTCATAAGACACATCATTCAATATAACATCTCAACAAAGTATAGTCATCAAAGAAATTTTCTCAAAAAAATCAAGCTAACAATGTAATACACATCTCAGATAAATAAGAACACTCCAAGACCGATGAATATCAGAATCAAAATTCGAATGATGATGATGCTAAAACTCTTTCTACAAAGCTTCCTGATTACGATGAAGATAATGATTCAGACAAGAAAATCACTTTAAAAAAAGATCATTACATTTTTCAAGTTTATAAAATAATTGCGAAAACAATCCATTTTTTTCTATTGTTCGAAGGGATGATTTATTTAGTTTTAGAAAATCTACAAAAAAGATTAGATTCAGTCGAGTCTCTAATAAAAAAGCTACAGAAGAGAGAATCCAAATTGATAGTTTTTTATGAAATCTATAAATAACACAAAAAGGATGGAACGAAATTAGTGAATTGGTATCATAATTATGAATAAAGCACAAAAGTTCATGAAATTTTAATAAAAGACATTAGAAAGATTAGAAATGATTTGACTACTACTTTCAACAAGTTAAAAAGTGATACTGCTTGAAAAATAAAATATTTCAAATCCCAAAAGATCTAAAACTGACAAAATCATGGAGATTGAAAATAAGTTGAATGTCATTTGGTTAGTATTCTCAAAGATATTGTTTTACAAGGATGAGATAATTGAGTTGAAAAATAAAAATGTCTTGTAGACTAAAAGGATTCTAGTACAAGAGAAGAACAGTAAAGGTCTTTAAGTTAATAATCATTATCTCAAATAGAAATGTGAATCTCATGAAGAAAAACTTCATACCTAGGACCAGTTGTTTTCAAAATAGGAATAAGTATTTCAGTCTCAAAATGAATCTCTTGAAAAGATGATGGATGAAAGGAAATAGTTCAGGAAAATGAAGACAACCATCTTAGACCTTATGTAGAAGGATATGGAGAATAAATAATTTTTCCTAAATCTTGTGGTATTTATTTTCAAACATCAATGAATGCTTTTTTTATCTATATACTTTTGATTGAATTTTTTTCAACTTTTTTTATGAATGTTCCTTAATTAATTATAGATGATTAAACTCATTATTTCATTATAGATTTTGTTTCTATAACCATTTTTCAGGTATTATAATACTTTCTCAATTACTTTTAATAAATACCAAAAGGAGAGAATGATTTATATAGGTGAGAATGTATTTTAAAAGTGGAGAAATTCTCATAAAAGGGAGCATAGGAGAATAATAATTACAAAATAAGAATTTATTTAGTAGGGGGAGTAATTTTTTTATAGAATATGAATATGATTTTTAGGTATTTTGTTATCCTATGGGTGAGTTATTCATATTCAAAGTCATATTCAGAAGAGTGTTAAAACTGAAACGGAGAAAATTCTATGTGATCGCTTATGAATACAAATTTTTTTTATTGATGTAATCATTTATTTGTTTAACTTGCCATTTGTGCTTTCAAAAAAGGGGGAGATTGTTGAGTCAAAATTATTCTATTGAATTTTCTATTCCTTTTATTTTATAAATCACAAACTCTTCTTTTTTAAGAATAAAATCATATATTTTTTTATTATATTTTCATTAAGACTTTTTATTTATATTTTCAACATTAAATTTTTTTATATGCATAGTATAATAATCGTATTGCATGAGTTTTTTATAAATAAATCATTCCATGATTATCATAATGATCCTAAATAAGATTTCTATAGTACAAACCGAATATGATTTTTATCATACACCTTGTTTAGTTATCGTAATGAAATTATTATCATAACGATATAAATAGTTTTTACTCTCATAACAAGAATCATTGTATCCATTCAAACTCATTTTATCGTATCTAGAAAATTTTATCATAATGAAAGTAAAATATTTAAATCAAAATGATGTCATGTATTCAATTTCAATATGAATTATAAAATGATGTTGTTGTTTTAGTTATAAGAGGACTGTTGGAGTTCAAGGTATCCATGTCCCTCATGAATTTTAGGATAAAATATGACTTTTGGAGTCAAAGATGACCATTGGGACATTTTCCTATTAATACTAGGTCATTTAAATGTGCTCTGAACTTCTAGAAAATTTGAGAAACTGTGCGAGAGCTCTATCAATTTGCTACTTCATGCGAATGATCTGAAGAGTACAAGTTGTGAACTATTGATTCTATATACTTTTCAATTTCTAGAGATTTGTTTTTCTTAGTGTCACACTGATCATTGGTGTTACGATCGAGGGATTCTGAGGCTAGGAAGACAAAGGTTCTGATTACCTGCTTGATCGAGGGCTGTCAGGGATAAGTAGAAAGACTGAATCCGATATTCTTATCGAGGGCTTACCATGGTGTGGGTATGATATAAATTCTTTAAAGTATAAATCAAGGGACCTCTATCCTAGGTTATTAGAAACCCTTCTCTTTGGGTTAAAATAATTATATTCATTTAATTGTTTTACATTTCTACTACATTTTAATAGAAAGTGAATTGGTTTACATATTAAATTTTTTATTCTCTATTTAGTGATTATGATTTTTGTAATTATGATACTTTTTGTATCACATCATAATTAGTATTTTTGTGATTACAATAATTTCATTTACGCCATACGATTTGGTATTCTTTATGATAGAATCTTTATTTTGTGTTACTTTGATTATCATAACCATTATGATTATGATCCATATTACCCTTACTCTGGTTAAATCATTTTTTATTATTAATACAGTTGATTTCAAATATAACCTATAGAATACATATCATAATTGATCTGATTATGATTTCCTTTTTCTTCATACCCAAGGCCCAGTCCAATTGCTGTTTTACTTTATAAGAGGTTTTGTGAATTGAAATAGTTTAAATTATTTTATACTAAATACCCTCGGGGATAAAAACAAAAAGTTTTTAAACCTATAATTCACCACCCCTCTTGTACTATGTCATCTGCATATACATTTTTATCCAATAGTATCCACTACACAATTGACATGGAACACAGATACAAGAACTAATGATGGGAAACTAAAACACCTAAACGACTGTCCTTAGTGGAATAAAATTTATTTTGAGTATCCTGTATTTAGAAAAAAATCCAATAATACTCTATCTTACATTATCTATTGGTGAAATGATACTTTTTGTGTATACAGTAGTACTCATAGTACATGGTTAGTTATATTGGTAAATTAAGACATTCCACCATGGTTATTTATGAATCACAAATACATTTTTTTTTGTATCTTCCTATAACTAGAAAATATAACCCTATAATGATATTGATAACTATTTGGAACCATTGATCAAAGATCTGAAATTTATGTAGGAAACATTTGTTAAATTATATGATTCTTATAGAAGTAAAGAGTTCACATTTAGAGCCATGTTGTATGTGATGGAAAATGAATTTCATTCTTATGGAAATTTATAATGCTACAATATTACAAGAATGTTGGGGTGCTTCATTTGTGGAGAAGGTACTCACTTAATTAGGTTTTATAATTCTTTAAAGAATTTTTTTAGAGCATTTAATTTTTTACCCCGATGACATAAATACAAATTCTAGATGACATCATTCTTGGTAAATACAGAACAAGGTACATCATCATATCTACTAAGGGGTGATCAAGATTTTGAGAAAGAAAAATTTATTGAAACTATTTTTTGTAAACATTTTTCAAAAACCCTTACAAAATTAGGTTGGAAAAAGGGATCAATTTTCATTGAATTAATGTTCATGAAATATTTGTACATCTGTTATTTTCTTGAGGTCATGCATGTAGAAAAAAATTCATGTCATAGTGTTATTATAATATTACTAAATACAATAGAAAAAAATATGGAATTAAGGCTAGGTTTGACAAGATTGACATGGGGATAAGGGAAGAATTGTTACCAATGAAAGGAAAAAATATGAACTTTTCTTCCTCCAGTAGCTTACACTCTATCCATATAAGAAATATATCAATTTTTTATGTTCCTTAATAGTGTAAAAGTTATATAGGGATATTAATAAAATATCAAGAATGTATTTTTAATGAATATTCAGATGTTATAAGTTCTAAAATCAAATTAAAGTCATGTTTTTATTCATGGTTTGATTCAAGTAGATTTTCATTGAATTTTTCCTAAAATTTTATAACATATATTTACCATACTTTGATTATTTTTCAATAAAATTTGTATTATTTTTATAAACCCAGTGATGTTTCTAATTATGAGTAATTAAATTTCAGTCACATTATGGTCATTTGAAATTTTATTCCCAAAAACTTTCTTTGATATAATGATCCAACATACAGTTCACTTGGATTGAGTGATTCCGCAATGTGGTCCTCTCCATTACAAATGGATATACCCCATTGAACAATATATAAATATTTTGAAAGGTTACAACTTGAACTTATGTCTGACCAAAGGTTGTTTTAGAAGCGATATATTATTGAATAATATGTATAATTATTTATTGATTACCTCTCAGATGTTGATATCATTGGTTTCCCAAAATCTGGTTATAGTGTATCCATAATGAGTGAAGTGATTTTTAGAAGTGATGGTTTTACAATTATTATAAAGAGAGGGAGTAGTCTCACCATTACATTTTATATATTTATAGTTACTGAGGATTCTCATTCATGGATATTACATATTTTTAAACGAATATTCATTGGATTACAGAAACACTTATCTGAAGATCATAATTGTTTAGTTCCATTGAAAACATAGAACATAATCTTCTAATTTGGTGAAAGATCTTCAACATCTCCCAAAAATATCTTCTCACGTAGTACTCCTCTTACACATACCCTAACTAAACATTTCTTCATAATACTGGGGAAGGAAACATAATAAAAGGTTAGATTAGATGCTCAATAAGGGTAAATATAATAGATATCAATCTGTAATCATATGAAATCATATGATAAGAATAAGGTTACGTAATTATCAATGTAACTTACAAAGCTCATAACCAACCTATCATGTATCGTAAATAAGATTCATGGAATAAAAGATTATAATTTCAGAAAACATGGTCCACAAGAGTGAGAAATCATTATAAATCAATCATGAACCATAAACTCATGTCATAAAAGTGTTTAACCATAATAAATATAGAAAACCATTTCATATATCAAGTTAAACTACCAAAACCATCAACATAGTGGATTAATTGTAACACCCCAGGTAAATAAAGAATATGACATTTTCATATTTGTCCATATTTGTGAATAAAATATTAATATGACTTTAAAGGGGATTCTATGCTCAATGGCGTACCCAACACGCAACAATGAGTTTCTTGGGAATCTTACGTTGAACTCTAATAATAAAATAATATTATTTTAAATGGTAGTTAACATGTAGCCGTTGTATTGGCGGGAATGGATAGAAATAACTAAAATATGATTATATATGTTTTTAAATGTTTTTACATTTATCCAGTAAATGATAGAGCCTTAAAATACGGAAGGAATTCAATTTTAGGCATATATGCCCTAGTTTTCACTAAAGGTTCACTTATCACCTTTTGATGGCGAACCGTCATTAAATATAGTTTTGTTCACTCTTAAACATTCTTTTGGACCAAATAAAACTCTTATTAAGAATCCGGACATCAAATTTTACTTTGTGTAATTTTTTGGTATTTTTCCGATAAAGTTCATTTTTTCATGAATAGTGTAAAATGTTGTGTTTTAATTCAAAACCTCTTTTTAATATAATTTATTTATATGATTAGATAATATTTTTAATTGGTTTTAAAGTGAAATTTGATAATATTTTTACCATTAAATCCAATAGTGGTCATTGGAATTAATTTCACT
This sequence comes from Viscum album, assembly GCA_963277665.1. Lineage (NCBI taxonomy): Eukaryota > Viridiplantae > Streptophyta > Magnoliopsida > Santalales > Viscaceae > Viscum > Viscum album. Next base: position 1,097,915 of record CAUJRU010000205.1, read on the forward strand.
TTGAAATCAGACTTAAACTAGTGCAAATCTTTAGATACTTATTGTTTTATGAAAAAACGCTATTTGCGCTGACAGCGGGAATTAATTATTAAATTAATTAATGTGACTAATATGTTTTGAATTTTGTAAAATGGACTTCATTCTTGAATTCGGAATATCAATTATAGATTAGGGTAAATTTTTGGGATTTTTCTGAAAAACTTCAATTTTTGATTAATAGTGAAACCACTAAGTGTTACTTATAAAAACTGATTTTCCGTTTAAATGAAATATTGCCATCATTGTGTTTTGATTTTCAAAAATCCGACATACATGGTTGTCATTAAGAAGTAAAATGTGGTTCAATGAGATTAAAATAATTTTTTGGTGAATAGTAACTTATTAAGTTTTTAATCGCGATTAGTGGTAATTAGTGTAGTTTAAGGTAAAAATAATGATTTAATAAAATAATATGAGCTTGAAACATGTCCTACCCTCATTGGTTGTGTCATGTCAGACCATGACAATCCATGGGTCAACTTGGGGACCCCATGGATCCACTTTTGTTGGGAAATGACATAAATTACGTTTTATTTAATGTTGAAGTGAAAATGACACAAACATAATATGTTTTACGAAAACAATTTTTATGTGTGGTTATACAAGTCCAAATTTTGATTATAAATAGTCATTGGAAAGCTAAAAATATTTCCTATATCATAGTATTTTTTTAATAATTTTTAGACATTAAAGAAAATTAAATTATTTTTTACATAATAATGATGCAGTGATGACATCATTATTTGACGATTTAATTAAAATGGAAAGATAATGAAACATCTACAACCTACACATGGCCAAAACCAATTGGATGAGTGTATTTCGAAGCCTTACCACCTTATACACGAATTATATCATTGTGGGACCTTTTGAAACCGAAACACATTTTCAAATAAAGTAATATTTCTTACTTTCCAAAAGTACCCCTCCTCTCCTCTTATAAAAGGCCCCCACCTCTACCTCTTTTCCCACACTCCTCAAGCCTTTGGCTCGGCCAACCCCTGCCCATTTACTCTCCCCACATACCTCTCCTCATCCTAGAGGATTCCCTTTGGGATGAATCCTTTCAAAGGAAGCCTTTAGGCTCAAATCAAAAGGAGTTACACTTTTAAAGGTAATTCATTCTCTCATGTTCATTTGTTTTATTTTGCTTCTCCAACCCACTAAACTCTTTTTATTTACTTCTCTTGTAACAACACCAGTATCTTCAATATACTAGGATGTTTTTATAAGATTTATTCATGCTACACTATCACACAACTACATCAAATGGTTAAAGAACATACGGTTTCCGTGGATGGCGAAATTCTGCCTCCCGAAACGATAATTGTTCAATACTCATTTAACACCTTCAAAGGTGGCCATTATGATGTCACTATTTTTATATATTATATATAATATGTTTATGTTTTACTTATTCTTCTGTATTTTTCATTTCTGTCTTACCTTTATGGCTTCCATTATGGGTATACGCGATATCTTCATTTTAGGAAGTGCAGACTACCGCCCCCTCAAAGTGATGTGATTCGTTAATGCCATACATGGGACGTATAAAGGATGGATTTAATGTTATTATATATGATGTTATACTGGAATTATTATATACCTCTATATCATTATTATTTCTTTCCATTAAAGTATGAGATAGAAATGAAAGTAGCGTTCATGCGTACGTACGGCTTACCGTCTCCATGAACGGTGCATTTCATTTCTTACCTCTAAATGATTATTTAATGTTATAAATGCATGCATGTACTGGATATATATGACATATATGATATCTAAATCATGAATACAATTCTTGATATAATAAACATTTGGCCACACGAACAACATGTAATTGTAAGAAGTCCACTTTCGACTTAAGAACCAAATATCGACAAAACAAACATTATTAACATAAATGATTAAATAATGTTTATAACATTGAAATAAGTGATCTAAAAGGAATAATTAACTATAAAAAGGTTCTTAATAAAGTGTAAATTAACTCAATTTTATTATTCAGGGCGTTAAAGAACGATCGAGTCAAGTCGGACCCGAGGTAAGGGATCCTACAACTCTCTTTCTTTTTAAGTACACTCTTTTATGTAATTTCTTTTAAGCTCATCTTTCTTATGATTGGGATGTTATTTTATATTAATCCTACTGTAATTTTTATGTTCATGTGATGAGAGACCCTATTCCCTCTCATCAATCCTTTTGGAAGTTTTATGTGGCGCCGTTTGGCTGCCGAGTTTTCGTAAGAGATTTTTCATCTCACTTTTATCCCCGTGAAATTTATGCTACATTTGCCACAATTTCCTTTGATTGGTGTATGTACTGCCCATTATTCTACTCTTTGTGTAATATAATTTCGTTTATGAGTATTTACAACAATGATTTATTGCCCTTCTTTCATAGGGTGTATGTTTTGAAAGATACCCAAGTCGGTAAGGGAACCTTTCACCCTACTCTTTTTAAAAGACTTCTTTTATTGGGTCTTTTAATTTACATATTGTTATGTTGGGATATGTTCTCATATATCCTTAATGATGTAAATTTTGTGTCCAAGTGAGGAGATACTCTTTTTATCTCTCATCAACTCATTTTGATGTGACGCCGTTAGGCTGTCAAGGGAACTTCTTAACCCAATTTCGATCTTTGGGTTCAACATGTAGTCATTGAATATGTCATCTATTGAATATGTGTGAATGAAATTTTATTGTTCTACACTTAATATCCACTTATATTGGGTGTATTTATATTTTTCACACATATTTTTGAGATTGATTTGTCCTTAATTTAAGGATACCTTCTTTATGAGGGATTTCATCACATTTGACATTTCTATTGAGGGTTCATTGTTGTTATGAACCAATTCACTCTTATATGGTGTATATACTGTCATTTGGAGTATTATATCATGAATCCATTTATTCTCATGATATTATAAAGTTCTTACTAAATGTTATTCCTCAATTATTGTATTCAAGTGTCTCTAATTTTGGTAAAACCGCTTTAACCAAAATATCGTTTTAAATATTTTAATTATTTGTTCTTGTTTATATCCATGTTTTCAAAATGGTTTTAAGGATTTATTTATATGGATATTAATGGTTTAAAATTTTAAGCTTCAAGGTGGTATGGGACACTTTGATTCAAAAATCTCTTTATTAAATGTTTTAAATGGTTTTGGAAATGGTTTCTTTTTGTATGGATTCATTATTTCAAAATACTAAAATGTTATATTGTGATTGAAATGTGGAAATATTTTGTTTCCTTTATGCATGTTTTATGTGATACGTTTATGTTATGGTTCTTGGGCATTATTATGAAGACGGGTGGTTCCGTGATAGACTAAGGGCGGGTGAGCCCGATATAGCTCTCCAATGCATTGGGTAACGCGAAGGAGTGAAACGTTAAGGTTTCTCCGAAGAGATTTTAGGGAATATACTATGATGGATATTCCAAACGTAACCAAGAGGGTTACTCCCTACGTAAGAATGTTATGAATTCCTCAAGTTACCTTTATGTCTTATGATTTCTATGATTTATTCATGATTTGATGAGGTAGGTTAAGGTGCCTATGTTTTATGGGTAAATTATGATTTCATTCTTATGTATATATGAACTCATGTTTCCTTTCCATATTTTTATATCCCTTTCTAAGCTTTTTATGCTCATCCCAAGTTTTTGAAATGTTTTTCAGGTCAAGGGAAAGGTACATGATAATATGATAGAGTCAAGGATGTGTTAAGAGAGAATCCATGTTTTATTTTCAATATGTTTCCATTGATGGGAATAATGAATACGGTCTTTTATGTAACCACTTTGTTTAAATGTGGAATGTAATGCACGTTTCATGATCTAATTCTCTAAAACTCTAAACCTGAAAAGATCCTCAAGGTGTAATCTTGTAATAACTCAAGATTAAGTAAGGTTTAAGGCTGGGGCCTTATAGTTGGTATCAGAGGTCGGTTTAGATAACTTTAGAGGTTAGGGTATTCTTTAAGCATAAGTGACATTACCATAATGGTTAGGATTTCAGAAAGAGTCCTAGTTTTAGATAAAGTGAATGAGTAAGTGTATCTTAGAGTTTATCTTCCTCATTAGTACATGATGGATATGTTGATATACTCACACTGACCCTTCTGTTTTTAGTGAATGGATGGATCTAGCAGGCACCAAAGAGACAACAGGTTTGAAGGAAACCATGGTGGTTCTATGATTAAGATACTAGATAAAATGGGGGATTCAATGAGGAAACACATGGTTGTTCTAAACCAACTATCAAGGAGTCATGATCAACCACTTCAGCCTTGGTGAGTTCTCTAATGCATCATGTACGAGATGGCCAACTCGATGTGGAAATTCAGGTAATAATTATTAAGGTAACCATTAGGGTTTATATGATCCTTACTTTTTAGGTAATTATGGGTTACTCTATGATATGATGGAAAATGAAAGGAATGAGATAAACATGAGGTTAAAATATGTTATGATTATTCTTGAAGATTTTATCTCATTTTGGGGGAATGTTTTAAGAATTATATAGTTTTGGAAAAAGGACAACACGCAGACCGTGTGACAACCCGTTGCGTCGGACAAAGCTGTGGGAATCGAACCCACAACCAAAGTGTGACTGGTATTTACCGCCTACCACTGGACTACGTGAAGTCCCTGGTTAGTTTGACTGATTCTTTCTGGTTATATGATTTTATTAATTAAGAGTAAGATGATTTTGGGTTATTTATGAAAATGATTAACCTATCATGGAGGATATGTGATTAGGATAATTACTTTTCAATACGAGACTTTAGGAGCAACTGATGTTGTTTGGAGATAAATGTTACGATTTAACTTGGAAGAATATGTGACTAAATCCTTTAAATGTTTGGGTTTCAATATTAGTTTTGTTTACTTTGAAGAATTTAATGGACAAATTGTTTATCGGATGGTCCTCGTTGAACTTTGGGTTTTGTTGGACAAATTTTGGAGATTAAGAATAGATTTTCTTTTTATAAGGGGTTATCCTTTTCTGGATTATCTGATCTTGTAATAACCTTTTTGGTTTTGGTTTTGGTTAATGCCTAAATACATGGGATGTATATAGTTCTCTTTTGGGGATTAGGTGATTCTCTAGAAGTTGATTATAGTACTCTTAGTGCGAACAAGTCTCCCTAAATACTCGTCTTTTGGAAAAAAATATGAGTTTGATTAAGGAATCTATTAAAAGTTGAAAGTAATCATGATAAGTGATTATGTTTCCTTATGAATAAATTACTCAATAAAAAGTAACTTAAAACAAAAATGTTGTCTATTAATTTTCCTACTGGGGAATCGAATACCGTTTAACCCATCACAAGTTTGTGATTTTCTCGTGGTTAACTTTCTCCTAAACGTGTTTTCTATCACTCCCCATCAGAACATGACCCTTTGTTTTTTCCTCCATTTCCATATTTTCATACTTGGAATCCTAGTATGGGTTAACTCGGGTGACCTCTGTTCTTATCTTTCTTTATTTTAAAGTGATTGTTTTACCGACTCTTGTTCCGATGTGGGACGTTCAAGGATGTTTCCAAGCGCAATTTTAAAATTGCGAGGACGCAATTCCCAAAAGGGGGGAAGGATCTAACACCCCAAGTAAATAAAGAATATGACATTTTCATATTTGTCCATATTTGTGAATAAAATATTAATATGACTTTAAAGGGGATGCTATGCTCGATGGCGTACCCAACACGCAACAACGAGTTTCTTGGGAATCTTACGTTGCACTCTAATAATAAAATAATATTATTTTAAATGGTAGTTAACATGTAGCCGTTGTATTGGCGGGAATGGATAGAAATAACTAAAATATGATTATAAATGTTTTTAAATGTTTTTACATTTATCCAATAAATGATAGAGGCTTAAAATACGGAAAGAATTCAATTTTAGGCATATATGCCCTAGTTTTCACTAAAGGTTCACTTATCGCCTTTTGATGGTGAACCGTCATTAAATATAGTTTTGTTCACTCTTAAACATTCTTTTGGACCAAATAAAACTCTTATTACAAATCGGGACATCAAATTTTACTTTTTGTAATTTTTTGGTATTTTTCCGATAAAGTTCATTTTTTCATGAATAGTGTAAAATGTTGTGTTTTAATTCAAAACCTCTTTTTAATATAATTTATTTATATGATTAGATAATATTTTGAATTGGTTTTAAAGTGAAATTTGAAAATATTTTTACCATTAAATCCAATAGTGGTTGTTGGAAATAATTTCACTTTGAAATCAGACTTAAACTAGTGCCAATCTTTTGATACTTATTGTTTTATGAAAACACGCTATTTGCGCTGACAGCGGGAATTAATTATTAAATTAATTAAATGTGACTAATATGTTTTGAATTTTTTAAAACGGACTTCATTTTTGAATTCGGAATATCAATTATATCTTAGGGTGAATTTTTGGGATTTTTCTGAAAAACTTCATTTTTTGATGAATAGTGAAACCACTAAGTTGTACTTATAAAAACCGATTTTCCGTTTAAATGAATTTTTTCCATCATTGTGTTTTGATTTTCAAAAATCCGACATAAATGGTTGTCATTAAGAAGTAAAATGTGGTTCAATGAGATTAAAATAATTTTTTGGTGAATAGTAACATATTAAGTTTTTAATCGCGATTAGTGGTAATTAGTGTAGTTTAAGGTAAAAATAATGCTTTAATAAAATAATATGAGCTTAAAACATGTCCTACCCTCATTGGTTGTGTCATGGACGACCATGAAAAGCCATGGGTCAACTTGGGGACCCCATGGATCTACTTTTGTTGGGAAATGACATAAATTACTTTTTATTTAATGTTGAAGTGAAAATGACACAAACATAATATGTTTTACGAAAACAATTTTTACGTGTGGTTATACAAGTCCAAATTTTGATTATAAATAGTAATTGGAAAGCTACATATATTTCCTATATCATAGTATTTTTTTAATAATTTTTACACATTAAATAAATTAAATTATTTATGACATAATAATGATGCAGTGATGACATCATTATTTGACGATTTAATTAAAATGGAAAGATAATGAAACATCTACAACCTAGACATGGCTAAAACCAATTGGATGAGTGGATTTCGAATCCTTATCACCTTATACACGAATTATATCAATGTGGGACCTTTTGAAACCGAAACACATTTTCAAATAAAGTAATATTTCTTACTTTCCAAAAGTACCCCTCCTCTCCTCTTATAAAAGGCCCCCACCTCTACCTCTTTTCCCACACTCCTCAAGCCTTTGGATCGGCCAACCCCTGCCCATTTACTCTCCCCACATCCCTCTACTAATCCTAGAGGATTCCCTTTGGGAAGAATCCTTTCAAAGGAAGCCTTTAGGCTCAAATCAAAAGGAGTTACACTTTTAAAGGTAATTCATTCTCTCATGTTCATTTGTTTTATTCTGCTTCTCCAACCCCCTAAACTCTTTTTATTTACTTATCATGTAACAACACCAGTATCTTCAATATACTAGGATGTTTTTATAAGATTTATTCACGCTACACTATCACACAACTACATCAAATGGTTATAGAACATACGGTTTCCGTGGATGGCGAAATTCTGCCTCCCGAAACGATGATTGTTCAATACTCATTTAACACCTTCAAAGGTGGCCATTATGATGTCACTATTTTTATATATGATATATAATATGTTTATGTTTTACTTATTCTTCTGTATTTTTCATTTTTGTCTTACCTTTATGGCTTCCATTATGGGTATACGCGATATTTTCATTTTAGGAAGTGCGGACTATCGCCCCCTCAAAGTGATGTGATTCGTTAATGCCATACGTGGGACGTATAAAGGATGGATTTAATGTTATTATATATGATGTCAAACTGTAATTATTATATACCTCTATATCATTATTATTTCTTTCCATTAAATTATGAGATAGAAATGAAAGTAGCGTTCATGCGTACGTACGGCTTACCGTCTCCATGAACAGTGCATTTCATTTCTTACCTCTAAATGATTATGTAATGTTATAAATTCATGAATGTACTGGATATATATGACATATATGATATATACATCATGAATACAATTCTTGATATAATAAACATTTTTCCACACGAACAACATGTAATTGTAAGAAGTCCACATTCGACTTAAGAACCAAATATCGACAAAACAAACATTATTAACATAAATGATTAAATAATGTTTATAAAATTGAAATAAGTGATCTAAAAGGAATAATGAACTATAAAAAGGTTCTTAATAAATTGGAATTTAACTCAAGTTTATTATTCAGGGCGTTAAATAACGATCGAGTCAAGTCGGACCCGAGGTAAGGGATCCTACAACTCTCTTTCTTTTTAAGTACACTCTTTTATGTAATTTCTTTTAAGCTCATCTTTCTTATGATTGGGATGTTATTTTATATTACTCCTACTGTAATTTTTATTTTCATGTGATGAGAGACCCTATTCTCTCTCATCAATACTTTTGGAAGTTTTAATGTGGCGCCATTTGGCTGCCGAGTTTTCGTAAGAGATTTTTCATCTCACTTTTATCCCCGTGAGATTTATGCTACATTTGCCACAATTTCCTTTGAGTGGTGTATGTACTGCCCATTATTCTACTCTTTGTGTAATATAATTTCGTTTATGAGTATTTAAATCAATGATTTATTGCCCTTCTTTAATAGGGTGTATGTTTTGAAAGATACCCAAGTTGGTAAGGGAACCTTTCACCCTCCTCTTTTTAAAAGACTTCTTTTATTGGGTCTTTTAATTTACATATTGTTATGTTGGGATATGTTCTCATATATCCTTAATGATGTAAATTTTGTGTCCAAGTGATGAGATACTCTTTTTATCTCTCATCAACTCATTTTGATGTGACGCCGTTAGGCTGTCAAGGGAACTTCTTAACCCAATTTCGATCTTTGGGTTCAACATGTAGTCATTGAATATGTCATCTATTGAATATGTGTGAATGAAATTTTATTGTTCTACGCTTAATATCCACTTATATTGGGTGTATTTATATTTGTCACACATATTTTTGAGATTTATTTGTCCTTAATTTAAGGATACCTTCTTTATAAGGGATTTCATCACATTTGACATTTCTATTGAGGGTTCATTGTTGTTATGCACCAATTCACTCTTATATGGTGTATATACTGTCCTTTGGAGTATTATATCATGAATCCATTTATTCTCATGATATTATAAAGTTCTTACTAAATTTTATTCATCAATTATTGTATTCAAGTGTCTCTAATTTTGGTAAAACCCCTTTAACCAAAATATCGTTTTAAATATTTTAATTATTTGTTCTTGTTAATATCCATGTTTTCAAAATGGTTTTAAGGATTTATTTATATGGATATTAATGGTTTAAAATTTTAAGCTTCAAGGTGTTATGGGACACTTTGATTCAAAAATCTCTTTATTAAATGTTTTAAATGGTTTTGGAAATGGTTTCTTTTTGTATGGATTCATTATTTCAAAATACTAAAATCTTATATTGTGATTGAAATATGGAAATATTTTGTTTCCTTTATGCATGTTTTATGTGATACGTTTATGTTATGGTTCTTGGGCATTATTATGAAGACGGGTGGTTCCGTGATAGACTAAGGGCGGGTGAGCCCGATATAGCTTTCCAATGCATTGGGTAACGCGAATGAGTGAAACGTTAAGGTTTCTCCGAAGAGATTTTAGGGAATATACTGTGATGGGTATTACAAACCTAACCAAGAGGGTTACTCCCTACGTAATAATGTTATGAATGCCTCAAGTTACCTCTATGTATTATGATTTCTATGATTTATTCATGATTTGATGAGGTAGGTTATGGTGCCTATGTTTTATGGGTAAATTATGATTTCATTCTTATGTATATATGAACTCATGTTTCCTTTCCATATTTTTATATCCCTTACTAAGCTTTTTATGCTCATCCCAAGTTTTTGAAATGTTTTTCAGGTCAAGGGAAAGGTACATGATAAGATGGTAGAGTCAAGGATGTGTTAAGAGAGAATCCATGTTTTATTTTCAATATGTTTCCGTTGATGGGAATAATGAATACGGTCTTTTATGTAACCACTTTGTTTAAATGTGGAATGTAATGCAAGTTTCATGATCTAATTCTCTAAAACTCTAAACCTGAAAAGATCCTCAATGTGTAATCTTGTAATAACTCAAGATTAAGTAAGGTTTAAGGTTGGGGCCTTATATTAATACTTATCACGTGTATCCCATTTTGAATCAAGACGCACCTGTTTCCTTTTGTGGATAAGAACACACCTATTTTTCAAAGTGGATCAGGACACACCTATTTCCCATAGTAAATCAGAACACACTTATTTCTCATAGTGGATCAAGTCCATCTACTTTTTTCCCATAATTTACTCATGATATATAAATATTTACCCAATGACTTGGAGGGATATATAGGTTTCACCTGTCATATAATGAAAATCATACACATGTGTTCCCCATGATAATAAAGCATTAATCATATCCAAACCCATAAAATAAAATGGGATTTATAAAAATTTCATTATATCCTAACCAATGGAATAGATAAATGTTTCGTATGCATTTCATCATTTCATAACCTGTAAAAACTAATCGAGTTTCATAATAATTTAATCATGGTATAACATGTGGAAGAGAGAAAGGTTTTATAAACATTTTTTCATTATAAAACTTTATGATAAATAGTAATAATGGTATCCTTGGTTCATATACCTAGTAAAGTGTAAGTAACATCAATCATGTCATCTTAGATTTAAAATAATTTTGAAAGATTACTTGGGAAATTTCTAGAAAAAATATATTTTCTTTGAAAATAATTTTTTAAAACATAAAACAATTTTAAAATCCATTTCATTGAAAATAACTATGACAAAATATAAATAAATCTTTCAAAATCATTTAAAATATTTCATGAGTAAAATATCCTTTCCACCTTGAAAAAAAATATTTCTAAATCATTTTTATAAAACACAGTTTTTGTAGGAATAGCGTTTTTAACTGAAAATATGATTTTTATTTAAAAAATATTTTGAACTCTTGAGTACATAAAGAGATGGAAACAAAGGGAAACGTGTATTCTTGTGACATAACCAGAGGAGAAAAAAATTTATAAGAATTTTTTTAATGTAGATCATGATATTTCAACATTATATACTTAATCATAAAAAATATCGACAAACAATGATATTATAACATATAACCCTTACCACTTTATTAACTTTGAATCATAAGCCCCATGAAACAATAAAATTAAATTGAACATAAAATATCATTAAAATAAGGATATTCATGATACACCATGTAAAATTTGTCGTATATACACCACATAAAATAAATAAGTGGTGAATATTGAATGTTCCCCATAAGAGTAACAATTGAGATGGAAATCCCTTATCGATTTGGTAACTTTTGAACTGTAAACACCATGAAAAAGAGATCTAAAATGTATATGTCAATAAAATTAATATTAATTATAATAATAATAAAATAAATTAATGTTCAGTATATACACCCCATAAAAGAAACATGTTAGGAATATGACATTTTTCTCATAGAGAGTAAAAGTGAGATAGAAGTCCCTTACCGATTTGGTAAGTTTAGAGCAATAAACCCCATGAAAGAATGATCCTCAAATGGATATATAAAGACCAAAAATTTTAAGTGGAATTGTTATAAAATATATTCATTGGAATTATATAAACCACGTAAAAAATTATTGAATATTTCATTTCTATAAAAAAAAATAACAGTGAGACTGAAACCCCTTACCTCTTTGGTAATGTTTTAACCATAAACCCTCTGAAAGAGAGATATTTAAATATATATGTAAATAAAAATAATTATATATAAGAATCATAAAATAATTTAATTTATAGTATAAAAACCACATAAAAATTATGAGAGGAATATGTCATGTGTCTCATAGTAGTAAAATGTGAGACAAAATCCCCTAGCTAAAGTCTTGACTTCAGTCATTCTCATTCAAACCTCCCCTTCTTCAAGTATCCTCCTTAGGTTTTCATTAAAATAATTTCTAAGAATATATTATACTCAAAATAAGGCTTTTATGATGATGTTATGTACATTGGGAAGTGATTTTTTAGGTATTTTCTGAATGAAAAAGTTTATAAGGTTTCAATATGAGAGGAGAGGGGGTGACTTTTGTAAGTGGGGGAGAGGACACACTTAAAATTTTTTAAAATAATTGAGTGATCCCATATTTTTTATATGTCACGAGGGTTAAAAATGAGTCATTATATAACCTTATAGGGGTAATAGTCAAAATATATCCAACGGATTGTTTTAGAGGAGTGAATAATTAATTTTAACCCTTATCATTTTATTTTAACCCATGGTAAACCCATTTTTACCTTACCCAAGATAATTACATTTTACTGCATTCAATATTCATTTTTGTCAAAAATTAATTTATCCTTACTTATTTTAATTCCAAATATTTAATCCATTTTTCTAAATTCCATTCATATAATTAGAAAATTTTATTTTTAAATGAATTATTCAGACGTGATGAGAAAGAAGGTGTTTTTGGAGAAAATGTCCAAAAGTTTACAAAGTTTTTATATAAAAATTAAATATTAAATTAATTCCAATTAAATAAATTGAATTAGTGGATTCAAAATTGAAATTTTTTTACTTTATAACCAATTTGAAATATAATTTATCTTCATAACTAAATTAAAGAAAAGGCAGTTTTCAATTAAAATTCAATATTTTTCACTATTCATCAAAAAATGAATCTTTTTAGATTAATATAAAAAATTCACCCAATGGTAATTTTGAAAATGAGACTTAAAAAATTAAGAATATTGTTTCAAATAAATTTTATAAATTTTGGAAATTTTAGTTTAAAAATAAGTATGCCATAAAAAGGTGACAAAACAGTATTTTAGAAGAAAACAAATTTAAGCATAAAATCTGATTTATTCTTATCTATTTCCTATAAAAAACATAATTTTAATTTTAATTAGTATATTTAATATATAATATAAATAAATTTCCTTAACATCATTCACCAAAAGTAAATCTTTTAATTTCTTGCGGTAAAACCTGTTTATGTGCATAATTTTTTTTTCAAAAATGATTTCCTTTATTTTCAAAAGGTTTTTATTTTAATTTATTGTTAATTGGTAACCAAATAATTCATTATAAATACATGTGTAAACCACATATTTTCCTAATCATATGATCATGTATTGATATCTCCCATGTTTACCCTTACTGAGAATCTAATCTCACCCTTTCTTATGATTCCTTTCCCTAGGTTATGAAGAGATTTTGTAGTATTATATGTCTAGAAGAGTATTAAATGGGGATATATTTTGTATAGATGTTGAAGATGCTTTAATAAATAAGAATAATTTTTGTCTATTATCAAATGAAACTAGTCCTATAAGGTCCCCGGGCTTGTACTATGTAATATAACAAATATTCATCTAAAAAGATGTGATATTTACATTTGAAAATAATTCGTCTTTATAGTTGGTATTAGTGAAAAGGGTTTAGTCAATACATGGAAATTAACATTCGGAAATATTAGTGATAACACATAATATATTCCTAAGTATAGGATAACATCCAAAAGTTTTGGTAAGTAAGAGATTATGTGGTTTACCTAGAAATACTTCCATATCTGGATACTACAAGTGGATGTGGTTCTGGTAGAGATGTGCCTATGGATAATAACATTGAGAAAGTCACATCGGTCTTGACTCAAAAATTAACTGGTACAATACAACAAGCCTTACTGTGAACCTGCTTTGAAACTCCTAGGGGATAAGATTTGGCCAATCAAGATTTTCATTACAATACAATATGAGGGATTAGATTAGATGATGGTTATAGATAGCCTAGGTTAAACCTACGGTGTCATGGATTGAACAGAATGTGTGATAATTTAGATATACTATAAATAATTTTCCATTAATATGTGGTTTTCCACTTTGATTAGTGTTACTCACACTATGTTTTTTGTTTTTATTCAATGGTTAGAATCTGATGGAATCGTGCTAATGATGAATGTGATGGAAAATGTAATGATTGTCCACCTGAGAAACCAAATGCCTTTGGAGCTAGGATATAGAACCTTGCTTCTATGATCACACAACTTTCTCAATAAATTAATCATACTAAGATTAAAAATGATTAATAAATAAAACAATGTTATATTGAATCCTTCATAAGATAACATCCATCTACAATTAGTCAGTCTCCTAATCCACTAGTAGTTGAGCGATGCGTCTACAATATTGAGAATATATTTTCTATTCTCCAGTTCTCAGAACATGATAATATTGTTTTATTTATTTGTCATTTGGATAGTTACATGTATAAATAGTGGATCCCCATTAAGAATACGTGTCAAGAGGAAGAAATCAACTCTATAGAATGGGATGATTTTAGGAGGATATTTTTCTCTAATCACTTCCATCATATAATACATACATAGAGGGAGAAATAATTTATTGAGCTCAATAAAAAGTATGATAAATATATTTATACCTATGAACCTAACTATACAAGTCTTGAATGGTACACTTCTGGTTTAATCATCAGTCCAAAAAGAAAAATTGATTGATTCTTTAGTGGACTAAAACCAAGTTTACCAAATGAATTGTCTATAATGGACTTTAGTATCTATGATGATGTCATTTGTTATGCACTAAAGTTATATATAGAAACTAGAGATTCCAATTATTCCCAAGATTTTTATATGAAAATGAATATCAAGTCTCATGAAAACTCTAATAAATCACATGGTGGAATGAAACTCCAGCCGTATGAATGCAAGAAATATGGGATGAAACTTCAAGGGAATTACTTGAATGGAAAGGGGAGGTCCTTTAAATGGGGGAAGGTGGGTTATAATTCTTGTGAATTTGAAATGTGATGAACGGACCTATGAATTCAGAAGAGGATTATATGAAGATAGCTAATGCACCATCAACACTCCAATGCTTTAAATGTAGGGTGTATGGTAATTATGACAACCAATTCATGAATATGAAGCTCTTTTATGACCATTATCAATAGTCTCCTAAGTTTAAATACAAATGTAAATATCTTGTGATTATGACTAATGGAGTGGGTTATGATAATGGTGTGGTGAAAGGTATACGTATCATCCACTTTAGAAGTTGATGTATTTTTTATTCGCTCTCTACCAAATCCTTTATATATAATGAACTTTCTATAGTTATTGAATTTCCATCTCAATAGGGAGATATTGAGTTAGTAGTGATAACTCCTAATGGTATGATGGTCACATACCAAGTATATAGTTCCTCTCTGATTGAAGTTTGTGGGATAATGCTTCCCAAAAATCTTTTGATTCTCCCTTTAATTGAATTTTATGTGCTTCTAGTCATGGATTGGATTTCTTTATATAGGGATCATATCAATTTCAAAGGGAGGGAAGTCACATTTCATATTCTAAATGAACCTATTTTCATTTATCGATGTGAGGATGAATACAAAAGTATAATGGGAATTACTTATACCTTATGGGTCTTAATCCCTACCCATGAAGGATATTTATCTAATATGGTTAGGAAGAAACTCAACATATAAGAAATGTCTATAGTTAGGGAGTTTGTTGATGTCTTTCCATAGGAATTTCTAGGTATTCCTTTGAGTTATGATGTTTGGTTCTCAGCCGGACTCAAACCTAAATCTACACCTATTTCTAAGTATCATTATGGAATAGCCTTGATAGAGTTAAAAGAATTGAAAAAGTGACTATTGGATAATCTTGATAAGGTATTTATACACCCTAGTTCATCCCCATGGGGTGTGCCTATTCTATTTGTTAAGAAGAAAGATGGGTCAATTATACATTACATTTATTATTGAGAACTTAACAAGATCATGATCACAAACATGTATCATGAACCTCATATCAATGATTTGTTCAATCAATTACAATGAGTTTTTTACTTATCAAATATTGTTCTTTGATCTAGGTACTATCATTTGAAGATATAAAATGAATAAATACACAAGAAAATCTTTTGTATGATGTATGGGAACTATGAATTTTTAGTTATTTTCGTTGGTATTACTAATTAAACTATTATATTCATGGATTTAATGAATAGAGTCTTTAGAGAAGACCTTGATCATTTTTTGGTAGTATTTATAGATTATATTATAATATAATCAAACGGAAAGGATTATCCTGATGATCCCTTGAGGATTATTCTGAGGACCCTAAGAAAGAAAAATTCGTATGCAAAATCAACAATGTGTGAATTATGGCTTTAGAAAGTTTTTGTCTTGGAACATATAATCTCATGTCAAGTTATTTCAGTGGATCCTTCCAAGAAAAAAGTCCTTGTAAGTTGACCCAAACTAAATATGGTAACTAAGATCCATATCTTATTTAGATTGCCTAGATATTATTATCTCTTTA
This sequence comes from Viscum album, assembly GCA_963277665.1. NCBI lineage: Eukaryota > Viridiplantae > Streptophyta > Magnoliopsida > Santalales > Viscaceae > Viscum > Viscum album. Next base: position 1,114,432 of record CAUJRU010000205.1, read on the forward strand.
TGGAGAATTTTTCCTACTAGTCTATTCCATCACCAAGTTAACTCGGAAATGATTCATGTTTTTTTGCATGGATGAATGTGAGTATAATTTCAAGGAGTTAAAGATAAGGTTGTGTAGTACACTAGTAATCACACTGTATTGTAGTAGTAAAGGGTTTTTAATCTATAATATTATATCCAATAATGGAAAAGTATGTTTCCTAATTCCTAATGATATGGTAATAGCTTATGACTCCCACAAATTGAATGTTCATGAACAAAATTACTCAACTCGTGATTTGGAGTTAGCTATGGTTATTTTTACATTATGGATATAGTGGAATTATCTTTCTAGAGAACAGTGTGACATATATACTGACCATAATATTTTAGATTATATATTCACTTGTAATGATTTGAATATGTTCTAGAGATTATGGTTAGGGATAATAAAATATTATGACAACTTAATATATTACCATTATGTGAAAGAAAAAATGTGTATGATTCTTTGATATGAAAGGAACAGGTTAGCTTATACATAATGAGGATTACAAAAATATTTAATATTTATGTTCTTTAAAAAGAAGGATTTGGAGATCTTAAAAAATGGTTACAGTTATTATCTTTCTCAAATTAGTGTTTAGACATCTATTCAATAGAAAATTAAAGACGCACAGAAGGAATATGTGGAGTTCTAGAAGAAGGTGATAGATTTTCTAGAGTTTAACCTTGATATTGATGGAATGATATGTTTCAGGAACCATCTATGAATTCCATCCATACTTAATTTCAAGAAGTATCTATTAGAGTAGGTTCGTAGTTATTAATTCCTTACTCATCCTATAAATATGATGATGTATATAGATTGGAAATAGTGTTTCTAGTGGTATGGAATGAAGAGAGATATTTAAGAGTTTGTGTCTCGGTTCTTGGTATGTTAGAAAGGTAAGGTAGAGTGAAAAAAGTCTTAACTAATATGGAAACCATTACTCATACCAAAATGGAAATGGGAAAACATCATGATGGATTTTATCATTAGACTCCCCAAAACATATAAAGGGGATATTTCTATATTGGTTGTAGTCAACCACCTTACGAAGTCTACACACTTCACTGCTAGTAGATAAGACTTTTATCTTGATACAATTGCTTGATTATACATTAAGGAAGTGGTAAGACTGCATGGACTACCATATTCTATTATGACTTGTCGGGATATAAGGTTTACTTTGAAAGTCTAGTGAAGTATTCATCAAGACCTTAACACAGATTTGAGTTTCAACACTACGTATTATCCTTATACACATGGTCAATCTGAGAGAACAATTCAAACAATAGAGTGTATGTTGAGATATTTTCACTATATTTTAAAACTAGTTAGGGTCAACACCTTCCTCTTGTCGAGTTTTCTTACAAAAAAAGCTTTCACTAGAGCATTTATATGGATCCTTATGAAGACATATATGGAAAGAAGTGTATACCTCCAACATGATAAAATGATATTGGAGAAATAAAGCTATTGGGACATGAAAAATATAAATAAATGGTAGTTATTTTTATATATATTCATCAACACATAAGGGAATTACAAAGTATTCAAAAAAGTTATGTTGATAAGTTTCTGTGTGATTTGGTGTTCCTCGTTGGTGATAGGGTATTTCTATGAATTACTCAATAGAAAAATGTTATAAGATATGAAAATAAATAGAAGTTAAGCCCTAGGTATATTGTCCCTTTTTATATTCTTGATAGTATTGGGATAATATAATATCATTTGGAAGTACCACCAAATCTCTCTCAAATACACGATGTGTTCTATATATCTCTCGCAAGGAAGTAAATACCTAATCCATCACATGTACTGATCTCAATGGTCAGACCACTAAAGAAAGATCTTTCTTATGAGGAGAATCGGTGGAGATTCTGGATCGTAGAGATAATGTTCTATTAAATAAAACAACTCACATGGTCAATGTTTTGTGGTGAAATGAACATTTTGAGGAATCTATATGGGGGCTTGAGGATATGATGAGGTAGACGTATCTTCGTTTATTTTTACCAGAATGACTAGATTTATTAGGGAAAATTTTTTTAATGGGGGGAGAATGTAACACCCTGAAATTTCATGAAATATGATTTTTTAATAAAATAATTTCTTCAATAGACTACATTATATGAAACAAAGGGTTTCTTTGATAACTTGTATTACACACATCGCCGAGTTTTAACAAACAATGATATATTATATTTAAATAGTAATATTTATTATCTCCTAGCCATTAGAATGGTGGGTATGTATAGGATAAAATAAATTATAGAAATTTATCATTCTCACATTTATAAAGTGTATTATATGGGTAGAAATTCATTAGATATGAAGATATAAATCAGTAGAAAATAAAAGAAATTTTTTATGAATAAATGTATTTTTTGAAAGAAGCGATTTCGTCTCATTTTTGAATGCTTATTTAAAATTAATTTTTTTCACTCATAGAATATGATTTTGGAAAAATAAAATTAATTTTTTAAAACATCGTATCAAAATTATATTATAATCAACAATTGATAATTTTTGGAGAATATGTTTTTTTATGAATACTGAAAAATATTGATATTTATTAAAAAGTGTCATTTATTTTAAAAGATTTAAAAAAATACTTTTTTAAAAAAAATTTAAAAAGTAAAATTAGTTAAATTATTTTATAATTAATCCAATTTATGTTATTATAATAAATTATATCTTCAATTTTAATATACATTATTTTTTTACATTTTAAGGCTTTTCAATTGGAAAACTATTTTTTCACTATATCTGCAAGATTAGTTTTAAATTAAATTTTGTCAATTATATGAATTGAATTTGGAAAAAAGGATTCCATATTTTAAATCATCATAATTTATATTATACAATAAGTTCAAGACAATTTTTTACCATAATTTATATTCAAAAGAGTAAAAATAAGTTAGCGCTATTATGGATAAAATGGGGTTACTAGGGGTTCAACTAAATAGATAAGGATAATATTTCCACTAAAACTTGTATAAATACTATTTTATAAAAAAATTCTATCATATCATATCCCAATATATAATCCATGTCCATTTTGAATATTTTTTTCATAGGAATAACTTTATCGTTTTGGGGTCATTTGGGAAATTTTCTTGTTGTTTCTAAGTGGGTTCATTTCCCCACATATAAAAGGACCTCTCCCCTACTCTCCTATACACACTCAAAGATAAATTTAATTCATACTAGGCCTACCTAAGAAACTTACTCACTTTCCTTAACATTTTATATAGTCCTTATTTTCTTTATGTAACCTTCCTAAGATGCCTCTAGGATTAAACCTAAAGAGGCTCTCCAAATAAGAGGTAATGCTCTTAACTATGCATTATCATATTATTTCTTCTTCCACCTCCTTCAATTCCAATTAAAAAATTCTCATATATTTATCTCAATATCATATATATAATATGATGTTTTTATATTAATATTATGACCTATATCCATATATATTTACAAACAATGGGAAATGAAACCATTGATCGTGTGTACGTCGGACTACCACTTCGTGAACCGACGTAATTCGTTTTCCATCACCGCATCCCACAAGTGATTATAATGTTGGATTTAATATATTAATATTATATTTTTATCATAATTTCACTTATATATATATAATATCACATATACCTTTTTACTTTCCATTTCATGGGTGATACACTAATGTCGCTCCTGTGTATAGCGGACTACCACCTCGAAAAGAGATGTGATTCATTATCTCTAACGCATTACATGGATGATAATAATGATTAAGTTAATAAATATATTATATATATAAATATGAAATTATAATTATGATGTTGTGATAATGTGTTGCTGATTCGATTTTGTACTACTACTGTGAGATTTTTCTGGTGTTTTTGCATTTATGATGTTGTGAGAATGTGTTGCTAGATTTGTCTATGAGATATTTTGCAGGGGTACTGATAGGTTGACAGAGGGAGGAGAGTGTAAGTAGATTGAGAAAAAATGGCAAAGTATGGATCTGTGAGTGAGGTGTGATGGTGGATTGACGTCGGTAGATAGGTGCAGTGGAATGGGGAGTAGTAGAATGGTGTCAATAACTCATGTGTAGGCGGACGATCAGTAGGATGAGTCATCAATGAATGCATCGGTAAGACATGTAGTTGGTGGGATAGGTGTAATTTATGAGTGAAGGATTATGGTGGGTTGGGGAAAATGAGTGCATTAGTGACTCAAGTCACCGACAAGAGACGTCTGTGAGATAAGAGTAGAGGGGTTGTCAGTCAGTCCGAAGAGGGGTGCGTCAGTGACTTATTTGAGTCACCGAAAGGAGATATTAGTGTCACCTCCACAATAACAAAAAATAAATATGAAATAATTAAAAATATAATTAACCCAATAAATTAATTCAACTTATAAAAAATATTTTAAATTACTGAATAACTAAAATAAGAAGGAAAATTATAATTCAAAAAATTTTCTAACTAAAAAATAATAATTAATGAATTAACTGTAGATTTAATTATATATATATATATATATTAAATAATCACAATGTTAAAGTAATTTTATTAAATTAATAAAACAATTAATTAATTTTTAAAAAAATTATTAAATAAAATAATTAAATTATAATATAAATATTAAATTAATAGAAATAAACTGTTAAAACTAATTTAATTATTTATTGAACATAAATTAAATGAAAAATTTATTTACAATTTTAAAATAAAAAAATAATTGAATTAATGAATCAATGAACTAATTATTTTTAAAATTAAATGAAATGAAAAAAATGAAAGACACAAAAAAATAAAAATAAAAGAATAAAAAAATGAAAGTTAAAAAGGTATATGTGATATTATATTTACATAATTAAATTAATGAATCAATGAACTAATTACTTTCCATTTCTTTAGTCTCACGCATTGAAACATGGAAACAACATTTATGTATACGTACGGGCTACCATCCCCATGAACGGTGCATTTCATCATTCTATCTCTCACTTTCATGAATGAATTTAAATATTTAAATAATTAGAATATTTTATATAAATTTCATTTTTAACATTATAGATATTAATTAATGAAATCAAATTAGAAGGACCAAAAAATACAAATCAAAACATACATGAAAAACGAAGCGGTTATTACCCGAAACACGATTTTCACAAGGAATTGATAATACATGGGTAGTAAAAAGGGAATAAGTAAATTATGTATGGTGTGATACAAATGAGTTTTAAAGACCCATAAATTTCAAGGGAAATTTTTTCATAATTTTCTTTGGGATTTTACAAGAACGCTGTTTCTGACGGAACCAGATTCCGAGGCCCGGTGTGCCCGGAATCAATTTTTGAAGTTTAGCTCGGGTACGTTCAGTAAACGAACGAGCAGGTTTTTCTAACTTTTGAACCGGTACTCGGAATCGAAATACGAGGGCATCGATGGAATCGTAGTGCCGGTAATTTCTTAAGAACACATTTTATGAAGTTGTGTTTGCTCGGGTGAGGTTATAAATTAAATGGGTTAACTAAAGAATAAAATAAAATATTGTGCTAAAAATTTTATTTCTATTCTAGGTAGTTTAAACCTATTCTTGGTGGTTGGAGTGGGACCCACTAATATCTTAACTCTACTAGGTATGATATTAGTGAATTGGGGCCCACACGATCCCCACCCCTTCAAATCCATTTTAACCTCCCTCTCGTGCATTTAATATGAAACTTACCCGCACCCCCTTTTAAATACCAAGTCAACTCTCTTAATTAATGAATTGAATTAAGTTATTAAATGTAATAAATTCCTGAATTCATTTTGAATTTCAAATTGAATGTTGGCTTGTGTGTGTTAATTAAATAAGACAAGTCTTATTTCATTAGGGGTTGCTTCGTTGTGTTGAGAGGGATAGTTCCATGAAGAACTTCATCTTCCTCCTTGAAGAACGCGAAGAACGCACCGACATCGACGAAGAACGCCGGACTCCGACAAAGGACAAAAAATAATGTTATTTCCTTGGAGATCGACGACGTGACGCCGTGTACCGCAACATCGATGGTCCTCTTCTCCGCCACGCCGTGTACCGCAACGTCGACGATCCACCTTCCGCGACGCCATCTTCCGCGATGTCTTTTTCCTGCGACGAACCTTCGTTCGACAACACCTTAAGGTAGGGTTTTGATTTTGGTTCATGAATATTCTTGATCGTACAAACATAAATTTATTATCCATTTGATATCAAATTAACGGGAGGGATCCGGACCGCACGAACATGACCGACCCTCCTCCCCCTTTGATGATGTGTTTGTTGAGGCACGAACAAAGGTAGCGCGGTGCAACGGCACGGCGCGGAAACAAAGAAGAAGCACGGCGCCATCGCGCCGCACTATTGAGTCCGAACAAAGTCGCGGCGCCGTCGCGCCGCGCCGGATAATCATGACGAGGTTGCGGCGCCATCGCGCCGCACCGGTCAGAGAAGGCCACGGCTCACAGCTGCGGCGGTGCAAAGCGGGGAGGCCGGAACCGCCGGTCGCCGGCTCCTTGGAGGGGCGGGACCGCGGGGTCCCACAGCGGCAACACCATCTGGCCTGACCGGGCCGGCCGTTTCGGAAGGGAGACCGGGGTTCGTAACCCCCGGCTGGCAAGGTAGCGGCCCCCACGTGGGGGGGTCACAGTTTCAATCATGGGGGTAGTGCCCCCCCCCCCCTCCGCGGCGGTTCGGCTAGCACTGAGTTGCCCACACCGGGCCGCGCCCGCGCCAGGCCAACCGGCCGCCCAGGCCGGACCGGCCGCACCGGTCCGGATCACGCCAGTTGTTCTGTGTCGGGCCGCGCCCTAATGGGCCAGACCCGGACCCGGTTCGAGCCGACCCAGGGGGGTCTCGGGCAGGGTCAGTCCGGGCCCAAAACCCCCTAAAACCGGACATGTTCGTTCTTTTGCCCATATCATTGGTTACGTACCTCCGATCAACGCACCGTCAATTTTGATACGATACTTGGATCGAGACGGTCATTTCGGTATATTACATTCAAGGTCTCAAGGAACTTTCGGTACGGTTGGGTTGGTTCGAACACGAAACCAACCGGGCCCTCGGAGCGGAAATGCTTATAACTTGAGCTCCGGATGTCCGATTGACGTGTCGTCGACTTTGTTGGATTCCTCCTAGTGAGACGGACCTTTTGGATTACTGACCTCGAGGTTTGAACTCATTTGGAGTGCAGTTGGGTTGGTTTCGACTTAAAAACCAATTGGGCCCCTGGAACGAAAAAGCCAATAACACTCAGACCGGGAGTCCGATTGACGCGCCGTCTGTCACGTTGAGTTCCTCTTGTCGAGATAGAACTTTGAGATACATCAAATCCGAACTGCGTGTCAGTTGATGTATCGACCCCTTGGCTCATGGAGCGAACCCTCCCGGAATCGAGCATGTTGTGTGCGGGAACCCTAGAGCTGGCTGCGACTACGACGACGATGATGAATGCACTGAAATCCTCTGTGGGTTCGGCAGTGACAATGACTACACTAAAATCCTCCATGGATTCAGTAGTGATGAAGACTGCACTGAAATCCTCTTTGGGTTCGGCAGTGATGAATACCGTACTGAAATCCTCTGGGGGTTCGACGGCGACGAAGACTGCACTGAAATCCTCTGTGGGTTCGGCAGCGATGAAGACCGTACTGAAATCCTCCATGGGTTTGACAGTGATGACTATTGTTCCTGTATCCTACATGGGTCTAGCAGTGTTTGACTCTGTTCTTGCTATACAACAAGGTTCTGGCAGAGTAGCTGGTCTGTATCCTGCGTGGGTCCGATAGCTTAGCTGATTTAGTAACTTACGTGGGTCCCAGCTTAGATGAATCAGTGGATACATCTGATCATCTCTATCACCTTATGAAGAAGTATACCTGTGTGAGCTGAGTCTTTAGTTTCAATCGATATCTTCGATATAATTTACTTTCTTTCCTATGTGGATTGGGTTGTGTTATCCTGTGTGGATTGGGTTGTACTCCTATGTGGATGTGATCGAACTTGGGCTCATATGTTGGAGCCGAACGGGAATTGATGACTTAGGTATATGTATGGGCATATACCAAAGTAGTGTTGGTTGTTACTTCTTGATTGTATCTTTCCTTTGTGGATTCTGGGAGACCTTCGGGGGTCTCGGGGTCCCTACTGAGTACCGTATACTCACCCCTGCACGGGCTATGCCCACACTACGTTGTGTTGGTTACAGACGATGGACAACGCTGATTGTGGTTGAGGTTGGTGGAGCAAATCGGTACCTGGAGGTGGACCACTAGGCGGGACGTACATGGATCGGGCGGCTGGACCCGAGGAGCTAAGGAGGCTATCTGTACCCACCCTTCAGGTGGGACTTCTAGTGGACGGCTCGACATTTCTTCTTTACTTTCAGTTATTGTACCTTCATTCCAGTTGTACTTTACTTTCAGTTTGGGTTTGTATTCTGGCCCACTTACTTTTTCGCACTTCTATTGTACCCAGTTTTACTTAGTGATTACTTCTTCTTGCTTACTCTATGGTGTTTTTTTTACTTTATAAAGGTAATGTCTTCCACTTTTTGTCGGGATTTACACCTTGGTGCTAGTCACCAGCCCCTGGCCTATGGGAGGCGGGCTTGGGGTAGTCATGGCATGAGTCCCGAGGATGGGTCGTGACAAATTGGTATCAGAGGAGTTCGGTTCTACCGTAGAACTTAGGACTCTGATCTTTCTTCTATGTGAAGCAATAGTGTTAAGGGTATTGAGTGTGGTTATCAGTCCAGGGAGTCCATTGTTGGTGAGGCGGCCGACGTATCCGTACACCAGGACCATGACTTCTGATTTCTGAATCAATGTACTAAAACATTGATTTCATGTGTGTTTAAAAAGTTTTCTCTGTGATTACTTTGTATGAGCTCACCAGGTATACTGTTTGACCATGGCGCACCTGTTTATTTTCAGGATGGCCACATGACTTCAGCCAGCTAGGGTTCCGATCTTTGTGCGAGACGACAGCCCACCGAGCAACGAGGCCTCGGTGCATGGCCCTTTTTTAGCAGAGGCACCGGCGGTACCTCTACCCGCCGAGCCACCGATGCCACCCGCCCCAGCCGCTGAGAGTGCATGTTGCCTTAGTGCACAACACGAGTTTCAGCGTTAAAGACCACTGAGGTTCTGTGGGGAGACTGACCCTCAGGCAGCTGAGGAATGGCTGGAGGCGGTTGTGCGAGTTTTCAGGTTAGTGGGGACACCAGCTGACCTCATGGTGATCCTCGCAGCAAGCCTCTTGCACACGGAAGCAGGCAGATGGTGGATCCTGAAGCTCCAGGTGCATGATGAGGCATCTCTCCTCTGAAGGAACTTTGAGAACCTCTTCTGCTTGGAGTTCGTCCCAGCCACCCTCCATGTGGTATGCATCTAGGAGCTTCTACAAATGCGGCAGGGCAGCATGATGGTCGCCCAGTACTCGGCAAGATTTAGCGATCTCTCGCGCTATTTGACAGACAAGGTACGGGACCAATTCTTCTGGGCCCGGACCTTCGAGTAAGGACTGAAGCATGAGATCAGGGCATCGATGATCTCCCTCAGCATTCCGACACAGGCAGGAGTACTAGAGCAAGCTCTTGTCATATAGAACTTTCTTGCTGAGCCTACGCCCACAGCGATACCTACAACAGGGCGTCACGTAGCAGAGTCATCTGCAGCTGGCATTCGACGGATGACATAGGGGTCCAGGGGGACCGGACCATCAGGCGGATGCCCTCAAGACACTGTCTCAGAGGTGCGGGGAACACGGCGCAGAGCCAGCCTTTCGAGGAGCAGACAGTGCTACGCATGCGGCGGGCAGGGCCACATAGCTCGTGACTACCCGACCTGCCATGCAGAGGAGCAGCAGATGGTTGAGGGGCCACCCAGGCAGAGGCAGAGGGTCGACCGTGGCGGTCCTCTGAGAGCTGGTGGATGAGGCAGGGGAGCTGGCCGAGCAGCAGGTGGTGGGTGACCCTTTGAGGCTTTACCACCACCACCACCAGGAGGTCCACCCCGACCACAGGGAGCTGGCGGGCAGAGACAGGCTCAGCTTTAGGCAGTGGAGGCCTACAACCACGGCGCGCCAGAGATGATTCAAGGTACTATCTGTGTCTACTCCACCCTTTCTATAGTTCTTATAGACACAGGAGCGAGTTGTTCTTTTATTGTCGCTGCCCTTGTTCAGAGCTCGGAGATTCCGACAGAGCTGTTGGCTCGATCCTTAAGGCTAGAGACTCCTACGAGAGTAGACTTGATGATTACGCACTGGTTCCAGCTGTGTGAGCTTACTCTAGGAGGTGAGAGCTTTGGCTGGGATCTTATTGAAGTGGCATCGAGGCCTTACGACGTCATCTTGGGCATATATTGGTTATCTACAGTCCCTGCTCAGATTGACTGTATTAGGCGCAAGGTGCGGTGTGTACGCATCGATGGGAGCAAGTTCACCTTTACAGGTGAGAAGGGAGTCTTTGCAGTGTAGGATGGACTCACGCAGAGGAGAGGACAACCCATCACTCATCAATTGGCTAGCATCATCCTAGGATCAGTTGACGTGTGGAGTCCGAGTTTTCCTGTAGTGGTGGATCAGTATGCAGATGTTTTTCCTGATGACGATCAGGGACTACCTCCTCGCAGAGAGGTAGACTTTTATATTGACTTTTACCCCAGTACAGCCCTGATATCCACTCCATCATATTGGATGGCTCCCGCTGAGCTTAGAGAGCTACGGGTATTGCTGGAGGACTTGCAGGGCAAGGGATTCATCCGACCCAGTGTTTCACCCTGGGCTTCCCCAATATTGTTCGCCAAGAAGGCGGATGGGTGCTTGCGACTGTGTGTCGACTATCATCACCTAAACTAGGTGACCATGAGAAACAAGTATCCACTAATGAGGATCGACGACCTCTTCGATCAGATCAAGGGATCACGGTGGTTCTCGAAGATAGACCTCAGGTCAGGCTATTATCAGCTCAGAGTTCGAGACGAGGACGTGTAGAAGGCGGAATTCAGATGTCGGTATGGCCACTATGAGTTTTTGTTTATGCCTTTCTGCATAACCAACGCTCTAGCAGTGTTCATGGGTCTCATGAACATGATCTTTCATCCATACCTAGATCGATTTTTCATGGTCTTCATCGACGACATTTTGATATACCCGACCACTGAGAAGGAGCACGCCTACCACTTTCGGGTTGTACTAGACACACTCCGAGAGCACCAGTTTTATTGTAAGCTCTCAAAGTGTCAGTTCTGGTTACGTGAGGTCCACTTCTTGGGACACGTCATCTCTGATGCGGGTGTTGCGGTGGATCCTGCGAAGATCGAGGCAGTACTAGCTTGGGAGCCACCCAGGAGCGTGACGGAGGTGCGGAGTTTCTTGGGTCTAGCTAGGTACTACTGGAGATTTGTGCCAGACTTTTCCAGAGTTGCGGAACCACTATCAGCTTTGATGAAGAAGGGGAAACCCTTCGTGTTGTCATACAGCTGTCAGCAGAGCTTCCAGGAGCTGAGACAATGATTGACCAGCGCACCTATCTTGAAGCTACTGGAGGAGGGAGTAGGGTACGTAGTCTACTGCGATGCATCAAGGACCAAACTCGGATGTTTCCTGATGCAGGAGCGATTTGTGATTGTCTATGGATCATGGCAGTTGAGTCAGCATGAGCAGAACTACGCTACCCATGATCGGGAGTTAGCAGCAGTGGTCTTCGCTCTGAAGATGTGGCGACACTACCTGATGGGAGAGCGCTTTACAGTCTACTCTGAACACCAGAGTCTCAGGTACATCTTGTCACAGAAGAACTTGAATCAGAGATAGCGGTGATGGCTCGAGTGCCTCTAGGACTATTACATTGAGATATTCTATACTCCTGGAAAGGGGAACGTAGTAGCCGATTCCCTCAGCAGGAGGACGGGCATTCATCTACTCAGGGAAGGGACAGAGCAGCTAGCCGCATTGCAGATATCCATTGTGGATAGAGATGGAGCAGCCTTTCTTCAGTCACTCATAGTCACTCCTCCACTTCTTCAGTGGGTCAGAGAGGGGCATTATGGGGGCGTTGACTGTGAGATGTGGCGTGCACAGATATCCTTAGGACAAGCACCTGATGGATTCTATGTGGGGGGAGAGCATGTCGTCCTTTTCAGAGGACGTACCATGGTACCAGATACTTTATAGGAGGAGGTGCTGAGGGATTTTCACACTTCCCCTTTAGTGGTACATCTAGGAGTGGAGAATATGTACCAGGATCTCAGACGTCAGTACTGGTGTCCAGGTATGAAGAAGGCTGTAGCTGAGTTCGTTTCTCGATGTCTCACCTGTCAGCAGGTGAAGGCAGAGCACCAGGTACCAGCAGGCTTGGTGCAGCCCTTTGAGGTCCCAGAGTGGAAGTGGGACAGGATATCTATGGATTTCGTGACTGGACTTCCACGTACATCCAGAGGTCATGACTCCATTTGGGTGATTGTCTACCTACTCACCAAGTCGGCTCACTTCTTACCCATCAGAGAGAAGGGCTCAGTGGAGAGCTTGGGACGCCTCTACGTTCAGGAGATCGTACAGTTTCATGGTTTTCCGTCATCTATCATATCCGATCGAGATGCTCACTTTACTTCCAGGATTTGGAAGGGGTTTCAGGAGGCATTCGGGACGCATCTACGTCTGAGCACCACCTTTCACCCTCAGACGGATGGTCAGATGGAGAGGACCATTCAGACTCTCGAGGACATGCTCCGTGCATGTGACCGTGACTTTGGTCACAGTTGGGAGGACCACCTACCCTTGGTGGAGTTCACGTACAATAACAGCTACCACTCCACCATCGGGATGGCACCATATGAGGCATTGTACATCCGACCTTTCAGATTACCTCTGTGCTGGAAAGACCCTGGGGAGTCAGCACTTGTGGGACCGGAGATGGTCCAGGCCACAATAGAGAAGGTCCAGGTCATCCAAAAACAGATGAGGACAGCTCAGAGCCAGCAGATGTCTTATGCTGACAGGAGTCGGAGGCCACTGGAGTTCGAGGAAGGGGACCATGTCTTCTTGCGGGTCTCACGTCGACGTGGATTACGGAGATTTGGTAGGGGCGGCAAGGTATCTCCACGCTTCATCTGAACATTCCAGGTCCTTAGCAGGATAGGCGAAGTAGCTTATCGCCTGGCTCTACCACCTCAGTTGCACCAGGTGCATGACGTCTTCCACGTATCTCAGCTGAGGTGATACGTGCATGACCCAATGCATATCATCGACCGTGAGGAGTTGGACATTGACGATGGGGTGACCTTTGTGGAGGTCCCGGTGGAGATCGAGGATCGACAGGATCAGATCCTACGTGGGCGGTCGATTCCTCTATTGCACATCAGATGGCAGCATGGGAACCTCCAGGAGAGCACTTGGGAGCGGGAGGATCAGATTCATGCTCAATACCCACATTTTCCCCCTAGTTTATGATGTATCTTTACGGGGACATAAATCCCTGAGGTGGGAGTAATGTAAAGACCAGTAAAATTCAAGGTAAATTTTTTCATAATTTTCTTTGGGATTTTACAAGAACACAGTTTCTGACGACACCAGATTCTGAGGCCCGGTGTGCCCGGAATCAATTTCCAAAGTTTAGCTCAGGTACGTTCAGTAAACGAACGAGCGGGTTTTCCTAACTTTTGAACCGATACTCGAAATCGAAATCTGAGGGCACTGATGGAATTGCAGCGCCGATAATTACTTATGAACACCTTTTCTGGAGTTGCGTTTTCTCGGGTGAGGTTATTAATTAAATGGGTTAACTAAATAATAAAATAAAATATTGTGCTACAAATTTTATTTCTATTCTAGGTAGTTTAAACCTATGCTTGGTGGTTGGAGTGGGACCCACTAATATCCTAACTCCTCTAGGTAGGATATTAGTGAAGTGGGGCCCACATGAGCCCCACCCCTTCAAATCTCTTTTAACCTCCCTCTCGTGCATTTAATACGTAACTCACCCATACCCCTTTTAAATACCAAGTCAACTCTCTTAATTAATGAATTGAATTACGTTATTAAATGTAATCAATTCTTGAATTCATTTTGAATTTTGAATTGAATGATGGCTTGTGTGTGTTAATTAAATAAGAAAAGTCTTATTTCATTAGGGGTTTCTTCGTTGTGTTGAGAGGGAGAGTTCCACGAAGAACTTCATCTTCCTCCTTGAAGAACGCGAAGAACGCACCAACACCGACGAAGAACACCGGCCTCCGATGAAGGATGACGAAGAACGTTAATTCTTCGAAGATCGAAGATGCGATGCCATGTACCGTGACACCGACGGTCCTCTTCTCCATGAAGCCGTGTATCGCGACGCCGACGATCCTCCTTCCGCGACGCAGTCTTCCGCGACGTCCTTTTCCTGCGACTAACCTTCGTTCGACAACACCTTAAGGTAGGGGTTTGATTTTGGTTCATGAATATTCTTGATCGTCCAAACGCCAATTTCTTAGCCGCTTGATATAAGATTTACGGGAGGGTACCGGACTGCACGAACACGGCCGACCCTCCTCCTCCTTTGATGATGTGTTTGTCGCGACACGAACAAAGATAGCATGGTGCAACGGCACCGCGCCGAAACAAAGAAGATGCGCGGTGCCGTCGCGCCGCGCCGTTGAGGCCGAACAAAGCTGCGGCGCCGTCGCTCCGCGCCGGAGAATCACAAAGACGTCGTGGTCGGAGTGGGGCCACGGCGGAGGGGTGCGACACCGTCGCGCCGCACAGTTCGGACAAGGTTGTGGCTCAAAGCCGCGGTGGTGCAAGGAGGGGTGGCCGGAACCGCCGGCCGCCGGCTCCTCGGAGGGGCGGGATTGCGGGGTCCCGCGTCGGCAGCACCGGCCGGTTGAACTGGGCCGGCCATTTCGGAAGGGAGGCCGGGGGTCATAACCCCCGGCTGGGAAGGGAGCAGCCCCCCACGTGGGGGGGGGGGCACGGTTTCAATCAGGGGGGCAGCGCCCCCCCCCCCCCCCCCTTCCGTGGCGGCTCATCTAGCACCGAGCTGGCCACACCGGGTCATGCCCGTGCCAGGCCCCCCGGCCGCCCAGGCCGGACCGACCGCACCGGACCGGGCCACCCCGGCTGCGCCGGTTGGTCCATACCGCACCCTAAGGGTCCGGACCCAGACCCGGTTCGGGTCGACCCAGTTCGGGCCGACCCATGGGTTCTCGGGCCGGGTCGGTCCGGGCCCAAAACCCCCTAGAACCGGACAGGTTCGTTCTTTTGCTCATATCTTGGCCTACGGACCTCCGATCGACGCACCGTCAGTTGCGATGCGATCCTTGGATCGCGACAGTAATTTAGGTATATTACACTCAAGGTTTATGAGAAACTTTTGTATGGTCGGGTTGGTTCGAACACGAAACTAACCGGGCCCTCGGAGCGGAAACACTTATAACTTGAGCTCCGGACGTCCGATTGACGTGTCGTCAACTTTGTTGGATTTATATTAGTGTGATGGACTTTTTGGCTTACTCTTCTCGAGGTTTGGACATAGTTGGAGTGCGGTCGGGTTGGTTTCGACTTAAAAACCAACCATGCCCCGTGAACAAAAAATCCAATAACTCTCAGACCGGGCGTCTGATTGACGCGTTGTCTGTCACATTGAGTTCCTCTTGTCGAGATGGAACATTGAGATACATCAACTCTAGACTACGTTTCAGTTGATGTATCGAACCCTTGGCTCGTGGATCGGACCCTCCCGGAATCGAGCATGCTGTGTGCGGGAACCCTAGAGCTGGCTGCGACTGCGACGACGATGATGACTGCACTGAAATCCTCCGTGGGTTCGGCAGTGAAGAGGACTGCACTGAAATCCTCTGTGGGTTCAGTAGTGATGACGACTGCACTAAAATCCTCCGTGGTTTTGGCAGCAATGAAGATCATACTGAAATCCTCCGTGGGTTCGACGGCGATGAAGACTGCACTGAAATCCTCCGTGGGTTCGGTAGTGATGAAGACCATACTGAAATCCTTCATGGGTTCGATGAAGATGACTACTGTTCTTGTATCCTATGTTGGTATGGCAGTGTTTGACTCTGTTCTTGCGATCCTACGTGGGTCTGGCAGAGTAGCTGGCCTGTATCCTATGTGGGTCCAACAGCTTAGCTGGTTTAGTATCCTACGTGGGTCCCAGCTTAGATGAATCAGTGGCTACATCTGATCATATCTATCACCTTACGAAGAAGTATATCTGTGTGATCTAAGTCTTGACTTTCAATAAATATCTTCGATATTATTTAATTGCTTTCCTATGTGGATTGGGTTGTGTTATCCTGTGTGGATTGGGTTGTACTCCTATGTGGACGTGATCGAACTTGGGCTCGGATGTTGGAGCCGAACGGGAATTGATGACTTAGGTATATGTATGGGAATATACCTATGTAGTGTTTTTTGTTACTTCATGATTGTATCTTTACTTTTTGGATTATCCTTTGTGGATTTTGGGTGACCTTCGGGGTTCTCGGGGTCCCTACTGAGTAGCGTATACTCACCCATACACGGGCTATGCCTGCACTACGTTGTGTTGGTTGCAGACGACGGACAGCGTTGATCGTGGTTGAGGCTTGTCGAGAAAATTGGTACCTGGAGGTGGACCACTGGGTGGGATGTACACGGAGTGGGTGGCTAGACCTAAGGAACTGAGGAGGCTATCTCTACCCACCCTTCATGTGGGACTTCCAGTGGACGGCTCGATGTTGCTGCTTTACTTTCAGTTGTTTTACCTTATTTCCAATTGTACTTTACTTTCATTTTGGGTTTGTATTCTGACCCACTTACTTTTTCGCACTACTATTGTACCCATTTTTACTCTTTGATTACTTCTTCATGCTTACTTTGTGGCGTTTGTTTACTTTGTAATGGCAATGCCTTCCCCTTTTTGTCGGTATTTACGCCTTGGTGCTAGTCGCCAGCCCCTGGCCTATGGGAGGCAGGCTTGGGGTAGTCATGGAACGGGTTCTGAGGATGGGTAGTGACATGAGTAGGGTTCTATAATATATTTATAATAAACTTATATCTATTATATATGAGGTCCTAATGTGTGTGAATTAATTTGAGGCTTAAGGTAAGGGAGTTTTGTCTCACTTTTATTTTCTATGAGACACGTTCCATATTCACAATGTGTTTCATTTATGTGGGGTTTATACTTCCAATTAATTAGTTTTATGATGATTCTACTGAATTTTAATGGAATTTATAAATACATTTTATTATCTCTCTTTCATGGGGTTTACATGTTACAAAAGTGGTAATGATATTATGATACATTCCCATCATTTTTTTGGATTGATTATGACTAAGTCTCCAATATTTAAATATTATGATCCACCTATAAATAATTCTTATTAATTTTATTATACTATGGTTATGTCTTTAGAATACATGTTTTACCATAATTTTCTTCTCTTTATGTACTCAATAGATCAAAAATAGGCTTTTATGAGAAATTGTTTTTATTTCTTTATTCAGTCAAAACAACTTTTTCATTCATATCTATATTTTCTAAAAATGTTTTGAAAAAAATTTCACTATTATATTATTATTGTTGAAATAAACTTATTCCCATGTTTAATCTTTTTACAAAATATTTTATAAGTAATCATCTTTCTGTTTTCCAAACAAGGACCTTTTGTCTTTTATTAGCAATATGAAAGAAATATTTCTTTTATATATAAAGAATGTATAGAATTATCCACCTTCATAACCAATCAATGGTATGAATATTACATTGAAAGTTTTCAAGCTTATTTTCAATGAAAATTATTTGATTAATATATTGGAATTATATTTATTTTGATTTTATTTTCAACTAAAAAGATTTTGAAATTTTTTATGTTTTAAAAAGTTTTATTTAAGGGGAAATTATATTTTCCTAAATAAATGTTTGAATCTATCTTTCAAAATCATTTTCCATATAATATTAAAAAATTATGATGTTACTCTTTCTTTAATAGGGATATTTCCCAAGGATATCATTCTTATTATTTCTCTAAATTTTTTATGTTTGTGATGGAAATATTTTTATAGAAATAGTTTCTATTCCACAAGTTATAAAATTATGAAATATTTATGAAACGTATTATCAAAAGATTATGATTTGATTAAATGGTGGAATGTTTGTGAATTTATTTCCTTTACACGGGTTATGATATGATGATATTATGAATGTTTTATGGTATTGTGGCACACATAAGTATGGTTTTCATTATGTGATGAGTGTGACATATATCTCCCTACAATGCATTGGGTAAAGACTTATATATCATGAGATATAAATGGGAAACAAGTCTTATGGATTGATCAAATATGATAAATAGGTGTGTCCTAATCCACAATGGGAAACAGGTTATGAGGCATGATCAACTATGATGATGGTATTGGTAGATAACTGTGACATATGAAATGTAATATATATTTATGATGGTGATACAATTTTATGAAATTATCTTACAATTTACGATTTATTTATGATGTTTTCTCCAACTTATGGCCCATGTATTCTAAAATGATAATGAATTATTTCATGACCCATGTTTATGATCAATGATAGGTTGGGTATGAAGATTTTATGTTATTTTCTTGATTGCATACCCTTAGGCTTATCTTATGCTTTCATATGATCGTGGATTGATATCTCCCATTTTTTCCCTTAATGAGCATCTGAAGACACCCTCTCTTATGTTTCCTTTCTTCAGTTTATGATGAAAGGTTCTATGTATGGTGTGTCTAAAAAGTTTACTAAATTGGGAGTTGTTTGTGGGTGATGTTAATGATCTTTCATTAAATAATAAAAATAGTTATCCAGTCTCTAAATACACTAATCTTATATGGTCTTGGAGAATATATTATGTAATTTCATGAATATTCATCTGAAAATGTAATATTTATCTATGAAAATACCATTTCGTTATAGAAAAGGAGATAAATTCTTTAGTTTTGTGAAAAAAAATCACAAAAATAGTAATCAATAATGAGAGTTGATGCTTGAAGAAGAAAAAATTCCTTTAAAGAGGGAGAAATGGAAAGAAAGAAACTAATTGATTGAAATAATGTAATATTAAAAGTTCTACTAAAATTAACCAACTCTATACAAAAAGAAATGTAGAGGAGGTACCAGATCATATAAAATATGGAATGCTACTTTCCATGTAATTCAATGTCCTTTGGAATAATCTGCAATCAACTCCGCTCTAAATTAAATAACATAATATTTTATTTAAGATATAAAAATAAATCTTTGAAGCATAAATCTATAGTGTCCAATATTATATAAATCATTTTATATATTGATATAGGGGCCCCAAAATGATGGAAGGGAAGAAAATAGGCACAATTAGAAGATTGTGAGTAATATAAAAACAAATATATTGGTATTTCTGATATATATATTTCTTGCATGTTTAATGGAATTATAATAAATAAATATATTTTATGATCTATTAATTTAATCTATTTTTGATAAATATTTTATAAATAAATCTAATATAGGATTTATAATAATAACATGCTCGTGAAATCCAATATACTCATAATAGTTGAAATAAATTTGGGTGAACTAAACAAGGAATCAAAGAAAGTACAAACATACTGAAATTTGGGGGTCTGGAAGGAATGTAAGGAAAGTTAGATATGTCAATGATATATTTTTTAATGAGAAAATAGAATTTATAATTATTTAATAATGTTTTAAAAATCTATTAAAAGATGTATATTGAAATTTTATAATGAAAAAATGTAAAAAGAAATGAAACACTGTTTGTAGATATGATTAAGTGAATAACAATGAATATTTTTCATCTCATAAAAAATAATGAAGTGTAGGAAAAATATAATTATTTCACTGAAAGAGTTATTTTGTATAACATACTAGTGGGAATGAAAATACATATTATTCATTTTATAATTATGTAACAATTGGAGTTGTTTCCTGAAAAATTATTTATTTAAAGTTGGAGATACATGAAGAAAGATAGGAATTGAGATAAAAAATTTAGTAGAAAACATGCTACTAAAATTAACCAACTCCACACATAAATAAATTTAAAGGATGTGTTAGTTGATATAGAATATAGAATGTTTCATTATTGATAAGTCAATGTCCATTTTAATAACCTACAATCAACTCTGTTCTAAATTAAATAACATATAATTTATTTAATCTATAACCATAACTCTTTGAAAAAAATCCCATAGTATCCATGTTTATATATTTTATTTATTATATTTATAAAGGGGTCCTCAAATGATGGAAGGGAAGGAAAAAATTATAATATTAGGAGCTATATATTAATAAATATATTGTTATTCTATATTTATATTTGATGTATGTTTAATGGAATTATAATAAAAAGTTAATTTCTTTATAAATTAGTTCTATCTAATTTTAGTAAATATATTTTAAAAAATATATATTAATTTAATTAGAAGAATCTATTTCTCCTAAACTCATATATGCTTACAATATTCGACAATAGTGTTGTCAAAGGCACATGGTGTAATAAGGTGAAAAGGCCACTTTGGGATATGGATTGAGGCACATTCCTCTTGAAACTAAGGTGCATCCCATGAAATAATTAAATATTCACAGTTTAAAACAATATTTTAAAATTTAAAATAAATAAATTCAATCAAAAAAATTAACCTACATAGTGATAGTTTTGGTGTTGTATTGTGTAGTTTTATGGACTGTTTATTTTTTAATGTGAATTATTTTATTACTTCATTAAATGTATTGTCAATGATATTGATATCCCACCTATATTTAATGCTACTAACTATAGTCCCTGATTTCTACCCTGATTTCCACCCTTATACCCTATATCCTTGATTTCCACCCCTATCCCCTGGACCCCAATTTCAACCACCTGATTTACACCCCTATAGACTTAAAGACTTATTGTCATCTCCCAATTCCAGGTAGCCCAATTTCTACCCCTCTGTTGCCTTGATTTCCACCCCTATATCCACCACTTCTATAGAAATTTGCCCCAACTTTTTTAAGGGGTGTTCATTTATGATGCATGGTGCCATAGAGATTCATTAAATGTCGCATGAGGATCATTCCTTTGGCACACCTTAATAAGATTGCAATGCCTCTCCTGTTATGAGGTGAACTAGGTGCTCCTATCAGCATCTCTCACCAAGGCGCGCACCTCATCGCACTGATTGCATCACAATTCACTACTTTATTTCATCCCTACACCACTATTTTAAACTAGTTTTGTATTTAAAATTACAAATTTTATCTCAAATTTCACATACCATTTGATTTAATTATTAAATTTTTATCACTGTTAAAAGGAGAAATTATTCTTTTTTTGGTGATTTCATTGTAGTAGGAGGTGATTTGGAGGGTCAGAGATGATCCATAACGGAAATGGGCCAAACTTCAGGGAATCCCAAAGCAATATGTCCATTGTTTTGAAAATTTCTCAAAATAAGTGCCCCCAAATGGGTAGAAATTTTTTGGCCCACTCCAAAACATAATGTGATACATTTAATATGAAGGAACTCAAGACTCATTCAGCCTCTAAAATTCCCATCCGAACTGATCTGTCAAGGGAATCAAATCTGCACAAGTCAAAAGTAGTGTTCTTTATTTTATCAATATCTCCGGATGTGATTGTTCAAATGGAGCCAAACTTTCGGTGGATATAGTACTGATATGAGTATACAACTTTATAGTTTTTTTAAAAGGGAGATTCGACTTTCTAGTTCCCTAAAACTATGATCCAAGTAGTGTTACACAATCTGTGTTCTCAGAACCACCTTCCAATTTGCCTATAAAAGAACACCTTGGGTACCTCATTTAGAAGTTAGGCCAAGGAGAGAAGTTCTGCCATTTTGGAGTTATATAGGATTCCTCTCACCACCTTAGAGGTTATGGAACTCCCTATACTCATAGGGGGATCTCTTGAATCATGTATCTCTTCATTGAAGCATTCCTCTTTTTCATGCTTTGTAATATTCATGTTTTCTTAATAAACTTCTTTATTTCTATCCTATTTATTATATTTTTTTTATGTATTCACATGTTTTCCTCTATTTTATTCTTCCTTAATCTTCCTAACTGGGCTGGAATCAAGAGTATAAACAAGATTGGGTTTTACCCTTTCTAAACCTTTGCACATGCAAAATGTTTCTATGATGACTATGCCACCCATGGAAGAGTAGTTCTTTTTGGTAATCGATCGACCTCTGTACTTATTCATTCATTTATTTTAAATCAATGAACTAATTTAATTCATATATTATGATCTATTAATTGATTTTTTTAATTTAAATTATACTAATCAAGAAATTGAACAGTTAACACAAAACACACTAGTTTGGGAATTGTGTGAACTATGAGAGCGCAACCTTAATCGGTAATTCAAAACCACACGGGATTAATTTGTAGAGTTCAAACATAACCCCTAAACTCAATTAGTCCTCATTTCCAGAATGGATAAGTTCCTTAATTTACCATTTACCATAATCTATCCTTAGAACATCAATTAAATTAGGGTGCTATGATTACATGTTATGAAGATAGCCTAGGGTTTAATTCACTTCATCTTTGTGGTAAGGTTAATTCTCATAGGGTTCAGGGGTTAACCAGTTAATTGATCATAATTAAGTGGATGTTAATTTAAATGATAATGATAAATAATTTATTGAATATGTATAGTTAGATTGATTATGCCCTTTAAAATATTTTATAAAAAAACATCTTCTTGTTGTGTCTTTTTAATCAATCATCATTTCAAAAGTAAAAACAAAAAAATATACAATATTCTTCCATAAATTTTATTCCAATTTTATGAATATTAAACAACCCCCACATCCTTTCAAGTAGTTTTATTATTCCCTATTATGTTATTTTCAAAATACCTTTAATAAGTTGTCAAATTTACTTCCTCCTTTGAGAAATGACCTTGGTCAGCCACTCTGCTGCACCTAAGTACCCAAAAATCAGACTTCATTTGAGAGCGCCCATGACAGCACCCTTCACGCACCTTTTACAACACTGGTCAGAAGAAAATTTTGTGTACTAAATGTGGAATCAAAGTTAGCATGAACCTGTTAATAGTTGAGTAATTAATGAATGGAAGGAAAGGTAAATAATTCGTTGATATATTTCGTAATGAGAAAATATATTTCATAATTATGTAATAAAGTTTCATAAATGAGTGAAACAATTAATGCTGAAAATTATCGATTAACATAAGTTAATAATAAATAAAAGAAAACTTCTAGATATTCATAAATGAATAAATATTATTATTTATCATATCATAAAAAATAAATCATTTTAGGGAAAATATAATTTTTTACTTTTAACGTGATATTTTGTATAACAAACAAATGGGAATGAAAATACATAAGATTCATTTTATTTTTATGCAATCATTGGAGTTGGAACTTGAAAAAGTTAATATTTATTTAAGGTGGGAGATATGGGAAGATAGATATAAATTGGAATAAATAATACAGTACCAAACATGATAATAAAATTTGTAATGTCTCGACCCGGATGCCATTAATCTGGTTCCTCGAGACGATTCACCAAAATCCCTCATGTGCGCCTCCCCGTACACTAAAGGATACTGACTAGTAGTGAGTGTCTAAAGGTGGTATATTTGGGAGACTATACCCTCATATTAGAGTAACACAAGAGAAATATAAAAATATATCATCTCAAGTTGTAAATAAATACAATACAGAAGCATTAAATCATTGAAATGGAAACATTCTATAATAACCAATAAAATTATATAAAATCCCAAACAACCATGTCATAAAAACAAAACCGGTCACCCACTAGGCTGACCATACATATCAGAGTATGTAAAAGAAACTAAAATTAACGTACATAGATCTACTAATAACTTAAATCTAGACCACATAAATGGTCTACAAGACACTATCGAGCTACTCTAACCTAGTCATAAGAATCCACATGATAGGCTCTTCTTGATCATGAAACCCTAGGCCTCATCCCTATCCATCTAGCAATCTGTGCTCAACCTGAAAATCAGATATAAGGTATGAATGCACACTGAGGTGCATGTATAGGGATGAGAAATAATCTTAGTAGGTCACCCCAATGATGAACCTATAATATACTACCATGAGTGCATGATAAAGCAATATTCATAGCCTATCCATGACACAACTGGAAGATAAACGTATAAAAATATAATAATAAAGTCCATAATAATTCCTTGGGTCTGTATTCCCAATTTTATGGACACAATACTATCTTGAAAGTGTATATGTATGATTATATATATATATATTCCAATATATATATACATGTTCTTATACACATACTTATATAAGAAATTCATAAAAACATGGAAAACTCAAACCAAAATAGGTATTTAGACCCATGATCTGATCACATGGACATCCTTTAAAAAGGGCATTGGGCTTGATGTCATACCACTAAATCCTCACGTCAATAATTCAATCTCTAGGCCTATAATCCCAATAAAAAATACCTACTTCACCCAATGCCTGAAATGTCTCTGAGCAAGCTACATCACTATAGGGGTACCTCTCCTATCCCGGGGTTTACTCATACTGGGCTCAAATATATATAAAGAATGATGTCATATACTGATGGAATACCCTATAAATGGTCACTAATATGGACTTCATGCCAATCATGCAATGTATATCCAGTCTGATTTATGAATACTAGGTCTTGGTCCATAGGTTGTCATGATATTACAACTCATATGATTCCTAAGGGGATGAACTTTGGGAAATATTTATAATGAATTATCTCTAGATCCATGTACATGCATGAAATCCATTCATATAAACTACTCAATAGTCCCAACCATAGTAAGTACCTCTGGGATATATAGTAGTCATGGTTCGATCACCTAATCCCAGGGAGAATCTTAGGAATCTCTCATGGAGAGGGTAATATTCTATTGAATATATAAAAATATCCATCCTACAAGTCCATCCAAGGAATTACTACAATGGGAATCCAGGTATCACTCAAGGATTATAATAAACCATTTTGGCATATGAGTCCATCCAAGTAATTCCTATAATGGGAATCCATATATCACTGAAGGTGTAAAATAAACAATCTGGCCTATGAGTCCATCCATGGAATTCATATAATGGGAATCCAAGTATCCCTGAAGGCATAAATTAAACCATGTATCATATAATTCCATCCATGAAATTAATACAATAGGAATCCAAGTATCACTCAAGGCATACAATGTAAGTTGGGTCCAAGGAGTGTAAATTTCGAGGGCATCCCCTTCAGCATATGCCGAGTAATCAACTGTCAGACCCTTATGGGATGGATCTAAGGAGAATAAATGTCCAAGGAATACAATCATTTAAGGCTCAAAATCCATATAACGATAAAAATGGATTGGTATCCCAAAAAATAGTGCATCGTTTCAGTCTCATCAACCACAAACTTGGAAGTACCTCTGGAAAACAAAGCTACGCCATTAATAACCATGTGAATGCATAAATAAATAGTGAGAGTGGTCAGATTCCTAATACCACCACTATTACTATATCCCAATTTGATTCCACATTCCTCATGAGTTCTATACTAACATATTCTACCATCTCTTCCCAAACCCAATAGATTAGCTTAGGGTCGGTCAAATATTAGGTCACCCACTTGGTCCCTCGGGTCAAAAAATAAGAGAGGAATTATACTAAAAATCATTGAAACGACACATAGAGAAAGGAATCCTACATGGGACCCTTAATGGAAACAATAAAATAGAGGCATTTTACATGTTATCCTCTATGTCTACACATAAGAGAAGAAATATTACTCAAGATCATTTAGGTTAAAATGTAAGTAGAGGCACCCTACTCAGGAACTTTTGAAACAACTATATTCATGAATTTATGGTCAATAAGGGAACATAACACAAAGGATATGTCCTAAAGGAATACTAATAATAATCATTGGTCATGATAGATGGCTCATGGACCTTCTCATATTAAGGTCTAACCCTCAGGAGACAACAGATTCGATTATTAGAGGAAGAACCTCTATATTCCAGAATAAGTCTGAAACCACTCTTAGGATTCCTCAAATCACCCTTAGGGTTTCACCATCATGATATATAGGGATAAATATTAAAAATGGATTTCTAATGTGTCCAATTATGACTCTTGGGTGTAAATAAACGAAGAAATTCTAAAAAGGTAGCAAGGGAGGAGTACATGGTCTGTGTACCTAGGTGCACAGTGTGTACCCTCGAAAATCCAATCGGTCATGTACTCTAGCTGGACTTGGTGTGTAAACACCCATGTAAAAGATATGTTGATAATGTACATGGAATGTACCCTACACGAGGTACCTACACATGTACCTTAAATGGCCTGACCATGTACATTCCTTGGTTGTGTACTTGTACTCTATGTGAAATGTACACAGGATCTGGCTGTTTACTCGACACAACCATGTTCCACTACAGGGGCAGTACTACTGGGTACTTGGCTACATGGATGAGTCCTATTACATGGAGTGTATACCCTATAAATGGAATGTAATTAAAAAAAGGTCATATTTCATAAATATTAATAACACATTGGGTGTGTTTTATGAACCGCACGTCGTGTACACAGGTTTTCTTGAATGGAAAACCTCCAAAACACCCTGAAATCTATGTTTTCTCATCAAAAGGAAAAGATCGTCCCACTAGGGTTACTATAAAGTAATAAAAAGGATTTAAAACTTTAAAATTATAAATTTGTGGTGATTTATGGGAAAAAAATAAAAGCAGCCTACCTTTGGGCAGAATTTGCAAAATCTTTTCCCATTTCCACGATCCATGGTTGTCACACAGCGGTCTGACTCCTCCCAAGATCCACAGCGGTACCTATCTTCCCATATCCCTCTTTCTGTCTCTCCCTCTGCCTGTCATCCCTCTATTTAAGTGAATGAAACAATGGAGGTGAGTGTGTGATAATCCAGGGGATAAAATTAAAAAAAATTAAAAATAAAATGAAAGGGAAGAAAAAGAATTGAAAAAAACAAATAGGGGCCCAGGCCAGCCCCAAATCTAGACATATTTTTATGCCTTTACAAGGAATTAATCCCCATTCTGGACTCAAAGACATAGAAAAAAACTAAATATGAAACTCCATTCAAAATATATGGATAAATGAACATGCATGAATAAATTAATATTTAATTAATTAATTATTATATACTAATTATTCCGCTAAAATTTGAATAGATCAAAATTCCACCAAACTACAATACTATAGTAAAAAACCGATTCTAAGACCAAGCGAGTGGTCAGAAAAAATTATCTAAGACTATATTCTTGGATAAAATTACCGTTTTACCAATTACAAACATCTGAAAGAAAAAATTCAAAAAATTTCTCAAATTTCTAGTTTGAAAAAACATGGGTCCTTACAATCTCCTAACCCTAACCCTTCTCATCCCAATGAATCTTTGGTTGAAAAACACAACCATGCTCTCAACCCAATAATCTGTACAACTATGCTATTTTAACTATCCAATGACTGGTCTCATAGCATTAAAAATTGTCTCCTACAAAGAATAAATTTAACTATGACTGATCTGGTACTCCCCACCATAAGAATAACCTTATCATCATCTCAAAACCAAACATAAAGGTCAATGGTTATTGGAAAATTCCAAATTTCAGGTGAAAAAAAAAGACCACTGCCCTCAAACGGTTAATGGTTCACTTCCCACCACATGGTTTACCTTATACCACTCCTTGAGCAGAACCTCAAAAAGATCCTTTATCCAACCCGGAAGGATATTTAAGATTAAAATAATCTTAGTGTAAATTTGAGGATCTCTTTTCATACTCAGGATGATGTCAAGATAGGGAATGATCATCTCTAACTAATAGTGCACTAATATTCCATAAAAAAGTGTTTATATCTCCCTATAAACCATGCTCACATCAAAACAGGCCATACTTGCATTTAACAAACGCCTGAAACCAGGTCTCTTGATAATGCATGTCTAGGTAAAAATAGAGGTCAATCATCTCATGAAACATGATCCATTTATAATATATCCTATTCCATGGATGGATATTTGTCTTCTAACTACAAATCATGAGAATCTATGACCATATAAATTCTATGAAAAATTAATCCTTGACTCGCACTTGATCACTCACCCATTTATGATTAAAGAGTACCACATGTAACCAACCTATACCTTGATCACCAGACTCATACTATAGTGATTCATCTACTACTAAAGTGAACTAACCATGATACATGGAATGTCAGTCCAAATAATCCAAATTCTCTTTTAGAACACCACTTCAAAATTGAGCACCTCACCTGTGCCATGATTTATTTCATAACCACTATCCACAAAGCATTATTCCTGTCATGAGCATCTACCCATGAACTGATTACATTATAAATAGAATAAAAATTATTCAATAGGTTCAGGAACCCAAAAAATCCTTCAAACCAAATCCAATATCACAAAACAAGAACTCGGGTGCTTTAACAAAATATAATCGCATCAATATTCCTATATCACAAAACCCAAGCACTAATCGTGAATTAGTCTAAAATTAGCATACAACCAATATCACTACCTAAAAAGGAATCCAAAAAACCTAAACCAAACACTCATATAGGTTTACCTTGATCAAAATAAAATGTTGACCTACAAGGATCTGAGTTAAAACTAAGGGCCTCTTGGCCTCTCACCTTTCCCTGCTAATAATGTCTCATAACTAGGTAACAAGGTCCAACCACCTAAACCAAAATTCAAACCTATCTAAGTGAGGTAAATATATAACTGAACATACAAGGGTAAAAACTATTAACACATCCTATAAGAGCTATTATCATATCTGAGAATCCTCAAAAAGAACTGCTCCCTAGAGTTCATGATACCATCGTAGAAGAGTTACTAAATAGACACTCACTAGGAATCCATAGATGGTAATAAATCTTCTAGGTCTAGTCCAATAGAAATTTCCTAGTACCTATTGGTTTTGTACTTAGTGATCTAGCTTTATAGCCCTAAGTAAAGGTCGTCTTAATAAAATGACATCCCATAAAATGATATAAAACATTATATAGATTGTTACTGACACATTAAATAACCAAAACTAAGAAAAAAACACCCCATGAGTGGTCCAACACATGGGAATCATATTTCCTAACGACATAGTTGGGTTAGTGCACCTCTCATGCATGAGTACTGAGTCATCAACCTCACCACCAAACCTTTAAATGTAGATCCACACAACCTTCCATCAAAATGAAATATATTAAAGTCAACCAGATTGAGTAGAATGCCACATAAAACCTATATGAGAAATAACCATTTAGGTTTTTGTTCAATCTTTAAACAAATGGAATATATCGTCAGTAAAATCACACACTAGTAGTCCTATAACATGTGAATCCTACATTCCAAAAATTATGCATGATATACCACTTTCCTTTCCCAACCAGGAGTCAAAATACATCTCTAGACTATTTATATTGGAAAAGATCCAGAAATACTTAATAAATCATAACACCCACACAACATGTGCATCTCTCAAAATTAAAGCCATAAAAAAATATAACATCACAGATTGAAACAACAATCCCATAACCCTGGTAACTAGGACATCTAATCAGAATAAGTGTTTTGGATGCAGTGGTCTGATATCCATCATAGGTTCTAACACATTCCTAATACTCATTTCTACCATAACCCAAATAGTAAAAAAATTAACAGAACACCTATGATACCACTTTGTATCATCTCGACCCAGATGCTACTAATCTGGATCCCGGAGTCGATTTGCCACAAGGCCTCAAGCACGCATCCCAATACAACATAGGCTTACAACTAGAGGAAATGGTCTAAAGGCGTTTCAATTGGGAAACTATACCTTCATATTAGAGTAACACAATGGAAAAAATCACTATATGTCATCCAAATCAGTAAATAAACTGATTACAGAAGCAGTAAATAACTGAAATGGAAACAAGCTATAACAATCATTGAAATGTTCTGAAAGATCGAACAAAAATTTCATACATAAAACACCAGTCACCCACTTGGATGACCATACATACTAGAGTAAAAAAATTAGATAAAAGTACATTTATCTACTATAAACTCTGAGATAGAACACATACTCAATCTTCAACACACTGTCGAGCTACTCCATCTCGGTCATAATAATCCACACAATTGGCTCCTCTTGATCATGAATCCCAGGGACTAATCCTTATCTATAATGTAATCTGTGCTCAAACTGAAAAGAATACATAAGTTCTACATACACAATGAGGGGCACGTACCTGGGTGAGAAATAATTTCAGTCGGCCACCCCAATAATGAACCTATAGTATGTTTCCATAATTGAATGATAAATGTAAAATTATTAACCATGATGAGACACAACTAGATGATAAACAGATAAAAATATAATAACAAAGTCCACAATTGACCCTCGGTTCCATAATCCCAGTCTTCTATACACAGTTCTATCATATAAGAGTATATGTATACATTGATATATATATATATATACATGTCCTAATGTACATACTTATATAATCAATGTAGAAAAATATGAACAACTCAAATAAAAATAGATCTTTGGACCCATGATACAATCAACTTGATATCATGTAAAAGGTTCATTGAGATGGATGTTATGTAACTCAAGCCTCACATAAATAATTCAATCTACGGGTCCATAATCCTAATCAATAATACCTCCTTCGGGTAGTGATGGAAATTTCACTGAGCAAGCTATGTCACCACAAGGCGATACTCAACCTATCCCTAGGTTCACCCGTACACTCCTTAAACCACTATGATGTAAGATACCATATACTGATGAATGATCCTATAAATGGTCACTAAGTTGGACATTGTGACACTCATTCCTTGTAGATACTATTTGATTTATGAATCCCAGGTCTCGGTCCATATACATTCACAACATTGTGAATCATATGATTCCTATGGGGATGACCCTTAGGAAATCTATATATAGAATTTTCTTTATATCCATGTACATACTCGAAATCCATTCAAATAAATGGATCAAAAAGCCCAACCCCACTATGTACCACTGAGAAAATAGTAGTCACAATGCGTCAACCCAATCCTAGGGATCATCCTATGAATCTCTCGAGGAGATCATATCATCCATCGATTATATAAAAAGATCAAGCCTTCGAGTCCATCCTAGGAATTCCTACAAAAAGAATCAAAGTATCACTCAAGGAATACAATAAATCGTCTTTCCTATGAGTCCATCCATGGAATTCCTATAATGGGAATCCATGTATCTTGTATGGCCTACAATAAACCATCTTGACTATGAGTCCATTGAAGGAATTCCTATAACATGAATACAATTATCACTCAAGGAATACAGCAAACCATCTGTCTTATGTGTCCATCAAAATAATTCCAACAACAAGAATCCAATTATAACACAAGGAGTACAATGTAAGTCAAATATTAGGAGTATAAATGTACAAGGCACCCCCTCAGTCCTATTTTGATTAATCAATTGTCAGGCCCTTATGGGATGGATCCAAGGAGTATAAATTTCTAAGGCATCCTATCATGTAAGGATCAAATGTTGGATCCTAGAAATCATGTCTGGGCATCCAAAAAAATATCACATTGTGTCTGGATCATCATCTGAAAATAGGGAGGAAACTCTGGATAACATAACCACGTCATCAATAACTATATGAATTCATAAATAAAGAGTATTGGTGGATGAATACATAAACCCAACACTACTACCATAGCCTCATCGGTTTCCATGTTCAACATGAGTTCTAAGGTGAAACATGATACCATCTCCACCCAAACCTGATGTATTCGCTCAGGGTTGGTCAAACATTGGGGCACCTAATGGGGCCCTCAAGTCAAACACAGGAGAGGAATCCTACTCTAAATCCTAAAAATTGTTCAAAGAAAAATACATCCAATATGGTGCCCTCAAACAAAGCAAGAATATTGAGTCATCCTACACTGAATCCACAATGTCTGCACATGAGATAAGGAATTCTACAAGGGAACCTCTAGGTAGAAACATAAGTAGAGGCATCCAATTTGGTATCTGTGGAGAGAACTAATTTCATGACCTCCTAGATCAGATGGTCACATCTCGAAAGTGAGATTCCCTTTAGGGAACATACATATAAGCATTGTTCATGAGTGATGTAACATGGCCCATATCAGATCAAGGTATCACTCTCAAGAGACAACAAATTCAATTACTAAATGAAGAACCTATCTATTTGAGAAAATGAAAAAAAAACACCACCTAGGAGTCCTCAAATAACGCCAAAGGTTTCACCATCATGATCTATATGGAAAACTACTCATAATAGACTCTTTAGGTGTCCAATTTGGACTCATGGGAATAAATAAATGAAGAACCCCTAAAAAGGGTAGAAAGGGAGGAGTATATGGCATGTTTACCCTAGTACATGGTCCCTTGAAACTCCACCTGGATGTCTAATCTAGCTGGACATGGCATGTAAAAACCCAAGTATACGGTGTGTTGATCATGTACATGGTGTTCAACATAAATTAGGTACTTTCTGGTGTTCCTCACATGGCGTGTCCATGTATATATCCTGGAAATCTACCTCTCTACATGATGTGAAACCGACATGGGGCCTAGTCGTGTACTATACACATCCACGTACCCCGTATAGGGGAGTCTGGATGTGTAATCGCCTACATGACCAAGTCCCAGTACATGGTGTGTATGACCCATACATGGTGTGTATGTATAAAAGATCATATTCCCCATACATGAAGAAAACACGATGTTTTTTCTCTGAACCACACACTTTGTACGCGGGTTTTCCTGAACAGAAAAAAACTCAAACACCCCAAAACACCATTTTCTCATAAAAAGATACAGATCGACCCACTAGGGATACTATATTTTCATAAAAATGAGTTAAAGCATGAAAATGATAAATATATGGGGATATATGGAAAAATTAAAAATGGACTACCTTTGGGTGGAATTTGCCAAAGCTTCACTCGTTTCCACAATCCATGGCTATCGCATAACAGTCTGACTCCCCCCGAGCTCTGAGACAGAACCTCTCTTACCCTCTCCCACTCCCTATCTCGTTATTTCACTCCTATCTCAGTTGTGGTGAAGGAACCCAGGTATGTACATATAATAGATTAAATGGGAGAAAAGAAGAAAATGAAAAGGAAAAAGCACAGGTAGAAAAAGAAAAGAAAAAAAGAAAAAGGGGCCCAAGTTGCACCTGACACCCAACCTATGTTTATGCCCCACCTGGGAAAAACTCTCCATTTTAGACTCAACAAATGAGACAAAATCTTAATCAGACACTCCATTCAAATGATAAATCTGAATTAACATGACTGTATAAATTAATAGTTAATTAATTAATTATAAAATATTATTTATTCCACTTAAATTCAAACGGCTTGGAATTATACCTTACTCGGGTTCTAAGGAAAAAAACCCTTTTCTAGGAGAACAGGAGTGATCAGATAAAATTATCTAGGATTATATGCTAGTGGTAAATTATCATTTTACCCCCTTAGAAGCATTTGAAAGAAAAAAATCAAATTTCTTCTCAAAATTCCAGTCTGACAAAACTCAGGTCCTTACCAAATCAACCAGCTCCAAGAGAAGAGAAAAATAAAGGACATAAAATCTTATATAGAATACGAAATTTTGATTTAGAGGTAAGTTAATGTTTACTTAAAGAACATAAAATTTTAATTCATCTCTAATAATCATTCTATAAAGAATAAATCCAATGTCCATTCTTATATATTTTATTTCTTATATTGATAGAAGATCCTAAAATGATGAAAGGGAAGAAAACATGGATAATTAGAAGATCATGATCAATTAATAATAATGAATATACCAGTATTTATAATGTATATATGTTTAATGTGAACAAAATTGTAATAAAAATCCAATTTTTTATGATCTGTTATTTTTATCTAAATATGATAAATATGCTGCAAAAATAAATTTTTATAATATTTAAAAGAAGCATCTGGAATCAAACTCCAATATTCTCACAATAGTTGATAGATATTTTTTTGTATTGAATAGGGAATCAATTCCAACATGAACCTATTGACATATGGGGGCTAGGATGGAATTGAAGGAAAAGTGGGGAAGACAGTGAAAGTGTTATTTTTTATAACATAAAAATTGGAATGAAAATACATAAGATTAATTTCACAATGTAATTTAGTGTATTTAATTGTGATAATTTAATTAATCCAGTTATAATAAATGCAATGTGAAAAATAAATATCAACATTATTCATATTGTGTGTAACTAAAAAAAGCTTCAATAATCCAATTCTTAGAGGAATGGGTCAAAAAATTATAATTATCACACTTTAGTTTGATAAGACATATAAGTTAAAATAAATGTTCAAACCTTCATATTTACAAAGATTTATATTAGAAAAAAATACTGTTAAAAAATAAATAGATTTGAACAGAGAATTAGAATACGAATATGTATATTTGAGTTAGCAAAAATGAATAGATACGGTTAGAACCCTTGTTTTAATGATCATAAAATCATGTTTATTATGTCATTAATGATTTTTTCGGTTTTATGGTGGTATTTTATAATGTAAGAATGATTGGAAAGAATTTGAAATGTTTTTTGAAATTATCACTGCTAGATGTGAATCCCTAATGATGATGAAGAAATTTGGAAAAGTATTTACAACACCTACCATCAGAGATGACCCATATAACCTTTACAAAGTACGGAAAAGAACTACTATTAGAAATGAGTCTCCACTAGGATGAGAAATTGGATAAGTATTATAAATACCTACCATAATAGGATGACTCACCATCAGATCTTAGAAGCTCCAAAATTGGCTAGGTATTGAGATGACCTGTCATCATAGTGGAATTTTGGAAAAGTACTAGAATGACCTACTGTCGAGATGAACCACCGTTGAGCACAACCTACCGTCGGCCTCACTCACTGTTGGCATGTCTCACCAACAACATAAGTCACCTTTAGGATGACTCAATGCTAGATATTTTATCACCATTCAAATTAGTCACAGTCACTATTTTTCATTATTTTGAATTAACTTTTTCTAAAGGTTATTTTATCGAATTTAATGTGATTGAATATTTTAATTATTTTTTCTTAACCACTTGCATAGAACAATAAAGAGAATGTCGGATACCAAACTGATGAGTAGATCATGATGATTATTCTTCAAACATATATGCATGTATGATGTTTTTAAATGAAGTAGCGAACTCCCTCATACAAGATATGTGAGAACATACAAAAAAAATCACCTACAGATGAAGTGAGATGAATCACATTGTAAGAACCTGAAGAGTGACACTTTCTATGATATAACAGACTTAATCATAGAATACACATGACTATGAGAATGAGGAGAACATAAAACATTCATATCCTTCCCATAGTTAGAACAAAAAAATTTATGACACACTATTCTACTACGATTTTAAAAAACATTACTCAAACTTCGTTTCAAACTACACACTAGGAGTCACAAGATATAGAGATTTTAAGACAGAGAATCAAAATCATTCTAGATATCTTTATTTGATCTTTTTTTCTATTTTATTTAATTTATGATTAGTTTGTTTATACTCTATATTTAACACACACATTTTCCCCTATTATTTATCCAGAAGATACTTGATATCTTCAAAAACTCTATTTACCCCTTTTTTCCCATGGTGTTGTAGAAGAGGTTCCTATGTGGCCTATGTTTATTTTATTTCCACAGTGTTGTGGAAGAGGACACTATGTGGGATGGATATATTTGATGTTATTTACCTAATACAGTTTGTGGATCAAAAAAATTTGTATATAATTTTCTTGGAAGCAGGTGATTTCCAAGTGGAGAGGACTAAGTTTCTACTTGAGACCAAACCTCCTATAATCATTCTATTGTGTGTTGTGTTTTATTTTATTTATAAGATTTAAAATTGAATACATTTTAAATTATAAAAAAAACTACTACTTTAATAATTATTCTTAATTAGTGTTTATATAAGGTTTTTATTGTGTAAATTTATTTAAATATAAAGTAGTTTTTATAATTGTTTTAAGTAAGATGTAATAAATATTTTGATAATTATTTTAAAATATCATAACTTATATTGCTTTGATATTTTAATTACAAGGTATTTTTAATTAAGTTATGGGATTTTATTTAAACATGTTTTAGAAAGAAATTTTTATTAGGCACTCAATTCACCCCCCCCCCCCCCCCCCTCTTAAGATACTCACTTCGACCAACATTTGGTATCAATGGATTTTTGAAATATTTTGAACTGTGGTTTTACTTTTTTAAAGATCTTAAATTCCTATCAATTCTAAATTTAGTCCTTTAAATTGATAATATACGAGAATTTTATACTACCAAGAGACCTACTTTCATTAATGGAAATAACTATTCATAATGGAAGATAAAGATGAAAATGCATATAGAGATAATGGGTTTTGAAATTTCGTCGGCTATATAGAATAATTATAAGTTACCTAAGAATCTTAAAATTGATTGGAATGATGATAATAAACATTACTATAAAAATAATTATAAAGCTATGAATACCCTTTACTTTTCCTTAGGACATGATGTGTTCAACATAATATCTTATAGTAAAACTACATATGAAATTTGGGATACATTATCTTTTTCACATGAAGGAACTACTAATATTAAAGAAATGTGATTGAATACCTACAAAATTATATATTATACTTTTATGATGAAACCTAATGAATTTATTTTTGATATGCATCTCATGTTCAATGATATAGTCAATATAATGAACTCCTTGGTAAATCCAATGTCAAATAAGAACCAAATCATTTGATGGCTAAGATGCCTTCTAGAGAGATGGAGAGGGAAATATGTTTCTATATTGGAATACTAAGACATATCTAAAATGATTTTCAAGGGATTTATTGGTAATATTATGGTGTATGAATAATAACATAAGGTCAATCGTGATGAAAATGAGGAACTTAAGGGGAAATTATTTTCATTCATGTCTACTACACCCCAAAAAAGAAAAGGAAAAGGTACAAGTTGATAGTTTAAGTGATGAAGAATCAACATATGATAGTGATGAGGAAATAGACCATTTCACAAGAAGGTTTAAGAAGTTTTACAAGAATAATAAATTCTTCATAAATACATGTTACAATGAAAAATTTGAAAATATAGGAACCTGTAATTGGATTGGAAAAGTGATGAACACACAAATGAGATTACCAATTTTGAATGTACGAAAAAAATACATGTTAATGATGACTGTAAAAAGTTTAAATACATGAATAATTATGAGGATAGGGATTGAAAATATATTAATTCTATAAAACCCCATGGAGTGCCTCTGAGGAGAGTTCTAGTGACTCAGACTCAAATCATGAAGAGAAGCCTGACAGAGGCAATATGTGCTTCATGAAAAGTGTATCTGAGGTACCAACTATATCTAATGTGCTTAATTATGATCACTATAAATATGAAAATGATGATGATATGTCTAAATAATAAATATTTTAATATTGTAATATGATTTAGTTACTTTTAATTAACTCAAATACAAATACAATGTTCTGAAGAAGTATCATTATTTATCTTTCAGTGGTAAATATGATCAAACAATAGAAAGATAAAAGAATTCTCAATTATTAAAGGGAAACACTGAGTTAAAATATTGAATTTAGAAACAAGATAAATATTTTAAAATGTAAGAAAACACTTACCCAAACTCTAGGAAAACATATTTCTCCAAAATACATTACTAGTCTAGGCTACTAACTTGGACCGAGAAGCACCGTTAAGAGAACATTTGTTCCAATGTATATTTCTAAAAAACATTCTACAAATTTTTATTCAAGAGGAAAAAATAATGTTTTATTCTACAAATTTTACAATCCTCTAATATGATACCTATAAAAAAATTGGGTTCATAAGGCTTAAATCACTAACATATCTGGACCTAATAAAATCTAGGTACCAAAATCATTTTTGGTAAAAACATTGTTTTATAAGAAACATACTTGAATATATCTTGTAGGAATTATGGTGCTTGGATATTGGTTGTTCCATACATATGATAGGAGACTACTTATGTTCCAAGAACCTCATAAAGGTAAATGGTGGACTTGTCACCATTTTTGATAGTTCTAAAGTAAAGATCATCAGCCTTGGACAAATTGGTAATAATAACTCATTAATAATTTCAAAATTTATTTTTTATGGTTTAAAATATAATTTACCTATAATTTCACAATTATGTGATTATGATTTCCCTATGAAGTTTGAAAATAATTACTATAATGTTCTTAACTGTAAAATTGATTTAGTATTTACTTCTTTGAGAAATGAGAATGTGAATGTTGTTGATCTTGATTCATTGATTTCTCAAAATGTTTCTTGGTCGAGTGACTTTCATAGTGAATCTTAGATTTGGTATAGGATACTGGGTCACTATAACATTCACTAACATAGAAATATTACTAGGAATGGGTTATTTAGGGATCTATCCAAACTTGAATTCTGAAATGAAAAATATTGTAACCCATATCAAAAGGGGAAATAGCAAAAAAATTATTTTAAATTAAAGAAACAAGTTTAAAATTCTTAACCTCTTAAGTTGGTCCACATGGATTTGTTTGGACCATCTAGAGTTCCTTGTTTAAATGGAAATAACTATGTCTATGTACTTCTAGATGAGTTTTCTAGGTATACTTGGGTTTTTTTAGCTCACAAAATTGAATATGGTTCTTATTTTACCAAGTGTTCTGAATCTGTAGAAAATCTAAGTAAACATAGAATTAATACCATAATAAGTGAACATGGAGCTAAGTTTTAAAATGAATACATTGAATATTTTTTTCTCATAGAATTGATATAATCATAAATCATCTACTCATATGACTCCTCAGAATAATGGAGTTGTAGAAATAAGAAAAGGAACACTTCAGGAGATATCCTAAATGATGCTTAATGAATATGACTTACTTATCTACTTTTTGGTAGAGGCTATGAATACAACTTGATATATAATTAATATATTTTTAATTAGACATATCTTGAAGAAAAACCCTTATGAACATTGGAATAATAGAAATCCTAAAGGTAATTACTTTAGAGTTTTTGGATTCAATGTATTTATTATTAAAACTATGGATAATCCTGTTAAGTTTGCCTCCAAATGTGATGAAGTAATTTTCAAGGGATATTCTACTTTTAGTAAATCTTATAGAGTTCTTAAAAAATGAACCTAGACTATGGAAGATTTTTTTATATAAAATTATATGATAAAAATGCACATGAACCTATTTCCACATTAGAGAACCCTGAGTATGGTTTATCTACATTGAACTTAAATTTAAAACATTATAATTCTACTGTAAATCATTCAGAAAAATCATCTACTTCTGAGGAACGTCCATAACATCAATAACATGAACCTATAGAGGACTCTGAGGTGACCAACCCTAATTTTTCTAGTGTTTTTAGGACTCTTAAATAGAATCCTTTGGATTCTATTTTTGGATACTTAGATAGAGGTACAAAAACTAGCCATTCTCTATGGAACCGGGTTGAATATCAAGATTTCTTGTCTCATATTGAACCGAAGAACATCAATGATGAAATTAATGATGAATTCTGGCTGATGGATATGCAAGAAGATGTAAATAAATTTGAAAAAAATTAACATTTATGAATTTTTTGTTAATACCAAAGACCCCTTGGATATAAGCACTAAATTGGTGTTTATAAACAAGGTTGATGAATCTGGAACTATAGTAAGAAATAAGGCTAGACTAATTTCACAATGGTATAGTCAAGAAGATGGTACAGACTATGAGGAGACCTTTTCTACAGTATCCATACTTGAATCCATTATAATAATTATTTCCTATGCAGCGCATATAGATTTCAAACTACATCAAATGTTGGTCAAAGGTGAATTCTTGAGTGGGTTTATAATTGTTGATGATTTTTAAAAAAAAACCCATGTATTTCAAAGTCCTCATTTTCCAAACCATGTTTCTAAATTAACAAATGCTTTATATGGTTTAAAACAAGATCCTAGAGTTTAGTATGATAGGTTGATCTCTTTTCTTATTTTAAAAGGACATTCAAAATGTATAGTTGATCTTGCTATATTTATAAAAATAATTTAAAATGATTTTTTAGTTGTTCAAATTTATATAGATGATGTTATTTTTGAATATTTTAAAAAATAATTATGTATTGGATTTTAAAAAATGATTCAAAATGAATTTTAAATGAGTTTAATGGGTGAATTAAAATTCTTTCTTGGTTTTCATATTTTTCAAAATAAAGAAGGAATTATTTTAAATCAGAGTAAATATACTTTGGATATTATAAAATATTCTAATTTGGATAGCATTAAGAGTAGTGATACTCCTATGAGTACCAATTGTAAGTTGTATCTCGATTAATATGGGAAATTAGTGGATCAAACCAGTTACATAGGTATGATTTCAAGTGTAAAGACTCTGGTTTTGTCCTAAAAGACCTTGTAATATTCCAAGAGATATTTTCATATCCATGTGCTAAGACTGTATGTCATTCTGAGGCCTAGTGAGTTAGGAATTAATATTATAAAAATATTAAATATATTTTTATTGAGAGAATAATATTTTTATAAAAAAGTTGAATACCTCATAAATATAGTCTTCAATAGGTAATCTAAGACCATAGTTAAATCTATAATGTCGAGTTTACCCTAGGCATGAAATAATGGTGGTCAACGTGGGACGTTCTTATGGGGTAGCCATTGGTAGGTTCATTGGATAAATTAATTAAATTAATTATTATATTTTATAACCCTAACACCATATAACTCATAGATGAATAATTAGATTGAAAATTTGAGACCATCGTTGAGTTCAAAATGTGATGTTTACCCCATGCGCGACCTAAGGTTGGTCGATGCGGGATGTTCAGATGAGGCAGTTGTTTGTGGGTGTGTTTAATTAAAATAAATAAATAATATATTTATTTGTTATATTAAACAACCTAATTAAATACTCAATAAATACCATCTTATGAAATGTTTTTAATAGTTTTCCATATAACCCTTTTCAAATCTATGAGGAAGAGGAGAGTATCCTTCTATGGTGGGTGGATATTGCACACCGACCAGTGATCAGATTGATGTAAATCAACAGTCGGTAGACACATAATATCATTCTTCATCACTACTGGATGTTTTATTTAACAAAAATAAATCCATAATCCAAGAAGGACTTGTTATATGTGGTTTTACTCCATTATAATTAAAATATGGATCATGATCAATTACCTCTCTTTGATCTTCTTTAATTGGAGCCTTTGTATGATCCTATGTAATCGAAATAAATTATTCTTTTGATTTATTTATTTTCCATGTCATGTTTCTCGCCCCGGTTTCCCTACTATGAAATTTTTGGCCAAGAATGCTAGGCCAACAATGTTTATCACTTTTTATTAGTGTTTTTCAACCACTGTTCTTCACGTTATTCATTATTAGACCATGGGGTAATGATTCAACTTTTTTAGGGTTCGTTTGAGCATGGTCGAACCCCCAAATTCATAGTGTTAGCACAAATAACATGTAGATCGATGATTTTTTGTGTGGGTTGATAAATGAGTAGGATGGTGTTGGGTGAATGGAATAGTTTGGTACTACGGGTGCAGGTTTCTGATTAGAGGTTGTTTGATATCAAA
The DNA here is from genome assembly GCA_963277665.1 of Viscum album. NCBI lineage: Eukaryota > Viridiplantae > Streptophyta > Magnoliopsida > Santalales > Viscaceae > Viscum > Viscum album. The sequence goes on from CAUJRU010000205.1 coordinate 1,156,265, forward strand.
TCATAAATCCTGGTTTTCCTAGTTGATGGGTGGAGTTAACATGTGGTGTGATAAGATCGGTTTTGGGATGAGCTCCTGTGCGGGGTCTCAGGGTGGAGGATCCACAACATTGATATTATAGGGGTTGAAATTGATCAATGCGACGAGCATTAAATAATAATAATAATAATAATGATGATGATGGTGGTGGTGGTGGCGAGTTGATTAAATTTAAATGAGTTTTTGTTATTATTATTAAACTAAATAATAATAATTATGGTCTCATAAAATTTGTGGGGTTAATTAAATTAAATGGTTTCCATTTAATAAATAAAAACTCTTTTTAGTTAAATGGTTTTAATTTATTGACAGAAATTCAGTTATTATTTTAAGGGAATTAAATTGGAAGGTTGGGGTGATGAATTTTTTATTTTCATATAAGAAAATTTATTATATTAATATTATAATAATAATAATATTATTATTATTCTAATAAATGAAAGCGGGTTCAAGATTTGCACGCACCAAATGTCTAACTTGAAGGGTTGTACTTGGTTTTGATTATAATTCATTTAATAGATAAATTTATTAGTTGATTGTGTAGGAGGCACCTTTGGTGAATCATGTGTCCCATAGGGAGAAGGGGGAGTCTCTCTTGATATTTTAAATGAAAAACATATAATAATAATAATATTATTATTATTATTTTGGTGTTTTAAACCTTATATCAGACATAACTCCTTTGTACGATATACGATTAAAGAATCATCAGTGATGACATGATCCTGGAATTGAGATGGCCATTTTAAGACTGATGTTGGATACCTTTTTTAAACTCATACCTCAAGTCAATGAAACACTCAATAATACTAAAATTATTTTTATTATAGAAGCTTGTATCTGACGTATCTTCTTCATACGGTGTTGGAATGAAGAACTGTTTGTGACATTGTGACCCTAAAATTAATTTAGACATTTCAAAACCAATATTGGGAATTTAATTCTCACTTGTGGCTCAGGCCCATGAAGCACCGTTCGTTCGTGATGTGGTGAAATGAAACTTTTTCACTGGGTGTCCTATTAAGGAAAGTGAATAGCATATCTTGAGTGTTTTTTCCATGAGGATCACAAATAGTGTGATTTTTTTAGCTATACATGGATATTTGAATATGTATATTATTGAAATTAATTTTTTTCCCTCGGTCTGATGACGAGTATCATGTGTTCTTCAGACTTTTGGTCGAGACATGTTGTATAGTACCTATACAAGTCGTGTAGTACTACATGGAATACAATATATGTGCTGGAAAGAACACAGTCTGAAATTAGAGTGGGACCACATTCCATGTGGGTCCCATACATGCATTTTTCTCCCTTATGAATATTAAAACATTCATATCTTCTTCATTTGGAATCTAATTTTATCTTGTGAGTATCATATCCTAAGTATGTTTTCACATAGAATGTGATGGTGTCCTCTGTTGTTTCTTTCAATATATGATGTCAAATTTTCCAAGTGTTACATCTAGCTAGGAGATGCTTGATGATGGTAATGATTGCATAGGATCGCCAGATACATTTTTGAGTTACCCTCTAGTAGGGATGGGAAATGGAGTTCCCCAATGATCTTTCATAGTTTCCCTCTAGCAGGGATGGGTGGTGGAGTTTCTTAATGTTCTTGGAGATACCCTCCAGTAGGGCTGGGCATTGGAGTTCACTAATGACCTTTCCGATGGAACCCTCTAGTAGGGCTTGTCAGTGGATATCCCTGAGGATCTTTCCGAGTTCCCCACCAGTAGGGTTGGGCAGTGTAGTTCCTCAATGTTCTGAGTGGTACCCTCCAAAAGGGATGCGTGGTGGAGCTCTCTAATGACCATTACCAAGAGGTACCTTCTAGTAGGGCTGGGTAGAGGAGTTCCCTAGTGACTGTTAGACTAGAAACCCTGACATATTAGGGTGTGAGTCATATACTTATTGTTTCTACCCCCTCGACTGTGCAACATTATTAGGAGTCATTCTATGACTTCGACAATTACTTTTGGGTAGACACGTGGGATTCTAGGCATCACTAATGGACTTTTAGAATAGTTGGATACTCTTCTTCTTGGCTTGAGGTATGATTTGGAGATCCCCTTACTCTCTCATTGGGATTCTTTGAATGAGCATATATATATATATATATATATATATATACTTCTTCTGTATGCACACCTTGGATTTGGTTACTCTCCTTCCAGGAGAGGCGGAGACATGCAGGGTATGCCATGTGCTTTTAGTGTTTATCTTCTCATGGTTTGATGAGTCTAATATCCTGTTATATGTTGTGAATACTTGGCGTGTAGTTTATATACTAACTGTTTTGAGCCCCTTGTTCTTGGATGAGGTTTCCTTCACTCTTAGTTTGGGTTGATCTATTCTCTTTGACTATATCTTGCATTTACTACCTTTATCTCCTATTGTATCTCTTACTACTCCCACTTCAACACTCATGGTATTTCACTAGGTATGTATATACTCACCCTTGCATGGGATTTCCCCTCACATTTCATTTCTTATGCATACAACAGACATGTAGATTGTGACTTAATAGGTGCTTAGGGATATCAGGTATGTTGGACAGTGTATGGTGGTCATAGCTTCAGTTTCAAGAGTTGGGATCTATAAAAATTTTTAATTTTCCTATTTTTTTAGGTTGGGACATATTTCTGGTTGGGAATTTATTTTTCCCCTTTACTTTTCATTTTACATTGTCTTACTTCTGTACACCCTAGAGGTTATTCATGCGTGTTTAACTTTGTAGTTGTGTTTCATATTTTACTCCGTCTTTGATTTTGCATCAAGATGGATGTGTGTGTACATATAGGTACTTATGAAAAGGGCTCTCCATGTTATTTATTCCTTCAGTTCTATTCAGAACACCCTATCCAATGAATGATGGCTTGGGGTAGTTGTGGATCGAGCCCCAGCTTGGGTCGAGTCATCACATATTCATATCAGAGCAAGTTCATTTGTTGGGATGTTATTTGGGAATGTCCCTATAAGAATATTTGGATGGGTTTAGTGAAACCGTGTAAAAATTTATCGAGTTCGTATCTCAGACTAGGGAACCCAGTGATGGCACACTAGCCAATGTATCCATTCACTAGGACCTTTACTACCTTCTTGTCGACAAAGTATGTCAACACATTTTTTTGCAGGGATTAATGGTACATACATTATATAGGATTGAGTCTTTTACTATACATTTGAGTAAAATCCTAATTGTTTTGTAATATATATATCTATGCGTGTGTGTGTGTGTGTGTGTGTGTTTATTCTCATCTGACTTTGGTACTCCTTAATAATATTTAGGATGCCTCTGCGGCGACACTTATCCAGAATACCAGCTCTGGTTCGTGATAATGACCCTATGAGAGATGAGGCCTTAGTTTTGGATCCATCCCATGATCCCATTCCTCCATGTGGGAAGGTAGTATCAACCCCCCCATAAAGTAATAGATCATCGAAGAATAGCAGACTAAGGATGTTCATAGGCTGAGCTAGCTTCATGAGTTCTATCGTTAGATACCACTGAGGTTCTACAGCGAGTCAGATCCCTATGAAATTGAGGATTAGCTAGAGTCGGTGGTCTTTATCATCATTCCTTTTCATAAACTGGTAGATCAAGTGGTGGCACCTAAAGATATACTCTTATGCAGAGCATCTAGGCATTGGTGGAGTCTCGTTACATAGATGCACGATGAGTCAAAACTCTCGTTGGATGGAATTCAGTACCTGTTTTGTGGGGAGTACTACCCCTCCTGCTTGCACTTAGTCTGGATTTAGGATCTTTTGAAGCTATATTAGGGAGGGGTGATAGTGGATGAGTACACAATGTGGTTCACAAAATTGGTGTGTCACTCTATTGACATGATCTTGGATGGCTACTTCCGAGCATGAACTTCACAGATAGATCTGAGCCAGTGTTGTACCCAAGTGCATCTCCACCAATTCTGGGGTATTGGAGAGGGATCTAGTGATAGATATAATTCTTTCAAAGGGACTCTAGATAGATAGAATTGGTAGTTGGTGTCACAGATCTGAGTCACGCGCAGTAGCTAGCAGGCACCAGTCTGCGGGATCTCAGCGTAGGAAACACTTTCGCGACTAGGCTCAAGCATGTGGTCATATAGTGGAGGGGCATCAGAGAGAAATAGGGAATCAAAAAAGAGGGTTGGTTCCTTTATTGTGATGGTTGAGGTCATCTGTAATATGATTTCACATATAGACGTGCTGAGAAGCATCGATAGATAGCTGATAGACTGCAACAGCAGAGGCAGCGCTGTCATTAGAGACCTCTTAAGAGAGGGTAGGGTGGTCCCTTGGGATATAGATCTAGAAGAGAATAATAAGTAGTTATGGGTGGTGTACATAGCTATGAGATCATTATACCACCAATAGATGACCCATGTCAGGATCAGGGAGCTAGTGGTTGGGGCCACAGATAGTTATAGGCTTTAGATGTCTATGATCCCACAGTTCATGAGATGATAAGAGGTACCATTCATGTCTCTTCTATATTCAAAAGTAGTAATTTTTAGACACTATGTGAGGTAATATTTTCTTCCCACTTCTTGATCGAGGTTTAAACCGAAGTGATGTGATGCTTTAGTGTAACACTATTTCTATGTTGTTCGACATAGCTTCAAATGCACAAGGAAGAGGGGTCCTTACCCCACCAAGACACATTTTTGAGACATGATAAAAAATGTGGGGGTGAGTTATTTCCACCCAAAGAAGATATTATTGATGTGCGGTGGATTATTTCCTCCAACTTGTGTGTTTAGGGCCTAGTGATGTGTTGGTTTTTTCATACGGAGGGCCCGGTAAGACCCAGTTGATTGTTTGGTAATCCCTTTGTTGTTTTTTAGTACCCTAGTGCAATTGGAATTAGTTTATACACAATACCATCAAGTAGGACATGATGATGTTTGAACTATCTTTGGACTCATGAGGAACATGGAGGATTTCCCCACAAATAATCGTTTTTTTATGCGACCAAACTCATGTGGGAAAATTAGTTCCACCCAAAGTGGATAGTGTCGAGGTGTGAAAAAAAAGTTCCTTAGACTTGTCCATTCAGGAGAGGTTATGAGATGGATCATTGGAGTGGGTATTGGCATTTCCAATGGAGTTTTCATCTTGAACCTTTTTTCATGGAATGCCACTATTGGGTGTGGTGGAGTTTCTTATTTGAGTTTACTCTCCATCCAAGAGAGGTGAATATTCGTAGGGTATGCCACATTATTTTGTGCCAAGATCCTCATGGTTGGATTAGTCTACTCACCTTCCTTGTTTTTTGGTACCCTTACATGTTCGGTGTCATCCTTGATGTAGAAACAGGTAGTTATCGCATACATTTCGAGGAATTTGAGTCTCCATGAACAAAATTAAGTGAATCACTCCCTAGATAAAGCACCGATAGAACTCACCTTGGGGATGTGGAGGCACTATCTTCTAGGGGACATCATCTACAATGTCTTGTGTGACCATATAAACATCGAAGTATCACCATATCAAATTTTTGAATGATGAAATCATGTTATCCCATTCCAGGGGAGAACAGTGGTTCCAGACATGATGCGGGAGGAGTTGATGAGGGAGTTTCAAACTTCTCATTTGGTTGTACATCTCAGTATAGGGAAGATCCAGGTGCAGGCTCAGTATCCCCCACATTTTTCTTTAGGATTTTCTTTTCATGGAAAAAAATTTTAAAGAAGGGAATAATGTTGAGACTCTGGTTTTATCATGTAACACATTGGAATATTCCTAGGGATATTTTTAGAGCCAATTACTAAGACGGCGCAGAATTTTGAGTCCCGGTGAGTTAGGAATTACTTTTATAAAAATATTAAAAAAATATTTATTATGCATGGATTATTTTCTTAAAAAAGTGGAATATATCATAAACAGATTCTCGAATCATAAATATAAGACCATAGTTGAATTCGTAACATGGATTTTACCCTAGGTGTGTCCTAAATTCAATCAATACAGGGCATTTGAATAGAGAAATAGTTTGTGGATGCAATGGATAAATTAATTTATTTAATACCCTAACCCCAAATAACTCACAAACGGTGACTCATATTGAAAATATGATACACCCATTGAGTTCAGAATGCGGTGTTTACCCTAGGTGTGACCTAATATTGGTCAGTGCTAGATGCTCAGATGAGGCAGGCATTAGTGAGTGCATTTAATTAAAATAAAGATATAATTTATTTATTTTTTATATTAAAATAAATAATTAAATAATCTATAAATACCCTATTATGAAAAATTTTCATGGTTGGCTGCATAACCCTTACTGGATCTAAGAGGATGAGAAAATCCTTCATTGGAGGATGGATACCAGACAATGCCTAATGATCAGATAGAGGTGAATCAATAGTCAGGGGATGTAGAAGATCGTTCTTTATCACTAGACAATGTGTTCTTCACCAAAGATCAATCCATAATCAAGGTTGGACTTGTTATATGTGGTCTTTTCCCCTTATAATTAAAAGATTGATCATGATCAATACCCTTTTTTTGATCTCTATTAATTTGAGTCTTAACATGAGACTGTGTAATTGAAATAAAATATTCTTTCCATTTATGTATTTTTTATGTCATGTTTCTAAAACCAATTTCCCCTCTATCAAATAGTTGTCCTATAATGCTAGGAGAATGATGTTTAACAATTTTTTGTTGGTGATTTTCTCCCACCATTCATTGCGTTCTTCATCATTAGACCATAGGGTCATGATTAAGCTTTGTCATGGCAGATTCAAGTGTGGTCAAACTCCCAGATTCATGGAAGTAGCGTGAATGACAGACAGATCAAAGTTTTACACAAGGGTTAATAAATGAGCGCAATAGTGTTGGGTGAACTGGTCAGTTTGGTAATGTGGGTGTGGGTTTGTGATCAGAGGTTATTTGATATTAGATCAGTAATCCCTATTTTCCGAGTTGATGCACAGTGATGACATACAGTGTGATGGGATCAGTTCTAGGAGGATCCCATGTACGGAGTCTCATGGAGGATCCTCCATGACGTTGACGTGATGGTGGTTGAACATGATCAATGCAGCAAGAATTAAATAATAATAATAATGATGATGATAATGGAGACGATTTGATTAAATTTAAAAGATTTTTTTTTATTTTTATTATACTAAATAATGCTAATAATTGTGGCCCAAAATGTGTGGGTTAATTAAATTAAATGGTTTTAATTTAATAAATAAAACCTATTTTAAATTAAATGTTTTTAATTTAATGAATGGCATTTTTTTTATTTTATGAGAAATAAATTGAAAGGTTGGGGTGATGAATTTTCTATTTTAATATAAGAAAATTTATAATTATAATAATATGTTTATATTATTATTATTCTGATAAATGAAATCAGGGTCAAGACATGTGCACACCAAATTTCTAGCATGAAGTATTTGAGTGGGCTTTGATTGTAATTTATTTAATAAGAAAATTTATTAATTGATTGTGGAAGAGGCTCCTTTGATGTAGTGTGGGGCACGTACGAAGAAGGTAGGATTCCTCTAACTTGTTTGTGTTTAGATTTTAAAGGGAAAAATATAATAGTAATAATAATATATTATTATTATTATTATTTTGGGTTGGAAACCCTTAAATGATATGTAACTCCTGTTGGAACCACATTTTGTAAAAGGTTGTATTTTTTGTCAATAGTTTTCAATGAAGATCAAAATGAAAGAGATAAAGAAGTACTCAAATGAAATGGAAGAATGGAAATTTAGATGATTGTTGTACTGATCATAAGTTCAAAGAACATGTGTCAAAGGTGACACATTGTTTACAATAATGAAGATGTGAAGTATAATCCATATAAGGATGATTAAAGAAGAATGGGGTTTTGATGAAGTCCATGCAATTCCGCATGATTGCATGAGAACCATGCAAGAGACTTCTTGAAGAACTGAATCATATGTTTTGCATGAAGTAGATAATGATGGTTGAAGATGAAGACAATGTGCAAGTGATTGGAATTCTGAGATGTCCATGCAGGGATTGGAATTCTGAGATGGCCATGCACATCACATTGTCACAGAATGATTGGAATTATGAGATGGTCATGCGGGGATTTGAATTCTTAGATGTCCATGAACATCACATTGTCACATAATGATTCGAATTCTGAGATGGCCATGTGGGGATTGAAATTCTGAGATGGCCATGCACATCACATTGTCACAGAAGATGATGATGCTAATGTTTTTCCTTCAAGGAATACATATCACGATAGTAGAGTTTGTGATGAAAGAAGAAGAGTTGCCGAAGGATAAAGATCACTAAGAAGAAGTGTTTTTGAGGTGATCGTGCTTGTTGACAAAGAAAACAAATGACATACAAATTTGTTGACAAAGAAGATTCCATGGTGGCATGTCGAGTCCAAGGGTTGTGGTTAAAGATCCATGTTTGGTCAGAGAACGTCGACAAAGGAATGGATGATATGGAGGTGGTACAAAAAGAGTAGATACAAGTTGACGCTATTTCCTAGTGTTTGCCAAATTTTTTGGGCCTCAAAATCAGAAAATGAAGACACGGATTGTCTTCAAAAGTAGGTGCGCACAAATAGGACGTGGTGCACGGAAAATAAGGGGTGTGTGCAAAATTCATGAGTTGGGCATGAAAAACAGAGTGGTGCGCGAAATAAGTGGGGCAAAGGTTTTCGCTCAAATAGTGTTTCAGAATCAGAACGTTGAAAAATGGTAAAGGCAAGAGGTGCGCGAAAAATCGGAGATGTTCACGCCATGTGCCCGGAAAATCAAACTGGTGCGTGTAAAGTTGGTTGTGCGCAAAATGTGGGTTTGAAGTTTTAAGTGCAAGAGAGGATTCATGTTCAGAATGATGAAAAATGGAGAAGTAATGAGATGCGTGAAAACCCAAGGCTATGCGTGAGAATAAAAGGAAGGTGCGCGTAATTCAAAGAACTGAGAGACAGTTTTACGCGCAGGAAGGGGTTTTACATGCAGGATCAAAAACACATATAAATATGACATGAACCCCTCTCATTCAAGGAGGCTCGACACTTAGACAAATCCCGAGATCTGATGCGCAGAAAAATTGAGGTATAGAGTGTTGCACAAAAAAGAGAAGTTCTATGCGAAAAAGAAGATTTGCGCGAAAAGTTTTTTCACGCCAAAAAGGTATTTTTACGCGAAAGGTTTGAATTTTACGTGTAAGACACCGGGAAGGGTGCGTGAAAAATTTTGGGTTCCCGCAGGCCTTTGACAGGTGCTTAGCACTCTCAAATATGCTTTGCGAAGACGGAAGAATAGTGAACCATTTCGTTTTACGAAGAGAATTAGTTCTGCACACACAAGACTGGTATTTAACATCCTCGTTGTGCATTGCGAAGAAAAGAAGAACGGTTCGTGAAACTAAACTCAGATCTGCACAGAAAGAGGAGAACATATCAATACACTCATGTGTTAGTATTGGGAATCAAAAGAAGAGAAGAAGAACATTTAGTGCATTCAGTTATTTCACAAAAGGAGAAGATTGAATACAAAAGAGCATCAACTCGGTACTTTGATGCAAGCATTTTCTCATGCTGAAAAAGAGACAAAGACTTCAATGCAAATCTATTGAAGAGACCGTCACGTCTATAAACTGAGTAGGACTCCACCAAGGGCAGTGAGCCAGGGGGAGTCAACGGGAGTGATCCGAGGGACGCAGTGAGCTATCCCGGAACTTTTGTAAAGGTAGTGAGCCTGGGACCGAGTGACTGTGCCCAAACCTTTGTAATCTACAGCTAGTGAAGCATAGTGGATTTTGGTACGACTGACAACCTGTTTGCGTATGCTCCTTGGACATAGCTCTTTGTGGTGAACCAAGTAAAAATAGTTGTGTCATCTAATTGCATGTGAATGTTTCATTACTGATGATATCCATCATACAGGTTTAATCAGTTCCTACCAATGTGGGAACAAGATCCACAACATTAAGAAGAAAAAGTTGACAGCCTGATTCACCCCTCCCCTCTCAGGGTGTCCCGGGGTCCTACAAGTGGTATCATAGCGAGTTTAACGTATGTTGGATACTATACAGTAATCCTAGTCAGAAGATGATTTGAGTTTCATTCCTAAAGTCAACAATGAAGAGCAGTATTGATAATGACGTAGTCATTTCGGAGCAGAAGTCTACATCTAGCAAGAACATGACAAACAGGAAAATGAAAGAGAAGAAGCAGCTGAAGAAGTCCCTCATATCCAAAGAAGATGCAGTGTCTTGTCCTCCATGCCATTCAAATAATGAAGAAACATCGGGCTTGGAAAGCATCGAGCATGTGGCTCAGAATTCATCAAGACTAAAGGATGGAACCCCTAATTCAAGCTTTCAAGAAAAACTCAAAACATATCTGTATGATATTCCTGAAGAAATGGTTGCTATTATTTGTAGCCTATTCTAATCTATGTAGGTTGAGATCACTCGATTAGAAAGGGAAGCTGACAATATGGAAAAGGGATTGAAATGAAAAGTTCTAGAAAGTATGAAGCTCACCAAATAGATTACAGTCTTTGAAGAAAACGAGGAAGTCAATAAGACTCTAAAAAGAAAATATCCATGCACTTGAAGCTAAGATGAAGAAGAGCACTGAAGTCAAGAGTTTTTTTGGAAGAAAATTCCATGAAATTCAAGGAACTTGACTCCTTGTTAAAAAACAATGTTAAGATGCATGAAGATGAGGTTGAAATATTGAAGAAGACTTTTGAAGAGAATATGATCATGATTGAAGATCATAAGATCATCCTCAATATTGAGGGTCAAAATTTGGAATCCCAGTTGACCAAGATTGAGAATACACATATTGAGACTTCACAAAAGAATGAAATGAGTGAGGCTGGTACTCAATACTCACTGGAGGATTCTATTGTCAAAAGACCTCCAACATGTGATAATAAGATCATGACTTCACTCATTGATCTATCACAAGAAACTGAGAAAGTTATGGTACCATACAAACCATCTTGTACTCATGTTTCTAAATTCGTTCCCATAATCAGTGCAGGCTAGAAGAAAAATTCTAAACAAGTGTGGATGAGGAAATGTGAAAAGAAGAAACCTACCACTATGGCTAGGGCGGATGAGAAGAAAAAGGACGAATTTGGTTCCTCAAATAGAGCACAAAAGATTAAGAAGATGGCCCAATAACCTCATACAGAAGATACAAAGAAGAAAATATTTGTGGGTCAATGTTAGTGCTGCAAGAGATTTGGGAACTGTGCATTGGATTGCTGGTACAATCCATTTAATGGAAAAGCACAAAGAAAGCCTGTATCAAAGGGAAGAAATCCAGAGAAGAAGAAGCAATATATGCAGGTCCAGAATCATATGTTTACAGAAAACAGATTTGGAATGCTTAATAACATCTGTGTTGTATGTAGCGGTAGTGGTCACAGGAATGGTGCATGCCTATGTCAACAGATATTCAGAGCTGACATGAATAGAAGACCACACAAGCCAGCTAATAAGGAAGAATATTTCTTGGGAAGAAATCAGAAGAATATTGTGAACACACATTTCGCCACGAAGATCTCATGTTGGGAAGCTGAGAAGACCCGAAATTTTAGATCCATGAAATTGAAGGGTCATTCATCCAAAAGAAACACTAAGTGGGATGAAACTCAGATGAACCCATGTGGAAGACCCAAATCAGCTGCAACAGTTCCAAATGACATCTTAGTCATCTGGCCAGAATATTTGAAAAGAATGAGGAAACTTGAAGATGAAAAGGCCAAGGATAGTGCTAAAGGAAAAGGAAAACTTTCACATGATGAAGACAGAGTGCAGGAGAGATTGCTAACCAAGATAATCACACTTGTCAAAGAAGTTCTGTGTGAGAGATGCAAGAAGTCTGGTCACATTGCAAAAGGTCGCCTAACCTTAATACCAGAGCAAGAATTAGTCCTTAAGAGGAGTAAGAATGTATCATTCATGATGTTTTTTAATCATAACAATTACCCACACAAAGTATAAGAGAATGTGAAGAAATCCATGCCACACCAACAGATGTCAGAACATATGTTCAAATGTGCAGGCATAAAGACTGGAGTGAACAGAGGAACTTGGTTGAGAAAAGAACCTCAACCATGCATCTCATGTTGATGAAGTAAGGAGGAACCACCTTATTCCCTTAATCATTTGTTTATTGTATTTGTGCTAATATTGCAGGGAATTGAAGGTGAAGCGTGCTCTCAGGGGGAGAACCTGAGAAGTAGTGAATGTTGTCAACTCTTGATTGCCAAGCTGAAGAATTTTCCATCCTTGGTAGATTCTTCAAGTGATTTTCAAATATTAAGATAATGAAGGATCACTCATGATGAAGATGATTAGTGTTTCCCTTAAGGGGTAGAAAAATGAAGAAGCTTCCAAAATCACTATTTCAATCAATATCAACTCCAGCCGGTATCAAATGCAGTTACTCTGTAATTTTCCTAAAGAACATGTCATTGGAGAAGGTATGTCATTTTTTAATCTCTATCCCTTGGTTACTCAGAGCAATGATCATTCTACAAAGGGGGGGTAACTGAATTGATCAGTGACAGAAAAAGAATGTAAGTTACCCAAGGCCACTTATCCTACCAATTGCACTTAAATGTTTTTGATCTATTTGCTGATGTGAGTGCAGGAGTTTCAGGTTGATTATTCCCTATCACATTTGATTTCTTTAAACCAAAATGAAAGTGGGAAAACCATTGAAGACAATGTACTTGAGTTCTCATCTCATATGGTATCATGACTATTGAATAATGGAAAACCTTGTTGTCTAAATCAAATCCTCTTGTTTTCTACACCGAGCATTGCTTAAGTAGACTTAGAGTGAAATGAATGATGACACATTGCTTAAGTATAGGATGATACCCTCTCTATCATGTGCTTTGCATTTCTTGTCAATAAGGGGGAGAGAAAGTGAACTGAAAGTTTGAAAAGAAAAGTTGATTGAAGAGAATATTCTCATTTTTACATTGACGAATTCATTTCAGAAGATGTATAAGGTGTTTACAACAAAATACAAAGGGGGAGATTTTTGGAACCACTTTGTGTATAAGGTTTTATTTTTTGTCAATAGTTTTCAATGAAGGTCAAAATGAAGGAGATCAAGAAGTACTCCAATGAAATGGAAGAATGGAAATTCAGATGATTGTTGTACTGATCATAAGTTCAATGAACATGTGTCAAATGTGACACGTTGTTTACAACAATGAAGAAGTGAGGTATAATCCATATAATGATGATTAAAGAAGAATGGGGTTTTGATGAATTCCATGCAATTCCCCGTGATTGCCTGAGAACCATGTAAGAGACTTCTTGAAGAACTGAATCATATGTTTTGCATGAAGTAGATAATGATGTTTGAAGAAGAAGAAAATGTGCAAGTGATTGGAATTCTGAGATGTCCATGCGGGGATTGGAATTCTGAGATGGCCATGAACATCACATTGTCACAGAATGATTGGAATTATGAGATGGCCATGCGGGGATTGGAATTCTTAGATGGCCATGCACATCACATTGTCACAAAATGATTGGAATTCTGAGATGACCATGCGGGGATTGGAATTCTGAGATGTCCATGCTCATCACATTGTCACAGAAGATGATGATGCTAAATCTGTTCCTTCAAGGAATACATATAATGATAGTGGAGTTTGTGATGAAAGCAGAAGAGTTACTGAAGGATACATATCACTAAGAAGAAGTGTTTTTGAGGTGATCGTGCTTGTTGACAAAGCAAACAAATGACATACAAATTTGTTGATAAAGCAGATTCCATGGTGGCTTGTCGAGTTCAAGGGTTGTGGTTAAAGATCCATTTTTGGTCAGAGAACGTCGACAAATGAATGGATGATCTGGAGGCGGTACAAAAAGAGTAGATACAAGTTGGCGTTGTTTCCTAGTGTTTACCAAATTTTTTGGGCCTCAAAATCGGAAAATGAAGACACGGATTGTCTGTAAAAGTAGGTGTGCACAAAGAGGAAGTGGTGCGCGGAAAATAAGGGGTGTGCACAAAATTCATGAGTTGGGAGCAAAAAACAGTGTGTTGTATGAAATAAGTGGAGTGATGGTTTTCGCGCAAACAGTGTTTCAGAATCAGAATGTTAAAAAATGGTAAAGGCAAGAGGCACGTGAAAAATCGGATATGTTCACACCATGTGCGCGGAAAATCAAACTGGTGCGCGTAAAGTTGGTTGTGCGCAAAAAGTGGGTTTGAAGTTTTACACGCAAGAGAGGATTCATGCTTAGAATGATAAAAAATGGATAAGTAATGATATGCACGAAAAACCAAGGCTGTGCGTGAGAATAAAAGGAAGGTGCGCCTAATTCAAAGAACTGAGAGACAGTTTTACGCGCATGAATGGGTTTTAGGCGTAGGATCAAAAATGCCTATAAATATGAGGTGAAACCCTCTCATTCGAGGAGGCTCGACACTTAGACAAATCCTGAGCTTTGATGCACAGAAAAATTGAGGTATAGAGTGTTGCGCGAAAAAGGGAAGTTCGGCGTGAAAAAGAATATTTGCACGAAAAATTTTTTCATGCCAAAAAGGTATTTTTACGCGCAAGGTTTGAATTTTACGCGCAAGACACTGGGAAGGGTGCGCGAAATATTTGGGGGTCCCACAGGCCTTTGACAGGTGCTTAGCACTCTCAAATATGATTTTCGAAGACGGATGAACAGTGAACCATTTGGTTTTACGAAGAGAATTAGGTCCGCACACATAAGACCGGTATTTAGCATCCTCGTTGTGCATTGCGAAGAGAAGAAGAACGATTCATGAAACTAAACTCAGATCTGCACAGAAATAGGGGAACATATCAATACACTCAGGTGTTAGTATTGGGAATCAAAAGAAGAGAAGAATAAGATTTAGTGAATTCAGTTATTTCACTAAAGGAGAGGATTGAATAAAAAAGAGCATCAACTCGGTACTCTGATGCAAGCATTATCTCATGCTGAAAAGGAGACAAAGACTTAAATGCAAATCTATTGAAGAGACATTCACGTCTATAAACAGAGTAGGACTTCACCAAGGGTAGTGAGCCAAGGGGAGTCAACAGGAGTGACCCGAGGGATGCAGTGAGCTATCCCTGAACTTTTGTAAAGGTAGTGAGCCTGAGTCAGAGTGACTGTGCCCAAACCTTTATAATCTACAGCTAGTGAAGCATAGTGGATTTTGGTATGACCGACAACATGTCAACATATGCTCCTTGGACGTAGCCCTTTGTGGTGAACCAAGTAAAAATAGTTGTGTCATCTCATTACATGTGAATGTTTCATTAATGATCATATCCGTCATACAGGTTTAATCTGTTCCTACGAATGTGGGAACAAGATCCACAACATTAAGAAGAAAAATTTGACACCCTGATTCACCCCTTTCCTCTCAGGGTGTCTCAGGGTCCTACAACTCTTTCATACAATATCCTATTGACGAACCATAAGTGATAGAGGGATCTTGGAATTGAGACAGTCATATTATGATAAATGATGGATACGTTTTTTGGAATCATAACTCAGTTCAATGAAACACCCAATAAAAAAAATTATTTGTATTATGGAATCTTGTATCTGATATATCTTCTTCATATAGTGTTATAATAAAGAACCGTATGTGACATTAAAACCCTACAATTAAGGCTGATGATTCAAAACCAATATCAAATATTTAATTCAGACTTGTCATTCGGGCCCATGAAGCACCGTTCAGACGTGATGTAGTGAAATGTGACTATTTTCATCGTGTGTCCGATTGAGGCCATTGAATATCCTATCAAATCATTTTTTTCAGGAGGATCGCAACAGTGTGATCTATTTATCCATCCAAGGTTGTTTTAATAGGTATATTAGTGAAATTTGTTTCCCTCAGACCGATGATGAGTCTCATGCATTCATCAAACTTTTGGTTGATACATGTCATGTTGTACCCTTACATGCCCTGTAATATAACATGGCCAGAAAATCATCTACTGGAAAGGAAAGGAACTGATAGCATAGAGGGAGAAAATTCCATGTGGGTACCTTACATGTTGTGTTCTCCTTTATAAATCTTCAAATTTTAATATCTCCTTCATATGGACTCATATTCTCACTCATGAGTATCTTATACTGAGTATTTTTTTATGTAGAACATGATGCTGCCATCGGTTGTGGATTTTCAGATACGATATTAAATTTTATTGGCATGCTGTATAGTTAGGTGGCATTAAATGATGGTAACGATCACATGGGTTCACAAGAGACCTTTCGAAGTTACCCTCTAGGAGGGATGGGTGGTGGAGTTCCTCGATGTTTAGGGTGGTACCCTTCACAAGGGCAAGACATGGGAGTTCCCCAATTATCATTCCAAGTTTCCCTCAATCATGGATGACTAGTGGAGTTCCCTGATGATATTTCTAAGTTTCCCTCCAGCGGGGCTGGGTAGTGGAGTTCCCTGATGATCATTCCATGTTACACTCCAGTAGTTCTTGGCAGTAGAGTTCCTCGATGTTCTAGGTGGTAACCCCCAACAGTTATGGGTAATAGAGTTCCCTGATGACCTTTTCTTTGTGGTACCATCCAGTAGGGATGGGTAGTGGAGTTCCTCAGTGACCATTAGAGTGTAACCCCTATACATACATGGGTGTGGGTCCTCCACATTGAGTTTGTGTCCACTCAATTGTGTGACTCAAAGAAGAGGAGTGGTTTGACATGGACTGTTACTTTTGGGCAGATGTGTGAGATTATGGGCATTGCTGATGAACTTTTTGAAAATTTGGATACTCATATTCTTGGGATGAGATATGAGATGGTGATTGGGCTTCTATGACTGAGAATATATATACACATCTTCTGTATACACACCTTGGATTTGGATACTCTCCTTTTAGGATAGGTGAAGACGCGTGGGGTACACCACGTGATTTCCATGTTTAGCTTTTCGTGGTTGGATGAGTCTATTCTCCTACTATTGGTGGAGAAGACTCAATGTGTATTTCATTTACTCACCATGTCATGACCCTTTTTATTAAATGAGGATACTTTCCCAATTTTTTTGGTATTATCTGTTCTCTTTGAATGTATCATTCATCTACTATCTTTATTTTCTATTGTATCTCTTACTGCTCCTCATTCATCTTTTAGGGCATCCTACTGGGTATGTATATACTCACCCCTAGATGATATTTTCCCACACATGTCATGTCTTAAGTAGATGATGGATAGGTTTACCATGAATTCATAGGAGCTTATGGATACTGGGTACTTTGGACCACATATGGTGGTCATTGATTGGGGTTCAAGAGTTGGGATCTCTCAGAAGTTTTACTTTCCAGTTTTTTCTAGTTGGGACATATTTTTGGTCAGGCATATATTTTTTCCCTTTACTTTTCAGTTTACATTTCCATACTCTTATACACCGTATAGGTTATGCACACTTGGTTTAATTTATAATTGTGTTGCGTCTTTTACTCCCTCTAGAATTTTTCATTGAGATGGTAGTGTGTGTGCATACAGGTACTTCAAAAAATGCCTCCTCATGTTAGTGACACACTCTAAAGGCATTGTTAGTTAATCCGAACATGAGTCAAATTAAAAATTTATAATCTCCCAAACCATACTGTCTACTAAGGTGTAGTATAGAAGAAGTGTGGGGTCGTACCCAGAGAAAGTGGGGAATGTAGCGATGAAAATTCTTAACTAAAGTTTGGGTCGGTCCAATTTTATTTTGATTTTATTAAACTAATTGTGAAAATAAATGAATTTCAAAAGATAAATAGAATATAGGGGATTCAGTTTCTAGGGGTAGTTTTTCTAAATAAATTAATTCGACCTATCTCACAAAATAATCATATTAAATAGATGAACAACCAAACAGTTTCATTGATAGAAGAAATGTTCATTACCTATCAAACTACCCTAGAATCCCAATTCATCATGGTTAGATGAATAAAAATAACTAAAGTGAATTTAGTTCATATTTCTATATGAAGAAGATAAATTCAATTAAATTGTCATGAATAAATTATCTCAATCATGTTGGGGTTCATTCATTATTAAAGTTGTTTGTTCAATGAATCAATGACAAATACAATAGGCATGAAAGAAAAACACGATACAATCGCATAATCTTATCATTACAAGCAATGAAAAATCTAACTATGATGGTACACACCCCCTTTGACTGATTCTTCTCTCCCCTAGGGGTTTATCCAACCATCCTCAGGTGATCGCCAATGAAAATTAAACCCAAATCCATAGGAGAACAATTGAGAATGAAAGAAAGAAACAAAAATAAATAAAACACAATGATTGGATTTAAAATATAAAGCATTTAATGATTACATCAATGAAAGGAATAAAAAACATAAACAAAACCTATCTATGATGGGTCCTACGGAAGCTCCAAGTGGTCGTGCTTGCTCCCTCAGGTATAGAGTGTGTTGGAAGGGCGTTCAAACGCCTCTTTTTATAGGAAAATTATATAGCATGGCTTGCAGCATTGATTTTGATTTTCACACATCGACCTCGTCATGATATGTACCTATGGTACAGGTCGTGTACTTAAGATCCAAGTTTTCCTCCTCTGCGTTGAATATGTGGAATCTTCATATGTTGGTTTGACTCTGGTCATGTCATGTATTGGAGTTGCATGATGTGTACTTGTAGTTCACAGCATGTTCTATCGTCACGACTTATGTAGTAGGAATCATTCATCTCCATGAAGTCACGACGTGTAATGATAGTACACAATGTGTACTTAGTGTTTTTCCGGTTTTTCAGATCCCCTTCATCTTTGAAATTTCTGTGTCACGCTGTGAGAGAAGCTCATGGAACGATGTTTTGGTTTGTTCCCCATTCCCCATATTTTCCTTATTATTTTTCCATATTTCATTCCTACATAACAATTTGAAAAACATTAATATCAGGCACGAATATTATATTAAATAAATTTATATTCAATGAATTCGTACATAGAAATCCATAAACATATGTAAACAAAATAGACTTATCAAATACCCCCACACTCAAATCATTTCTCATCCTCGAGCAAAACCTCAACATCATATCAACAAGGGTCTATAAATTAACAAGGGATTTTTTAAATTATGATGCTAAAAAACAAGTTATAACTGAATATTGTTAAAGAACAATCACATACATAATAAAGAATCCAAAAATCATGCTTCATTTATAAATTTCAATTCAATACATTCATACCCTTCCACATACATTTTTCAACTTTTCATCAACACCCATGCCATTTATGATTTGCCTCACCATTTAATTTTTCCACTCATCACTCAAGGTAATAATTTAATGGAGTTATGTTAATACCTCAAATTCATGATCCTAACCATAGTCTTTCATTTAATATAATTTATCCACTTTGTAAATACAAGTATCATATTTTATCATGAGGGCTTCTAAATAAGGATAAAATGACTTTGTGGCTGAGGGTAGGTATGTAAAATGTTTAAAATCAAGTATGGCTCAAGGAGGGGGCTAATCTCTAATGTACAATTCATGATATTCAAAATAAAAGATCAATGAAATTATCCTTTAAAAAAATTTCATTTCATCTCACACGCTCCCCAAAGCATAGAGTGAAGGCTCACAGACAAAGTAATCATAATGAAAAATAACCCTCTTTTGTTTTTTTTTTGTTTTTTTTCTTTTTTCCTTACCTTTTTCTTCTAAAAATTGTGATTGAAATAAATCTCACATACACCACCAAACCACATATGATAAAAATCATCGGTCTAGAAAATGGTGATTTTTTATTCTCCCAATTCATATCTCATTTTTTTCATCATTTTTTATTCATTTTTTTAACAAGAGGGCTATAAAATGGAATATATTGAATGTAAATATAAACCTTATCCAAAATCCCATTAAAACACCCTTTCATCTCACCTAAATATACCATATCCCATATCCACCATAAATAACCCCTCCTCCACACTCATTCAATTGAATATCTTGAAAATACAATGAGTTATGTAGGAAATGAAATAATGTCTTATAACATGGATTAATCCTAATAAGGTCATCCATGGATTCTATGGGATAAAGGAGGATCAACATGTTGGTGGGTCTCTGGATAAAAGGTTTCATTAAAAAAATGTCTCAATCATTTCAAAAGTGAATTTTTATAGTCATATCTTTGATAATATAACAATGCATATTCTATTCGGTTTACATGACCTATGTTTCACTTAAGAAATATGCTCAGAAAAATAACAAATATTTGGTTCAGAATCCTCTCATGAATGGGAATAGAATATGATTCAATCAGGTCATGGAATGAAAATAAATATTCTTTTTACTCAATTCATGCTTCTAGGAATCAACATCATGAAGATAAATCGTATCAGTAATCATTTTCAAGAAATCCAAAATTAAAGTAAGAAATTGGCTTCCAAAATTTCCATTTATATATTTTACTTTAAGGTTTTCATATTTAAAATTTTCATTCATGTCAAAATATTTCTCCTTGGTGTTGATGTCTCCTAGATCAGTGAGTATAAGACAAAAATTCAATCATTTTTGTGGGTGAATCTGATTCAATTCAGTTCATACAACAATTCTATTCATTCATTTTTCTCAAATAATAAGCTAGAAAAAACTAGGGGTGAAAATATATAATCAAGTAGAAAAGTACTACCCTTCCATTAATGATTCAGAATGAGTCTCTTAGGTTATTTCTGGCAAAGTACACGACGTGTATTTTGATTACACAACGTGAAATATTCCAGTTTCTAGTTCTTATGTTGTTTATTTCTCCTTAATTCTAGGGACCTAAACAAATAGTGAAAGTACAGACCATTGAGTATTTATAATATTTGTATCATGAAGTTACAGAGGCCAACCACAGAGAGATTTATTTAAACTGATAAAATAATATAAATTCATGTCCTAGAAAGAATTTTTTTAATCTTGGTTACCTCTCGGTAGCTGCTCTTTTTTATTGTTATTTAGCTCGACCTTTTACCTTTGTTAGCTAATTCGAACATGTTACAAAGATAACTGTCTTGTATTTAACCACTTCTATATTTTTTTGTGTCTAGATTTTTCCTTCACTTCCTTCTATATTGGTTCCTCTTGACTAATGGTGGGCTGAAATTTGAGGAAATATGTAATGAAAATAATATGAAATCGAAATCTAACCAGATTTTGTATTTTCCCTACTCCACCACTCCTTTCTCTTCAATTAGTTCACATTCAATAATGAATTCTTCAATCGGATCCTCTTTGGTTTCTTCATCATCTTGAAATTTTAGGATGGAGTCTCATTCATCTTCAGTCTCAAGAACACCTGTGAGGTCGATGGATGTTTTCTCATTTTCTCCTTCCTTCACTTTTTCTTCATCCATCATAAATTCACTATATTTCACCTCCTTGGCATCTTGATCCTCTTCCTTTAACTCTTATTCTTCCTCTAATTTTATAGATTGTATTCCTTTGATATCCTCCTCCTCTTCTTGTATTTTTAAAAGGACTTCTCTTTGTTCTTTTTGATCTTGTTTTATGTATAGAAGTGATTCCTTAGGTTCTGAAACTTCTTCTAAATCCAAAGGTTTATCACTTTGAACAATCTCATCATGATCCAATAATCCCTCATTTATAGCCTCCTCCTTATTTTTTCTATTTGTTTCTTCAACAGTTTGAACATATTTAATTTGATTCCCCTCATCATCACCTTCATAATACTCAATTTCTATATTAGAATTTAATTGTAGATTATTCAAAATGTAATTTAAATTTTAAATAACTTGAGATAGGTGAGTATGTAATTATCCCTATTCACTGAGTTTGTATTCATGATCATCCATATTCTTATCCATAACTGGAATTAAATTCATGAGAAATGTGTCTAGTATGTCTTCTGAATCATTTTCTTGAGGTTAGTTGAAGTAATGGACTTCTTGAAAGTACTACTCTTGAGGTTCTGTTATGTCAACAGCTTGGACATCCCCCTCCCCTTGACATAATTCATCTGTAAAACAACATGTATATGTATTAGAAACTATTGATAGATAAAAATTAAAATTTGAAACCATTTGGACATGGTGAGTAGTCAATTCTCCCTACACATTGAGTTTAGAATCCTTATTTTCCATCCTCTTTTCCATCAATTAAATATCCTAGGTGAGCAATCCAGATACTCTTTCATCAGGATGTATCTCTTAACTTTGTTGAAAGTAACAGTTTTTATGAGTGTGTTTCTCAACCCAACAATTTCCTTAGTAGCATTGATAGTTGGGAGCTCCTCCATCAGGCTGATAGTAGGTGTAATTCCACTGTTGTGATTGGAATTCATTGTAATCATGAGAGCATGAATCATCTTTGTTGTTTTCATGCTTTATCCACCCTTCTGAATTCAGTGATTCCCATAACATTGGATACTCTAGATATTCAATGTATTCTGATAGTAGTGTGGCATAATACTGGTTCATTTGAAAAATCATCCTGCACACCATGAAACACTACCCGAAGTGTAATATATTTTAAATAATTGGGTACAAAATTAATTAACTATACTAAAATCAGTAAAAAAATGGGATAAGAATAGTTTTTTACCTAATCAATCAGTCTTAAGTCATCTGCAATACTCTGATGCTCCCCAGCAACAGCGCCAAAATTTAACTCTCCCTAAAGGCATCATTTATTTCCTTCGGGCATGAGTAAAATTATAAATTTATAATGTCCCAAACCATACTATCTACTAAGGTGTAGTATAGAAGAAGTGTGTGGTTGTACCCACATAGAGTGGGGAACGTAGCGAAGAAAACTCTAAACTAAAGGTTGGGTCGGTCCAATTTCAGTTTGATTTTATTAAACTAATTGTTAAAATAAATGAATTTCAAAA
Source organism: Viscum album (assembly GCA_963277665.1). NCBI lineage: Eukaryota > Viridiplantae > Streptophyta > Magnoliopsida > Santalales > Viscaceae > Viscum > Viscum album. Next base: position 1,179,162 of record CAUJRU010000205.1, read on the forward strand.
TAGAACCAAAAGAGAGGAGAATCATATTCTAGGGGTGGTTATGCTAAATAAATTAATTCCACATTTCTTGAAAAATAATTATATTAAATAGTTGTGCAACCAAACAATTTCATTGATAGAAGAAATGTTCATTCCCTATCAAACTACCCTAGAATCCCAATTCATCCTGGTCGGATGAATCAAAATAACTAAAGTGAATTTAGTTTAGATTTCTATATGAAAAAAATTAATTCAATTCAATCGTCATAAATAAATTATCTCAATCATGTTGGGGTTTTTTCATTACTGAAGTCATTTGGTCAATGAATCAATGACAAATAAAATATGCATGAAGGCATAACATGATACTATCACATAATTTTATCATTAAGATCAAATATATATCAAACAATGATGGTATGAACCCCCTTTGACCGATTCTTCTCTCCCCTATGGTTTTATCCAACCATCCCCGAGTGATCGCCAACGAAGATTAAACCCAAATCTATAGGAGAGAGATTGAGAATGAATGAAAGAGACAAGAATAAAGAAAACACAATGATTGGAATTAAAATATAAATAATTCAATGATTACATCAAAGAAAAGAAAGAAAAACATAAACAAAACCTATCTATGGTGGATCCTACGGAAGTTCCAGGTGGTCATGCCGGCTCCATTCGGTCCAGAGTGTGTTGGAAGGGCGTTTAGAGGCCTCTTTTTATAGGAAAATTCTGCAGGGTTTCTTGCCGTGATGATTTTAATTTTCATGTTTTGTCATTGTCATGACGTGTACCTGAGGTACATGTTGTGTACGTAATATCTGAGTTTTCCTCCTCCATATTGAATCCACAGAATCTTCGTATGCTGGTTTGACTCTGGTCACATCGTGTACTGAAGTGTCATGACATGTACTTGTAGTTCACAACGTGTTCTTTCTTCACGACTTGTCCGGTAGGCAGCTTTCCTCTCCCTGAATTCAGGATGTGTACTCTATGTTTTTTCAGTTTTTCATCTCCCCTTCATCATTGAAATTTCGGTGTCATGCCGCGAGTGAAGAACATGGCGTGATGTTTCAGTTTGTTCCTCATTCCCAATAGTTTCCTTATTATTTCTCCATATGTCATTCATGTATAACAATTTTTAAAAAATTAATATCAGGAAAAAAGTATTATATTAAATCAATTGATATTCAATGAATTCATACATATAAATACATCAACACATGTAAACAAAATATAATTATCAGTTAGTTATGCCTTCAACATTGGTTTCCACCCCCTAGCCTATGGAGGCGGGCTTTGGTTAGTTGCAATTCGTCCCCTATCTTGGGTCGATTCATGACTAGGATTCTTCTCTACTTAACTGCTAGCCGAAATGATATTATGTTTAGTGTCTGTATTTGTGATCATTTTCAAGAAAACCCAAAAGATCTACACATGGTTTCAATAAAAATAATTTTTAAATACCTCAAATATACAACCAATTTAATATTTTTCTATCCAAGAGAAAAAGAATTTGATTTTGTTCGTAATTAAAATGATGATTTTGGTGGTTACATGTTAGATAGAAAAAGAATATATGAAGCATGTCGTCTTTTGTACAAGCCTCTTGTATATTGGTGAAGTCAAAAACAAATATTTTTTTGCACTTTCTACTCATGAAGCTGAATACATAGCTATAGGTAGCTGGTGTGCTCAAATTTTATGGATGAAAAACACATTACAAGACTACAGATATAAATTCCAACATGTCCTTATAAATTATGACAACATAAGAGAAATAAACATTTATAAAATCCTTATATCTCCCTCTAGAACAAAACATATTGATGGAAGACATCACTATTTGCGAGATTATTTTCAAAAGGGTCATATAACTCTTGAAAACATTGGTACATAACATCAGATTTCAGATATTTTTACTAAACCGTTTAATTATGAGAAAATAAATTACATCAAGCATGAATTATGAATGATTAATTTTGGTTAAGTTTAATTTTCTAAGAATCACCATTGAGATTTACCCACCATTTAGTTTACCTATCGGTGAGTTTCACCCATTATTGAGTTTTACCCACCATTGGAATTACTCACCATTATAATTACTCATCATTGGAAGTACCCACCATTGGAATTTCTCACTGTCGGGATTATATACCACTGTAAACAATTTTCATTCATCAATTTATAGATACATGTTTTTAACCTATCATTGCTAATTTATTTTTATTATTTATTTATTTATTTATGTTTTAATTCGATTCAAATTTTATTATTATTTTCTATTTTTAATTCTTCCCATCCCTTAAATCCCCAAATGATAAAAAATAGGACATCCATCTAAATTTTAACGCACTCCTTTCCCCACACCTTTCTTTTAACCTTGTTGCGACCCTTTCTCTCCCAACCGTCGACCTTCCCATTCCTTTAATCAAACCGACCAATTAGATATCCATTGTTAGTATGAATAGAGTTGTTGAATATTCTCTATATGAGTCGTTTCCTTTTAAGAAGAAGAATGTTGAATGGATCCATTTAGTTTTGGTTCATCCAGTGAACCCCAAGCTTGTTAAGCGTATCATTGATCCCAAAACAAAGTTATGGCGGAGTGGTTAATTTCATAAAATACTTTACTGATCAGAGTTATTCACAACCAAGGATGGGTAAAATGCTTTTCTTCTAACTAGGGTTCCTTTTATCCTAGGTTAATACATCAGTTTTATCAATTCGTTCAGATCAGTTTTGAGGAAAATAAAGACTAGGTAAGAAGCCATGTTAATGGATGAAAAGTTTTTTTCTCTTTATGATAGTGGGATAATGTTTGATAGTTACTTGTGATGGAGTTGAAAATGAATTTCAAGAAACTATTCAAGATTATGTTGACTCTTTTCTTTATAAAGATTTGTTAGTGGAGTTAAGTAGGGATGGGATAGTTTGGAGTCCAGTTGCCACTGAACTTGATGGTGAATGCCGGTTGATTTTCATGTTTATCCAGCATATGATTTGTTCAAGGAATTTTGACATTTCTATAATTCGGTATCAAGATGTTTCTCTTTTTTTTCTTCTAAAAATTGTAGAGAAGATCAACATGTATATATATATCTGATGATTCACATGATGGAGATATGAAATCCATCTTCAAGATCAAATTACTTAATATATCCTAATTTTATTTCGACTATGCTAGAATCCAAAGGTCTAGTTAATGAATGTGAAGAGAAAGTGTTGGACTGTGGAATATTTTTCATTACAAAGTTATTTTCAAAAGGATGAAAATTATTTGTAATCTTTGGAAGAAATAATGGGTGCATGACGCTGAATTTCTATATGATGATTTCAATCCAATTGATTATTCATATAGACTAAAGAACCTTGTGGACATTGGAATAGATCTAGATGAATTTGTTTAATATTTTGTTGAATAAGAAGATGTTTTTCCTTTGGTGATGAGGAGAAAGAGTTTCTAGTGGATGAAGAATGTGATCCAAACCTACCAAAAATTTATCATGCTATATCATATGGTGATCCTAGTCTATCTAGGAATCTTCCTATCAGAGAACATATCTTGAAATAAGGTATTGAGGTAGAAGAATCTATGGTTTTTGGTGAGTAAAAATTCAACAGTTTATCTAGATCCACTGAGGAAATTGAAAATGGTGAATATGTGTAGGAAGAAGAAGTTGATCGAAATGGTGATGAAAATAGAGAAGGAAATGATGATGGAGACGAATATGATAATGATGAAGATTTTGATCCTAGTGGTCCTAGTGGTATAGTTGGTGATGTGGTTATGGAAATATGTAACACCCCGAGCTTCCACGATACGCTTCTCATTCAATAATACAATAGCTTGCATTGTACGCAACTTCGAGTTCTAAAACATCGCGACAAATCAAAGTAGCCGTTATGAATAGTAATAACCACTTTTTAAAATTATAGAAATTTTATATTTCAAAATGGACTTCATTTTTGTATTCCTAATATTGAAATTAGCCTATGTTGAATTTTTTGTAATTTTCTGAGAACTTCAAAATTTTTATGAATAGTGAAAAATACTTAAAACAACTTTTTTAATCAAAATAATTCATAGTGATAAATTATACTATTGAGTGGTTTTAGAGTATAATTAGAATATATTTTTACCATTTTATCCAATGGTGGTCATTAGAATTAATTTGACATTGAAATTGGACATAAACAATTGTCAATCTTTTGATATAAATTGTTTCTTAAAAACACGCTATTTTTTGTGACAGCGGGAATTAATTATAAAATTAATTAATGCAACTAATATGTTTGGAATTTTGTAAAATAGACATCATTTTTCAATTCGGAATATCAATTATAGCTTAGGGTGAAATTTTGGCCTTATTCTGAAAAACTTCAATTTTTGATGAATAGTGAAACCACTAAGTGGTTGTTAAATAACTGATTTTTCGTTTAAATGAAATATTACCACTTCTGTGATTTGATTTTCAAAAATCCGACATACATGGTTGTCATAAAGAAGTAAAATGTGGTTCAATGGGATAAAAATAATTTTTTGGTGAATAGTAACTTATTAAGTTCTTAATCGCGATTAGTGGTAATTAGGGTAGTTTAAGGTATAAATAATACTTTAATAATATTAAATGACCTAGACACATGTCCCAACCTCATTGGTTGTGTCATGGCCGACCAAGACAAGCCATGGCCTAACTTGGGGACCCCATGGATCCACTTGTGTTGGGAAATAACATAAATTACTTTTTATTTAATGTTAAAGTGAAAATGACACTAACATAAAGTGTTTTACTAAAACAATTTTTAAGTAGGGTTACACAAGTCCAAATTTTGATTATAAATAGTCATTGGAAAGATAAAAAGATTTCCTATATCATAGTATTTTTTTATAATTTTTAGACATTAAATAAATTTAATTATTTATGACATAATAATGATGCAGCGATGACATCATTATTTGACGATTTAAATAAAATGGAAAGGTAATATAAAATCTATGAACTACACATGGCCAAAACCAATTGGATGAGTGGATTTCGATGACTTATCACCTTATCCACGAATTCTATCAATGTGGGACCTTTTAAAACCGAAACACATTTTCAAATAATGTAATGTTCCTTTACTTTCCAAAAGTGCCCTTCCTCTCCTCTTATAAAAGGCCCCCACCTATACCTCATTTCACACACTCTTCAAGCCATTGGCTCGGCCAACCCCTGCCCATTTGCTCTCTCCACATCCCTCTCCTCATCCTAGAGGATTCCCTTTGGGCAGAATCCTTTCAAAGGAAGCCTTTAGGCTCAACTCAAAAGGAGTTACACTTTTTAAGGTAATTCATTCTCTCATGTTCTTTTGTTTTATTTTGCTTCTCCAACCCCCTAAACTCTTTTTATTTACTTCTTTTGTAACAACACCAGTATCTTAAATATACTAGGATGTTGTTATAAGATTTATTTGAGCTACACTTCCACACAACTACATCAAATGGTTAAAGAACATAAGGTTTCTGTGGATGGCGAAATTCTGCCTCCCGAAACGATGATTGTTCAACACTCATTTAACACCTTCAAAGGTGGCCATTATGATGTCACTATTTTTATATATGATATATAATATGTTTATGTTTTCCTTAAGCTTCTGTTTTTTTCATTTTGGGCATACCTTTATGGTTTCCATTATGGGTAAAACACGATATCTTCATTTTAGGAAGCGCGGACTACCGCCCCCTGAAAGTGATTTGATTCGTTAATACCATATGTGGGATGTGTGAAGGATAAAGTTAATGACATTATATATGTTATTATACTGGAATTATAATATACTCTCATATCATTATGATTCCATTCCAGAAAATATGAAATAGAAATGGAAGTAGCGTTCATGCGTACGTACGGCTTACCGTCTCCATGAACGGTGCATTTCATTTCTTACCTCTAAATGTGATGTAATATTATAAATGAATGTATGTACTGGATATATATGACATATATGATATCTAAATCATGAATACCATTCTGGATATAATGAACCTTTGACCAAATTAACAACATGTAAGTGTAAGAATCCTATTTTTGACTTAAGAACCAAATACCGACAAAATGAACATTATTAACTTAAATAATTACATAATGTTCATATCATTGTAATAAGTGATATAATAAGGATAATGAAGTTGAAAATGGTTCTTAATAAGGTATATATTAACTCTAGTTTATTATTCAGGAGGTTAAAGAACGGTTGAGTCAAGTCAGACACGAGGTAAGGGAATTTCTTAACCCAACTTCAATTCTTTGGGTTAATCTCCTACTTTCAAATTATGTCATGATATTATTATGTCCTATTTTGTATTTTTACTTTCTTTATGTGTACCTATAGTGAATACACATAATAGATCTATTTTATTTTAATAATGATCTTTTTAAGGACTTTGTCTCAATCTCCTTTCATTGAGGCATATTTGGCTTTATACACAACTTTCTTTTATACGGTGTATAAACCCCTTTGACTTTCATGTTTATTCAAAAGGAATTTTTTTTATACGAAGCATTTTACTAAACGACAAAAAGGGAATGTTTTTCTTTTCGTACTTATGCGGCGACAACGACTACTCCGCCGTCGTGACCGTTATTTGAGTTTCGGCTTCCTCTATAAGCCATCTTTTTTTTTAATGAAAAATAAATACAAAGTTTTAACTTTCTTTTATTTTGGTATTGAAAATGGTTTTGAAAGAATTTTTATTATATCAATGTGCTGTATTGATATCTTGTGATTGAAATGTGGAAATGTTATGTTTCCTTTATGCATGTTTTATGTGATACAATTATGTTATGGTTTATGATATGTTTAAACCTATTCATATGAGGAATGCATTGGACTTAATAAGTGACGGGTGGAGCCCGCTATAGCTCCTCGATGCATCGGCAGGTCTCATGAGACAAACTAGTGTCTTGGCACAAGGCCTTGACAAAATCTTATTTGTAGTCTTGGCACGAGGCCTTGGCTATGTGGTTATGATAGTCTGGCATTATGCATTCCATCATTATGAAAGTGGTTATTGATATTGCATGTGATTATTCGACCAGTAGAATATCCATGTGAAGAAGTAAATGGCATTATCTCATTTTACTTTTGCCATATTATGTTGAAGTTCATGTTTAAAAGGCTTTTGTTTTAGTTATACATTGCCTTAAATGTTAATGTTTATTTATGAAAGCTTCCGCATTATTGTTATCCTTACTGAGCATCTGAGCTCACCCCTTTCAATGTTTTAATATTTTCCAGGATGTGAAGAAGTATTTTATGAATGACCTGCAGGGATAGTCAGAAGAGGATATGAGTGTGGACTATGGAGACTTTGTTATTGTAGTTTTTCACTTTATGATGTAATGTAACGTTTATGAATGTATCTAGTGTTTCCAAGGCTACTAAACTAATCGGTCTTTCGAGACTTGATCTTTTGGGATCATGCCAATGTTACGAAGTAATGCACCGGCTCTGGGTAGCTGGGGTCGGGGCGTTACAGTTGGTATCAGAGGCAGTTTAGTACTAACCTTGGAAGCTAGATTTAGATAAACTCTGATTAGAGCACATAGCCCGAAGATAGACTTTGAGGATTAGTATAAAAGAACATCTTAGAATATTGGTATTGTAGAGATTTTGTGAGTTTTCCAAGCAATACATTCCTGTCTGGATTCGAGCAGGTAGAGGCGGCTCTGGCACAGATGTACCTAGGGGTAAAACCCGAAAACACCGCTTTGAGCTAGACTCGAACGGGAACTGGTGCACGACAACGGGCCTTGCTCCACTCTTGGTTACGACACTCCCGGGGGATATGCTTTGGATAATTCCCATTTTCTTTACAAACCACTATGAAGGGTTACGAGTATATGCTTCCTCAAAGAATACATTTTTATAATTATGGATTATATCCATAATTAGTTCAATTTATGTTAAGTGTTTTACAAGTATGGAATTATGTATTTTGATTCATAAACTAATCTAGTTTATGCCATTGTTTAGAAATGGCGCCTAGTAGAAGGAATGGAAACTGTATCAATGCACGAACTCCGTGTAGGGATTGCCCTCCTGCTCAGGATAATTATGGTGGAGCTAGTGATACAACTGGTGCTGATCAGCTTCTCACCATACTGGGACAACTCACGCAGGTTATGAATAACAACCTTACTCGTATGGAGCACCCTGATCCGCAACGTGGAGGATCAATGCTAGACCGTTTCATGAGGCAACAACCGCCAACCTTCAATGGGAGTACAAATCCTATAGTAGCTGAGCAATGGATAAATTCCTTAGAGAAAATATTCCATGCCCTGGGGAGTAGTGAAAGGGAGAATGTTGTCATGGCAGTTTACCGCCTCACTGGAGATGCCGATCAGTGGTGGTCGCTGATTCAAAACACAAAGGAAGATGATGACGTATCGAATATGGAATGGAGGGAGTTCAAAGATCTTTTCTTAGAAAAATACTTTCCTCGTGACCATCGAGCAGATATGGAAAGGCAATTTCTGAGTCTGAGGCAGAAGGAGGATGAGAATGTCGCAAAGTATGAGGCTAACTTTACAAGGTTAGCGAGGCATGCTGCCGATTATATACGTAACCCAAGGAGTAAGATTGATCGTTTCTTTGATGGGTTAAAACCATTTCTCCGTCGAGCTTTGGTATCACAATCCTTTTCATCATACGAAGATATTGTCTCGTGTGCTATCAAGACAGAAAAGGAATTCTCTAAGTCTTATGACAACAAAGTAAAGCAAGAGAAGAAGAGAACGGTGGAACAAGAGACAGATAAAGGGAAAAAGGGAAAGAAGGATTTTCCATTATGTAATAATTGTGGGAAGAATCACCCTGGTACTTGCCTAAAAGGAATGGGAGTTTGTTATAAATGTGGAGAAAAGGGTCACCAGGCACGTGATTGCAAGGGAAGGAAAGAGGCTGTAAAAGTTGAATGCTACAATTGTAGAGAAATGGGTCATTATGCAAATGAATGTCCTAAGCGTCAAGGAAACTTACCTCAGAAAAGGCCAAGGGATCAAGGACAATCTTATGCTATTACTACAGTTGAAGCAGAATAACTAATGTATTAGTGCTTTTGGACTCATGGATTATATTCTGGTTATTAGAATAATGTGATCTATATAAGGATTTTACTGCAGTACTTTTTGATTTCAGTAAGGTTTTAATATGATTAAGGTAATCATATTTTTAGTATGTGACAATAAGAGAAACTTTTCTTTGTTTTGGGAATCTGATAAATTGATTTTGGAATTTAGAGACCTTTTAGAGAAAGTCTGGACGGAGGTATTTTGGATAACTATTAAGGTTGGAATGGATTAAGTTGAACTTTGGATAGTATTGTTTAAGGTTAAAAAAATTTATGAAGATTATTTTTGGAATATTATGATACTATAGTTTTAGGAAAAGGACAACCTGCAGGGTGGGGCATAACCCGTCGCGTCGGACAAAGCTGTAGGAATCGAACCCACAATCAAAGTGCGACAGGCCTTTATTTCCTACCACTAGCCTACAGAAAGTCCCTGGTTATTACAAAATAATTTTACTCATCTAAATGGAATGTGTTAACCTTTGGTACCTTATACAATTAGGATAAATAGAATATTTTAGAGTTCTGTTACCATTTGGAGTAAAAGATGGGTTTGTGGTAAAAATTCATTAATGAATGAAAGTATACATAACAAGTATGTATATTCCCTTACGTTCTTAGTAAATCTCCTAAATAAAATCCTCAACATTATAAAAGGTAACTTAAAACAAAAATCTTGTCGGTTAACTTTTCCAACTAGGGATTCAATGACCGTTTAACCAATCACAAGTTTGTGATTTTCTTGTGGTTAAACTTTCTCCTAATCCTGTTTTCTGTAACTCTCCATCAGACCTTGATGGTTTGTTTCTCCTCCATATCCATATTTTCATATAATCCTAGAGTGGGCTATATCGGGTGACCTTTGTACTTATCCTGCTTTCTTTTAATGTTATGTATTTATTAACCTTATTTCCGATGTGGGTTTTCCTCAAAGGTATTTTCTCTTTTCAACCTTTTATTTTCCAAGAAAAATTTCAAATTGCGAGGACGCAATTTATTGAAGGAGGGGAGAATGTAACACCCCGAGCTTCCACGATACGCTTCTCATTCAATAATACAATAGCTTGCATTGTACGCAACTTCGAGTTCTAAAACATCGCGACAAATCAAAGTAGCCGTTATGAATAGTAATAACCACTTTTTAAAATTATAGAAATTTTATATTTCAAAATGGACTTCATTTTTGTATTCCTAATATTGAAATTAGCCTATGTTGAATTTTTTGTAATTTTCTGAGAACTTCAAAATTTTTATGAATAGTGAAAAATACTTAAAACAACTTTTTTAATCAAAATAACTCATAGTGATAAATTATACTATTGAGTGGTTTTAGAGTATAATTAGAATATATTTTTACCATTTTATCCAATGGTGGTCATTAGAATTAATTTGACATTGAAATTGGACATAAACAATTGTCAATCTTTTGATATAAATTGTTTCTTAAAAACACGCTATTTTTTGTGACAGCGGGAATTAATTATAAAATTAATTAATGCAACTAATATGTTTGGAATTTTGTAAAATAGACATCATTTTTCAATTCGGAATATCAATTATAGCTTAGGGTGAAATTTTGGCCTTATTCTGAAAAACTTCAATTTTTGATGAATAGTGAAACCACTAAGTGGTTGTTAAATAACTGATTTTTCGTTTAAATGAAATATTACCACTTCTGTGATTTGATTTTCAAAAATCCGACATACATGGTTGTCATAAAGAAGTAAAATGTGGTTCAATGGGATAAAAATAATTTTTTGGTGAATAGTAACTTATTAAGTTCTTAATCGCGATTAGTGGTAATTAGGGTAGTTTAAGGTATAAATAATACTTTAATAATATTAAATGACCTAGACACATGTCCCAACCTCATTGGTTGTGTCATGGCCGACCAAGACAAGCCATGGCCTAACTTGGGGACCCCATGGATCCACTTTTGTTGGGAAATAACATAAATTACTTTTTATTTAATGTTAAAGTGAAAATGACACTAACATAAAGTGTTTTACTAAAACAATTTTTAAGTAGGGTTACACAAGTCCAAATTTTGATTATAAATAGTAATTGGAAAGATAAAAAGATTTCCTATATCATAGTATTTTTTTTATAATTTTTAGACATTAAATAAATTTAATTATTTATGACATAATAATGATGCAGCGATGACATCATTATTTGACGATTTAAATAAAATGGAAAGGTAATATAAAATCTATGAACTACACATGGCCAAAACCAATTGGATGAGTGGATTTCGATGCCTTATCACCTTATCCACGAATTCTATCAATGTGGGACCTTTTAAAACCGAAACACATTTTCAAATAATGTAATGTTCCTTTACTTTCCAAAAGTGCCCTTCCTCTCCTCTTATAAAAGGCCCCCACCTATACCTCATTTCACACACTCTTCAAGCCATTGGCTCGGCCAACCCCTGCCCATTTGCTCTCTCCACATCCCTCTCCTCATCCTAGAGGATTCCCTTTGGGCAGAATCCTTTCAAAGGAAGCCTTTAGGCTCAACTCAAAAGGAGTTACACTTTTTAAGGTAATTCATTCTCTCATGTTCTTTTGTTTTATTTTGCTTCTCCAACCCCCTAAACTCTTTTTATTTACTTCTTTTGTAACAACACCAGTATCTTAAATATACTAGGATGTTGTTATAAGATTTATTTGAGCTACACTTCCACACAACTACATCAAATGGTTAAAGAACATAAGGTTTCCGTGGATGGCGAAATTCTGCCTCCCGAAACGATGATTGTTCAACACTCATTTAACACCTTCAAAGGTGGCCATTATGATGTCACTATTTTTATATATGATATATAATATGTTTATGTTTTCCTTAAGCTTCTGTTTTTTTCATTTTGGGCATACCTTTATGGTTTCCATTATGGGTAAAACACGATATCTTCATTTTAGGAAGCGCGGACTACCGCCCCCTGAAAGTGATTTGATTCGTTAATACCATATGTGGGATGTGTGAAGGATAAAGTTAATGACATTATATATGTTATTATACTGGAATTATAATATACTCTCATATCATTATGATTCCATTCCAGAAAATATGAAATAGAAATGGAAGTAGCGTTCATGCGTACGTACGGCTTACCGTCTCCATGAACGGTGCATTTCATTTCATACCTCTAAATGTGATGTAATATTATAAATGAATGTATGTACTGGATATATATGACATATATGATATCTACATCATGAATACCATTCTGGATATAATGAACCTTTGACCAAATTAACAACATGTAAGTGTAAGAAGCCTATTTTTGACTTAAGAACCAAATACCGACAAAATGAACATTATTAACTTAAATAATTACATAATGTTCATATCATTGTAATAAGTGATATAATAAGGATAATGAAGTTGAAAATGGTTCTTAATAAGGTATATATTAACTCTAGTTTATTATTCAGGAGGTTAAAGAACGGTTGAGTCAAGTCAGACACGAGGTAAGGGAATTTCTTAACCCAACTTCAATTCTTTGGGTTAATCTCCTACTTTCAAATTATGTCATGATATTATTATGTCCTATTTTGTATTTTTACTTTCTTTATGTGTACCTATAGTGAATACACATAATAGATCTATTTTATTTTAAAAATGATCTTTTTAAGGACTTTGTCTCAATCTCCTTTCATTGAGGCATATTTGGCTTTATACACAACTTTCTTTTATACGGTGTATAAACCCCTTTGACTTTCATGTTTATTCAAAAGGAATTTTTTTTATACGAAGCATTTTACTAAACGACAAAAAGGGAATGTTTTTCTTTCCGTACTTATGCGGCGACAACGACTACTCCGCCGTCGTGACCGTTATTTGAGTTTCGGCTTCCTCTATAAGCCATCTTTTTTTTTAATGAAAAATAAATACAAAGTTTTAACTTTCTTTTATTTTGGTATTGAAAATTGTTTTGAAAGAATTTTTATTATATCAATGTGCTGTATTGATATCTTGTGATTGAAATGTGGAAATGTTATGTTTCCTTTATGCATGTTTTATGTGATACAATTATGTTATGGTTTATGATATGTTTAAACCTATTCATATGAGGAATGCATTGGACTTAATAAGTGACGGTTGGAGCCCGCTATAGCTCCTCGATGCATCGGCAGGTCTCATGAGACAAACTAGTGTCTTGGCACAAGGCCTTGACAAAATCTTATTTGTAGTCTTGGCACGAGGCCTTGGCTATGTGGTTATGATAGTCTGGCATTATGCATTCCATCATTATGAAAGTGGTTATTGATATTGCATGTGATTATTCGACCAGTAGAATATCCATGTGAAGAAGTAAATGGCATTATCTCATTTTACTTTTGCCATATTATGTTGAAGTTCATGTTTAAAAGGCTTTTGTTTTAGTTATACATTGCCTTAAATGTTAATGTTTATTTATGAAAGCTTCCGCATTATTGTTATCCTTACTGAGCATCTGAGCTCACCCCTTTCAATGTTTTAATATTTTCCAGGATGTGAAGAAGTATTTTATGAATGACCTGCAGGGATAGTCAGAAGAGGATATGAGTGTGGACTATGGAGACTTTGTTATTGTAGTTTTTCACTTTATGATGTAATGTAACGTTTATGAATGTATCTAGTGTTTCCAAGGCTACTAAACTAATCGGTCTTTCGAGACTTGATCTTTTGGGATCATGCCAATGTTACGAAGTAATGCACCGGCTCTGGGTAGCTGGGGTCGGGGCGTTACAAAATACCTCAGGAAGTAGTCCCTTCTCTTGGAGTATCAGTATCTATATCTGAAAAGAGACCCATCCATGTTAAATATATAAACCTAACTGCTAGAGAAGAAAAGGATTCATTAGTTTAAGGGTTGGAATTCCCATGTATGGCTAGTCATCCAGTCGATCCTATTGTTGGAGATCTTATCGTGTCATTGGTTGATGTGTAAAAGGTTGGTGAGAAGATAGATGTGGATCATTCACCTACTGAGTAGATAGAATTTGAGTCTTCTATTATTGAGAAATCTGGTGATGTAAAAAGATCGATTAAGTAGTTGATCATGGTTCCTATTGTTGGTGAACCTTAAGTTGTTATCTCTTATGTTGATATGTCTTATCATATTCCTTCTAGCATGTTACTGAACCCTATGCTTGAGGAATGTAATAAGTGTCGTAGCTTTTTTATCTTAGGCATGGATTATCCTAATTTAGATGAGAATGGATGTCCACCAAGGCATGGTGGACCTTTTAGTTGAGAAGTGATTGATCCTAATGATCCTTAAATGACCAGATTTATGCTGGTGGTGAGTTGCAGTGGTCTGATTCTAAAATGTGTGCACCAACCATTTCCTCTACATCTTTTCCTTCGCCTTATTTTCCTTCAATACCAGTTGATGTTGTCACAAGAGGTGACTTATATTCTTTTAAAGAATTTATTTTTTGATTTTGGTGCTTTGTTGAAAAATCAGCATGCCTTGGTTACCATGATCAGTGATAAGGATGCAATACATCAATTGGCGCTTGTGATTCGGTATATCCATCCCAAGAAGATGCTTCACATTAGTGAAGTAGAGATGGAAAATAGAAATTTGGTAAATGAGATGGAAGATATGAGAGACATAGTGGATGAAATGAGGTATTCTTTTGCGGATTTTGTGGCTGATTTACTAGAGAGGATAGAGAATCTTACTTATGTGGCTTCTTCTTTCAAATGAACCTCCTCCTCCTTGTTCTATTAATGTTGAAATGATCATATTTTTTTGTGAGAGAAGAGTTTCGAGCTACATTAAGTGATGTTCTTGACCTACCTCTCGCGACTTTGAGAAAAATAAGACATAATAGTCACCATGTTCATATGATGGTCAGGGACTATATTAAAGAAATGATTTCTGACTAAGACACAATAAAAAAATGTATAAAGTACTATCTATCTCATGTTCATAATAATCGTGAGTTGAATATTCATTTCATGTTCTTGACTGAGAATCTGAGAATTCCACCAGTGACTCAAGCATTAAAAGAAGGATTTCTTTAGTGATATAGAGAGAGGTTGAAATATCATTATAGATTTCATAAATCTTATGAAACCATTTGTGCATGTTTCAAGAATTGTAGTGGTGGATTAGAAGGACATACCAGTTACTACCCATCTAACCCCTTTCACCTAACAATTTAGAGTTCATTAGGAGTAGTGTAACCAGAGACCCTGATTCACCTTTTATATCCCTTTTCCATCCTTTCAACTTATCTCCTAGAGAATCTATCTAGCATCTCCGAACTATCATTATCAAAGATCCTCCTTCTATGACTGATGTTCTTGCAACCATTTCATTGATTTCATTCCTCATTTCCTATATAATTACATTTGATACTATTATTTGTCCTTTACATTTTGATACTATGGTTTATAAAATTCCATGATTTGTGATCATCAAAAGGGGGGATATTGTTGCCGCCCTTATTTTAATGATCATAAAAATCATGTTTATAATGTCATTAATGAGTTATATGTTTTATGGTAGCATTTTATAATGTAATATAGATTATAGATAATTTTAATAAGTGTTGAAAACACTCACCGCCAAATGTGAATCACCATTGAGGAAGAGAAATTTGTCTAAGTATTGAAAACCCCACCATCAGAGATGACTAATGAAAATATGATTGTAAGAACCCAATTCTTCATTGAGGTACAAGTTTTGTATTTTAAGGTTGTGGATATGTAAGTGGAGGAAAATGAGGGTTACACACTGTGTAACCCTAGTGCATGCCATGTAATTGGGTCACATGCCATGTACATCCTAGTACACACCATGTGATGGTTTGGAAATCATCTATACGGACACGGTATGAAGTTTCTAGTACACTCCGTGTACTTTTATTTTTTTCATTAAAATAGCAAGTAGCATCATTTTTGTAAAAATGTACAGAACTCACCCTTCATTTGACGAACCAGTGCCCAAGCGATCTGAGGATAGGGTGGCCTCCCGTTTCATCATCCCATCTCCAATTATATCATTGTTAGATGCATTGGAATCCCCTTGATGAGCTCTTGATTCCTCTTGATCTGTTATTCATGATTTATTCTCTCAACGTAGTTATCGTGGGATGAGAATTTGTGCTCGTTTTGTAGATGTACCCTGTTTTAGGTTGAATTAGATGCCAAGGCTATACGAGGAAACTCATATGAGTACGAGGTAGGTGATATCATGCCTTTCACTAGTTGTCAAGCTGTTTATATATGCCAGAGTGACGCAAACCCATTTTAGGGAGTCACCTTAATGGATAATTGTCCTATGTTATTGTCTATTGATGTTTGGGTAATTGAAAATGTGTTCTAATTCATTAATTAGGTTGTTTACCTTGAAATAGGGCCACCCCATGGGTGTGTTTCCCTCCGATGACCGTTTATGTCCATTTGGCCTATGATGCCTTTGAGGAATGCCTTGTTTTCCCTTTCTATGTTGTTGAAAATGGTTTTGGTAATTAAATAAAATTGAAATTGTGTTAAATTATAATTTTTTTGACTAAGGGTTTGGGATTAGTGATTTTCCCCTTTTCCACATGTTATGCCTATGCTTGTTTAAGTATGCTTGTAATGTTTTTCTCCAATTGTGAACCTGCCCATGTGAGTTTGGTTATATAAAGGCCTTGTAATGGATTAGATTATATAATAGTATTTTTATATGAAATGTGCCCATGTGAGTAATTTAATGCTAAATTCATTTAATATTATAGATTACATGATAGGCTTGTTATATGAAATGCTCACATGAGTTGATTAATGTTGAACCATGAAATAGTTTACTTTACCTGTGTTGATTTTTATATGAAATGATAAACGGCTAAATAGAAATGGGCGAGCCATAGCCTTAGGTTAAAAGGATAGGTCAACATTATATGATTATTTCACCGTCTACCTTTGGTGAACCATGGCCTCAGTTAAAAGATCATAGACAGACTCAAGAGGGCATTATCATGACAAGTTGTGAGCGAGCCACAAATGTATTGTTTGGGCTCATGAAGACATTATATAAATGTTGAGAGAAGCTTGAATCCAATGAGGGATTCCAAGGACGAGATCTATTAGTATCTATTTATATGTCATGAGTTGACATTTACTTATAATTTGAATATCGAATGGAATGACTTCTGTTGCATTTTCCAAGCCAAAGCACAAGCTTGGAATCAGTCATCACTTATACTTGTTTAGAGGGTCTTTTGAGACATCTGCAGGGCATAATTTTGTATGGGGATCGTCGGTCCTAGGATGGATCCCAAAACTTATAAAATTCTACGTAATTGAATTAATTAATGAACATGAAATGAATGTAAATGGAAACCAGTACTTCTAGGACTGTTTACTTTTTGAGTATTTCCTGGTTTACTACTTTCCCTATTGAACACTACCTGTTATTTATATTCATTGATATATTGGCACAAACCTTGGGTGGTTACCTACTGGGATTTTGTCTCACACATTGTTTAGGTCATGCTTTTGGGATCAAACATATTATATTGTTGCAGGTGTCGATAAGGGTAAGAACCATTCTACAAGTACATGATATGTTTTTTAGGATCAGGAGAGCATGTGACCAAGCTGAGGCTTGTGATGCTTCTAAGTTTCTATTGTTCTCTTTTGTACTTTTGGTACTTGTATTGGGCATTACTACAGTGTATCATGTTTTGGTGGTTTTCCTAGAACATTTGACATGCAGCATCAACCTTTGTATGTTATGACATCTGGTTATCTATATTGTTAGTCTTCCGTTGTTTACTTCTGTTGTATGGTATTACTGCTTCCAATATCTGTATATTATTTTATTCTGATGTGTTACACTCTGCCAATGAGGGCATAGATTCCTCACTATCACACCCAAGCTCTTGCTGCTAGTCGGTAGCCTCTGGCATTTGGGGAAATATGCTTGAGGCTATGTGGCCAATACTACGGGAAAAATAGGCTTTTGCGACGGGATTAATTCTCATCGCAAATAGTCGATCCCAGAGGTTATTTGCGACGGAGGGTTCATCCCATCGCAAATAACAAGTTATTTGTGACGAGTTTTGGGATCCCGTCACAAACAGTAATGCGCGGTTTGGCACGGGTTGCGCGCCAAAGCGCGGAAAGGTTATTTACGACGGGGGGATCCCCCCGTCCCAAATAGTGTGTCGGCTGGAGGGTATTTGCGACGGGTCCCGTCAGAAATATTGGCAGCGGTAAATGGGTTTTTGCGACGGGATGTTGTCCCGTCGCAAAAGGTGTGTCGACATGTCACTTTTTGCGACGGGGCCCGTCACAAATACCGTTTTAACCACCGACCGCAATTAACGCGGGCGAAGGTATTTGCGACGGGCCCCATCGCAAAAAGAACCTTTTGCGAGGGTAATCCCATCGCAAATAGACCCATCACAACTAATCTAACCTATATATACACCCCTCCCCCCTCCGTTTTTCTTTCTCTTCCCCTCATTTCTCACTTCCTCTCTCTCTCTAAACTCTATTTTTAGAGTGAAAATTTCTCTGACTTAGTTTTTTTTACGGAGAAGTTGTGAAGTTGCTTACATCAATAGGAGATCAAGTTTAAAGGTATTTATATTTTATTTAATATAGTATTTATTTCATTTTTTATGTTAATTTTAAATATTGTTGATTAGTTGTAATTCAATTAGATTTAAATGGTTTTGTTATCTGTATTTATTTGAATTAATAAATTGAAATTATTAATACTAATTCTTAATAATTAGTAATAATTAATAAATAGACATAATTAATAATTATTAAAGAAAATTAGTATTTTCTATAAATAATTACTTATAATTAGTAATTAGTAGATGTAAATTGTAGTTATTAATATCAATTAACGCTAATTTGTAATAGTTTTGTTTAATTAGTAATAGTTATGTTTAATTAGTAATAATTACGGGTAAGTAGTAATAAATAGGAATTAGTAGTAATAGATATAAATAATTATTAATAAATATACTAATTAGTAATAAATATGAATAATTAGTAATAATTAGTAATAATTACTAATAATTAGTAATAATTATTAATAATTAGTAATAATTAGTAATAATTAGTAATAAATAGTAATAATTAGTAATAATTAGTAATAATTAGTAATAATTAGTAATAATTAGTAATAATTAGTAATAAATAGAAATAAATAGTAATAAATAGTAATAAATAGGAATAAATAGGAATAATTAGGAATAATTAGGAATAATTAGGAATAATTAATAATAATTAGGAAAGATTAGGAATAATTAGGAATAAGTAGTAATAAATAGGAATAATTAATAATAAATAGAATAATTACTAATAAATATGAATAATGAGTAATAAATAGAATAATTAGTAATAAATAGAATAATTACTAATAAATATGTATAATTAGTAATAAATATGTATAATTAGTAATAAATAGATATAATTAGTAATAAATAGGAATAATTAGTAATAAACAGGAATAATTAGTAATAAATAGGAATAATTAGTAATAAATAATAATAAATAGTAATAATTAGTAATAATTAGTAATAAATAATAATAAATAGTAATAAACAGAAATAAATAGGAATAATTAGGAATAATTAGGAATAATTAAGAATAATTAGGAACAATTAGGAATAATTAGGAATAATTAAGAATAATTAGGAATAATTAGGAATAATTAGGAATAATTAGTAATAATTAGGAATAATTAGAAATAATTAGGAATAATTAGGAATAATTAGGAATAATTAGGAACAATTATGAATAAGTAGTAATAATTAGGAATAAGTAGTAATAAATATGAATAATTAGTAATAAATAGAAATAATTACTAATAAATAGAAATAATTACTAATAAATAGAATAATTAGTAACAAATAGGAATAATTAATAATAAATAGGAATAATTAGTAATAAATAGGAATAATTAGTAATAAATAGGAATAATTAGAAATAAATAGGAATAATTAGTCATAAATAGAAATAATTAGTAATAATTAGTAATAATTAGTAATAATTAGTAATAATTAGTAATAATTAAGAATAAATATGAATAATTAAGAATAAATATGAATAATTAGGAATAAATATGAATAATTAGGAATAATTTGGAATAATTAGGAATAAATAAGAATAAATAGTAATAAATAGGAATAATTTGTGATAATTAGTAATAATTTGTAATAATTAGTAATAATTAGGAATAAATATGAATAATTAGAAATAAATATGAATAATTAGGAATAAATAGGAATAATTGGGAATAATTAGTAATAATTAGTAATAATTAGGAATAGATATGAATAATTAGGAATAAATATGAATAATTAGGAATAAATATGAATAATTAGTAATAATTAGTAATAATTAGTAATAATTAGTAATAATTAGTAATAAATAGTGAAAATAATAATAAATAGTAATAATTAGATATAATTAGTAATAATTAGTAATAGTTAATAATAATTATTAATAATTAGTAATAAATATTAATAATTAGTAATAATTAGTAATAATTAGTAATAAATATGAATAAATTTGAACAAATAGGAACAAATAGGAACAAATAGGAACAAATATGAACAATGAGGAACAATTAAGAACAATTAACAACAATTAGGAACAATTAGGAACAATTAGGAATAATTAGGAATAATTAGAAATAATTAGTAATATTTTATGATTTTTTTATATTTTTTTGTAAATATTGAGAATTTTAATAATTTTTTATTTTTTATTATTTTAATAATATTGATATTAATTTTTGTTAATCATAATTTTATTAAATATATTTTCTTAGAATTATATTTTTTAATGTTTGTTTATTTTACTAATAATAATATTTTTTTTATTTTTTTATTATTTTAATAATAATAATATAATTTTGTCATTAATCATAATTTTTTTTATTATGTTTAGTATTTGCGACGGGACCTTTTGCGATGAGCTCCCGTCGCAAATAATTTAAATATAATTTTTTATTATTTATATTTGTGACGGGCCCATCGCAAAATGTTTATATATATATATATATAATGTATATAATCGGAGTCTTATTTGCGACGCCGTTTTCTGCAACGGGCTATTTGTGACGGGGCCCCGTCGTTAAAGCCTATTTGCGACGGGATCCCGTCGCAAATACCCCGTCGCAAATACCTCTAATTCCAATAGTGCAACCAGGTACAAGGCACCTTTGAGTGGCTTCCAGATCTGGGAAGTTACAAAGTGGTATCTGAGGAGGTTTTCTTTTCTAGTTTGCATTACTATTTGGTGACATTAGACTGGGATAGGAAGGAAATAGAGTTTGGTAATAAATTATGCCCGGGAGTAGCTACCCCATCTATAGGGAAAAGCCTAATGTCCTCAAATTGAATTGTGATTTTTGGATTTGGAGTTGTTACAATTGATTCGATTTCACCATTGGGTAGCACACTTATATTGTACTATTATTATTGATATCATTGCGATTCTATTTTTTTCAACCCAATGAGGTGAGGGTATTCCATCTTATGCCTCATATAGGCACTTGTTAGAAATCACATGACATGAATTTCTAGCATTCCATTTAGAGATCATTACTAATTGCATGCAATTGTGATAGATATTTTGATAGATATGCACGATGTTGTGTTAGGTGTATTGGTACGTGCTATGGCTTAAATTGGATAGATGAGAAACTTTGGCCCATAAGGTGTATGGGCCCTCTTGGGTCAGAATATGGTGAATCATGTTCCTACTTTAAATTAAATTGTGATATGATATGCTATATGTGGATGCCAAGCATTGGTTCGTAGGGAGTATGGGCCCCACAGATTTGAATTTGGAATACAGTTATTTTATTTTTTCAAAAATGGGGGTTCTGAGAAAGTTTTATAGGTTTACTACCCGAAAACCCAGACAACACGGCATGTGGTGCTATGAACACACTCTATGTGTTCTTTTGTTTGGGAAGAAAAACTTTTCTTATGTACACATCGTGTACTATGTGTACACACCATGTTGAAAGTGAACATGTGTCCAGCTGTGTGAAGAAGAACACAGAATAATGGTCTGGTAAAAGTACATGGTCGTGTACTTTTGGTACACATCGTGTAGTCTTACCCCGACAGACCCCATGTGACTCTGATCATGTAAAAGAACATGGCCAGGATGGGAGACTTGTATACACACCGTGTACCATTCCTACATGTCGTGTACCTGGGGTGTTTACATGCCAAGGCCAGTGGGAGTACATGACCATGTGAGACCATGAGGGTACACGTTGTGAATGGTTTCTACACGTCGTGTACTACTCTTTTCATAACATTTGGGGTGTCTTTTCCTTTTTTATCCCCCTTTGTCAGTTTTGGACCAGTGAGTAGTCCTTTCTGAGTTTTTTTCCATATATATCATGACGTTGAAACCCGGGGAGCGTTTTGAGCACCTAAGAGTGAGACTTGTCATGGATGATCAGTTGGGTGTTTGAGCCAACCTAGTTGAGACTTTCGATATGAGATGATTTGTGAGATATCTCTCTTGACCTATGTTATTCTAGGGAGTCCCTTGAAGGATCCCTGTCCTATGTACCATTTTCTAAGATCCATGTTGTTGGATTCCTCTATTGTTTATAGTTCGAGGATCCCGTGTAAGATTCCTCCCTTACCTTTTTAGCTCGGGATCACATGTAGGATGCCTTCACTCACATTTTCTTGGAGGATCCCAAGTAGGATGCATTTCAGTATTTGACTTGACCAAACCTGACCTTCATAGTGTGATTTTGGTAGTATCTCTCTTTGTTTGACACCTAAACCTGACCCATGGTGTAGGCAGAGGGGTGACTATTTAGAGGAAGGTGTTGACCTATACTGTTTTGATATCTGTGCTTTTTAACTGCGAGCTATTTTGAATCTTGACCATTGATATGGGAACAAGCATTGAAGAATGTTCAGTTCAGTAGGTTAGACATACCTCGGGCATGGACAGTTGCTTAGGAGGTTGTGTGAACCTCTCTTTCCACAAGTTTTGGGAGACTTTGTACATCGTCATCCATGTAAATTGTTTTGTAAATGATGTGCTTTTGATCTAGTTCCTGCGCGAGCCATCTAATACTAGGATTCATAGGGTGGACAACCTATGAATAGTACCCAGAATGTGTTTTTTTCACTTATAAACTCAGGGTAGTATATGTTGACATACGTAGTACCAGTCAAGTGTTAAACGTTGAAATGAGATGTTGAGTTCAGTTAAATCGTTGAGCTTTGAGCTATTGTGTATGTTCTTGGGTTATCGCTTGAGTATAGTGACCTGAGCATTATAGAACCAAGTTCATCCCACTACTCAGGAGGTCTTTCTGGGATACAGGTGTTTTGAAACACTGGTCGGTTTAATTTTGGGCTTTATGCCATGTGATAAGACATAGTGATCGTGTTTTGAGAGTGGCTGGTCCTTTTTCTCTACATCTAAGACACTCCTAGGTGGGGAGCATCATGTTGGATCAGTTTAAATGTGTCCTTACAGGTATAAGGACCACAATCAAGGACTTCTCAGAAATGGTCGATACTACTTGAATGCCATTGAAACTTGCAAGTCTTATTTCATGCTGTTGTTTTCTTGACAACATGATGTTGTTGTGTTCTGGCTATGTGTACAGTCCTTATGACGCACTGTTGATCATGAATGGACCATGGTTGTTAAGAATGAAATATCATGGAAATGACTTGGGATAAAGGAATTGTGGTTAGTTAAATGATGATTTTCCGGCAAGTGATGCTGAGTTTCTTTCCAAAGATCAACCAATAGTGGTTCGACTATCATATTTTGGAAATCCATGAAATTATTTTAAAGTGATCCTTCTTAAGAGACGAGCATTTCCCCTATCTTGACATTATCCTGAATGCACTAAGAGAGCATCCATTATACGTCGCACTACAGTTGAAAGTCGTTGTCCTAGTTTGAAATATTTTTTGGTGTTGTGCGCTAGATGAGTGGTTTTAAATGAGGCTCAGTTAATCCCAAGTGACACCGGGGTTCCCGTGTAGGAACGCCTTGGAAGCACTCTAGATACCTACTTCTTTCCATGACGTGACCGCCAGGCGGATGCCTTTCTATGTTCAGTCAGTGTTCTTTTGTGGACTTCTGGCCTTGTACTAAAGTCTCGCTTGTAACGGGGAGTATGGAACACCCTGGTGAGTTCCTTGGACTCCGAGTTGTTGAATATAAGGTTATCTCGAACTTATAGTCGAGCTCATATGTGATGCTTTGAAAATGGGTAATGATTCCAGTGGGTTGGATCTAGTTTTTCCATTACTCCTGATAGTGCATGACCTTTTTTAATGATAAGTGGATGGTTTGACAAGGAACATCACCGAGAGATAGGTATGGGCTTCGGTGAATGGGTTTATTGTGGGCGCGTAGTTCCTTGGGAGAAGGCGTTGTGTCCGATTGCAACATGCCAGGATCCTAAGCCATACATTTCGGAGATAACTTATCCAGTGATAGTTTAACTCCTTATCATGTTCCTAGTGTATAGTTTGAGTGAACCAGTTTGAACACTCCACCTGTTTAAGGTGGATGTGACGTGAAAGTCATCAATGTATTTTGATGAAAATTGCATTATCGATTTTGATGTGGTCGATTGGGGTTTGACCATTCTTTGTTATAAGGTCGTTGGTAAGACCTCAATTGTGTTCGAGTTCACCCAGTTAATGTAAAATCATGCTGGTAGCATCGTTAGAACACTCAGGTGTGTACTTAGTGGAGTTTTCCAATGGTGAAGGTGTTGTGGCAACAATGTTGTTTACGTTGTTCTTAATAGACTCATGAAGGATGTGCTCTTTCTACCGATCAAGGAAACCATCAGTGTTGATGAGCTTGGAAGGTTGTACATTCGTGAGATTGTACGAATGCACGAGGTTCCTTATTCTGTCATTTCAGATAGGGACACTCGGTTTACTTCTCATTTTTGTAAAGGGCTACAGAGGGTGCTGGGTACACTGGTTCTTTTGAGCACAACTTACCACCCCTAGACAGATGGTCAGTCAGAGCGCACGATTCAAGTGTTGGAGGACATGCTTCAGACATGCGTCCTGGATTTCAGGGTTTCTTGGGAGAAACACAAACCCTTAGTTGATTTCGCCCATAAAAATAGATTCTAGGCTACTTATCAGATGGTGAAATATGAGGCTCTGTATATTAGGCCATGTCGATCACCCCTGTGTTGGATGAAGGCAGGAGATGCAGCTATACAGGGACCTCGTCTTATCCCGGATACCACTGAATAGGTTCAGGTGATTCAGAAGTGGATGAATGCTATGCAGTCTCATTAAGAAATATTTTGTCGATCGCCATAGACGAGCTCTGGAGTTCAAGGACGGCGATCGTGTTTTCCTACATGTTTCCCTGAGGTTGGGATACAAGAGGATCAGGGGACAGGGTAAGATTTCACCGAGATAGGTTGGGCCATTCGAGATTCTGGAAAGTCGGGTTGGTGGCCTATCAGTTTCAGTTACCCCGAAGGTACATGGCTATGCACAAAGTATTCCATGTTTCTCAGTTGCGGCGTTACTTTTATGAATCATCCCCAACTTTTCAGTTTCAAGAGGATGGGTTGAAGGTAGATGCATCTTTTGAGGAGCATCCCATATGAATTGTGGATCGTAGCACGATGGTTCTTCATGTCCGGTCTGTTCCTCTAGTACGGGTGTTATGGCAGCATAGCTGAGTATAGGACGAGACCAAGAAGGGGGGAATCGAGGTATGATCTCAAGGGCCATAGTAGTTCTTAGATTTTTCTTCACCAAAATTAGAAGAGATATTTGGGGATGAATTTCTTTAAGGGGCGATGTTTGTAAGAAACTGGTTCTTCCATTGAGGTACGAATCTTCTCTTTTTAGGTTGTGCTTAAGTAAGGGGAGGAAAAATAGGGATACACACCGTGTAACCCGTGTTCGTGCCGTGTAATTGAGGCACATGACATGTACTTCCTAGTACATGCCAGGTGATGGTATGGCCAGGATCTATATGGACACGACGTGTAGTTTCCATTACATGCCATGTAATTTTCTTTTTTTCGTTAAATCAGGTAGAAGCGTTGTTTTTGTAAAAACGTACAGAAATCACCCTTCATTCAGCGAACAACGTACCCATGTGATCCAGGGATAGGGTGGCCTCCCGTGTCGTCATTAGATATCTAATTAGAACAATGTCAGGTGCATTGTAATCCCCTCGGTGATCTCTCGATTCCTCTTGAGCCATTATTCATGATTTCTTCTCTCGACATAGTTATCGAGGGTGGAGTGTTTGTGCTATTTTTGTAGATCTACACCATTCTAAGTCAAATTATAGCCTGATGTTGGGTTAGGAGACTCATACAAGTATGATTTAGGTGGGGTCGTGCCTTTTTCTAATTGTCAAGCTTTTTTATATATGTCGGAGTGTCGTGTTCCCATTTGAGGGTGTTGCCTTAATTGATAATTGGTCAATGTTATTTCTTATTAATGTTTATGTAATTGAAAGCTTCTTCTCATTCATCAATCAAGTTGTTTACCTGGAATTAGGGCCACTCCATGGGTGTGTTTCCCTTCGATGACTGTTTATGGTAGTTTGGCCTAGGATGCCTATGGGGAATGCCTTGTTTTCCCTTCTTGGGTTATTTAAATGGTTTTTGTTATTAAATGGATTTGAAATTGTGTAAAATTGTAATTGATTTGATTGAGGGTTTGGGATTAGTGATTTCCCCATTTTCCCCATGTTATGTCTATGCTTGTTTAAGCATGCCTGGAATGTTTTTCTCCAATTATGAACCTGCCCATGTGAGTTTGGTTATATGAACACCTTGTAATGGTCTAGATTACATAATAGGATTGTTATATGAAATGTTCACATGTGAGTAATTTAATTCTAAAGTTGTGTAATGGTTTAGATTACATTATACGCTTGTTATATGAAATGCCTACGTGAGTTGATTAATGTTGAACCATGTAATAGTTTAATTTACTTGTGTTTCTTCTTATATGAAATGATAAATGGGTAAATAGAAATGGGTGAGTCATCGCCTCAGGTTAAAATGCATGGTCAGAATCACTGATTATTGCACCTTATACCTTGGGTGAACCATGCCCTCAGTTAAAATACCACAGACAAACTCAAGAGGGTATTATCATGACAAGTCGTTAGTAATCCACGGATGTAGTGGTCGAGCTGATGGAGACTTTATATAAATGTCGGACGAACCATGAATCCAATGAGGGATTCCAAGGACATGCTCTATTGGTAGTTGTTTATGTTTCATGAGTAGACATTTACTTATAATTTGAATATCGAATGGAAGGACTTATCATGTGTTTTCCATGCCAAAGCACAATTTTGAATTCAGTCTTCACTTATACTTATTTAGAGGGTCTTTTGAGACATCTGTTGGGCATAAATTTGTACAGGGATCGTTGGGACTAGGATGGATCCTGAGACTTATATAATTCAATGTAATTGAATTAATTAATGAACATGAAATGAATATAAATGGAAACAAGTACTTGTAGGAGTGTTTACTTTTGAGTATTTCTTATTTTACTGCTTTCCCTATTGAACAATGCCTATAATATATATTTATTTAATGATTGGCACAGACCTTAGGTGGTTGCCTACTGGGATTTAGTTTCATACCCTGTTTGGGTAATGCTTTTGAAACCAAACAGATTATATTGTTGCAGGTGTCGATGAGGGTAATGACCCTTCTACAGGTACATGATATGTTGTTTAGGAACAGGAGAGCATGAGACCAAGTTGAGCCTTGCAATACTTTTGAGTTTCATTTGTTCTCATTTTTACTTTCGATATGCAACATCATCCTTTGTATGCTATGACACTTGGTTTTCTATACTGTCATTCTTCCATTGTTTACTTTTGTTGAATGGCATTACTTCTTCCGTTATCTGTATCTTATTTAATTCCACTGTGTTATATTTTTCCAATTAGGGCAAAATTTCCTCACTATCACACTCAGGTCATCACTAATAATCGGTAGCCTTTGGTGTTTGAGGAAATGCACTTGAGGACATGTGGCTAATCGGGTATGTTAAGCACAACCTATCGTCATCCTGACTCACCATTAACATGCCTCACCACCAAGATAAGTCACAGTAAGGATGACTTACCACCATAGATTGTATCACCATTCAAAGGATTCGCCATCACGATTTTAATTATTTTGAATTAACTTCTTCTAATGACTATTTTATCAAATTTAATGTCATTGATTATTTTAATTGTTTATTAACCACGTGTAGAGAATAGTAATTAGAAAGTTAGAGCTATGTACTAGGAGTAGATCCTGATGATTATGACACCTGGTTATCTATATTGTCAGTCTTCTATTGTTTACTTTTTTTGAATGACGTTACTGCTATCTGTGTATTATTTAATTCCACTGTGTTAAACTTTTCCAATTTGGGCATAGTTTTCTCACTATCACACTCAGGTCCTCGCTACTAATCGGTAGACTCTAGTGTTTGCGGAAATACGCTTGAGGCCATATGGCTAATCAGGTATGTTAAGCACAACCTACCGTCGGCCTGACTCACCATTAACATGCCTCACCACCAAGATAAGTCAGAGTTAGGATGACTTACCACCATATATTGTATCCCCATTCAAAGGATTCACCATCACGGTTTTAATTATTTTGAATTACCTTCTTCTAATGACTATTTTATCGAATTTAATGTGATTGATTATTTTAATTGTTTATTAACCATGTGTAAAGAACAGTAATGAGCAAGTTAGAGATAAGTACTAGGAATAGATCCTGATGATTATTCTTCAAATGAATACACCTACATGTTTCTGTTAAAAAAAATAGCAGACTCTCATGGAGATTTGAAAGAACACACAGAAAAATACACACATGTGAAGTGAGCTGAATTTCATTACACTCAATCATAAGTCACTTTTTATTTATTCAGAAGAGAAAGAACCAGGACATGAAAAGGTTTAAGGAGGTTGAAATGGTGAAGCCCTAAAGCGTCACCACTTCCAATTAAATTACATTAATGCGGGAGAGAACCAGTAAAGCTATAGATAATCAATCTATTCTGTGGACTTGCTAAAATAGCCAGGTTGTCCGCCACAAAGTTTCCCTCCTTAAGGGTATGGGAGATCTCCAGCTCATTATTCATAATATACATGCACTTTCTGATTAAATAAGTGAGGTACCATGGGGTGTTAGCTCTATCTTGAAGAAAGCCCACCAGAAGATTTGAATCACTTTTTACAGCAGCAATGTTGATGTTGTAAAGCTTGCACAAGAATAAGAACTGAACCCGATGACCACTGACCCCTAGCATCGCGAACCAAGCCTCCACCTATCATCATGCCTTGATTGCTATTTCCATCCACAATCATCTTGAAACTGCTACACGATGGACTCCATAATCCACCTCCCAATTTGAGTTGAACTCTTGGATGCACCACAGCTTCCACTGAAATTGTTCCCAGCATCGCCCCCATAGAGCAGTTTCCCAAGATCAGACACTAGAGAGAGGGGCCGTACCTTAAGCTGTTGATGTGGGAAAGAAATCCCTTCCCGTATTTGGTTTCGCGATTCCCATATTGTCCAGCATATAGCACCGAAAGCCATACCTCACCACTTGACATCTGCCACCCACCCCTCGGACCCCTGGAACCAGTTTATGATAAAATCGTGAATGTTATCCACCTGCATCCAAAATCCCAGCCCATGCCCAACCTGCTTCCAAAGGAATCGAGCCACTCCCCCTCAGAGAAAAGCTTCCAGGATGATTCAGTATTAGGGAGAACACAACAGTGGCACATAGAAAACAATGAGATTCCCTTCTTTTGAACATTATCATCTGTAGGTATAGCATTATTCCGTAAACGCAAAACCATAAAATTCATTTTAGTGGGAATGACTTTGCACCATATCTTGATGTTCGAAAAGTCAGTATGGAGGGTAGGTCGCATCGATCTGAGAATGTACCTGGACTTGCAGTCACCTGTTGACAACTCTGAGAAGATACATCTATCCAGCTCATCCCCAAAGATAATCCCCACAAGCAGCACCTTCTTGTCCTCATCGAGCATGGCTGAAATAAATGTTGGAAACATGCTCGCCAGCCTCAGAGAAATCCTAGGAACAAGACAACCTGGAAAGAACAGAATCTTCCTAGCCCAGTTGTCTTTCCAGAAATTTAAATCACCACGACCAACAACCCATTGAGTTTTAGCATCCACCCAATTAATGTGCTTTCTCATATTTCTGCCCAGACTCAACATCCTATTCGGATACTCATCCCACACTCTCCAGTAAACCTCATACCTACTCCTCATAAACATCACCCACAAGGATTTTCCTTCAATAATATCCCAATCTAGTTTCTCCGGAATAGCCTCCATGGAGTCAAAGACATTCCTCACATTAATCCCTCCCTCGTCAAGGGGTTTGGCTAAACATTTCCAAGCTTCCCAATGGAACTTCCCCTCATGTTTGTAATCCCAGATGAAAGAATTGATGATCTTTTACACCCTATCAATTATTCCCTTTGGAGGCCTAATAACGGAGAAGACATGCATGGGTATTGAAGTTAAAACACTATTGACCAACGTGATACTGCTTCGAAACGATAAAAATCTGTTTTTCCAGTCGAAAATCCTAGAGGACAACCTGTTCACCTGCTTTTCAAAAAGAATTTTTATAATCCTTCCATCTGTAATGGGTGCACCTAAATACTCCATCGGAATACTACCTTTATGAATGCCCAACTTATCTTGGACTTGTTTTCATCTACTACTCGAACAAGCCTTGGAAATGTATACATTACTTTTTTCTGAGCATTAATTCTCTGCCCATCCAAATACTGTGTATCTCCATCACTTTCCTAAACCTCTCCAAAGACCATGTAGCACCATTAATGAAGAACACCATATCATCCGCATACATCAAATGTGAAATATTCGTCGGACCATTTCTCTTTCGATAGGGCTGGATGCTTCCTCAATCCAATTCTTTATGAAGATATCTGGAGAGAGACTCTTCATCCAGCATAAACATGATAGGTGAGATTGGAACCCCCTTTCTCAGACTTAAGACTAATTTAAAGAACCCAAATCTTTTCCCCATTAGAGACACCGAGAGCTTGGGAGTTGCAAAGCACCTGAATAAGAGATCTTGAGACCATAAGTTGAACCCAAAATTTTCCAAAGCATGTAAAATAAAGATCCATTCCATGTGATCATTCACTTTATCCATGTGCACCTTAATCAAAAAATTCGATCCTTGAATCTTTTTGTTGATATCGTTGACCATCTCCATAGAAATTACATTAGCCCCCTGAATACTCGGGCCCTTCATGAAGTAGTGCTACTCACAAGAAACAATCCGGTAACACCATGTTAATCCTTCTATTGAGGATGATGGTATGGATTTTGTAGGAAAAGTTACACAGGCAGATGGGTCTGAATTGATTCCAAGATGTAGGCTACTTCACTTTGGGAATTAGTACAGGTTTGGAAGCACTTATGGATCTAGTAATAGCCCTACTGTTTCCGACGCTTTCCGTCGGGGCGCGCGCACGCGCGTCCGTCACGCAGGGGAGGATGCGCGGCTTGTTGCCCCGCATTCCCGCTTTCCAAAGGCGGGCGGCATCCATTCCTTGTTCAGGTATGTCTGCTCCTTGATCGATACCGGGATGATGGGTTGTCGGTTCTTCCTTCTGTGGATTCCTCCTCAGAGCTCGTCACATAGTTCGGGTCTCCCTCATAGATTTATGACGGGTTCGTGAATCTCGTTATCGGCGCCATATCTTCATGGACGCCAGTTAATTACGCTGCTTCCGTCGAGACGCTCCAAGGGGTCTGGTCGGGGCAGCAACCTTCGGTGAGGAGAATGGTCACGCTGGAGTGTAGTTGGCATGTTTTGACGCTGGGGGATTGGCATCTCTGTCTTCTGTCCCTTATTATAGGTCTTCGTGAGGGCGCGGAAGCCCGAGGAATCCCACATCAAATGCGGGGAACTTGCATTCCATAGGCATTATCTGAGGTTTTTTTCAGCTTCCCATTTTTAACACGGGGTATGCCACGAGTTTAATGTCTTGCAGAGATGGATCGGACTGATCGGAACACTTTGAGTGGATCAGATTGCAGGACCCCCTAAAGGGAACTCTGATTTTGGGGCCAGCACGTGGGCAGCTTCCCGGATACTGTGGAGTGGAATGAGGTGGCATGATCCCACCGGGATGTGGCGGCCCGGGTAAGAATCAGGATGGATGACAGAGTGAAGGGGGAATTTGGGGCTGACGCTCTGAGGCGGCCCGCAATGGATGGATATGGGGCTTACGCTCTGAGTTGGCCCTCAATGGATGGATATGATGCTTACGCTCTGAGGCGGCCCCCCAATGGATGGATATGGGGCTTACGCTCTGAGGCGGCCCACAATGGATGGATATGAGGCTTACGCTCTGAGGGGGCCCACAATGGATGGATATGGGGCTTACGCTCTGAGGCGGCCCACAATGGATGGATATGGGGCTTACGCTCTGAGGCGGCCCACAATGGATGGATATTGGGCTTATGCTCTAAGGTGGCCCATAGAGTTGGTGAACTGACGCAAAGGGGGTCGGAACGACTGAGTGGTGGGATTGAACCTCGTGGAGGCTACCCACGTACCATGATTTAGCACTGATCAAAGTCCACGTAGTTCGGGTGGCGCAGTTTAATGTCATGCGGGACGAGGCAGACAGTTTTACATCATGCTGGACGGCATACAATTTAATGTCAAGCAAGATGGGGGCATACAGTTTAATGTCATGCGGGACGACATTTGAGGCTCACACTCTAAGGCGGACCAAGGAGTTGGGTGAACCGACGTGAAGAGGTCGGAACAATCGGGTGGTGGGCTTGAACCTCGTGGAGGCTTCCTATGTACCATGCCTTGACATGGATCAAAGTCCAAGTAGTTCACCAGGATGGGGCTTTCGCTCTGAGGCGGCCCATAATGGATATCATGGTCGATGCTCACTCTAAGCCCACGTGAGTCATGCTCGGTGTGAGAAACAAGAGGCAGCAGGGACTAGACGATCACGCCACAAAGGGTGCGTCCGTGAGAAGCGGAGAGGTGCTTAAGCATTGAGCGGCCCTTGGTGCCGGGACTTATTCCAGGATGGAGGCCTGTGGTGCGACAAGGCGCAGTGGGAGAGGGACTCCACTGGCCTTGGAAGTGGGGAAGTACGGAGGTGCATGGGTGTTATCTTCTGCACGAGAGGCTAGGGGATTACGCTCTAAGGCAGCCCTTCCCCCGTGGACAAACGCCACTCCGAGAGGGAGGATCTCATTCCATGTGAGGAATATTCCATTCCTGTGGAGACGAGCGGTGTAAAGAATGTCTGAGCCGAGGGGACCCTGCGTGCGAGGCACGAGGTCGGATCACAGTTTAACGTCATGTGTTGAGGATGAGGTGCTTGTCAGTTTAACGCCCTACAGCTCGGACGAGGTGGGTTCACTCCACACCCCTGGGGCTTACATGCCCAACACCCTCTACCCCTTGTGGGATTGAAGGCATCGGTAAGGCCGTGAGGAAGGGGGGTCGCAGGGCGAACCATCGAGGGGTCCACGTTAGCGTGGCTATGCGAAGAAGCAATAGCCATTAACGTGCCTATGCGAAGAAGCATAAGGCAAAGCAACGCAACAGGAAACAACGCCCAAGGGACCATGAGGTTACTTCGTACGAGACTAGAAGGCCGTACGGGAAAACAACGCATAGCGTGCATGCCCGATATAGATGACATCGGGTGCCTATGCAGGGAGGTACCCGGGGGGGCGTAAAGGTTAGGGGCCCTCGGGTTTGCTTACAAAGAGAAGGTTTGCGCGCAAAAACCAGGATGACGCGCAATTGGGGCAGAGGTATTGCGCGCGAGGGGAAATGGCCGATCCCAAAGGTTGGTCAAAACCTAATGATGGGATTGCGCGCAATTGTGGTTTGCGCGCAAAGGAGTGAGTGCGTGCAATGGAAGTGATTGCACGCAAAGGAGGAACTCGGATGAGTTTTCACTTTTATTTAAGC
Source organism: Viscum album (assembly GCA_963277665.1). NCBI lineage: Eukaryota > Viridiplantae > Streptophyta > Magnoliopsida > Santalales > Viscaceae > Viscum > Viscum album. The sequence goes on from CAUJRU010000205.1 coordinate 1,213,295, forward strand.
TGGTGGGATTGCGCGCAAAGGAGAACCCCGGGGCAAGGTTGCGTGAAAAGGGTCAATACCTGAAAGTCATATTGCGCGCGCGGGAGTCCAACTTCACGCACGAGAGCGGGTCCGAGTTCTGCAACCCCAAAACAGAAGGGGTCTCCTTCAATTTATAGGCCGCAAGCATCGCGAAATCCGGGCGGCACGCGAAATCTTCCACCCCAGGACCTGTCGGCGCGAAAGGCCTCACCGCGCGGAACCGGGCGCCCAAAATTGTGCGCCACACCGGGTCCTTTCCGTGAATCCCAGAAATCCTTCGCGCGGGCAACTTTTTTCGCGCAATTCCTCCTTAATTTTGCGCACCACTTCTGGGCCCTCCGGATTGAGCCTCGGAATCCGAATATGACCTCGATTTTTCATTTCAGAACTTCTTTCAGGAGTTACGGACCTTTTCGGCGTCTACAAATACCCCCACCCTCAGAATTGGATCGACGAGAGGTCACAACGATCGGATTCCAAGGGAAACACCAAAATTCTGAAGTGGTGGATTTCATGGGCACCTTGCGTGCAAAGACAAATGGGGCGCGTAAAACTCCGGGTCGGCGCAGAATTTGCTTTTCGCGCTGCGCGGAACCCCGACCTGCCTATAAAAAGGGGAGTTGGGTCCCAAGATCCGTACTCAAGCTTTTCCGTGCGATATACTCAATGCTCTCGCGCGCGAAATTGCTTCCACGGCTGCGCGTAAAAAACGCTTTGGTAGCGTGCAATTCCTTTCGGGTTTTGGGGGTATTTCCGCACAGACTCGGGGTATTTCGTGCCAACGGTTCTGATTGTGTGCCTAACTCCTGAATTGCGCGCCGCAAGCCCATATTGCGCACAACCTTTTCCAATTCCGTGCACCTCTTCCTGATTTCGTGCATCTCTCGGAGAACTCAAGATGACCGCGAACCATGTCGGTGAGGGGGAAGTCACCGCTCGTCGAGATGAAATGGCAACCAATGAAGAGGTTTATGGCGCCAAGGTGGTTGTTTCCGACAACCATACCTTGTTCAACCTGCTGACCCCTGCCCAGAAAGGGTATCCTCTATCCAACAACCTCCCACTCTGGAACTTCAGCATCCTGGAGGAGGTCCCACTGCCGGGCTTCAAGGTGGACACACCGCGGTCATGGGTGACCCAGGAGGACAAACTTCCCCGCTACAATATCACCAACAACGACCATCCTACCAGGGAAACCAGACACATGGATGTGTATGTCCTGAACACGAGGACCAGGACCATTGACGGGGGTGATCCTGTTGCAGAGAGCTCCCCGTCCCTTTACCACTAGTGGAAAAATATATTTCGACGTCAGTTTTTTTTACATTTTGACATCAGTTTTTATAAACCGATGTAAAAAACCTTTGCCATTCGGGTCTTTGGCGTTGGTTTATATAAAAACTTACGCCAAATTTCAGGGCCTCGGGGATCATTGGAGTCGGTTTTTATATAAACCGACGCCAAAAATCAGGCCCTGGTGGTCTTCGGCGTCAGTTTTTTTTAAACCGACGCCGAAATTCATGACCTCGGGGGTCATTGGCGTCGGTTTTTTAGAAAACCGACGTCTAATTCTGGCTTCTACACGAGTTTTAACGTCGGTTTTTGATAAAAACCGACGCAAAAAATACGTTTTATAAAAAAAATATTTTCCACGTCAGTTTTCAAAAAAACCGACGTCAAATCCTCGAAACTCTGAATATTGGAATATAGATTGTTTCCCAATCTTCGATTTGATTGGTTATGTAGCTAAAACGGACTTACGGATCAAAAGTTATGGCCGGTGTAAGTTGTACCTCATTATGGGTCGATAGATACAACTTTCTTCGAAGAATACATGAAAAAAAGAACCAAAATGAATATGCCAAATGAACAAAAAAATATAATTAATGATTGAAACTAAATTTAATTCTTTTATTGGGCCATTTGAATCATTATGTTGTTTATCATTATTTCACTTCGTTTTAAGGGAGAACTCACACGGTAATGAAAATAGTGAGTGATTAAAAAAATCCCAAAAACTAATGAATCTTATGCATAAGTTTTATTTTTGTATCTCAGTTAGAAAAATCCTTCATCATCATTATAAAAATAATAAGATTTTTAGTGATAAGGAAAACAATAATAATTAAATTAAATGATGAAAATAAATACCTTGTACAAATCGTCGATTGAATAATATTTGATATATTGATTCTATCAAAGATGTCAAAAATGTTGAAAGAAATAGGATGAGATTTTATATAGTGTAAATGAAAATTTCTATAGTGGCAATTCAATAAAATTTGAGCGGGATTTTGAAAATAGGAACGCACGTTGGGAAAAAATTGAAATATCGAAGCCGCGTATTTGAAATTTTACTTTTAACGTCGGTTAAATATATAACTGATGCTAAAAATATTCTCATGTTGGAGTATTAACATCGGTTTTTGAGAAAACTATGCAAAAAGTGACTTTTAAAATTGTTTTTTTGTAAAACCGACGCAAAAAATGGACTTTTAACGTCGGTTATTGAAAAAAACCGACGCCAAAAATCAAGTCATATAATCTCCAACTTCCGACATCCATAACTTTTGATCCGTAAGTCTGTTTTCACTCCAAGACCTATCAAATTGAAGCTTGGGAAATTATCTAAAACATTAATTTTTATCGTTGGCGTCGGTTTTTTGTAAAACCGATGCAAAAAATGGACTTTTAACGTCAGTTATTGAAAAAAACCGACGCCAAAAATCATGTCATATAATCTCCAACTTCCGACACCCATAACGTTTGATCCGTAAGTTTGTTTTCGCTCCAAAACCTGTAAAATTGAATCATGTGAAATTATCTATAACTTTAATTATGATCTTTGGCGTCGGTGTTTGGTAAAACTGACGCAAAAAATGGACTTTTAACGTCGGTTATTGAAAAAAACCGACGCCAAAAATCAAGTCATATAATCTCCAACTTCTGACGCCCATTACTTTTGATCCGTAAGTCCGTTTTCGCTCCACGACCTGTCAAATTGAAGATTTGAAAATTATCTAAAACTTTAATTTTGATATTTGGCATCGGTTTTTTGTATAACCGATGCAAATAATGGACTTTTAACGTCAGTTATTGAAAAAAACCGACGCCAAAAATCAAGTCATATAATCTTCAACTTCTGATGCCCATAACGTTTGATCTGTAAGTCCATTTTCACTCCACAACCTGTCAAATTGAAGCATGGAAAATTATCTAAAACTTTAATTTTGATCATTGGCGTCAGTTTTTTGTAAAACCGACGCAAAAAATTTACTTTTAATCTCGGTTATTGAAAAAAAACAGACGCCAAAAATCAAGTCATATAATATCCAACTTCCGACGCCCATAACTTTTGATCCGTAAGTCCGTTTTCACTCCATGGCCTGTAAAATTGAAGATTAGAAAATTATATAAAACTTTAATAATAATCTTTGGCGTCGGTTTTTGGTAAAACCGACCCAAAAAATGGACTTTTAATGTCGGGTATTGAAAAAAACCGACGCGAAAAATCAAGTCATATAATCTCCAACTTCCGACACCCATAACTATTGATCTGTAAGTTCGTTTTCGCTCCACGACCTATCAAATTGAATCTTGGGAAATTATATAAAACTTTTGTTTTTATATTTGGCGTTGGTTTTTTTGTAAAACTGACCCCAAAAAGGGCCTTTTAACCTCGGTTTTAGAGAAAACCGACCCCGAAAATAAATCTTATGGAGTCGTTATTCAAAAAATCCGATGCAAATTTTTTATTTTTTTTATTTTCGGGGTCGGTTTTCCTGAAAACCGACGCCGAAATATTTTTTTAAAACTATTTTCCACATCGGTTTTACTAAAAACTGACGCTGAATTTTCTTTTCAATTAGTTTCGGCGTCGATTTTCCTCAAAACTGACGCGGTAAATTGGTTTATTATTATTATCGGCGTCGGTTTTTTTCAAAACTGACACCAAAACATTTTTTAAAAAAATTTCGGCATCGGTTTCTTGAAAATCGACGCGAAATATCATCGGATACTTGTTTTTGGCGTCGTTTTTTGTAAAACCGACGCTAAAAATTTCCCGCACCTACTATTCGCGTCGGTTTTTAAAAAACAGACGTTATTACGACGACGTTAAAAACCATATTTCCACTAGTGTATGCAATCACGATCCGTCAGAGCATCACGGACGATACTAAGGGTTGGCTGAAAGATTGGGACTTGTGGTCTGGGGGTAACTTTACCAGTTAGTGGGCCTGGGAATTCTGAGTTCGCCATACGTGCGACCAATTTGGGGTCGAGCTGCGGTACATTGGCCTATACGAGGCGGTGAGGACATCACAGTTCAACTTCTACCGCCAACCTGAACTTGGGCCGGAGTTGTTCACGCGGTGGTCCCCTGATACCAACACATTCCATCTCCACCATAGGGAAGTTGGCATCAGCCTTTGGGACATTCATTGCATCAGAGGTATCCCACTGGAGGGCTACCAATACGATGAGTTCATTCCTCCAATGAACACCTGGGAAGACAGGTCACTGACCCCCATGCTGATGTGGCACCTGCTGGATCTAGCCAAAGAGAGGCTGAAGTACACAAACTTCCAGAAGGAAATCGCCTATAAGGACTGGTTAAGACAGTTCCTGGAGAAGGACCCGACGATCAAGATGTCGGGATGGGGTAAACGGTGCCCAACCGTAGCTCAGAGGAGCAAGAATGAATCATATTAGAGGACACTGAAGGCGGGGCAATACCAATCGTGGGGCTACCGCATTATTGAGGCTCGGGACCCGAATGTCTGATATGCCGGGTTCCTCACCACCTTCATGAGCGGGTGGCTCCTGCCGGTGTTGGATGCAAGAATGGGTGTCCATCCAACAACTCTGGTGATGGCGGGCACCATGGCCACCAACAAAAGGTTCAATTTGGGGGTCCCCGTGTTGGCTAGTTTGTATGCCATTTTGGGACGCATCTCCAGAGGGGGGTCACCTCGGAGAGTATGTGACCCCTTCCATATCTTTCACGGCTGGGTGGAAACTCATATGGGAAGGTACACCTTTCCGAATGCCGTTCTTCCTCTGGGCAACGACCTGCGCCCATCTCTCCTGAATATTGTCGGGGTTGCACCAATGATGCTCAACGAGGAGGGCATAAGGATCCGAATCGGTAACCACGCCAACTTCAACTTCAGCACGTTCTCCACCTCGGTTGGCCAGATGGTTGATAATTGGAAAGGCTCACTAGATTAGCAAGAATACTTCCAGAGCATCTGAGGATGGGTGCTTGTAGCTCGAATTGACGAGAAGATCATCTGTGAGCATTACGTGCCGTCTCGATTCTCCAGGCAGTTCGGGTGTCTCTAGAGAATGCCGAAGAAGGTATTCACGGATATCTGGGAGGAGAAGAATCCCCACGTCCTTCGCCAGATGTGGTTAATGTTCACCACCTATGGCTCCGGTGACATCATTACCCTTCCCCCTACTGGGGTCGATGTCAGCTTATCAACCGAGTATGCCGAACACTATACTATTGCGTACCCTGAGGGGATTTTATGCAAGAAAGTCCGGAAACTCGAGACTACCCGCGTGGAAACCGGGTGACGAGGGAGCAGGAAAGGTGCTGCTAGAAGGGGGGAACCAGGGGCGCATCAGGCAGCGAGGCCTACGCAGGCCTGGACCGCAGCAGCGGGGGCACTGCATGGTGTCGCTGTGACCTCGTTGCCCGGAGGGGGGTCACACGAGGTGGCCAGAGAACTGCCTGGAAAGCATATAAGATACCGGCTCGAACCTTCCCAAGATGCAATTTTCCCGGCATTGTGGTCATCTTGGATGACCCTGCGGCAATCAATGAGCGTTGAAGCCATCCAGCAGAAGATAATGCAGGACGGGATCCAGCTGCCAGAGGTCGGGCTCATTCAAGTTACTGACAGAGTACACTTCCATCGGTGGCATGCCTATCTGACGGCCATGGACACATACGTGCGCCAAAGGGGTAGGCATACAAAGCCACCATTCCTGGTGAATGTGGTGCTCAGCCAAGATCATGATCCGGAAATGATGTCATCGAGGGAAGGCAACAGTGACGAAGAGTCGGAGGGAGAGGAGGAAACGGGAGAATATGAAGGTGAAGAAGAATATGAAGGAGGAGAACTCGAAGGTGAGGGGTTGCAGGGGGTGACCTACCAAGGGAGTCTCTGGGAAAGCGACGAGATTATCGGCTCTGATCTTGACATAACCGAGATACTCGAGGTCTGTCTCTATCCTTATTCATCTTCCTTCTTCGTCTGTTCTCTTCTGCAATTTCTAATCCACCTCTCTATCTCACTCAGGAGCACATAGGCGCTGATCAGGCGTCCCCAATAGAGGAGGGAGGAGAGGCGCTGGTGGGGAAGGATGGGGCTCCGACGCCCATTATTGAACTGACAAGCGCAGAGGGGTCTCCGGCCACAACAGCTCCTGTAGCGGCCAACACACCGGAGGCTGATGCTCTGGGTTCCTGTAAGTCCCATGCTTCGCCACTGGTGATTACTACTAGAAAACCCCATTAATCAGGATACTCCTCATACAGTGATCTCGCCGTTGGAGTCTCATCGGGCTGCTGAGCCCGGGCCGTCCGTGAGTGGACCAGTGGCGGACATACCACCTCCTCCAGAACATACCTCCCAAACTGAGTCGGCCCCAGCAATTGGCGAGCAAGGGGTGGCAGACATCAGCGGTGCTATAATTGGAGAAAGGTCGGGAGCTGACGGAGGCACTGCCATTGTCGGGGCGAGAGAGGAAGGTCGCCCGGATGTCGAGGATCCTATTCATTATGAAGGCATCCCTAAGGCAGACCCTGCTGCTGACCTGCTGGCTGCCTTTTCTGCATACCAACCTGCTGATCCCGAGGAGATAGACGATTCAGACTCAGAAGCGGCCGAGGAGAGCCGGATGGCACGGTGAAAGGGTGGAAGTGTATTCAGCGCTTTCTCGGGCAGCCTCAGACAGATTGGCTGAGGCGGATGGGATCACTCCAGACCTGGTTGCACTTTCTATGTGCTGGAGGGGTTGAAGCTCAACACCTTCATCTGATGGTCCGTGATTACATGGCCGAGAAGATACATGAGAGCAACCGGTGCACCGACGTTGCCCATTTTCAGGAAAGATCGGTGAGCACCCGAGTGTTCCTGAGGGTGGAGCAAGAAGTCCGGCGCCTCGAAGGGCAGTCAAAAGAGAAGGAGGTCTTCATTGCGACGTGCTTTGAGCTCGTGGAACAACTGACGGCCCAGCTGGCTGACGCCCAAGAGCAACTGATGGAGGCGAGTCACCAGATGACCGTACATCAAACTGAACGAGCACAGGCACAAGCTAGGATTGGCGAACTGCGCTCTGCGGCCGCTGACGAAGAGAGTCTTCAGGGAGCGAGAAGCAGTCTTGGAGGCCTCCAGCCAAAGGGTAGCAACGCTGGAAAGATCAATCCAAAATGCTGATCCTTAAGGGCCCTGTTTTGGCCATCTCACGAACTTTTTGCTTCCACTGCTCAATATTTTGATTTTATGTGTGGACCAATCTCTTTACCTGTACCTTTGGTTCAATATGCTCAACCATAATCAACCACTTCGTGGGAGCATCAAACAACATTCAAGCATCCAAAATCGGGCCTGGATTTTTGAGGAGAGGACCTCAGACCGATTGATATACCATCTTCTCAATGTGTTGTGACGCACGAGCGGGGCAATGTCGGGGGCATTGAAATCCATCCGAACATAGGGAGATGAAAAAGGTGAATCACGTTACCCAAATTCGGAACACTATGGGGGGAGCGACGATAGAGGGTAACTGTTAACCGTGGCAGAAACGCAGCATCCATATCGCATCGGCCTGAAATAGGGACAATAAATGAGGGATGACCGCTGACCATGTTCAAAAAACGGTGCCTAACTCAAATATCATCGACCAGTCTTCCGAAACGTTGGCCAAAGACAGCAGGCGGATCATGGGTCAATCATCCATACTGTTACAATAGGCGTACCAAAGGTCTATCATCCATATTGTTACAGCAGGCGGACCAAAGGTCTAGCATCCATACTGTTAGGGGGTCCCGTCAAACATGACCAGTCTTCTGGAACGTTGGCCCAAAACAGCAGGAGGACCATGGTTCAATCATCCATACTGTTACAACAGGTGGACCAAAGGTCTATCATCCATATTGTTACAGCAGGAGGACCACAGGTCTGGCATCCATACTGTCAGGGGGTCCCATCAAACATGAAAGAGGATGAAGATCCGAATAAAGGGGCACGCAAAGTGTGGAATGTGGAGTGGTGGTTTGTTCGAACAGAATCCAACACTCCCAAAATTGCACCCCTGTGGTGGAGGCGCATTAGGAAGACGAATTAATCTAGTCACGAATCATCCCAATTTTCAGACTGGACCTCTCTGGCTAGAGAACTGTCGCTTCCCAACATCATTATGGGGCATCCCGAACTTATTCGGGGTAAATGTCGCAATTACACCACTCCCCAAGAATCCAGGCCAAGGGTCCGATAGTGAGGAGGGGCGGGATTTGGTAACCCCTAGGGCTGGACCCAAGATGAAATGTTCAGGCGTTCCTACATATCTCAAAAGGATGAGAATCAAGCCACACGTAGTTCTATAAATGGTCTTAGTTTAATGTCTTACAGCTAGAACCAAAGGGTAAGGAGAGTGGGAGACACATGGTAAAGAGGTTACGAAACCCAACGTGAATGGGGGAAAGGTCCTGCTTACCATGTGCTCCTTGGAGACGTGTCTAGGTCAAGGGACCGAACACGAAAGTTAAGTTGGGCCTGTGCGGAAGTACCCAGGCTCTCCTACGTATCTCATAAGAATGAGAATCAAGCCACACATAGTTCTTGGGGGTTCCTTTTAATGTCATGGGGGACATGACATAGGAGGGCTAATTCTTAGAACGGGGTGCGCGTGGTGAAGCTATTGCAAACCCGACGTGAATGAGGACATAATCCCGCACTACGCCACGCAGTCCCGTAGTTAAGGTCCCGAAGGAGGGACCGAAGAGACGAATTAGCTGAACCTGGGTTGGACCCAAAGACAGGGGGTCCGGGTTTTCTTATGTATCTCATAAGGATGAGAATCAATCCAAACATAGTTCTTGATGCACGACACAACATGGTTCCTACGCAAAGGATGAGAGAGGCGTGCGGGTCTAGCCCTCGCACCAAAAGAAGCGGCATTTGATATATCTTGTTTGTCCTTGAAGGTGAATGGTTTTTCTTTTGTGGAGCGACCGGCCTAGGGTAGAAATTCCTGGCGTCGCCACAATAATAATGTCGTAACAGGAATTGACAAATGGTATGGTAATGGACCAATACCCAACGTGATGTCCCCTATGGGGGGGTTGCCACAATGCAGTGCCGTTTTTCTTCATGCGGCCAAGACGATATCATCACAGTTTATGGTCGTGTGGTAGGACCAACCACCACAGTTTAAGGTCGTATGGCTTGGACCTGGGGAACACGCATGGTACGATAAGGCGTACCCGGTATAGATGAGGACACATCCCCATACCGTCACCACACGCGATTCCGGGAGAGGGGCCTCAGGCCAAAGAGCCTACGAGGGTCCAACAATCAGGGGGGCAGGAAACACTAGCTTCCAGCTGAGCCGGTCCCGAAACGCAATGTTTAGGTGACTCCTTGCTTCCCATAGGGATGAGGGTCAAGCCGCGCATGATCCTTAGAGAAAACCCAGGAATATAGTCTTGGCGCTCAGATCACGAGATCCCTGAGCGACGCCGTTACGCAGCTTTGTCCATCTGACGTGTGGAGGTGCACTGAGGGTTAGTGCAAGGAGTGTCGAGATTCCACCTTGACACAATGGGGTGGAACATAATGTGAATCATGCAACCAACAGTTAGGGCCTGAAGGAGCCAACGTGATGACTAAGGACTACTGCTGACCATGTTCGCAACACAGCATCTTGTCGTGTTAGCCTAAAATGGGGACAAACAAATGAGAATTGACTGATGACTATGTTCGCAACGCGGGATTTGTATCAATTTGTTGTCTAAAACCCTCAGGGGTGTTGGCCTGTGACGGTAGGAGAGCCCTTAGGCGTTGTATCCAAGCCGTTCTTGAGGGTCCCTCCAGGTGTGAAAGATAACGGGGGCCCGAATGAAAGGGAGCACGAAGCTTGACAAGTGGACAAAAAAACTTGCCTAAGTCGAATCTGACACTCCAGGTCCTAGACTAGAGTACTCTGAGAACATTAGCGGACCATTGGAAAGGGTCGAAGGGAACAGTTTGAGAGCATCCAAAAGATGGCGAATTCCTAGGAGAAGGGGGCACGGTGCCAAAAAACCTATATCACACCTATATATCCCCTCGCTAGGGGGGATAGGCCAAGAGGCCGAGGTGACCGAGAGATCGTGGGATCTCCTAAGAGATGGGGCTGGACCTAAAAACTAGACGTTCAGGCGGCCTTACGTATCCCATAAGGATGGGAATCATGCCGCATGTAGTTCTAGAAGCACGGTTTAACGTCATGTAGGAGGATGAGAGTCATTTAATCCAGGAATGTGTACGGGGCGGCGGGTAACCCATGGTGGATGAGGACATAGGCCTACACTACACCGCACACTCCGGGTAAGGACTGGGCTAAGGGGTCCGAGAAGGCCAAGGGGCCAGAGTCTGGGCCTCAGTCAGGAAGCCCTGACCAAATTGTAGTTTAAAGTCTTGCAGTGAGGACGAACATGCAGTTTAAGGTCATGCTAGACCACCATGCAGTTTAAGGTTGTGCAGGACCGCAATCCAGTTTAAGGTCATGGGGGACCATTATCCAGTTTAAGGTCATGGGGGACCGTTATCCAGTTTATGGTCATGGGGGACCCCTATCCAGTTTAAGGTCATGGAGGACCCCTATCCAGTTTAAGGTATTGGAGGACCCTAGGGGCCCAAATGTAGGACCCCAAATGTAGGACCAAATGCAGTTTAGGGTCATGCAGGACCCACGGACCTCAAGCAAAGTACTGCTTGAGGAACTTGGCATTGGTGGGAGGAGTTACACGCTCACCATCCATAGTCACTAGGGAATACACATCATTGGTATAGACCTTATGGATGATGAAAGGCCCCTCCCATTTGGGCTCCAACATGGGTGGTTTCCTGCCTGGAATCATTGGCGCCCTGAGGGCCAGTACCAGATCGCCTTGCAGGAAAGAGTGGAGGATAACCTTCTTGTTGAAAGCTCGAGCCATCCTACTCTGATGTCTTTCCAGGTTGTGCAAAGCGCGAAGCCTATTCTTGTCCAGCGCTTCCAATTCAGCTAGACGGATTTCAGCAACTCTATTTGGTGCTTTCTGGTCGTAAACCGACGTGCGCAATGAGGGAAACTGAATCTCGATGGGCAGGACGACCTCAGCTCCGTACACCAGGGAGTACAGGGTCACCTGTGTGGAGTTACGAGTCGTCGTCTGATAATCCCAGAGGGCGTTGCGGAGCTTGTCTTTCCAACTTTTCTAGTTCTGACCAACCATTTTTTTCAAAATGTTAGAGAGGGTTTTGTTAAACGCCTCGATCTGTCCATTCGCCTGCGCGTGATAGCGGGTGGTATGGTTAGAGCGAATGTTGAACTTAGCATACAGTTTCTTTAGCTCGGCCGCTCGGAAGTTGGTTCCGTTATCCGTGATGATAGCATGAGGCACTCCAAATTGATAGATGATGTTGGAACTCATGAAGTCAGCGATAGAACGAGATTTGACTTCCTTGAGTGGAATTGCCTATGCACACTTGGAAAAGAAATCCGTAGCGGTCAGAATGAACTGGCATTTTCGAGCCATCGCCAGTGGGTAAGGTACTACAACATCCAACCCCCAGACTACAAAAGACCAAGAATACTTAGTAGTGTAGAGGGGCTCCGGTGGACGATGCACATAGTTAGAATGAACTTGGAACGCATGACACCTCTTGGCATACTCGATGCAGTCAT